>OX463844.1:20931776-21110007 GCA_949825065.1 Odontocerum albicorne
AGGAAAACTGCATTTTTATCGGCCATTTTATGTTACGGAATAGAGGCACTGCATTTGATATTCTGTAAAAAATTGAACTTGTGATGACATCGTTTGCATTAAAAGATACACTCATGATATTTTTTTGTCTTTTACGACATTGGTGGCATCGCGGACACTGGTTTTCTTAAGTACATTTATTGATGCAAGATGTGCAGAATTTCAATGCTATTCGTGTATCATTAATTATAAAACCTGTGACTTGGAATGATTTATGTGGCGTAAGCTATTTTTATTACTCGTAAGGAGAAAACCATTTTTTACTTTTTAGTACATTGACAATCTAACATTGACACTTAAAACAACATTTTTTTACTTTACTAGCAATTAATTTCACCTTTTTTATGATGCTACGTAATAAAGTTATAATATGTTATATATATATATATATTGCGATACGTAAAACAAAAATATGGTGGCGAGTACTTCATTTAAAAGAATGAATTAAGTCAATAGAGATTTAAACCCTGCACAGATCGTGTTACAAACGTGGAAATGCTTAAAACTGTGAAGTATTTCAAGTTGCAGTATCTCGGTCACATAATAAGCGACACAAGATACATTATAATACAACAGATCAACCAGGGAAAAATGATTAGCAAATGAGCTTTGGAAGACTAACTTTGGGCTAAGACTTGTTTGAGTACATTCTATTTACTCGTAGCTGTGGCGAGCTACGAGTAGATAAGAACTGCCATGATAGTGGCCACCCTTCGACACGTGACGGCACCTCAAGAAGAAGAAAATTTACAAAGGAAAGATTCTATTTAAAAATTGTATTTCTTCTCAGTTACGAAATTGGAAAAAAATAAAAGAAAAATCTTAAATTAAGTTTAATAATGATTGCTTTCATAAAACAATTTGGCTTCACCTATCGCAATAACGTAATTAGCCAACTTATAAATAAGTGAGCAAAATGCTTCTATTTTCGTTTAAGGCAAGTTGTATTGTATTCAATTTCACCAAGTTGTATTGTATTCAACGAACGAGTATTACACCACAATAATACAACATAACATATCGTGAAAATGATTTTTTTCATGTTTTGATATACAATGAGTAATATTATAAAATATTAAATATGCGAAATCTTTTATATTTTTGTAGATCCAAAAGATAGTTTAAGTATTCTAATCTATTAGAGAGTGTTTAAACTATGTTTGTGATGGTATAAATTGTGAATTATAAAATTATTGTAATGAATTACTTTTATTACAGAAGTTATTAAGTCTCATATATAATGTGATAAAATTGTTATAATCCTATTCGTGAACAAAGACCAATCTTAATGGAACTTTTACAATTATAGTTTATACTGTTCTCAGGTTTATTACGGCAATTGTAACAAATATTGCGTTCCTCCAATCTGTGAAATATATAAGTTGTCCCACAAATAATATAAATATATTCGCTTATTACACACTCGACGATTACAACCTATAGTAGGTTTCAAGTGAAATAATAGAACATGCTTGTGGTATAAAAATAGACCATTTAGTCGTAAATTATTAGGAATAAAAAAAATATCAATGGTTCGTCTTTCTCGGCAAGCTTTAAAAATACATATGATTTTAACATATGCCTTTCCTTATAAATCCTCTTTGAATTGAACATTCATATAATATATGACAAAATATAATATTTACCAGCTTATTTCAGTCATCGTCATCGTTGGGTCTCGTCGTCAAGGATCCTTTCACTCTTCCAACGTCAATTAGTGAAGCAAATCTGTGTCGTAGAGTTTTTTAAGTGAATGATCCGTTGCACACATATCTGGGGTAGTTTGAAGAGTTGTTTCTTACTTCTCGAAAGTATGTCATTCTGACATTGTTTTTGTTGAGAACTTCATTTCAAACGTGCTGCATGTATACTATTATGAAAGGGTACAATTTAGTGCATTTGTTTCATTGTTTATACAAATTAAGTAATTTTTTGGGGGATTGATGCATTTACATATATTACCGCAGAGGGAAAATGTGATTCGAATAGAACAACTATGCATTAAACTATCAAGTGTGTTAAACGTGGCTTAAAAATCCGAAATTGTGATACGACGCTCGAAGATGGCGTCCGAAAATCAAATCTGGCTTTGACCGAGAATAACTAGGGTTCTACGACACGATAATTTGCTGATATATTGAATGTTTCGGAAACCACCGTCCACGACCATTTGACAAAACTTGGTCACCAGAATCGTTATGATGTGCGGTAACCACACGGTTTGAGTGAAAAAAATAACAGATCTGTTATCCATAAACTATTTTCTATAAAAACGTAACGAATACGAAACTTTTTAAACAAATAGTTATGGGCGACGAAAAATGGATCGACTACAACAACACTGAGTGGAAGAGGCCGTGAGGTTGGGCTGGACTTCATTTGGAAAAGGCCATGTTGTGTATCTAATGAGATTGGAAAGGCATCATTACTATCAATTACTTCAACATAAACCGATGATAAATTTTGAGAAATAGGGCTCGTAATTTGACTAATTGTAGGCAGCAAATTATCTGACGCATCCAGAATCAGCTCATAAGAAGGGCGTAATATTTCACCAGAACAGCGCTAGACCTCACATTTCTGCAGGCATGGTAGAAATAATAACAGTGGGATTTGAATATCCTACCCAACCTGGTGTATTCACCGATTACCACTTATTCCGATTCTACAGAAAATTATTTCAAGGAGAAGATTTTCACTTCCCTGGAACTCAACACGAATCATCTGGAACAGTTTTTTGCCCAGAAAGATGTGATGTTCAGAGAGGATTTCGGA
The DNA here is from genome assembly GCA_949825065.1 of Odontocerum albicorne. Lineage (NCBI taxonomy): Eukaryota > Metazoa > Arthropoda > Insecta > Trichoptera > Odontoceridae > Odontocerum > Odontocerum albicorne. Next base: position 20,934,591 of record OX463844.1, read on the forward strand.
GATTCAGGATAATTTCAATACTGCTCGAAAGAAGCCGTACGGCAAAGGAACAATGAACATCTAAATGTAAAAAAATATATTAAAAAATTCGACCTAAAAATACAAAATTATTTTCCGAACCCCCCGATATTAATATGATTCATAATTGGGTACTGCCTTATCCCATGCACACTTTTCTAAAAAAAAAAATAGTAAAGTGTACATGGGATAAGGCCCAAAACGAATTGTATATATTGTATTTTGTTCTTCATTTTCTTATGCATAATAACAAAGAAATAGCTTTTATGTATAAATTTGAAGTCAAAAGACTGTTTTACTAATGCATTTTATTATATGTAGAAAGCTTAGCATAATGTGATAATAAACAAATCGTTTTGCTGATCGACAGATACGTAGAAATTTAAGTTATACGAGTATTATGATGCAAAAGTTCACTCATCATTCTCAACATGAAAATTTAATTATAATTTTTACGAGGTGCTTGAGTGATTTTATTGACATTAAGTGTTGTTAACTGAACTGCAATTTGAATCAACAAAGGGTGTCATTTAATTACCAGCCTTAGATTGTTTATGTTTAAAAATGGTTTCTTCTGAATTCATTCCCTGGCAATGAGTGGTGGCGGTCTTAAATTATTCATATGAGTACTATTTGATTGAAAGTTGATTAGCTAAACAGAACATTATAAATTTTCTGATTTTTTCATGTGTTGGTATGACTACATCATATATTTTTTTGGTTACAGGTTCGACACAGATTTGGACTGTACGATGAAATTTCTGCATCAGGAGGAATACAAGTTAGGCATTGCAATTGGGTTAGATTCCTTAGGGTGTCAGAAAATTATGGACCACAAGTTAACTTAGTTTGTACCAAAGTCAAAGGAGAACCAATATATGAGGCTGTCAAACCTATTGCTCCTCATACAGAACTAGTAGTGTATTACCTTCCTGAAAGACCAGAAGAATTGTTTTTCGTCAGAATGAGGAATACACTCTATAGACAAACTATGGACTCAATATTAGAAGGTAATTTTAATTTTAGACTTTTAATTTTAATTTTAACTCTTTTGTATTTGTTATATTGATTTACGTTTGCGAAAACAAAACTATGTTAGTTTAAGTGTCTTTATTTTCAATGTAGCACACAAAATATGTTCAAACATTTTACATGATTAAGTGACGTTATACTTTTCAACTTCGATATCACTCAAATTGATTAAAAACCTTTTTTGTCAACTTCGGTTGAATATTAAATTTCTATTGAAATATTTGAAAAAATCTTGTTGATGTACAATCTTTTAAACCAGTGAAAAATGACGAATGCGACACACATAATTTTTTTCAACACTTTTCTTAAGAAAAAAAACAGAAATACATTTGCTTTCTAGGAAGCTGTAAATATACTTGTTATGAAATATTATTATAAGAAAACGGGTCTATGAAATGAGAAAAGGGCTGGATAGAAAAAAAGATACCTTCAATATGAATTGTTAACCTGAAATCATCGGAGCATTTGATTATTTTGGGTGTTGAATGAAAAACCTACGAATGTCTTGGAATCCATTCGCAATCATTGCCCACATTAACCGTGGCTAAAGTGTCAATAGAACTCGGATGGGTTCTTGCTGTTTGGATGGAGAATTAACTCTTTGATGGACATTGCCGACTTTCTGTGAGCGTTGATGTTCAGTGATTACTGAGCAGAAAACATGTAGGATGTTCATTTTTCTCTTCAATTTATTGATAAACAACCTTAAATGGAACGTTCACAACTTTTTTTTATTATAATAGTTCCTCTCTTTATTACAACGTTATACATTATAAAATGTTATTGTATGAAAATGTTTTAAAAAAAAATCTACAATGCAATATTTATAATCAACTTTCATTTGAATGAGAAGATAAAATGAAGAGTACAAATATATTGTAAATACATTCACCCACCATTTAGAGAACCACTTCACTCAAAAATTCCTGTGACGAAGTTGTTTTATTCTTTGAATAACACATTAAATTTATTTTTCCTGAATCTTCAAACACTCATTTGAAACTAACGCACTATTAATTCATATACTCATTTCTAACTAATCCACATTTCCGTGTCCATAAAACTGTTCTTCATACGCTCAACATTCGCATCAGTCGCTAAATCGCCTCTCTTCTTCAGGAATGTCTTGTAGTTTTCGTTTAAGTTGGTACCAGATTTATTACGTCACCTCTTTTTCTATTACTGCGCCCCCCTGTGTTTATCGGAAAATATTTCTATAATATATAACTAGTTATTTAATAAATATCCACATTAAACCAACTCAAAATCTTCGAAAAGTACTTCTTTTGAGAAACGAATTGATTGGTTGTACAATAAAAAAACAAATCATTTTTTTTAAATGCACGTAGTATCCATTGTAGATAAGTTGCCTGTTTCGTTATATTGACTGATTGCTAGATATTATATCATGAAACAGAGGAATTTAATGTGTCATATGTAGTGAAACAACATTCTATGTTTCTCATAAGATAAAGTAATATCATATTCAGATTTGGGGAAGTAAACAATTGAATGTTCGCCGCATTTACCTTCTTATCCTAACACTCAACTTATTAATTTTTTTTATATATTTAATCTTTCAATAAGGGTTGGTTAGATTCTCGAATAGAAGTACATTTAAATAAAGTCTGCTCTCTAAATTGTCCTTTCATTATTATAAAAATAAAGGACAATCCAGTTATTTTTTAATTTAGACCAAACTTATATTTTTGTAGTTCAGGGAATTTATAAAGAAAGAATAAATTTTAAAAAGTATTCAAATTTACATAATTTATGGTCTTTTTAACTAAAATCAAGTCAAGTATTTCCTCAATGAAAAAATAAGTTCACGTTACACTCTTTCAAAATTATTGATCGCTAGACAAGAACCTTAAAAGATGGACAGTTGTTCTTGAGGATAAATTATAATTTACATATAAAGAGTTAATTTTGCACCAAGAAAGAATTGCGTTTTTTCTCATAACCTTTTTACGTAATATCAAGTAGTTTATTGTTTCCGTAATACGGAACTAATAGTGACCATAAAATTTATTCGTAGCGGTAGCGGCACCCTATTTCTCTAAATGGTTACTGGCGTTGACAACACAAATTTGTTCTTTTTCTTCACAATCACGTACCGTCTTCCGGGAATAAGTCACCAAACACTTTGGACGCCCATTGTGAGGATCATCGCTGATTGACTCTCTTCTTTGTAACAACAAGAAGCCTAAAGCGAGTCTCTACTCTCCCAGCGGCTGTCAGATCAATGTTCGATTCGCCAGATCTAAAACGAATTCTTCAATTGATCGATGTACGGTTGATGTCGAAGTAAAGAAGTAAACAGTATTCTGATAGTATTCTCAGATATTGAGCGCAGTACCGATCAATGGCAAAACCATAGTAGTCACGGAGTGCCAATAATCACCCGCTGTGAGCAGTCAGCACTCTCGGTATTGTTTGATATTACCCTGTTCTAGAAATGTCAGTGTAATGTGATGTCAATCAAGGTTCCGGATCTTGGACGAGAGGCGGAAAGTTTAAAAATTTCCTTTTTAGCTGTTGTTGATATGTTCGTTTAACATTATTTTAAGATAGTGAGATTTTTATGACCACAAACATATTATATAACATCACACCATTTCTTTGTAGGGTTAGACGAAAAAAATAGAGCTCCAAACTTCTTTTACGACAAGCTTTTTTCGCCTCCTTCATATATGTACATCTTCTACACAATTCCTTTTGTTGCTCCTACTTCTTTCCTTTCCATCATTCAAAATTATATTCACTTTGTCAAACCAAATCTTTTTCGGTCGACCATTACCATGACTTCTACTTATGTTTGCATTATAAATGTGTTAAGTCAGTCTTTTGTTACCCATCCGTTTAACATGTCCAGACAACCTCAGCATGATATTTTTAAAATTATATTCATAAATAATATTTATATCTTCTTCAATACCCCTAGTATGTAAAAAATATATTTCTTTAAATAGTGACGCTTATTTAATTTTATATTATTGTAAACAATATTTTTCTATAGTTTACTCTTTTTTCGGTACATGTATAATCTGCATTTTGATTTGTTTTAAAAAAACGAAAGGATTTTGTTATATTACGATAATTTGTTATAGATATATTTTTTTCCGCATACTCGTAATAAGTACATCACGACGTTTTTTATTTTATTCTAATCTCATTTTTTTTTATTATTTTTTGGCAGATTCACCGTTAGATCTCTCAATGTCACTATTATCAAGGGTGTTACTCCCAATATCTCCACCCAGTGGGACAGAAGACGAACACAAATCAATTTCTGGAGACTCTTTAGTTTCTTCAGCAGCAAGTTCGTCTGGGGACATTTTAGATACGGCAATGACAGTCCAGAGATCACCCAAAGCCAGACCCTTAAGAGGAGAAAGAGCACTATTACCATGTGAAGTATGTGGAAAAGCATTTGATCGACCATCACTATTAAAAAGGCACATGAGAACGCACACAGGTAAGAAAAAAGAGTCATAAATTAAATTATATTTCAGTATAGTATCTCTCACAAACAAGAATATAAAATATTGTTTTATTATATTTTTTTAACAGATAACTAAGTTTAAAATATCTTGAAACATTTAAATACTACATTAAATGAAAAAAAAAAGATTTTTGTGTTTAAGGTTAATAATGAATATTCGTTTTATAGCACAGTTTAAATTCTGTCAATTTTATTGTGATATCTCTTTCTAGTAGCCAAAAAAACGTCTTAAAAATATAGTGTCAAGCATTAGATAAAATGTTCTAGTGTAGTATGTCGAAAATATTTTAGGATATATGATCTATATCAACAGACATATTGATCAATATTAACCTTATTTTAATTATGCAAATCGTTACTGAAAATACCTTGGCTTGTAGGAGAAAAACCCCACGTATGCATGGTGTGCAGTAAAGGGTTCAGCACATCCAGCAGCCTCAACACGCACCGACGTATTCACTCCGGAGAGAAGCCTCACCAGTGCCAGCATTGCGGAAAGCGCTTTACCGCCAGCTCCAACCTCTACTACCACAGGATGACCCACATCAAGGTTAGAAAAAATAAAGTTCTCTCTTGAATTGTTTTCTGCGTCATCTACTGGGACACACCAGTGTCAAGGTTATGAAATGTTTTCCCATTTTTATATTTACATTTTGTTAAGCGCCATCTAGCGGGTCACATAATTATCAGTTCTATAGACTACAATTATCTGCCAGCTTTTTTTTTTAATATTATTGCAAACTATAGGTATAAATTCTTTCATTTTATTTCTATATAAATTATTTTATGTTAATTCTAAAATTCTTGATATGTCCGACTTTAAATATAATATTAAAAGAAATTTTCTCAGTTACCTAGATTACTCGTGACAACTGCCAATTCAGACATGTTCCACAGTGCTTTACCGTTGAACTATCTCTGTCTAGCAACTCGATCATCAAAAATCAGTTGATGATATTTAGATTTCCTGTGAAAAACAGAGTTTTATATGATTTTATGAATATTGTGCGTTTATTTTAAGGTCTACATGATTTTAACTCGCGCTCGGCATCTTCTGAATATTTTTTTTGGGAATGTTCTGGAATGAACAAGTGTTGAAGTAAAAAAAACATTTCAAGTTAATGGCACCCTAAGAAATTTAAACAAATTATTGAAACGTTTGAAAAAATATATTTGAATTTGTCTAAATACTATAAATCCAATATATAAGGTTCTATTGGAAATAACTTTTTTTTAAATGAGTTGTTCAACTGATTACCACCTTGCTTTTGAAGTGGATATCTTCTTTTCTTAGAGAGACTTGATTGAGAAATATATTCCTTTATAATCTGCTATCTAGTATTTTAGAATTACCATAGGCTTAATAAATTTAAGTACGAGTAATAGTTTCTATTATTTTATTACATAATTCCAGTTTTCACACAGTTCAAAGGAAGAATGAATATCCGCAACTGGTAAATCAATTCATTGGTCATAAAGTCAAGTTTTTCAACAAAAGATTCGTTATTGCTGCAAATAATTTATTGTTTATAATATCATCTCTCAAAACATTTATCAATTTTAATTATTTTAATACTCATAAACTTCAATGCGTTTATATAATGTGATAAAATAGATAGAATATAATATAAATGCAAAAAGTATACATATTTTTCACCTAAAATGTCAAGTTTTCAACACAGTTGAAAAAAGATTGAAAATTAAATTAATCACAAAAATTTAACGATGTTATCATTAGTATTCATTAATGAGTGACACAATAATAAATTTCAAACATTTTTAGAAATACAAACGTTTCAATTTAAGATAAATTTAATGTTGTTTTTCAGTTAAGGCCTACGAGTACTTTTTCAGAAATATTCCTTTGACCATCGCTTATTTTTTTTAATAAAAAATACATAACAAATGTCTTTCACGTTGTATATCCACATAGTTCCCCCTTTTGTATCCTGCTAACAACACCATACGAGAGTTAGAGGAAATTATAATGGTAGAAACACCTGTAGAGAATTTAACGAGATCTTCTTATGAATTTCGGTTATAAAAAAGTATTTTAATGGTTATCCTTACAAAAAGACCCCGGGAGCCCATATGTCGCGGAAACAAAACGTGATGACGGCCAAATTATACATATACATTTTTTATACCGCTCTGTGAGATACCTTCCTATTATTCCCTACAAATAACCAACATTCGATTTAACAATACCTTCTTTTGAATCGATTTGAAATACACTTTGATGGATCTATGTACTTTTATCATTTTTTAATTTGACTTACAGTCTAATCTTTTGTATTTCAGGCATATTTTCTATTGTATTCTTTTATATACGGTCAAAATAAAAAAAAAAGTATTTTTAAATATCTAGCTGCAGTTTAAAATAAATACTCGTATATAATAAATTGATATATATTTATATTATTTTTTTTAACTCTTATACTTAATTATGACTCAGAAACCATTATAAATATTTTTTTTGTCAATGTACAAAAACATATACACTTGAATTCGAAAGCATTAAAATCTACTAAAATGATAGTTCACATCAGTGTTTTAGTACTAACATTGATATATGGGAGTAAAACGTGGACGTGGGGGAAAGACTGAAAGGATCCAAATAAATGCTCTAGAAATGCGTGCACTGAGAATAATACATGGGGAGCCAATGTATTACATAATGGGGAATGAAGTGATTGGGGATAAATGTGAATTTAGGCTGATGTGTTGAGTAATATGAAAAAGATCACTTGGGCATGCAGAAAAAATGAATGAAGAAATACTCATGAATCAAATATGTTATATAGTGCTAACGTGAGTGGAGGTGTGGTCGAGTAAGACCAAGGAAATTATGGTTGAATCAAGTGAATGATATTTTGAAAGAGGGAAATGTATAACAGAAAGTCAGACAAATGTATCACAGAAAATCACATGAGAAAGTGTATGGACGTAGAAGAGATGAAGGATATGTGTCGAGATAGAAAAAAAATGACGCTCCGTCTACAATGAAAATGGCGTAATGGTATGTATGTATTTTGCTAGGTCTATGTTCAACAGTGAACCAAAAAGAAGGTTAAAAATTATTATTTATTAGAGGAAAACTAATTTTATCTTATCGGTGAAGAGCTTGATGGCGAGCTGTCATAAGTTTGATTAATTGAAATTAAACTGTTTTTTTTTTCGCTGTAGTCGTGTTCTTTTCATAGTCAGATCAAGCGCTTATTTTGTTTTTCGTTTGCAAATATTGTTCTTTGTGAAACTCTCACTAGCATGCATCATCATTTACACACCATCACGCCATATTCCTGTTGCAGTAGAGAGAGGAAACAGATCTCTACTTAATTTTATCCCGACATACATATTTTGCTTTTACCGCGTCATTGGTAAGACGCCAACCTTCTGAATCGAGGATCGCGAGTTCGATTTCCGGTGTAATAAATTTTTTTTAGAAAAAAAATATTCTAGTCTAGTTTTCCCTTCAGGCTTGTTAAATATAATTCTGGTTGACTGGAAGAAATTGTCCCCCATCAACAAACCTGTTTGGTGGTATTGTTTTCAACGAAAGTGTAATATAATATAATCCAATACATACAACTCATAATGCATACTTTTCTTTTGATGTGCTGCATACAACGAAATTGTTTTCATTATACAACAGAAATGTTAAACAATAAAACTGTAACTGATGTAGCGATCAGCACACATTTAAATAGTTTTTCATGCTTTTTTTCACGTTAGCATAAAAGCCAGAATATATATTTTTTAAATTAACTCATTTTATTTTTTCGATGACGTTTCACGTTTCCATTTGTCCTCATCTCAGACGAGACATTTTAAATGGGATAGAAACAACAACCTTCAGGAATCCCTTAATAGAGGAGGCATAATCAATGGCAATCCTAAAATGTGCCTTTTATTTCGATTAATGTGTTTGGCGTTGCACCTGCGAGTGTTTTTATGGTCGCACGTTCACACATGGCCAGGAATTAAGATACCAGTAAAGCAGTGGTTCTTTAACCAAGAAGTTTGATAAACTCTTTTTTAGCTGATTGTTATATGTTTTAGTGAATATTTTCCCTAGTATTGGTATTCATTGCGTTCTATGACACTTTTGTTGTGTACTATACGACCTAGTGGGTTTATTGCCAAAGTGTGACAATTTAACCAACTAGAAAGGTGTTTAAACAAGCCTTTAGTGAAAACCAGGCTAGACCCTTTTAAAAAAAATCTCTCAACAACTGGAATCAAACCTGTAACCACTCGTCTGGAAGACAAACGACTTACGAACTAGCTCATGCTGCCATAATTTATACTTCTCCATACTACTATTTGATTTTTGCTAGGCATAAAAATAATTGCATTTCTACAAATTGGGCTCAATCCAAATATGCCTAGCTTTTACGTATTTTAATGGTATTGTGTCTCAAGAGCGGCTATAGCTCAGATTTATTATAACATACTATTATATATTGATTATATATGAATATCGCGGATGTAAGTAAACTGTCTCTGAACGGCCATGAGCCTTATGAAAGGGCTGATACGAGTATAGACCGTTTTTTAATTATACTGTAGAGTTATGTAATTATTTAAAAATAATAATTATTTAAAGTATGGAGATTTTTTATATCATTTCCCATTTAAGATATACTTTTATATAGATAAAGAAAATTTGATATATCCCTTATTTGTAATTTAGAAATTATTATCAAGTAAAGAATCTAGATTTAAATTTTTTTTAAATGCGTACACAGACAAAATTAATCTTGAGTGTCAATTTCGAGTGACATTTATTAAGAAATGTATAGGCTTGATCATTGGCGGTCCACTGTTGCTAGTTTAAGAACCGCTGCTTACAGGGTACAAGCAATGCATGCTCCCGCACGGTGTATGGTGCTTGATGACCTGTACAGGTGGACACTACTGTCTTAGGCAGAAGTCTTCAAGCTTTTTAACACGAGGACCATATAAGTGTATTTTAAACATTAGGTGGATTAGATTAAATGAAAAATTTCCCTCGGGATTTTCTTGAGAGCTTCTCTTATCCACTATCGTTTACATAATGGCTCATGTTTTTATGTCTACACATTTTATTCCATTTTACTGTTTGAAATATTTTTGTCAAAATACTCGCAAGTTGGGTTCTTATACGGATTAAGGATATCAATTTGGGGACCCTTTGTGTTACCATAATATGTTGAATTAAAAAACACGGTAAATAATTTGATGTTTTTAGATTTTATTACACATTCGAAATTCCCTGGACATAACAAAAGTAGAAATGCTTGTTTGTATATATAGGAATTGATAATTGCTTAGAATTATGAAGGTTCGTAAGTTCAAGTATCTTGGCCTCATAATGAGAGGTACAACATACACAAGCAATATATCCTACAGAGAAAAATAAACGCAAACGAGGCAGAAGAAGGCGCCACTCTTGGTTTAAGAATCCACGGGAGTGATCTGGTTGCAGTTTTACTGAGTTGTTCCTGACTACATTGAACAAATTAAAGATTACATGATGGTGGCCAGCCCACGGTCGAGGGGACGGTATCTCAAGAAGAAGATTAAATAACACTCAGTTTGACGATGTCAAACGCTCTTCAGTGCTAGTTATAATGTCATTTTCAGAACCTTACTAACTTAATCGAAGAAATAATTTTGTTTTAAAATCGCAAACACAATAAAATATACCTAAATAAACTCTTTTTGTTTTATACATGCATACATATCATGCCGTGTCCCTTGCAGGGTAGACGGAGAGAACAACTCTCTAAACTTTTCTATCCAAGCAAATAACCTGTGCCTCATCTACATTCATACACCTCGTTATGCATAATCTTTTATTATCCATGCTTCTCAATTTACCTTGTTTTAAAATCTGGTACATTTGATCCAGCCACGTTTTCATCGGTTTACCTCTTTCACGCACACCTTGCACTTGTGACTTGTATATTTGCTTAGTCAATCTTTCATTATTCATTCTCTCTACAACTCCAAACCATCTTAAAGCTCCTTTCTTAATCTTATTTAAAACATTTATTAATTCCGTCTTCTTCAAATATTGACACTCAAATAATTTTCATAGTGCATACATTTCGACAGCATTAATCTTACTCTTATCGTTCTTCTGCCAAGTTCAAGTTTCACTTCCATACACCAAGGTGGGCACCAATACACTATTATGTATTATAATTTTTGCGTCCTGCTTCAGTTAATCCCCTTTCTCTAACCATAACCTTTATTTCGCTATATACATTTCTGTTTCGTATTATATTAAATAACGATGATTTTATATTCAATTATTTTTTCAAATTTTTTTCGATGTGGACAAAGTCTTTTTAAAAATGATAATTGATTTTCATACCGATTATTTGAATAGTTGTAAAGAAAAATAAGTCGGAAGTCTTCAGCCATTGAAGTCGATTTCCACCAATCCCACCTGCCGATTTACCTTCTGGCACAAATTTAATTCAATCAATTTCTTCAGTATTTTTTTCTTCTAGTATACTTATTGCTACTGAAATATTTCTTATATATATTCGTCGAATAACCTTTTTTTCTATTGAATATAAATATTCTGTCACCATTTATTTTGGAAAGTTTTGTTGGGCAAATTGGTACTTGTGAGTCATGTGTTCGATTCCCGATGGAAACGAAATTTCTTCAAAAAGGATTTCAGTTTGGTTTTCACTAAATGCCTCTTAAATATCTTTCTGGTTGGTTAGAAGAGATTGCAACGTAGTATTTAGCCCTCTAGGTTATACTGTATACAACGAAAGTGTAATACAATACAATCCTAATTTCTCAACGTGCTGTAATCTTTATATCTACCGTTCCGTTGTTATGTTTCTTCCGTTATTTCTTTTTTAATTTAACAATTTTTGCATACTTATCATATATAAAAAATAATATACACGTATAACCTAACTGGTTGAAAGAAATATTTTTTCAAATAAATAATACCTTTCAATGTACTATTTATAAACGTACACGCGTGAAATTAATGAACTATAATATTGTCTTCCTTAAAATGACAATGATCTCGCGTATACAGTCCTGCATGGTGATTCCAGCTTTTCAATTTGAGACTGAACCATCCTGTTCATGTCCTTATGGCGGTGTTGCACCTGCCGCGCCCAGTCCGGGGCCCGCATGCCGGACCCTCGCGGACCGCGGACTTCCTCTGTTTGTATTCCAATTATTCTGCGCAGAGCCAATGTCTTGATGGGTGACATCAGTTTTGTTATAACCAAATGCAAATAAATATCCCTTTTTCTTCTTCTTTTAGTGATATTCTTTATCAGATTCTGTAGTTTAATAGTTCGCACTATAGTTAAAAAATATATTTTCAATCTAATTTCCCTTTCTTTCTCGTCCTAATTGTTGACGAATTGTTTTCCTCTAGGTCTACTAATAATAAAAGAACAATTTATATAGTTCAATTTAGAGTAAGCATTCGAATATAGTGATTGCGCACATAAGGTTAGGTACTTCCCCGTATCTGCATATGTCAAGAAAAACATATTACATAAAAAACATTACAGAAAGTTTACCAAGGGAAGACGAACTAGAAAGAAATCTCTGTAGATCTTCCGATGTGTGATAGTAATGCATTCGGCTTTAGACGTAGTATAGTATATGTATGTTATGTTCAAATACAATTATAAATTTTGATAAGATCTTCAAAATGGGGTTGTCTACAATCCTAAAGCTGCACATGTTTCTCATATATCTAACACTAAGAGCAAAAAATCTAACATATGTATCGTTACACCCTATTCTATTAGATCGGTTCAGAACAATGAATGTGTTAGATGAAAACGAAATCGACTTCAAAGTTCTACTCCTGTCTGAAGGACCACCAGTAAGATTTGAAATTATTGCTAAATAGCGGAATTATTGTTTAGAGATTGGTAATTTATTTGTGTTTTTACTTTTCACTGAATCTATACATTTTTTTATGAAATCTTTCATGGGTTTAAAGAATTTATTATTATATATCCAAGATGAGCTAGTTTGTTGAAATAAATTGGTGTAGAGTAGATGTATTTTTATAATTGAGTAAAAAAAAAAACGAATAAAGCTGGCGTTGAGGGTTCGATTCTATGCTTATTTAGCTACTGAAATAAATGTGTTAACTTTATCAGAATTGATATATAATACATACAACTAAGTGCTTTGTAACGAAAAATAATACCAAAAGTGTTGAAAGTTTATGTCAATATAAATCTTAAAGCAAATACCATTCGAAAAATAACTTATATTTTTTTTGCAAAATATTAATGACATCCTTAGAAGAAATTAATGGCTTCCGCAAAAGATACAAACGTTTATGTTGCTTTTAATGTGACTGTTAATCCCAGTAGCCTCCCGTTTTATCTAGTCCAAATATTTTTCAAAGCAATATATTATATTCGTCGGCTAGATTGTTTATCTAAAAGAAAAAATATTTTACGTACTGACATTTTTCAAATATTTTTTTGCATACATTATTTATCTGTCGAGCTTGTTGAATATAGTTTAATAATGTACATTACGAGTATATCCTCAAATAAATAATTGGATGGATCTAAATTGAATTCGTAACTTTTTGCGACAGTAGTCTATTGGTTGAACAGCGTAGTCTAATTGGTAATACATCTGTTTACCCGGAAGATGCGAGTTCGATTTCCGCCATTACTCAAATGTTTTCTAAAATAATACCATTTTGGTTAGGGCTTCATTAACATATTTGTGGTTGCTTGGAAAATATCGCCACATGTCGAAAAACGATGATACACCTAAAAGGTTGTATTCAATGAAGGTCTAATAAAATAATATTTTGGTACGTCTATCTGATTTGCATTCTGATGTCACGGATTCGGTTCACTTGTTTTTCTGAATTTATTACTATGCTAGCGTTAATAAATAGGCTAACATGGATCACAAGAATGCTCTTGGAGATAATTATCTAAATGGAAATAGGCTAACATGGATCACAAGAATGCTCTTGGAGATAATTATCTAAATGGAAATATACTAACATGGATCACAAGAATGCTCTTGGAGATAATTATCTAAATGGTAATAGGCTAACATGGATCACAAGAATGCTCTTGGACATAATTATCTAAATGGAAATAGGCTAACATGGATCACAAAAATGCTCTTGGAGATAATTATCTAAATGGAAATAGGCTAACATGGATCACAACAATGCTCTTGGAGATAATTATCAAAATGGAAATAGGCTAACATGGATCACAAGAATGCTCTTGGAGATAATTATCTAAATGGAAATAGACTAACATGGATCACAAGAATGCTCTTGGAGATAATTATCTAAATGGAAATAGGCTAACATGGATCACAAGAATGCTCTTGGACATAATTATCTAAATGGAAATAGGCTAACATGGATCACAAGGATGCTCTTGGAGATAATTAATTATCTAAATGGAAATAGGCTAACATGGATCACAAGAATGCTCTTGGAGATAATTATCTAAATGGAAATAAAATGAAGTCTTACGTTTTATTTTTCTATCGAAACTTGAATTAAACGTGGACGTATAAAAAAGTTTATAAAAACCTAATTTAAAGAGTATATAATATTATTAGTCGATCCAAAGGTAGTGTATAGGAAAATAAGAAAATGGGAATAGAAATTGAGGCGAAGACGTAGAAACCATTTATTATACCTCTAATAATTATGGTAATGTACGAGTATTATTGAAACTAGAGCTGATATGACATAGATTAAGGCACTCTTTATAACATCACAAATGAAGGTCTTGCGATGCACAACTGGTACAACAGTCAAAGACAGAATAAGAAAAATGTGCTAAGCCAAAGACATCGTAAGGAACTGAGAAAAGCCATTATTAGTGGTGCTACGTTCAAATAACGGATGGCACCCGAATTTCTAGTATTATCTATCATGATTGTCCCATAGTAAGCCAACCATCAGACAAATCCCCAAATAAATGGAATGGTGGCTGGCAGTCTACATCCCAGGTACAATGGAGACGATGCCAATCCACTGTATTAAGAAGCATATTGGCTTAAAACCTATGGAAAATGTTTTTGATTCTAAATAAGCAAATATCTTGCAACGGACACTATCATATAACAACCACCTCCACACATCAGGACAGAGTGATGCATTGGAGTCTTCTTCCATGTGGGCGATATGGTGTGGTGTATCTTTACGAAACACCGGCACATTGGACGAGATGAAGGGTCAATCTGAATAATTATCATTTAAGATCACGAGGTAAATAAATCAATGCAAATGCTAGTCGATTATCTCGTGACTTGTGACCATTATGTCGTTTATTTTTAAAATAAACATCTCTTAACGGGCTAATAATTATTATGGTATACACATGCTACGCATTATTCTAAGCATGAACATTAAAACTCATGGAGATTGATCTTTTAATTGATTGATTGTAGAAATTACTCCTGTAGAAGTAGGGTTGGCCATATGTCAAATAAAAACAGAAAAAACAGTAGGTCCAGACAATATACCAACTGAATTTTGGAAAGAATGTGATGAATGGGAACATAATTGGCTGTGTAAGCTTTTTAATAAAATAATAGCCGGAGCCCCAATGACAGATGAATTCCGAAGAAGCTTTCTCCTTCCCTTCTACAAAAACAAAGGAGACTCCAGGAAATGCGACAACTATAGAGGCATCAAGCTAATATCCCACACTATGAAAATCTATGAGCGAATTATAAACTCGAGAATCAGGATTTCGGTGGAAATACATGATAACCAGTGTGGCTTCGTATTGGGAAAATCAACAGTAGACGCCATTCAAACCGTTAGAAACCGTCACGGTGTTTTTATTGACAAAATGTCACTTTTATTGTTGTTATTTAAATTGTTCATGAATTTTGTACAAATCAATAATAATTTGAATAATTTCCGCGACCATGTAACTCATTTTATTTAATTTTGTCTGATTTATTGAAATATACTGTAAAATGGCTACAAATCCACCAGATGGTTATACAATGAAGTGTTTAATCAATAAATATTTATTTGACAATAAAAATTAGAAACACTGAAAAATGTTTCCTTTACTCCTTAGAACAACCTGTCCTTCTTAGTTGTCCATCAGCTATAAGGATCAAATAAGTCGAAATAATCATTCTGAGGTGTAAAATAAAGATAACAATTTGCATAATTGTTTCTGATTAATCATCACTAAGCCAAGAATATTGTTTTTTCAGTCGGTGACCATATTCAGTCAAATTTTTTTTTCTTAATTCTCTTTGTGTTTGTTTTAGTAATTGTTTTATTATGATAATATGAACCACAGATCGACTGATTTATTCTAAAGATCTTTTAAAATCATGTTTAGGTTTCAAATAAAATATTAAGATTTTATAAATTAACGGCTTAAATACCAAATTATCTATTCATATCTATTTGCATAAATCTTTTTATGCTCAGAGTAAACAATTATTTTATGCATTTTAAAGTTAACAATAAGCAAATGCAATAAAAAATAACAATTCGTGAATATACTCCTAGGTTCTCGTCTAACTAGTTAGATATATTGAACGCAATAAGAAGTGAATATTGCTCCTAGATAAAAGTTAGTCTTGTGGTTGGAGCATAAAAAAATATTTTAATTTTTTTTAAAAGCTTTACCGACGCTAAAATGTAACATACTTTAGAATTTAATATCACGTTGACAAGTCTTTGTGGAGAAAATATTTTACAAAACAACAAAAATGATAACAATTTATTAAATGCTGCAAAAAATATGCCTTATCTTTTTGAAGCGTAAATAAAATAAAAGTGTGGAGTTAGTTTGCCAAATGATTAAATTTATTTTATAAATCGTAATAATTATTATTATGAACGAGCAAAGCAAAATCCATCTTTAATCTCAAAAACTCTACCTTCGTCCCAAATTTGTCACCCCTTTTTCTCCAAAATACAACACACAAAAAGAAAATATAGCGTTACAAACTTACATTTGATTGCGAAAATTAGTTCCAGAAATGGAAAATAAACTTAAAATCGGCCATTAAAATAACCTTTAAATATTGATACACGTTTACGAAAACTTATTCCATTCAATATTTGTGAATCAGCTTTTTTCAACTCAATACATTTTAAATTTATTCAATATAAGTGTCACTTACATCTCTTAGATTACGAGTAACTTATCTAGTAAAATAAAATATGGCAAATATTTAGTCGTACTTTCCAACTCGAAGATGAAACTCGGTAGCCGCTTAATGGCCCGGTTATTTTGAAGCCTGTATCTGACACCTTGGTCTTGTGTTATTGATTAGTTGGCCATTGTAATCACTTTCTTGCTTCACCTGCTGATGGGAGCATAAAAAATGTCTATGTAAAAACCGGTAGCCACATGCATGAACGGAACAGCATTACGAATGGCGAATTCAAATTTATATGTCGAATATAGCTAAATGAGTTGCCATTAATTTATTACCAAGATATAACTAATTAAAGACGTTAATTTGGTATTCATTTTAAGTTGAGATACGATATTTGGATGTTTGCTTTTATTTTTATTTCTGTGAATATTTTACTATTGGAGAGCGAGTTTTTAAATTGTAACGCTGCACGTGTTCTGTGGCAAAGAAATCGGTTTTTAAATTTATCCTCTACCTTAATTATATACAGGGATGCAAATGATTACTGAACCAGTTTTGATTTTTTTATTCAATTTATTATACTTTTGATAATTGAAGTACAATTAACTATTTTCTCTTATCTTTCCCTTGTCTTATGAGGTTTTGTGTCCCAGCCACTGGATGATGATAGGCTGTGTCACGCGTTATTTTCCTGCACCCTTTCGTGGACTCAAACCCACTACAACTTTATCATTTCACCATAGAACATTTTGCTTCAGATATGTTTTAATTGGACACATTTTATTTGGTTTATCTACTTATACTGTCAGTATTTGTCGTAGTTTGCAAATTTCATATCTAAACTAGTTCAAATGATTCTTGAAATAGAGAGTACTTGGTTTTTAATCAAAAATCTTTCCTATTTGTGTGACTCTCAAAAGGCCGTTTTGTAATTCCGCTGTAGTTATTTAATTCCCAGCACTTTAACTCTTGACGTATATTTTTCAGCAAACATTCAAAGTTGACTTCAGGTTAAAGTGTATTTTTATGAAAACTGCTTTCAATGGTTTATTTCTACATAAAATTTTAAAGAAAATTTACTTAAAGAAAACTACAAAAATGAAATATTTTCTTTTGTTCGTATGCAAATAGAGATACGTGAATTGTTATTGATCTTATGGTATGTCAATTATTCGATACGTATTTTGTTTTTTGAATATCGTTTATATTATTGACTAGAATTATTTATGAATTTGAATATCAAATTTGTGTATTGAATTTATTTGTAAAGGGATTAAAATATTTAACTATCGTTTATTGTCTTAATTTAACCTGACGTCGTGCATTACGATCTTACATGAAAATTCGATAACGGTACACACATTCTTGAATGGCAGAGTGAGGAAATACAAGTTAGTAATAAACACAACAAGGCCATGCCTCAAGTGTCACTCAACTGGTATCAGGATACTATGAATCTTGTAGAGGTTTTATAGCATCTGCTAGGATAGTCGAAGAGTGATGGTCGCATGTCAGCCAACAGGGGTATTGTCTCATCTCAGCCGGCTGACAATCTCGCCATCATTGGATGGACGGATGCATATTATCTATTCTGAATGCACGGCGGAAGAGCAGCATACCATACATATGGTGTATCAGGCGCTCCAAGACTTGTAGGAGATGCCCAGTCACATTATTTGTACCACGTCGTGTGCTCTGTCCAGTGTACTGATACCGCTTCGATCAAGAAAGGGGTTGTATACAAAAGCTTCTGCCATGAAATTCGCATTCCCTGATATCTGATACACGTGAATGTCATTTGGAAGACTTTGTGTCCGCTTCGATTCGAAGTGAATTGCAGTAAATCTATGTAATCGCTTTTCTGTAAAGTATTGTTTTCAATTTACTTTAGTTATATTTGCCTGCGAATACTTTTATGAAATATCGATTACTATCCTGTAAAAATGTTGGTCTATATTTTATCAAACATTTAAGGAGCTTCTTAATAGTAAAACTCGAAGATAACAGATATATACAAATAATTGTGTAAAGATAAGAATCTCGTGCCTTACATAAAATACGTATGTGTATGGAAATAAATTGAAACTTAAATTTGGCAAATTATAACTATTTTATCTTCATCACTGTCACGTCGTGTTCCTATTGGGATAGGTAGGGAGACTAAATCTACAATCAATTCTTTCCTGCCAAATATCTTTAAATTCCGTTACGACGATATACTTCGTCATGCAAACTCTCCTAAAATAAAAGCTTTTCACTTTCTCTCTTCCGGAATTTGATTCATTTGGTCTTGCCACATTTTTTCAGTCTATTCAAATTTATCTTAAATTGAAAATATTTTTTGTTTATCTTTCATCATTCATTTTTTACTAAGCTGAACTATCACAATGCTTTTTATTTATGTAAAGCACTACATCTTATTTAGATCTACATGTTTTCCTAATGTATTAATTCCTTATTCTATCATATAGTGTATTTTCACACATTCTATGCAAAACTATAATTTCTACCGCATTTATTATATTTAAGTGTCTGTTTTGAGAGACGTATATAAATAAGCCTTCTTAGTAAATGCAATATTTTTTTACGAACGATACTTATCATTTACTAGGCTAATAAAAAACTCAAATAATTCGATACAGTGAGAATTACTCTTCAAAACTGTTTTAAAATGTCATACATGTGTTTTAACGTTTTTTTTTAAATTTTGTAAGTTCTCTTCGATTTTTATTTTTCTCTTCTTGTTTTAAATATTTTTATAAAAAAAATTAATTCACTAGGTTTTAAAGTTTCCAAAAGAAATTCTTACAATTAGGTATCATCAAAAGAAAACAAAAAAAAACAAGAAATCAGAAGCCGGCCAATAATATAGATGTGAACATGTAGGCTACCTTATTGAAATTCAAACCTGGCAGAACAAAAATGCTGTTGATAAGAAATGAGTAATCGTGTGTCAACTCCAAGACATGCCTCTTCTTTGGTAGGACGATTATCATCGCTGTCATATCGTCCTGACTTAGTTGTTATGGGTTGTACATTTAGTTGTGAGCAACAACTTAACATTTCAGATACGAGTAGATCCTTTTACCTTGTTTCATTAAGAACCGTAACAGCCCGTTTAATACATTTTTTTAATAAGTTAACCCATTCTATTCAATAATTATACGTGCCAATTACAAAAAAAGGTATGGAAAATAAAAATGAAACAACATGTTTGATGGTTATGTATGACTGACTATATTTAAAAAATAGAGATTAAAATAAAATATAAGTGGAAAATCTGAAACTTGTCATTAGATTGTTGATGAATCCAGAAGGAAAGATAAAACACTTTGCCTGGGAGAGATATAAGTATTTAAAAAAGTATAATATATAAAATAATATGTAAAGGGCCTTAAAAATTTCATGGTTAAGGAGTTTTTCGCTCCCTCCACCCATGTTGTTGAAGTGTGAAGTTATTATGTACTGTCCATTTATTGTTTGATATAATTTGTTCGAAGAGGTTTCCAATCAATGTTTTGGTCTACACTTTAGTTTTATATATTACAATCTAGAGCGTTTATGGTCACATTAAAATATCTTACAACGAAACAGAAAAAAATCAATGCCCTTAAGTGAAAACCAAACATGGGCCATTTAAAAAAAAGTGATATCTAGTGGAAATCTAATCCGTAACCCCCAAATTGAAAGACAGAAGTTTTGCCAACTAAGCCAAAGAGGCCATCATTATAGTTTTATGATCTTCAAATTCAGTAATTTAACTAAAACTTACACAAATTTGTTATATTTTTAGCAAAACGTTTTTAGTAAAAAATCAATGTGTTTCTTTAGAAAACTTTTATAAAATAAACTTATTGGCTCAGAAAAACTAAAGCGGTAGGTCAAAATAAGATGTAATATGTAAATTATGAGATATTTCAACTTTCAAGAATTAAATAAACATTTTATAAAATGATAAACGGCGAGTTTCAAGTTCAATGGGATTTGTCTGACATTGAAAAATTGTATCGCGTGTTAAAAAAAAACCTTGTTTTTCATTTTACGTCATCACTATTCTTAGCAAACAATACTATTTCGCTTCCTTACTATAATACGAAACAACTTACCTGTGTCTATGGATAGAACACAAATTAAAAAGTGGTTTCGATAATCTCAAATTACCTGCATTTCAATTTAAATCAATATAACACTGTTAAAAAAATCAATTGTATCGTTAAACTTCTACAAACATAATGAAATCATTACAGTTGTTGATTATGAAAATTGCTGATTATCAACAATAATGTGCTGATTTGCGTATTTTGCCATTTGTAAAGTACACTACAACATATCAGAACTGGTGACTTGGACATATTGAAAGGCGTAACTGGGAGACATCATTATCTTAGACCCCATTAATCGAGTATTCGGGTTAAGAAGCACTGGAGTAGGCACGAATTTTGTGATTCATCATTGTACTCGTACCTCTCCGTAATACTAACCCGCACATAACAAGTAATTAGATTTGCGTACGAATTTTGTTACTCTTTTTCTAGACTGGGGCCCGCTTATAATATGTTTCGGGTACCGTCGGGAATCGAACCTGAAACCACCGGCTGGATGTCAATCGTTTTACCAACCAGGTCACGGTGATCGCCATGAATATATAGTAATGAATACGTTGTAAAAATATTACAAATATTCTGAATTAAATATCTGGTTTTTTAAATTACTTCAACGAATTAATAAATCATTTCCTTATCGTAATGGTGCTTGAATATTGATTACATAAATCATGTTTAAGGGTGATAGTTTAAATGTCATAAAAATAAAAAGGCTCCTTATGAAACAATTAAAATAATTATTATTTTGCGATGTAGATAACAATTTGATGTACTAAAACATCGCCGGTTTTAATATTATTTTTTCTCACTGATATATTTTTTCCAATCTAGTTGTATGAAAAATTCCCAAAAAGGATCAGATCAATCCTTTAATTTTTGATTTATATCAAATTGTCACCAATTTAATCTTTTTTTTAAAATATACTGTATTGAATTACACTTCACAGTACTAGTCAATGCTTATCAATCAACCAGAATGGTGTTATAAACACCTTAAGGGAAAATCAGACTTCACCCCTTGTTACAAAAATCTGTGTATCAATAAGAATTTAATCCGCAACTCCCAGTCTTGCCAACTAGGACGTCATTAATGTACTATGTCATTATACAAATAAAATCAGGCGCCCAATTTTCCATGCAATTGAATCAATTGCACATCCACAAATTTGTAAGCGTCATTAATAACAAAGCAGGTACATGTCGATCGAACATTATAATACGTTTAAGTCTTCCATAGTCGTACAGTAACGAATAGCTCAATTTCGATACAAGAAAATTGCCTTATTTTCTCACACTGTAATGTCCTTTTGTTATCGTTCGGGACAATGACCAAGTGTAAGACACAAAGACGGTATAGTATAAATTAACCAGTTACACATGTATCAAGCATGTGGGGGCAGGTGCCCCTTTACCCTTATACACGGCCTGGCCCGGCTTGGCCGTCTGAGCTCGACGAAGCGTATATTCTCACGGTACACAATAAGAAGGAAAAAAGGCATTAAACAAATTACGCGTCTTATGGGTTTAAGGTCAACATACACACTGGACCTCGCGTTGATGTTTTCTTGCCTGGAAAAAATACGCCTTTGTGAAAATGCTACACATTGACATTTACCTGGATATCGTTTAATTCAATATTGTTTTAGTCGTTTTCGTCATCGGGTATTGTTGTATTTAAGTCATATTTCAATTTCAGTATTTATAACAAAAATATGCGACATTTAACATTCCTTGAAAACTCATAGAAATATTCACTTCACGAAAAATAAAATATCAAAAAATCTGTACAGATTAGAATACATATGGTGCATGAAAGTACCAATGAATAGTATAACACTGAAAGAAAAAATATTCAAATACTATTATATTGTACTACACTTTGTATACGGTACAATTTGGCGGGCTTATTGTCATGTGGCAATATCTTCCAGTCAAGCAGAAATATATTAAAAAGGCCTTAAGTGAAAACCAGACTGGAATCCTTTTTAAAAAAATCTGGGTTCCAACAGGAATCGATCCGCAACCTCCGAGCTGGGAGACAAGTGTCTTACCAACTAGGCTACGGAGATCATCGTACTATGAAAGAAAAAGCGAAGTTTATTGTATTATAAAAACAACTTCTAAAACAAAATTAAATTTGAATATCAAGTCTCCTAGTTAAGACCTAAGATTATAGAATGTCAGCGTAGATAGTAAAATATAACATAACAAAGAAAATTTCAATACATTTTCTTATTTGAACTCTTAGGCATGAGGGTAGCAGAAATATTATGTTTTAATTTATTTTTTGGAAAAATTAGGTAAACGAAATATTGTAATTACCTCACTAAACATGTGTGTACAAACGATTGTAATTATGCCAAAAAAATATGTGTGTAAGGAAACACAAGAATATTGAGATTAAAAACACTGTTTTATAATATTAGTCAAAATGTTTAAATAATAATGTTGTTTTTTTTTACCACTTCTATGCATATTCGCTTTGAAAATCGATACTTAATAAGTATCACATACGGTCTTAATACTATAAAGAATTGAGTTTTTATCGTAAACTTGAAATCATAAATTTGTCAATACTGATTTTTAATTATACAATACATTATGATAGTGTGTATTTAATCAATTATACGAGTATCTGACTTGGTATTTGTTTCAAAAATGTTTTTGTTCTTTGCGAAGCATAGAGACATATATACGAGTAGTTGCATACTTTTAAAATTCTGTTTGACTTTGGCCGAAGGAAAATTTACCAGGTAATATGCAGTTTGAAAAAACACGTTTTAAGATGGTCTGTTATAACCATGACTGCGTTTTTTGAGATATTGTCTCCAAGATATCTTTCCATCTTTTTAGAGGCTTTCTTGGGGGGCGGGGGGGGGGGGGACTCTTGTGTTATCCACCCTTTTCATGTGACTTCGCCAGTGTCTTTTGAGGTTTCTACACCATGTCATATATTTCAGACATTCTATATTTCACATATCTCAGATAAGGAAGTTTCTATCCCTATCTCTAAGGGTGTTGCCTTCAATAGCTCTGAAGGTTTCCATTTAATTAGTATTTAAGTTACTTTTAGTTTTTGTTATATTTGTTCTTGGCTCTATTCCATAATTCATGAAACCACGTGTTATAAATATTTTTAATTTTTCTTGAATAATCTGCTCGCTCGATGATTACGCTAAATGGGATTCGCAAGTATTGTGCTATGACAATGGGAACGTAAATTTCACTTTCTTCCCACGATTCATTATCAATTCATATTGTCTTACACTCACTTTTCAAATTCACCAAACTCGATACTCTCTCGGTTCATTATCCAGATTTATTAAACTTAATTCATCTAGAACCTGTTGTTTCTTAATTTTTGTGAGAATAAAAAAATAATAAATATAACAAAGCACATATGAAGGTAAATTTTTGTGATAAATATATCTTATTAAAAATATTTTCGAAAGTCATCAGTTTTCACGTTTATATTTCAGTGTGAATAGTTGTTGATTTTTTTCAATATTATAATTTATTTTCTACCTCAGATAGCCATAAAACTTATGTCGAGTTTGAGTTTCATGAACGATTTTTCTCCAAGCTGATCGGTTTCTCGTTGTCTCCGACCAGTCTTCCTTTACTTCTATTACACAGTATCTATCTAAAAGCCCCTACTAAGAAGCTTTCTCACTTATTGTAGGGCTTACATGGCGATTATTTTTGACCATGTCAACCGAGATCTGCTGATCTGCGGAAGGGAGCAACACTCGCACACGTACTCGGAGTGTGTAAGCGTTGTTACTACACGAACTTTTTTTTACCAAGCTGTTTTTTTTTGGGTACCATTAAGAATCGAACCCGAAACTCCCGGGTCGAATTACCAACCCAACCACGGAGGCAGTTAAGGAAAATATTAATGAAAAAAAAAAAAAAGGAGGAAAGTGCACATAACATACATGAAAATAGTTTATATTTTACCAAAAAAAGTTAAAGAATTGTTATTTCATATTGCTCCAGGATAACTTTCCCACGGTCATCGGAAAATCAGTCACATTTACCAGAATGTCTATTAGTTCACATGCCTTTACTTTACTTAATTACGTATGAAATGTAAATTGCTTCGCATTCTCCCTCGCCAAGTCAGAAGTCACCCAACCAACCGTAACTTCTTGAAGAAGCCCTCCTTACGTAATGATAACTTGAACTTGTTAGGTCTCGAACCCGTGAAAACATACATGCTCATTTCCCATAACGCCCCACCTATCGTGTTCACGTCCAACTTGAGAATTCGTATTATTATAAGGAGTTTTTATGAGACTAAGCAGGCCTTGAATTTCTTAACGTTAAATTATTAATTGTATTAAAGTATTACTCATACTAGTACTCGTACTTTACAGAGGATCTGATTTGACCGTGTGAATTTTTGTAGACACAGCTTTTCTGAGAAATAAAAATGCTTGATTACTAAGCACTTGGGCGATATTTTATATTACAAGATATATTTAATCTCTAGTTTTAATACACATTGTTTATTTTTCTAAAACTATGGGATCTCTTATTGACACATTAAATGTATATTTATTTCAAGGAAATACATCAAGTGAATTTATTGTTTTGAATAATTTCTTTCCATATATAGTATCATATATATATATATATATATATATATATATATATATATATATATATATATATATATATATATATATATATATATATATATATATATATATATATATATATATATATATATATATATATATATATATATATATATATATATATATATATATATATATATATATATATATATATATATATATATATGTGAGTGTATACGAGTATATACACATATCTAGTTATATACGATTTTTCAAACATTCGTAAAAATCATTCGTTTCAAGGAATATAAAAAAAATAAACGTTTTAAAATGAATCGTTATACCTCCATTTTTATTTAGTATTTAAAATATAAATTTTATTTAAAAAATATATGAAAATCAATTCGAGCCCTGTTAAGAAAAAATATATATAAGTTCACACGAAAGTTAAATACCGTTTATAACGCAAGGGTGAGGATAAGAAGTCATAACTTAGTCGCTCCGGTAACTTCCTTCTAATTGTCCACTGCGGAGCGTAAGGAATTAAAGGAAGTTCTTATACTAGTATATCAGATGTTATAAACTTATGAAATTTGAAAATATAACAGTATTATACATGTCAGTGTGCTAGTTAGTAATTAGTTACCGGTAAATATTATTTTTTTCTAATACATATCCGTTTAAAAAACATCTTGAACACTTTTCGGTTCGTAGTTTTATATAAGACTGATATTTAGAGTAATATTGACATGTAATAAATCATTTGACGGTGCGAAAAACATACCTCAATCATTGGTGATAAAACTTTGAGGGCAGATAAAAGGTTAATTTTTAACAGCCCTTTAAAAAGTTTGGTCATTAGGGTTAAGAAAATACCTTGTGAAACGTAATCTAATATTTTTTAATTGTGATAATGTAGTCCACAAATTAATTTAGCCTTTGAATAAATACATATTATTTGATAAAGTTTACAGTTGCAAAAGTAAAATGTTAATAACATAAGTAAAATAAAACATTTTCATATTTACTAAAATAATTGAATAAATTAATACATTTCAAAGAAAGGAGACAAGCACCAAACTATTACTTAAGATACTGAATGTTCGATGTGGACGCCAGTAGAACGTTATATTCAAAATTCATAATACTTTCGAGCGACAAAGAAATTCTTACTGAAATATTTAAATAATTCATTTATTTCTATTAAAATTATCAAATTCTAATAATTAAAGCGTATGCCCACAAATTTTTGTATCTTTTTTGGCAGAAATATGATTAATTTAATATCTTAACCTAAGTCCGTTGTGTAAATAAAATTTACTCAATGTTAAGTATCAAAATATTTAAATATTTATCGTGGGAAAACAAGTTCTTCTAAAGTTTCAAGTGATTTGATCTATGGTTTTTGTCAACTAATGAACTTATAGAATACAGAGTAAATTTTTGAATAAACTTAAATTTTTAATATTACTAAAATTAGCAAGTTGTTCGATACTTTGCAATTATTTTTCTGTGTATGCAGTTAAGTACTTGATTATATTTATTGTTATAGGCGTTTTTTATATTACTGATAAATAATAAGTCTTTGTTACCGCACCTTATTATGTTATACTTTTTATGAGATTAACTCACTATTTTCTCACAGGTTAAATAATTGTATACAATCAGATTCTAAGATCTAATCCATTGATACCTATAATTGCTAAGACTTTTTTGCTAGAAAAAAAATATGGATATAAGGGAACAGTTTTTAGAAATAAAAATAATTTAAGTAATTTTGGACACGAAATATGTTTCGGGAAATACAGGTGCTCGTAATTGTTCTATCGTTACGATGCAATCAGTAATGCAGTTTCTCAGTTATGAGAGAAAACAGTTGCGAGATTGTACTCCTATATGTTTTTCCTTATCCTGAAGCGGACTGTTTTGAGCTTAATATTTCTCTTTTACTAAATATATTTCAAATTCTATCAACTTTTAAAAAAATGGAGATAACATTATTTTACATTTTATTTGATGAGATTTTACGTAAAACTGCATTTTAAGTTGGGTATTACAGGTTATATAGGATTTTGAGAAAAAAAATCACCGTTGAGAAACCATCAATAAAACAAATATTCCTACTACATAGAATTTCAGTACATGCAAATCTCTTTCTAATCAAAATAAAAAATTTCCTCACATATTTAAAAAAATCTTGTTAGTAATCATTTACGTTTTTGTAAACCTTTTAGCGCTGTTGATATAACTTAACCACTTTCTTCTAAAACCAATTGAAAACTACAAATAATTCATGTTTAATGCGTTGGCTGCCTTTATGTTAAATTAAGCAGGAAACTCGTAAGTTAAAAATGTATTTAATTCGGCAGTGGCCGAACGACCTCGTGGGAAACGAATCGCTCTTTCAATTCTTATTTTCGTTCAAATTAAAATCAAAACAAGTGGATGGCACCGTATAAAGCTTAACGTAAATTTTAACGCCCAGATCTTATAATAAAAACGTAATTTTTACAAACAATCTTTATTTTATCTAGTCGTCTGTCCAATTGTTTTTTTGGTGCTTCACTGATAAACGACTCTTGTTTTTAATATGGCCACTGTTCGCTTATGAGAAAATCATAAATCCCCAGTACAATATCTCTTGGCAGCATTAATATATAAGGGAACATGTCGTGATTAACATAATGTATTCAACACAACATTTATATGACTAATTTTAATGGCGGTTTTATCAAGAAAGGCGGCAATGAAAAATTTCCTCTTTGTTAAGATATTTATGAACGCCACTTAGATTTGTGGTGAAATATTTGGTATAGGAATAATACGTTTAGGACTATTTGAAAAAAATCTAACTGTAATTTTTGCTTGGATTACTTATATTTTGTTTTGTAATCCATTTAACTCAGCGGGTGATTTGTATTGGATTAACAAAGCATTTGATATTTTTGTAAGGACGTTCACAATTTAATCAAATAAAATATGTAAATATAAAACAATGGAATATTTAAATAAATATGTCTCGAAAATCAAAATAAAAACAGCATTTTTAGAATAGAAAATTTTATACATTCAATAGAAAAGAAAACCATTTCATTTTATTTAGAGCTTTTAAGAATATTATAAAAACTATTGAGGTTATTTATTTTCTTAACCGTTTGATAGTTAGAAAAGAACGAAAAAAAATCTGCAGTTTTGCCCAAATCAAAAATGTTAAGAAAACATTGTCGAATATATTCGGTAATGTTTTTGCCATCACCCTGAGAATAAAGACTGCAACGTTCTCGATACATTTAAGTCTACTCAACACGAAAACAGTCCCGAAAAGTTTATTAAACTAGTTTGATAGTTATTTATGTATTTTAATTATTTATTGAATTATCTTACTTGGCCACTACATAGAAGCAGGGACTGAGAGAATGTCAAAGTCTAGGTGTCATTATTTGGTCGTAATAATCGGATCTGTTTAAATATCAGATGTAGCATAGCCGATACCAATAGTCTGGTGGATAGTAGATTTGCTATTCGTTAGTGAAAACCTGGTTTTTATACGAGGACCTGCCTTTAAAAATTGAAAAAAAATACAACGTTTTTTAGTTGATGTCATCTTTATTTTTAAAAGGAAAAATAATTAATGTATCTTTATTATGAAGTGATAGTTAAATTAAAATGAAATCATTTCAAAACCATACAACAATCCATATTCATATCCAAAACATATTTCTGATTAAATCAAAATGACACGAGATGGTTCACTTGAGATATATAGAGTTTCATCTTTTGACCGCAACGTGATACTTAATTTTACACTTTGCAACGCCAACTTTGATATTTAAAATGATACACTAATATTTTATTTTGAATCCAGTGAAATATAAGACGTTCGACAAAATGCTTTCATAGATTTTGTTGATAAATAATCGGATTTGATGACTACCGACTTGGCCCGACTGGCGAGCGCTATGTAATTAAACGAATTTGAGAGAAAGAACGCAGTAAAACGAGCCGTGTCAAATATTTTTTGTGAGTAATAATTTGATAACTGATCGAGACGATTTACGATTTTTCTTAAAACACTTACTCTGGATGATTTAGATCCGAGATTATACACCTGCTGTTTTAGTGAAGATATGCAAATGACGAACAATCTACAAATCAATATCAAGATGATGCGACCAACCAGAATTTCTTCAAACAGAATGTCTTCTGTCACATTTGTTTAGAAACACCTTGAAAGGCTGTTTTATAAGTTGATCAACGTATATTGTATTTTGTTTCAAATGATCGCTTCAAAAACACGCGTCTTTGGTAGTTGTTTGAAGAAATTCATTCACGTATTAGGCAACTTGTCGATTGATTGGTCAAAACCAGTTTGTCGATCATTTCAAATCAATCACCCTCCTTTACGATCCATCTCATTCAGCAGACTAACATTATTATTACAAGAAGAGCTTCAGTTTCTACGAATCTAGGGTTCCCTCTACTTGGAAAAAATATTAAAGATTTCGGTTCTCAATAATTTCCGTGAAAATTTCAGGTTTACAAAATCATCCCTTTTATCTCTTTCTAATTCGGCTTGTTAATAAACATTTTATTCAAATTGAGTAATAACTTAATTGCCATTTACAAAAAAAATCTGCATTTTTTCCAAAAGGAACATAAAAAAAATGAATAATTTATTTGAGTTCTTTATGTTTAGTATTGTTCATGAACACAAATCGCAAGCCTAATTAAAATCTGCAGCTTACTGAATCTGCCGATCATCTTAAAAGTTTAATCTGGCTATCAGAATTTTGGGTTTGATTTGTAAAACCTGAGTGCTTAATGAAATGCAACAGTTTACACACAATACACGAATACACCCAAACACATCTTTCAGTTGCAAGATGCCTGACAATCATATACAGTCTCAAGGGGATTATGAATATTTAGTACATGAATGTTTTTCATAAAATATTTTTTTTTTGAGGATACTAAAATTCAACATGAAAACATAACGGTAATCATTTTACTGAGAATTTTTTAAAATTAATATAACAACTGTACATATTTCTACACAAATTTTAATAAAAAAACTACCAAATGAATACATTGTGGAAGGTCTTTGAATTCATTACAATTATTTTGATTTTAATTTCGTGCGTGAAAAAAGTGTTATGATATAAAAAAATAATTAAAACATCATGAAGCAGAACATTTTAAAGCTTTTGATCAGTAAAAAACTTACACCGGAGAGCTAAATTTTTAAAAACTTTTGTTGTGAACAACAACCTGGTGACTAACCAAAAATATGCTATGGAGACTCCATGTAAAAAATAGACTAGGATCTATTTTACAAAATTGGTTATCAATAAGAATTAAATCCTCAACCTCTAATTTGCAGATAACCGTCCTATCAAGTAGACCGCAAATGTTTATTGTCTTAAAGGTGTCTATTACAGAGCATTTATTAATTAAAGTTCCATAATTCTCTTTAATTTTTAAAGACCCTAGATTAACCGGAAAGAAGATACTGAACGCAAGAGATCGACCTCATATAAAATAATCTTAACGACACTTGCCTACCTACTGGCTAATCAATCTCGTCAAGTTGATTGAACTACCAAAAAATATTGATATTTTATGTAGGTACTTACTTTTAATGAAGTTGATTTATACTTCCAGCGGTTATTTTATTCCTCTGATTCAAAACATTTCCTTGACTAGGATTAGCATCAGTATTTTGAGTGTGTTTATGGTGTCATTCGTAGTCCACAATAAAACCAAGTAGTAAGACGTGTTTTATGGCATATAATGGACACGTTAAGTTGTTAAATTGTGACAAATCCCACGTTTAAAATTCAATGATACTTAAATTAAAGACAAACATATCATTTTTCGTTCCTAAAAACGTTCAGGAAGATAAAGCCCATAAAACTGGTAAGCTGAACAAGGCTATTAATTCAGTTTAATAGAAAAAAATATTTTCCCCTTAGATATAATTTAAAACGTATATTGACTAACAATTTCTTTAAAGAATTATTTGTTTGTTTTTTCCGAATGACTATTTTGTAGTTACTATCGTAAAAACCTTATTGTTTATTATTTTAATGTTAAAAACTTTCTTAGTGTAGTTGGTAAAACGATTAATGCTCCGTCCCTAAGGTTATGCGTTCATCTTTTGATAGAAACACTTTTTTAAAAAAAGATTCCAATCAGGTTTTCACGTAAGGCCTCTTAAACATCTTTCTGGCTGGTCGGAAGAGATTTTGACATGGCAATATGTCTACTTTTAACACTGTACATAACGAAAGTTTAATACAATACTGGCATTATCATTCATAACCGTGGTGTTTTATTTTTTTTAGTTATTTTAGTGTTAACATACATATGTACGTTACATACCATCACATCATTTGAAGTAGGTATAGATGACATATCTCCACATTATACATACTATCCACATAAACAGCCGTTGCCTCATCCATATTCATACACGCTTTTCTGTTTATCATGTTTCTTACCTTCCGTTAGTCAAAATTTCTCTAAATGTATCCATACTTTCATTCTTTCCTCAGCCTACCTCTTCTTTGCCCTACCTCTTCCTCGCACGCCATCCCCTCCAGACATATTTATATATTTTGTAAATCTTTCAGAACTCATTCTCTCGATAAGAAATAAAAGTAACACATTGAATATATTGATAATTTAATTGGAATAAGATTTATTAAAATACATACACCCATATATATCATCACGCCATTTTCCTGCTGGGTTAGGCAGGGAAGACAGAACGTTAGAACTTTCTAGCTTGATACACATATTTGGACTCTTCCACATCTATACACTCTCATATTACTCCCATGATTTCTCTTCCTTCTTATTTTCTTTCCTAAATATAATTCACTTGATTTAATCACACTTTCCGTGGTCTTCTTCTACCACGCCTTTCACTCACATTTGCATGTGTTAGTCTCTTCATTCATTCGTTCTACATGCCCAATACATCTCGAGAGTTAAGTTCACATTCATCCTTAATACCATATTCTGTTATACGATGGTTGAAAAGAAAACCGTATTTGTATATTGAAAGTTTAGTAAATTTCAGAATAACGCTCTATTTAAAGAACATTTCTGTTAAACCAAGGTTTTCTGATTTTTTTTTAATAATCTGCTACTGTTCTAGTTTCAAGTAAAATACCGAAACGTTTCTTTTTTCGAACTTAAGAGCAGTAAGAGATAGTTGTTTTATGTCTGCATATATTATCTTAAGTAATTTTAAAACTTCATTCCATAATTAACGTATTCCATACATGCTTATTTTCAAAGAGAAAGACTATCTTTACCGGTCAGAGATATCTCAGGAATGAAGCCTCGCAGCGGAATAGAGAACGGGAGCCGAAATCATCGAGTAGGAAACCATTAATCTTGGCGCCATCACGCTGGTGCCACCTAAATACTCGTTTTTCCAACGAGGTAAATACCAAAAACATCAAATCAATAGCTTCATTTAGATTAGAAGAACGTTGACAATTCTATAATAAATGTAATCACCTAGACGGAACATATAATTTATTTTCAAGTTATCTAAAATTAACGAGATTTTTTTTGTTTACAGTCGACTCCCGATTATCCAGGATCGCATTAACCGGGTTGCGGATTCATCGGGACAGTAAAAATGGATTTTTTATAATATTGGACAATTATTCATCAGTGTTCGGAATTTTTTACTGCTTCGTTAAATCAATAAACTAGTTAATGTGACTCCCGATAATCAAAAGTCTACTAAATAAGTTTTTTTAGAAAAAATATTGTTTTCCCACGAAATATATCAATCTTCAATATGCATTATTTCTCTGCTAATTTTCCATTTTACACAGTAAGGTTTGGTCATTTTATTTTCAAATTCCAATCTGATCCCTCCAACCAGATATTAAATTATTTCTGTGCGCTAGTTAGTAAAACATCTGTCTTTCAGTTCAAAGGTTGCGAGTTTGTTTCCCGTTAAACCCATGTTTTATAAAAAAATGTCTGGTTTTCATTTAAGGCTTCCATTACATTTTTATAGTTGGTTGGAACAGATTGCTATATGTCAATAAACATGCTAGGTGGAACTGTACACAACTTAAGTGTTATATAGTACGATACAATAATAGTGAACGGTGAAGGAAAATACTATACACGATTGGTTATAAATTTACATGCAGAAAAATTACATTTAACAAAGCACGGTAAACAAGTACAGAATATGTATTTAATAAATAATATAAGTAGTTATTTTAGATTGTGTTTTTTTATATTCAGTTCGATCCCACCACCATGCTGTTATAAATAAGTTCTCATCCAGTGCGATCTACACTAGAAGGTCGGTTATTAATTATTTTTTTTGAGCGCGACGTCATTAAGTGACGAAAAAAGAATAACCAAAAGTGATATAAAGAAAATAATAAAATTACGATCTTTTTTGTGGTCAGTCTTTACTTGGCCAATTTTCTTTTGTTTTCTTACCAAGTTTTTTCTAAATATATGCAGATGAGGTATGTATCTAATCTCGCAATGTCCACAAACGCTACCTACGTATTCTAATACTCAATTTAAAAAAAACATAAAAGTAGGTTTGATTTTTGATTTACAACGCTCTTAAGGAAAGTCTGCTATCTAAACTCTAAAAAAGTTGAATTGTTTTTTAAACAAAAAAGTGTTTGTAAAGAACATGGGATAAATATAATATATAATATATTTGTTTATGATTCTTTAAATCCCGAGAAAATGGGTATTTTGTCTAGTCACTATGTTCTTAATATGCTTGAGCTTAATAAAAAATCTCGATTAGTGTAAAAAAAGTTTCAATAGTAAATACAAATTTCGTTCCGGCGCCTCTGCGTTAATCGAAAAAGTTTGTTTATTTTGGGTGCTAAATGCACAGTAATGCAACTGGGGAGACTATCTTTTTTTAAATCCACCTGAAAAAAAAAACAAGAGTCATTATAGCAGTATGAAACTTTTTCTTAGAGATAAAACTCACATATATACGAGTAAATATGTAAGTTGATTAAAAACCGTGTTCTTTCAAGTATTTGTATGGGATGATTAAAAAAAACAAAATTATTTATTTTTAAATCCAAGTAATTGTAAAGTTATTTGTTTAGTAGCAATAATGACCTCCGTGACCTTGTTGGCTAGACGATAGTTCCCGGTTCGATTCCCGTCGGCACTCAGATTTTTTAAAATGGTTCTAGTCTGGTTTTTACTAATTTGTTAGAAGAAATTTCCATATGGCAAGAAACCTTCTAGACTGTACTGTATACACAGAAAATTAAACTCAATAGTTTAAAAACTGTTTAAAAAATAAAACTTTATGAAACTAAGTGGTTTTAACAAAAGCTGTATATTAAAATTAATAAACAATGATACATTTAACATTTTTAATATGTTTGCGGATTTCTTCCAATCAACCCAGTTACGTTTCTAAATTAATTATATTTTGTATTTTGGCAATGTCATTAGGTAAGTGAAAAAAATAAGAATAATTATAAGATCAAAATAAATTTAAAAAACCATGAAATTTCTCTTAGTAATTAAATATTAAGGTTAATAATTTTATTCCAGTAATGGTTGTGGTTGTAACTTATTGAGAAAATATATAAATCTTAAGTCTTTTTGTGTTATTGAATTCAATTAATGTATTGATAAACAAGCTCCATTACATATTAAGTATTTTAGAATTTCTGCTGAAATGTTAAGTTATAGTTTTTAAAATCCTTTTTTTTTGTCGTCACATATATCCTAAGGTCCTGTAAGAAAGCGACATTTTAATAATAGTCATTGTTGTGCTACACAATTAAACCGTGAAGTATTTTCTTGTTAACATAACAGCGCTCAATAAAAACTCATTCAATGTCCGTGGAGCTAGTTAGTTGAAAGGCACTACCGGAGAAGCCTCTTATATAGTACATAATAAAACCCGTACAAAGTTTGGTGGGTCGGTTTAAATAAAACAATAAAATAAAACGAACATCATCAGAAATCTAGATATAATGACAAGAGAAAAATATAAAAACGGTTCAATTTAGACATATATTTTGTGTTTGCAATAATAATAAAATAAAAATGAAAGGACATTTTATATATAATCGTTTAGAGAGCAGACTCTCTTCTTCTTGAAAAACAAATTTTGCGTTTCTTCCCTTAATATTGGATCACAGAGCTGATCTTAAATCTCTCGTTATCATATACCTACACAATTATTTCCCCATTATAACGTCTAAAACCACATTAAACAAGTTTCCAACCATTCTTCGTTACACGTTCAACATCCGCATCAGTCATTCTCTCACATACCTATGTTAAGAGAACCAAAAACTTTTATTTTTGTTTTTTAAATAAATACTACCATGTGAAAGAATACACTTTACTAGAACATCAGAATCGAAAGTTTTGCGACATGCAACAACTGGTAAACTATTCGGTGACGAAATAAGAAATATAAGGCTAATACTATAAAAACGAACGCATACTTTAGAATATCAGAAATTGAAGTATGGCGATGTGATACTAGTACTAATAAATGACCAATATACTCGTAATAAGTTCCCAACTATACGTAATGTTATAAGGAAAAAAATAATCAATATGTCACCCCTTCGTTTCTAAAAATAAAGCTTGATTTATAAATATAGCAATATATGTGACAATCGTTCTAAAGGTATTAATAATACTTTATAAAAAAGTTTATTGACTTACGTAGTATTTGAAAATATTTATCAAAAATAGAGTGAAACACTCAAAGATAAAAGAAATATGTAAAACCGAAGTCATCGTAAGACGGGGAAAGTAGAGAAAAATGCTCCCCATTGTTTACGGGAGTGTTTATTAAAAATACTATATGATTTATTAAAAATATTTATTAAAATTATGTGTTCATTAAAAAAAAATATTAAGCAAAGAAAATACGACAGTAGAAATAAGAAGTTTAACATGTGTTTTTTTATGTATGAAGTTGAACGTAACCGAAAGGCACAAATATGTGCACACCGTGGCAATAGACGGTTTCTGAAACGCACAAATTTGTGCACACCGTGGCAATAGACGGTTTCTGAAACGCACAAATATGTGCACACCGTGGCAATAGACGGTTTCTGAAACGCACAAATTTGTGCACACCGTGGCAATAGACGGTTTCTGAAACGCACAAATTTGTGCACACCGTAAACAATGTGTTAAGGTTTTCAAATTAATGTGTTTACCACTCCTTTTATTTGAAAACATAGAACTTATCACATATATAATTGAATTATTTTGTTTGATTAATCCAAAATTCTGACTTAATATATTATACTTGACTGTATATTAAGATGTAATATTTGTTCTTTTAATATTTAATCAAATGTTGTTTGAAGTTTAGACAATTTAAATGTGGTGATCCAAAGCGTTTAGTTGTCAGGAAATTTCGTTATAAAGAAAATCGTAACTTTTATATCTGATTGTTTTGTTTTCAATTTAAAAACGATATTTGGTCAAATTCAATGAAAATACCTTAATATTTAACTTACAATGCCATAAAATAAAATGATTTTAATTGAGTAAGTTTATTAATAAGTATTTAATACTGAGTATTTGTGAATAAAAAATATCAGATTTTTTTATGAGAAATGTATATTATAATTCCAATAATATTTTTTGCGGGTTATTGAAAAAAAAACCTCTTACATACCTGGGAATATTGATTCATTTTATGTTTCACTGCATGCGATGCTTAAGATTAATAGTCTTAAAACTAATAGATATTTCTGTTAACGTCTAAACACACATTACAGTACTTATCCGGGCGTCTTATCTCCGAGTGGTGTCGTCAATTGGAAGGGTACAAATGTGATGGCTTTTTATAATATCATTAATACGCACAGACGTTACCGCATTAGCTGGGGGGACTGGTCATCAAAAAACGTTCAATCGTTCGGGTGATTTAATAATTTGAAGTATAAATTATAAAAACTGAAAACAAGCGTTTAAATAAATAAGATCTTTGCATATATATAAAAATATGGCAACCAACCTTATTGTAAATGTAAGTTTTATTGAAAAAAATACACATTTTTCACTTCTTGGGTTAGGGTAATAATGAATATTTATCAAATCAGACTTGCAATATTATTTAAATTTTTATTTTATAAAGCCACAATATTACAAAATGGTTTTTATTAAAAAAAAATTAAGTTCGAAAAATTAAGTAATAATGAAATGATAATTGTAATTTGTTTTATCAAACACTGTTTATTCCACTTTTTGTAACGGTATAACCCTAACAATTTTAAGGCTTTCACCTCATCATCAGGGGAATACAAACAAAACGGCTTGAGTCTTGAAAGAGTCTTGTTTGTGCTCCCCTGATGATGAGGTGAAAGTCTTGAAACCAGTAGGGTTATATCGTTACAAAAAGTGGAATAAACAGTGTTTGATAAAACAAATTACAATTATCATTTCATTATTACTTAATTTTTCGAACTTAATTTTTTTTTAATAAAAACCATGTGAAAGAATACACTTTACTAGAACATCAGAATCGAAAGTTTTGCGACATGCAACAACTGGTAAACTATTCGGTGACGAAATAAGAAATATAAGGCTAATACTATAAAAACGAACGCATACTTTAGAATATCAGAAATTGAAGTATGGCGATGTGATACTAGTACTAATAAATGACCAATATACTCGTAATAAGTTCCCAACTATACGTAATGTTATAAGGAAAAAAATAATCAATATGTCACCCCTTCGTTTCTAAAAATAAAGCTTGATTTATAAATATAGCAATATATGTGACAATCGTTCTAAAGGTATTAATAATACTTTATAAAAAAGTTAATTGACTTACGTAGTATTTGAAAATATTTATCAAAAATAGAGTGAAACACTCAAAGATAAAAGAAATATGTAAAACCGAAGTCATCGTAAGACGGGGAAAGTAGAGAAAAATGCTCCCCATTGTTTACGGGAGTGTTTATTAAAAATACTATATGATTTATTAAAAATATTTATTAAAATTATGTGTTCATCAGGGGAATACAAACAACTCATCATCAGGGGAATACAAACAAAACGGCTTGAGTCTTGAAAGAGTCTTGTTTGTGCTCCCCTGATGATGAGGTGAAAGTCTTGAAACCAGTAGGGTTATATCGTTACAAAAAGTGGAATAAACAGTGTTTGATAAAATAAATTACAATGTCTTCAAACCTCCACAATGTTAATGGCTTAACTATAAATAATATATAAAATGAAAAATTTTCACCCGAGGTTTACGGTTTCGATTCCTGTTTGTGGAACGTGTGAAAATAAACAAAATACGATATAGTTTACTAAATTAGTTAAGTGTCTTTTTAATAATTCCTTGTTTTGTAGTGTGT
Source organism: Odontocerum albicorne (assembly GCA_949825065.1). Lineage (NCBI taxonomy): Eukaryota > Metazoa > Arthropoda > Insecta > Trichoptera > Odontoceridae > Odontocerum > Odontocerum albicorne. The sequence continues at coordinate 20,973,340 of OX463844.1, forward strand.
ATATTTTTTTTCGTTCAATTTTTTTATTGTATCCAATATGAGATTTTGAATATTTTTCGTCACTTGGGAGAAAGCCACGCCACTGTCAATACTCTAATTCATTTTCAACGCACGTTTACTTCACACAAGTAAAACGACGTATTTGCATAATTATTATTAAGGCACGTAAGAGGAACATTAATTAAAAGAAAACATCAATTTATCACATTCTCTTTTCTAATTACTGAATTCGGCTGCTAATATTCATTAAATAAATTTAAAGTACTAGGTTTGCGCATGATTGATGCATCTTAAATACTATTTGTCTCATTTGCTAATGATACATTCATGCTATCGAAATATAGGATAAAGAAACTCTTTTAAATGACCAATAAAGAAAAGTCCCCAACTATTTGTAATGTTTTAAGGGAAAAACAATCAACATGCTACCCTTCATTTACAATCAACATACTATCTTTCATTTACAAAATACTAATAGAAGATTAATTATCTAATTAAATATCAAAATATGACTGATACTAATTACTTATTTAATACAAAATATTAAAATTATAAAAGTACTTTTTTTTAATATCAACCGGTTAACGTAGTATTTAAATATATTTATGATTATTTTGAAACAATATAAAATAAAGTTAATGCTAGTTTGGGCATATGCAATGAATGAATGAATAAATACGGATTTAACCAATTGACAGTATGAATTTGAGTGAAATGTGGTAGAGAAAAGCGAAGAAAATTATAGTAAGACCTAGCGAACGATGTTCTGTAAAAAAGAAAAGAAATTTAATAAAAATCTGAAATATTAACGGAGTTGTATGAGAAGGTGAACGGGTAGGGAAGACGAGAAATCAGTTTATTATGAAAGTAAATTCTAGTTTTCCATCTTTTCTCTCTACCCCAACAGAGAAACGTCGTAATGGTATATATGTACTATTCAACTAATTTAGTACATGTTAAGTTAGTTGAATACTTTTAAACATTAAGAATGATTAATGGATTCAAGTAAACAATAAATAAAAATACTGTGAAGGGTTGATAATTTTTTTTATCATAATATGTAAGCTACCTCGACAAGCGTCCCAAGTAAATTATATATGGTGTCTTTTTAAAAACACCTCAGCTGAACACCTCGGAGTATGTGCCTACGATCTATCATAAATCAAATTCTTGAACTATCCTTATCCATCAGTATGTTATTAAAATTCTGTCATACAACACCGTGAAAAATTAAACAAATTGCATAAATCATACAATCTGGTTCCTAAAGCGTCGTCGTCAAAGTAACAAATATGGAAAAATTGGATCACAACAGATATAAAAACAGTTCAGTTACTCAGCGTGAGACCGGTAAATCGGTATGCAAATGCTAAGTCCATTTTACGAAGAAAAAACAACGAGAAAAGAATATTATCATCAAAGAAACATTAACGATTTTGTTCTAGTATCCAGTCCACTTTATTGCACTGGTGCTTAAGACAGAGCCGGGACAAGGGCAAAGCTAACTGTTCTAGATGTGTAGGATTTCCAAATAGACCAAATAAATGATCAAATGTTGCAATGTTAAATAACATAAATAAACGTTCTAGAAAGAAATGATATAAGCTTTTGAATCGTTTGAAGGAAACTTGATTTTTCCAATATTAAGAGGGCAAAGTAAACTGTCCAAGATATAAAAGATCGTAATTGTCCAAAGAATGAATCAATTATCTAACAATAAAGAAAAAAACAAAAAAAAAACATTGAAGTAAGAAATGGCGATAAGTTATAAAAATTTAGAATTAAAGCTTGGTTTTCCGAATCCAACCATTTTTAAACATCTGATAGAGAAAAATATAAAGGTTCTTATTTTTTTTTGCTAGGTTGCGTAAAAATATTTTTTTACATAACATTTAATTATAAAGCATCTTTTTCAATATTTGATTTGAAAAGTTGAAGTTTTTCGCATGAGAATTTTGATTTTTCTTGTCGTCTGTCACATATTCTCTCCATATCATCAAAACAGTATGACAAAGTAACTTCTTTCTTATGTGGTTTTTATAATAACATTATATGAGATGTTTTCAATATTTTTGATTAGGATATAATAACTTTTGTTATATTATTTCAGGTACATTTTGTTTAAATTCAGTAGAAATTTCCAAAGTTTTTTAGTGGGTTAAAGTTTCTGTCAAGTTTGAAGCGTTCAATAAGGATACTATAGAAATTAGGTAAAATATTTAGGGTCATCCCGGCTCTGGTTGGAAGTAAAATTAAAACGGTAGACGTGTGAGTTATCGCTCGATCGGAGAGCACTGGTCAGATTTGGATAAATTTATGTTTCAAGAAATTAACTACCGGTTTCCATACATGAACGTTACTGGAATAACGTTTCATAAGTGCTGTGCTGAGGAATGTTGGTAAAATAATATATCAAGTCAGTCACCGCGAGTCAAAAACGTTCGTAATTTATTGGGGTTGGATTCAAATGAAGACATTCCACTTTTCAGGTTCCGCTTGTTTGTATGTATCAAAATTTTGTATAAAAAAGCATTTTATGCTCTCAGTATTTCAATACGTACATTTGAAAATTTGTCACATTAATTTTTGAATAAGTAATTACAAAAAAATATACATTCGTTATTTACATCAAGCAGAAAACTCTTAAAAATGAGCGTTTATAACTTCCTTGAAACTGAATAGGCCTAATTCAAAACGGGGGGATGAAAATGTCCGAAATTGAAAAATAAATCAAAAGAATTTGTTGTATATCTGATTCATTATGACCACCAATTTTGTTTTATATTTTTTGATGGTGATTTTTGTCACCCAACTGTTATAACCACACTAGAATACTTCAAAATTGTAATTTCTAAAAATTGTTATTAAATAAAAATAATTTCTTATCAAAAAATCAATACGACAATCCTTCCTCTTTTGGTCGAACAATAAACGTGACCAAATCCTAATGAACAATCAGGAGAATAATGTATCTCCTTTTATATTTCAAAAGTTTTATGTATCTTAGAAGTCATTTAAAATCATTGTCATTGTTTACTTTTTTCAGGAAAAACCTCACAAATGCACACTTTGCTCCAAATCTTTCCCAACGCCGGGCGATCTCAAGTCACACATGTACGTCCATAGTGGGTCTTGGCCACACAAGTGCCACATCTGTTCTCGAGGGTTTTCCAAGCACACCAATCTCAAGAATCATCTTTTCCTGCATACCGGTAAGTCCATGTATGTCTGATTTGAATCACAAAGTATATTATTATACATTTAGAAATAATTTATATTAATTTTTTATAAAGTGTATTTTTAAGCTCTAGAACATCGTTTCTCAAGCTGTGGATCACGATCCCTAGAGATGTAGCGGTGAAATATCAAGGGAAGTTGAAAAAAAACTTGTTCTTTCAAACATTTTTGGAGAAAAATAAACACATTTATTTTAAAAAAATACGCCAAATAATAGCTATACATACTTTACTCAAATGGTTACCTCTGTAGATTGTTCATATTATATAACTAGTGATAGTGCCTAGAAGATAGCATAAGTAATGTTATCATTATCAAACTTAGGAATAAAAGGTAATTAAGCTAGTTACTGGTTCTACTGATGCTTACCTGATAAGGCATATCATCTCTGTGAAAGTACATTTTTCCTGTCGTGCACATGCATCAATAAGATATTAATTTTTTACAGAAGGTTTGTCAAGTTTTTTTTTTTTTGTTATTTGGAGGGATCACAAGGCTAAAGGGTTGAGAAATATGCTCTAAGGAAATGAAAATGATATATATATATATATATATATATATATATATATATATATATATATATATATATATATATATATATATATATATATATATATATATATATATATATATATATATATATATATAATCAAAATCATTACCAATCAATTAAACGTTCAGTTTCCACTGGACTGTTTACTTCAACCATTATTTTGTTATAAAATATTTCAAATCACAAATTTCTTTGGTCCACCTCATGCAATAATTTTTAAAAACCTGGAGAGATTATAAAGGTTAAAGATGAAAGAAATAAATTAGTAGTAGAGATGATACGAGAAGTTTGGGATAGTAGAAAAACGTGTCATGACCAAATTAATCAAATTCTAAAATAAGGATGAGTAAAAATCTTACAATAGGAGATTATTCTCATCGAGATGCAACAAAGGCGAATGGTGTTTATCAGGGGATCGAATCAATTGAAGATATGTTCTCTACACCTACTACACTTGGGATATGGCATGATGGTGATTATGATGATACCTTAAGTAGAAGGAAACACTAAAAAATCACATACTTTCGCAATTAACGAGGATCAGATGTCAATAATTCGCAACAGATTCGCAACGCTACTCAACGATGCTCATATTAGGTCCAGGAGCAGTATCTGGGAGGAGCGGGGTAATCATCATGGTTTGGATCCTCGCCAATGAGACATAGAGTAAGAAGAAAATGATCAGATAATAAAAAAATCTCCTGTTTGAAAATTTATTCGGCTGGGAAAAAAGTTCTCCAAAGACTCATTGAAAGTTTATTCTTTCCTGTCCGCAAGAAACAATATAGGCATTCGGAGCAAACTCGTATCCATCAATTTATGCGGGAGAATTCCTAAATAAGAAACAGTAACACTTGGATGGAATCTGGACGACGTTGTCTCAAACGTAATTGGATAAAACGACAACTCTCGTTGTCTGTGTTCGTAGAAAGTAAGACCACTAATCAGGAATTTGTTGGCGACCAAATGAATAAGATCTGCATTTGGTCACTGGATGTCCTTTTCTTATACTTGTCTTCAATGTTCACTTTACATGGTTTCTTAATGGTTTCACTTTTACACCTTTTAAAGAAAAATGCAATAAGAAGAATATGTCATGAATTCTATCTAATCTGTCGATAAGGACATTGATGTAGGAAGCCCAGAGTTGAGTCATAGATACCTAAGGGTTTTTTAAGTCCTATTTAATACGTGTGTTGCTTTGAAAATATCGAATGATAAAGGTTTACTAACAATGAGACTAAGGCATGGTTGTTAAGTTTTTTTATTTAATAAATGGTTGTCCAGTTTTTCTAGTTTTAATAGTATTTTTAAAAATCAATATTTTTGTCTGCCCAAACATCAAATACAGTATACTGGTGCCAATAGTCTGTAGTAGTTAAAGTAGTAGTCTGTAGTAGTCTAGTAGTTAAAATTAGACTTTTAGTAATAAGTGCCATTATTAACGTTCAGGTTGTTCACTTTCTTAGTTGGTATTCCACATGGGAGTTTCAGTTTCTCATGGTTCTCAAAAAATGATCCGAGTTCGAAGTGTTTCACATAAAAATTTCAACGTCTTTTGGCTAGTTAAAGGAAATTATTTCATGACTTTAAATTTACTAGATTGTCTTGTATATTGATGAAATAAAATATACTACCTTTGTTTTCGTTTACATCAGTGCTGATCTACAATGCTTTAACGCTACAAAAGATAAATATATGAGCCATAACATATTTTGAAAAACATTAAAATGTTTTTTTTTCTAAGGTAACACGCGAAGAAACCGATAGAAGTCCAGTAATTGAATCGGCTGCCTAAGGTTCTTGAGGTCACGAGTTGTAATGGAGTCAAACATACGAGCATTTCCAAGCAATAACTTGCGCCGCAGCACGCGAGCGCATCCATTCCTGCCGCCACGCCACTGGGGGCGCGGGCTTACAGTTTCTCTATAATCCTTTCTCAAATAGAATTGATGTTAAGTTACGTGTCGGTTCTATTTTGTTTATAGGCTTAACCTGCCAACAAAGGTAGCACATATTATTTAACCAATTTATATTGAATTTATGATTCCAAAAAAAAACGAACTTGTTTTGAAAAAGTGCATTGCGATAAACATGTATTTTGTGTACTCAATTGTAAGCATCTGTTTGACACTTTTTTTTTGCTAATTACATATTTTACTTCCATACAAAATTCAACAACCTATTAGAAATACTCGAGAGTAAAGTCAAATCTATTGAGGATTTTTTTATTTGAAATATATTCACAAATATTTTTTTACCTAGACATGATAATTGAAATATTATCATTAAAATTAATCAGAATATTGGATCATCAAGCAATAGTATGCGTTGCATTGAATTACACTTAAGTTGTATAAAGTCATATAAATATCTTCCGTCAAGCCAGAAAGGTGCTTAAGAGGCTTTTTAAGATAAAACAACTCTGGAACCTATTTTCGGGAACGAGAATAGAATTCGTGACCCCCGGGTCGAAAATAGGTGTCTTTCCAACAAGGATATGGAAGTCGTGTTTTAGTATAAGTTCTATTTCTTCGCCTTTTCTCTATCCATATGTCTTTTCATACAGTTTTTACACATATTGTATCCGTGTTTATTATTTTCTATTATTGAATTCGATGTGCAATTTTTTTTCTACGTAGAATTAACTAATTTTCAATATAACATGTAATATGATTAATAACTATATGTGATCACGCAAAAGTACCCACTCAAAACATTTTTTCGGTTTATTAGAAATATGGAATAAATAAACCTCAATCTAATACATGTTAAAATATTAATTCAGTCAAATAAATATAACACATTTAGAGTGTCTTAAAAATATATTCTACACAAGCTCATGTCGAAAATTGCCACGTTTTCTCTATTATATGAAAACTGATAAATAGTTTGGGGCCTTTATGCAAATATACATCCAATTGTTCCTTAAATTAATTGAAAAAAAAAGTTATTTTGTCTGAGTGATATTTGGTGGTATGTATGATATATTGTTGTTTCATTGAAATGAAATTATTACACATAAAATAATATTTAGTATGGATATATTTCTGGGAGATTATATGGGTTGTTTTGTATTGTATTGCGTTTTCCATATATTCAATACACCCTGGAGGACTTATTGCTATACGCCGATCTCTTCCAATCAATCAGATATATTAAAGAGGCCTTAAGTGAAAATCAGATTTGAACCTTTTTTAAAAAAAAACCTAGGTTCTAATGCGAATCATATTCACATCTTCCATTTGAAAAGAAACGGAAGTCATGATGAATGACCTTTTCTTATTATTATTATTATTATGAATAGTAGAACATATTTTTATAAGATCAGTTTGTTATACGCTTTATCCCATTTTATATATTTCGCAAATAGCATTAAAAATGTAGCATAAAGCTACAAATTGCAGTTAAAAGTAAGTACAATTTAAATGTTATTTAAATTGTATTAATTTAAATTTGACGTTTTTAATGTATTCAGTCCCCTTTCGCCCGCGTTTATTCGCTAAAAATAGTCCTGCGACTACAGGCTCTGGCTCCCGCCTTCCGTTCCAGTTTTAATTATTATCTCGTGTCCGAGACGATGTATCTTCTCATTCCTTTAATCACTGCTCTTAATCAACGGTACCGTCCCGGACTGCTCCAGCGTTGAGAGGAAATGTAGGATAAAATGAAAAAAGGATGTGAAGAAAAATAATTCCTTTTTACGTTATGAAATTTGAGATAAAATCTACGAATAAATTCTTAATATCTTTAAAAAAAATCAATGTTCAATAACAATTGCTTAAATGAATAATTTATTTCTATGATATTTATTATATTGGTATCTATATAGTAAAATTGTAATATTAATAAATTCTAGAAAGTCGACCACCGTGGCATAGTTGTTTAGACGCCTGTCTTCCAGCCAGGGGGTTTGTAAGTTCAATAATTTGTGTTTGTGCCCGTGTATCAACTTTTTAAACCAATTTCCAATTGGTTGGAAGAGATTGGTATATAGCAATGAAACCGTCAAGTTGTATTGTATACAACAAAAGTGTAATTTAATGCAAATTCTAAGGGTTGTTCCTCTTTATGAAATCATAGTTTAACTTCATAGAAGGAATAACATCTAATACTTCATTTATCTTTCATTGGTATAATTCAAATTTGACAAGTCTTTAAATATATAGGTTTTAATAATCAACACCGAAATTCTACTAAAAATAAACTATTTACTTTTTCAAAACAAGGAATGAGCGGGTCGTGATTGTCTTCACTAAAAAGTTCTTCTCTCGTTCATCTTGAAACTAAATTTTAATTAAAATATGTAATGTAAACTCATAAATAAACATATTTTGAAATATTGTATTATTGCTTCAGGACATCAAATTGAATATCAATTATCCTTAGGACGGTTGGCACCTGTTTTATTTATTTAGTTAGTCAAATTTGTTTAATTTGTAAAGATATTAAAAATGTATATTCAATAATAAATTATAAAACAGAAGGCTGTATTTTTTGCCATAATCACACATTTATTTTATTCATGAGCTGACAAAGAAGTTTAATTTGAAGTTATTTTATTGGTAAATTTCCATCTTATTGAAGTTTTTTTTACAAATTTTCGATAGTTTATAAAAAATATACAATATTTATTCAATTTCTTATCTACTTGCCAATGTCTTTTTACTTGAGCGACACTGAAATAAACACTTAAATAGAAAAAAATATATAAGATAGTTTTCATACAAAAATGAATCAGTGCATGTAATAACTACTAAACACCAGTGAAACTGTGTAATTTACAAAAAAAGTATAACAAGTAACTAATTTGTCAATATGAATTAATATATACTTTATTAAAAATAATTATTAAAGGACAATTTATATAGCACAGTTCTGACAAAGATTCTCCTCTCTTTATTTTCGGGAATCAAACCCCCTGCTATTAAAATATTAAAAAAATTCCAAAAAAATATATAAGTTGAGTGTATGATAAAGCTAGAAAAGTGGCGGCTACGAAAAATAGATTGGCTACTTCCTTGCATCTGCATATTAAAAAAAAACATATTTACTAAGAAGCTGCAGAAAACTTACCAAGGAAAGACGAACTACAAATGAACCTTTGTAGATCTTTCGATGTATGATAGTGAAACACTTGGCTTGATGAGAATAAAGTTTAAAATATGTCTTCGTCTTTACAATATACTCCTAACTTTATTTTGTGAAATTCTAGTTTAAAGCCTACAATAGGTTTATTTAATTTTTAAATTTTACAGTTGAAATAGCTTACATTAATTTAAAAGCTGACTTTGAAAATAAGCGTTTTTTTTTAATTTAATGAAAAAACATTGAAAACAGGTATTTAAATGTTGTCGACCTGCGACTGCATCCGATATGAAGAGCGCAAGACTCGCATATGCAGGGGGCGCATGCACTGTGGCTCCCGTAGTCCAGAAAGTACAACCGCTCTGGGGGACTGATTTCACTAATAAAGTTGTATCACTCTTATCTCGGGGCGCTGTGTTAATGGGCTCGACGCGGCTTGTTGTGCTACCTTCAGATCCACTGGCTTCCTCTCTTTAAGGACAAAAAGAAGTACGTCATTAATACTCGCAGGTAAAAAGAGAAAAACAAAGTTCGAGACAAGAGATTCATTAAATTGAAATAAGTAGCGTTTAGACTAATGAGTTGATTGATGATTCACATTACTTTTTTTTAGCTTCTTTTTTAATTAGAAATTTCTGCTGAGATAATTAATTGTTCAGTGCTGTTTACTATCTAGTTGTTTTAATTTTAATTTTGTGGTTAGTTTGCCTATATTAAGAACGAGATATTTCAAATATTGGTTATGTTAACATATATCTTATAGATTAGAATTTCCTAAACTTTTTCGGCTCAACGCCCCCTTTTCAAAGATAATATTTTCTATCGCCTCCCTCGGAAAAACTTTATCTTTATCTAAACTAACTATTAAACTGTAAATGTAGCTGTGCCTGCATTATAATTTTTGAAATTCATATTTTTTTAAACAGACTAATAGTAATTTAAGACATCTCAATTTTTGTCGTATTGTACCGTAAACTTGACATAGCATGCACAGTTTTCTGCTGCTGCGACCAAAACTTGTAAGAATCCGCGTAAGTCGAAAGTGCGCGCTAATACTCGCTTCTTAAGACCTGTCGTCTTGTTTTTTAGACAAATCGGTTGTACGTTTCGTACGTTTCCTTGGAAAATAAAGAAACCCTTACATTACGAGTATATGACCGTTGGACCCACATGAACAAACGGTTGATAGGTATGAGTCTTGCGACGATGCCTGACTACATAAAGTGTGTCTAAATAGTCATATGGATGTTTGCTTAAAAAATGTTACGGTTATCAATTTTTTAAGCGTTGTCTTTCTGCTCAGTTGTTTCTCCCTTACATCCCTTGGGACCAGCAACGCATCCGCTGATCACAAGGTGGTTAAAAACTATGGTATAGGTATAGATTGTGATACGACGTTGATAACGTGCTATTTTATAGTATTTTGAGTTACCATAATCCCAATTTAAGAGATTCAGATAATGCAATAATTTACTTGTAATAAATTTATATATGTTATTAAAAAAAAACAAAAATATATTTTTTGAAAAAAAAATTGCTTCACTTTTGATTATTTTCATAATCATTCAATAACACTCATTCATTAGTTTACTTATTCAAAATTACATTTTTTTTTGTTGCAAAATAAATACTTAGAAACTAAAAAAATATGTATCAATATTCTTTTTAAATTATTTACAATGTAAAAAATATTTTTATGTTGCATATTTTGCTCAACAATATAATTAAACAAATCAAATCACTTACCTTAAGTTCTTCATTTCGTTGCTCAGCCACATAAGCATCGCGAGTTGTGCCGAATTCTTATTTAGCGTGAAACGTAGACTAATTATAGAATTCATGTAAAATCACATAATAGTTTCAATAGCGCTCTGCTTATTCACATTATAAAATATATAATAATATTTTTTGCCTTATTTTTTTAAATGAAAAATAAGTTCGTTTACTAATAAGTCAGAGTAGAAAGTGAACCAGAACATCTTACGTTCGTTTCATAACCCATCAAAGATCCCATATTTAGGAGTCAGGTATTACATGTTCGGTCCCCCTTGTTTGTATCAGACCCTAAGGTCAATCCCGCCGCGGATGATAGATGCGTTGGTAGCGAGCTGGGCGGGGCAATCGTGATATATTACCCTGTGCAATTAATGTTTTTTTTATATTAAAAATATTTTTTTCGCTAGTGCTACTAGTGGAATTTTAATCAAAACCCCACTCCTTTTTATTTCCTTTCGGACGAGGTGTAATAATGAACTTTGGGTCGATACGGATCGCCTCCATTCATCAAACTGTTTTTGTTGGTCTATTTTTATAGGCAATCAAATGATGCGTGCATTATTTTTGTTTGGTTATTAAGATGTAAATTTTATAAAGGCGTATATATAGTTTAATTGATCCTAAAGCTGTTTTGCTCGGGAGTCGTTAAGAAACCTAGAAATCTCGTTTTACGAATGTAACTGATATGCAGCATAAAGCTTTATTTTTTTTTTGTTTTATTTCAATATAATATTCATTCACACTTTACATGACTTTAATTAAGTCTAGTTGGAATTATAAAAAATGCGATTTTTAGTTTTGTGTAAAATATATTATCAAACACAGAGCTTTGCAATCATTGTATGATTTTTATTTGAATGTGAAATTTGGTAACGATGTTTAATGTACAAATAAATTAAAAATTATCATTAATTTAATATTATGTTACATTGTTTTACTTCATTTGAAGACAAAACCTTTTTTAAATATTTCCAATATATTTTTCATTGATTATTCATAGAACCTGCAGTTCAATTATAAATTTAAATAAGAAATTTATACTTCAGTGGCTGATAATCGAGAATTCTGTATGCTTGAGTGTTCTAGTATGAATATCATTGCAGATTTTTGAAATGTAAGCTTTTGATCTTTTTATATATTTTTATTTGTATAAAAATGTGATCAGTTAGGAATTGAAAACATGTGGTGTTATCTGGTATTTCTTTTATCGTAATAATCTGTTCCACCATTTTTGGTGTACAATGTGACGACCTCTGTGACTTAGTTGGTAAAACGGTTGACTTCTATCCGGGGGGCTAGAAAATAAAAGAGTTCCAGTGCGGGAAAATAGATCGTTTGGTAACAATATTTGTGCGTGCTAGAACTTTGCGAGTGTTGTTACCTTTTAAAGTACAGTTATAACACTTTCGATTACGGACAATGAGTTCCGTGCCTATTCCAGTAGTTCTAAACCCGAAGGTTCTATTAATGAAGAATAAGACAATGTCTCCCTGTTATGTCTTCGATTAGGCAGACAAGTTGAAGGTTATTATACAAATGAATTGATGAATTGCACACATTACAACATGACAGTCAAATGGCCTTAACATAACTAACTAGGAAAAGTGTTAGAAAGCATAAGAAATGGAAGTACGGATGTTTTCGGTCATTGTCGTTGCTGGGCCTTGTAGTCGAAGGTCCCAACGTCAATTCAGTTGAAAAGCAAAGATCTGCCGTAAAGTTTATGTTTTATTATTTCTTTCCTCTCTTTAAATGAGTGAGCTGTTGCATACCAGCAAACTCACTGACTACACCGCTGTACTGGATCTGATGGCATACCAAAGTGAAACAATAGGAGTACACCGGCATGAATTTTAATTTTTTTTTTGAAAGAATAGACAATCGAAGTCATACTTATTTTTATACTCCTGAATACTAGGCGGAAAAAATGCGGTGTCATTTGAAGTGAGTGGCAAAGCACTGGATTCAAACCGGCAACCTTCCGCACGAAAGTCCAGTGCACTACCGCACAGCCATGCACCTGGGTAATCATATTTTCAGCAATCAAACCCTAATTAGTGATTAGATGACAAGGATTTTTACGACAAGGTTATTAAGATCGTCTATTTTATAAATCGTACTGGTCGTTTTAGCCTCTTTATGATTCAGATTTCTTATTGCAAAAACAAGATTAAAAAAGAACTATTGAAATAAGACTTAATTATTCTATATATTACAGCAATGCACGCAGCTACTGCGCGTCGCGCAGCCGGCAGTCGCGCTGCTCGCGTGTTGACCGCTCCGTCCCCTCGCAGCGCTGCCGCAAGGCGCGCTAAAGTCACGCGATCTTCTTCGTACTCCTTGCGGTGACAATTCTTTGTGGACACCCCGTTTCGCATACCACTGTACTTTCTTATTTTTCCTGGTCCGTGAACGCTTTTATTGTAACAATAATAAAAGGACAATGTATAAAGCGCCATTTGGAGAGCAGACTCTCCTCAAGGGCGTTCTAACTCGCTATTTTCTGCGATAATGAGTCGATTATTTTTATTTTATTCATAAATTCGTGCGAAAATGAAACGGTTTGATTTGAAGATATTTTATTAGTTAAATTTTCAAGATTTTTTTGTCCAACTATTTTTGAGGAAATGTTGAAAAATGTAAGACGTTACGTACAAAAATTAAGCGGTGCATACAATTACTAAACATCGGTTGATATTATATTATTTGTCAATCATAAAACAATGTATATTTTAATAATAATGAATGAGATTTTTTTTATATGGATGTTTTGAGATACACTTTATTTATTTTCGGGAATCGAACCCACGGTTACAAAAATAAAATAAGTTGAGTCTAAGGATAGGAAGGTGGCGACTGCGTTTATTAGATCGGGAACATTCTCACATCTACATATGTTAAGAAAAACGTGTTTGGTAAGAAAATCACAGAAAAATTACCAAAAAAGACAACTACAAGGAAACTTTTGCAGATTTTCCGACATGTGATGATAACAAACCCTATTGTGAGTTATGTTTTATGTATAATATGTGGGTTAGTGTTCATAAATAACCAAAAAATAATAAAACCTTCTAAAACGGGTTGTCTCCAAGTGCTTCCTAACATATATGTGCACACGTCACCTATATCTCTAGAAGCAGATCGTTTCACGACACGGGACAAGCAATAGCGAAAGCCGACTATAATGGATTAAACAATTATGATATCGACTTTAAATCTCTGCTCCTTTATAAAGCAATATTTCTCAGACATCGAATCGAAAAATACAACGTAGAGGATTAAAGGATTGAGTAAAAAGATACATAGTTTGAAATCAATCATGCCACAATAAATACGTTTTTAAATCAACCATAGTTTCATACAACTTTGGTATATACTGAGATTCGTCGATGATTAGGTTTGCGAGTACATAAGACTGTTGTATTGAGTAAAATGAATAACATCACTCTAGAGATGATTTGGGCATGTAAAACAAATAAATTTAAAAAAAAACCTTATGCGATATTCTTCGTCCTTTTTGTTATGCTTAACTTTGGTCAAGTTTCATTGATTCGAATTTCTTTTTTTTCTTAACTTTCTCCCACATGTTATCGCATCAAATCTTGGTGTGCGATTCTTTCAATAGCAGCTGGTGTATCATTGTGGAGCGTTTGAAGTATATCGAACATTGTTATTTTATTACGATCCTCTTATTTAATAAATTCAATTCAGCATAAAAACGTGCAAGCATTAATTTATCTCGCTCATGTACGTATATCTAAGCGCTTAATGTAAAAACGATAACTCTGGTGAATTTTTTTCCACAAGAACTTTCCTTCCAAACACACCTGCGATCAATTCTACCCAGAGCTAGCTTTAACTCTAGCTAATGTATGCTTCTTGTGTATGGTCTTGTTAGGCCGTGGTCTAAAAAATCTCTAGCATCCACATTTTTAATTTCCAAAGGAATCTCCATGGTACATAGCTGCATCTTTGGACCGATTGGCTCAACCGATGTAGTGGTGTCAAATGATAGTTCAGCTGCATTCGAAGTTTTCTGTGAAAGTACTTCCAACTTGTTGAGCTCTTTGAGCTTCAGGCTTTAAGCCGCTTTATAAATATGTTATATTTACTGTGCTGTGAGAAATTTTCCTTCTCCCGTGACGTCGGACTTAAAGTCCGTCGTCGCTGTTATTCTTTTCACGCTAAGATATGTCGTCGTCACAGAAGGAGTCCCTATGGACAGTTCATTATTCATCACTAAGTGACTTCATGGTCATAAAAAACTAAAGAAGATTTCGATCTTCTAGAGTAGATAGCGCTAGACGGTGACTTATTTTGTACCCCATACAATGTCGGTGGTGGTGGGATCTAATTGAATATACTTAACTGTTATCTTATTTTTTATTGAAATGGAAATAATTTAAAACATTGATCTTATTTTATTTTCTTAAATGTTCTTGTTATTTACATTCCAAAGGTTATTAATTCTGAACATATTCTAAGATTTTTAGATGAAAGGAGTTTTAAGAACTTATCAAATTTATGTTTTCACTCAATTTAAATTTATACTCGTATCAAATTTATATTTTCACTCAATTTAAATTTATATTCATACCATGTTGATTACTTTGCAAAAAATACAATAAATTAACAATTCAAAGAAAAGAGGTAAACAAACGGTAACATTTGAATTAATATTCAAAATATGCGGAAATTTTTAATATTAAACTATTATTACAATGCTGTGTTGAATTCGAAGATTTTTTTATTTATTTGAATGAATCAAATGAATTTACTTCGGATTTTATAAAATTGACACGAATAAGTGATTTGTCATTCATGAGACGAGTGTCCCATTGTTGACCACCGCTGAATCGTATCGACAATTAAGTCTTAATGCCACGGGAATTACACAGTTGTTCTATGTAAATCAGCTCAGCCCCATCGTTTATTTTCCGCTTAAGCCTCCCACTCGATTCACTGTGCAGAGGTGCAAACTAAGAAATTGATCAAACGAATGAACGAATATATGTTCACCAAAATGGGATTTGATTAAATTTTCAAATCTCTTATGGTAGATTATTGCTACAGAACTAATCTCTTTTCTTAGGTTTTGTATCAGATTTAATTAAATTACGGTAAAGGTCCAATTAACATTTATTGGTTTGTTATGAATCCAATGTACCTTCGTTATATTATTTTTATATCGTAATCGTTCGAACTGGATTCAGACAATTTATCAGAGTTTATCCCATTTAAATTAGATTGTATCTAAATCTAACTATTAAAATAAGTTTAATACACGTTTCATTTAATGCACTCTATACACTTCTAAAAATGATTAAAAAATAGTTATACTAAAGTTTTTTTTTCTAAGAAAGAATATAAATTAAATATTTCAATTTGCCATTATTATAATTACCATTTAGATTCTCCTCCTACTAATTAAATATAAACCAAATTTGAATATTATTTATAAAAATTGAGTGTTAAAGATAATCGAACCCAAACCTTCAGTTTGAAAGACAGGTGGCTTACCAACTATGTCACGGAAGTCGTTGTTCATATTTATTTAAAATAAAAATATTTCTAGCACATAATACATTCTTGTTTATATGGCATATTTAGAGAAAACTTAATGCAGGTTTGAAGCAAATGATTATTAAAAAATGACAACTAGTGGCTACTTTGGGTTTTGGGAAAGTTTTGATATTAATTGAACATGTTTAAGTATTGTAATAATGTCAATAAAACAACAAATGTTTTTCTTACTTAAAAATTCATTTGTGTTAGTTTTAACAACTTAGACAATAATTGATACTTTTTAAAATATATCTTATTTACAATTAATATTGAAAATAAAACTTTGTTCAAATTCTTGTTGTGCACGGTTGCAATGTTTCGGCATTAAATGTGACAAAGTTTCAAAATCATCCGATAAACAATTTTATTCACACGATAAAATGAAAAAATAAACCTCAGTGGTGCGAAATATGAATCTGAATAAAAGTCATTAATCTTCGGGTATTTATCTCTGGCTCGCCGTATCGATGGCCATTCTTCACGGTGCCATCTCAATCAGCGCGGGGAATAGGCTCTCCGCTTTATCCAGCTGATGACTTGGTCCGAAGCATTTCCATGACAAGAGCAATAAAGTGTCTCTGGTACGTAGGGAAGTGTGAACATTATTGCCCGCCCCCGGCAGTTACACTCACCTACCAGTTGGGTGGATATTCGCAAATACATACCAAACTAATTTTATCATCCCTTAAATTTAGCTTCTTGAAATTGAAACATGATTTTAGAAAATTCAGAGAAAATTAATGTTGAAAGTGAAAATCATTAGGTTAAAAAAATAAAAAATGCATTAAAAACCATTTGAGATACATGCAGCTCAGCTTCGAAACAAACATTTTGATATGTTACGTATTGTACATAGGTACTTGAGAAGTTGGTGTTCTATGCCACTGTTTTTCTGTGCCAATTTTTTATTATTTTTTGCTTACGCTAATTGTTTGTTTTTCTCATTCACAATAATCTCAATATAAGTCACCATTATACCTTATTTTAATGAAATATTTGGAAGCAATGTGTTGCAGATTATTTGACAAATGAAATCTAGTGTCATGGTTCGAGTATTTTATTCCTGAAAAACTAAATTACTTCGACCTTTGGGAAGACTTTTAGATAACTTAAACCTCATATAATAATATTGTATAAATGATTCAGCAAGTGTTTTTCCGTAACGCTTACTTCATTTATGCTATTTTCAATACCCTAGGGAAAAAATCACATTATTTAAACTATACATATTTTTTTTATCAATAAAAAGGGTTTCTTATAAAAAACTAGGTATTGTTCATACATGATATATTTGTTAATATTGTTAGTATATCCAATAAAGGACAGAAAGTAGCTTTTTTTACTACCCAAAATGGAATACAGTGAA
The DNA here is from genome assembly GCA_949825065.1 of Odontocerum albicorne. NCBI lineage: Eukaryota > Metazoa > Arthropoda > Insecta > Trichoptera > Odontoceridae > Odontocerum > Odontocerum albicorne. Next base: position 20,990,925 of record OX463844.1, read on the forward strand.
TTAATTTGACATAGTTCCTTTTATAGAATATCAGGACGATTAGTCAACCTTATTAGAGAAGTTGATGGGTCTCGTACAACTCCAAAATTTTCATTTAGCCCAAAACTGATCTGATTGCTTTGACATTTGGTTTAGCCTTTATTGGAAATCAAGTTTGTATTCTGATACTTAATATAGAAGATTTACTATATTGATTTTTTACCAAGCCTACTTAAGCGGTAAGAAATAAGAAAAATCAATTGGATTATTAGTTACGTTTTCTTTAAAAAAAAACTTTTGTGCTATGATAATGTACTCTAAAAGTATTTTTATGTGATTTGTAAAAAGTTTTAATCTATTTGAGATTAAATAATAACAATTTATTTAAGAACTTTAATTTTTGAGATAATTTTGCAGAGAATAAAAACGATTTTACGTAAATTTTTTGATTAAATTAAAACATTAATTTAAAATAACGATAATTGTTAGTACTTGCATTATATGTAAGACCACTGTGTTGTTTATTTATCATTTACTTTAAAGTGTGATATATTCTTATAATCTTTATTTTATACAATATACAATTATCGATAGAATCAACTTTTCTCGACAAAGTAGGAACATTCTAAAAAGTCTAAATGAAAATAAAAAATGTCTGGGGCATACACTTTTGTTTCATCCCCTATCGAATACAAAATTTCCTTATGAAAAACATAAATTTGATAATAATAATAATAAAATAACAAATTATACAGCTCTGTTTAGAAAGCAGATTCTACCCCAAAGACACCCCAACTCGGGAATCGAACCCATTAGTGTTGAAAGATTAAATATATTGAAACATACTCGTATATAAAAAGTTGAATACGTACTATTGAAGATCAAAGTTGGATTTTTTCCGCAGATATCAACGCAATTATTACCCAAAGACCCTATGTCATTTCCAGACCTTCTTCCAGTACAATGTCGACATTTTGCGATAACGATACATTTCAATATGAACGAGTAGCCGCTTCAATTCGGTCATACTCGGAGGGCGAAAAAACTCCTGTCATAAGATATGGCTGCTTTATTTTATTGAATGTCAGGAGGTCGTTAATGTTACCACGACTGGTGTAATTTAAATGTATTTTAATTAAAATATTTTCAAGATGAAATGCGTACAGCAATCAAATTTTCAGTTTGATTGAATTTTCATGAAAAAATATGCATTATAAAGTGTCAAAACTTCATATTTCGTGTATGCTTTTTGACATGCATGTGTTAAAAAATACTGTATTCAATTAAGAACCTTAGCTTTATTCATAAAGTTATTTAACCCATTAAAAAAAACAATATGCTAATGATAAATAAGGATGTGTTATTATTTAAAACTTACTTAAAAAAATAGTATGCTGATGAGAAATAATGGTAGAGAAGGATGTGTCGAGGGGTTTTTTAAACTATTATGAAGAAATAATATAAAATATTATACAAGAAAAAAGGCTTTTTGTATGTAACATATTTGATTTTTTTAACTGAGTTTGAATATTACGTTACATTTTTGTTGTATCAACCCGGCAGACTTTTTGTAATTTGTTAATTTGTTCTAGCCACCCAGAAAGAACTTTAAATTCTTAAATGAAAAGCAGACTAGAATTTGTTTTAAAAAACGGGGTAAAAATGAGAACCGAACCCGCAAATCCCGGGCTGGAATTGCTTACCAATTAGACCACGGAGGTAATCATATTCTTAATAAACACAGTTTATTTTTTTCAGTTTCTTGGTTATATTTTACACGGTTTATGCATGTAAAATTATTATAATATTTGTTTTACCACCAACACGTATTTAAATCCGTTCATAGGGAGTTCAAAAATCTCATAAAATTTGCGTTATTTACAATGTAGCTCGGAGCAGCGTGTTCCGATAACCGAGCTGACAGACCAAAATAATATGAAATACCGTTCCGAGTTGCCTTGCCTGGCAGTCCTGGCAATCACACACGGGCCAAGGCATTCTGTCCTCATAATTCAGTTGGTTCTGAACGTTTAAAAGTTATTGCACATTCTGTCCTCCACAGAGCATCCGCTGGAATCTACTGCTCGTGCCGGGAGATGAAGAGAGACGACCAAGTAATGCGAAGGACACGCGGAGAAAATGCTGGATTTCTTCCACAAGTACTCTCGAATGAGTTCAAGTCGAACATAATTTATGCTGTGTCGAACTGCCTGAATAGTAATTGCGAGTATCGGGATAAAAGTTAACAGATTTGCGATGGAGGAGCACCTTAAATCGCGAAGATACTCTGACAGCGATAGCACCGAGGCATAAACTAAGCATGGCTCGTGCTTACTTTAAATCACTATGCAAATTGTAAGGAAATGCTGAATGTCAACAGTAGATCTCTGAATGTATCTGGAGCATCCGTATCGCAAGGTCTGGACGCTTACGCTTGCGAGATAACAATTATCTGATCTTAGGGTGAGAAATATTGATTCGTCTTCTCAAGTGAGATCGCTGATAAACTCACACGCTCCTATGGAATGATATAATACTACAGGCTTCGCAGTACTTGCGCTTTTGAAGGGTTTCACCAATATTTATTTTGTATTTGAATAAAATGCATTATGATGTACATTCGTATTTGCATTTTGCACGCATATGAGATATTGGTATAAAATATCATAATATTCATATATGTTTTTTCCTTTTATAAATATTTATAAATATGAAATCTTACCAGTGTTGCCTGATTTTTCAAAATATAAAAGTATAAGAATTTCGATAGAATAAAAAATATACAATAATTATTCCTGAACATCGTTGTTTCACAATTCCTAGGTGGTTTTAAATTTTTTCCGGAAATAAAAGTCAATATAATTCATAATAAATATTAAAACGCAAATCAACAACCTTTGTTTAAGACACCTATTTTCTTGCCCGGGAGTTACGGATTCAATCCCTATTGAAATGCAATGTATTAAAAAAAAAAAAAAGGTTTCAGTTCGGTTACACTTAAGGGGATATTCTACTTTAGAAATTTGAAAAAATCGTTTTTTTGCATATTCTTAAAGTATATGTTCCTTTAAGAATATGTTCTCAAAAGAAAATTTTAAAATTCTCAATATTTACGAAGTTATAGCTATAAATGAGGCAGCAATTACGTCGCACCGGTATGACTCAGACAATAATCTCAAAACTTTAAACGCGTTTTTCTCGAAACTATTTTTTTCGACCTGGTTGACATAAAATCTTAAGTTCTATCCAACCGATTGCCTTTATCTTACAATTTTTTTGGTACCTGCTATAACGACATTATTTTCTATTAAGAAACTATGTATAATTTTTATTTTAAATTTACCAAAGGGTTTCAATCATGTCGACCAGCTAACCCCCTTTTTTACAACCAGATAGCTGATAACATCATGAATTTGATTTTTTTTTCAAATTTTTTTTTGAACATTTTCAAATCATCAATAAAAAAACTAAAAAAATGTATAGAATTTTTTTTTTTTTTATTTAGTCTAAAAAAACGCCCGAAATTCACGCCTCTAGAGTAGAATACCTCCTTAAGACTTATTTTAACATCTTTCATGTTGGTTGGAAGAAATTTTCACATGTCAACAGACCCGCTTATAGTAATATTGTATACAACATGAGTGTAAAACTAGTGCAACATATTAATAAATAAATAAATAATAGGTTTATTGATAGCAACATAGTATGTATAGATTATATAAAACACATAAATTGCAGATAATACATTAAATACAGAAGCTATCAAAAGGTCTGGGCTCATCTATTAGCATCCCCTCGGCCAAGATACACCCCACCAATATAGGGCGAACCCAGCCACGGGGACACCAGATGTTTTTCAGCCCACACCCTATTACAAATATGTCAATCAGGATGTCTATTTCTAGTAAACAAGTGACTTGTATGACCCACTAGATATGATACTGTATTCCATAGGTTTCCATATACGTTAAATTGATTTTTTTGCATAAAATGTTCAATACTTTGAGGTCTGCTTCAAGCACGGATAAAATAAATATATTCCCTTTTAAATATTACACTTACCTTTGAAGTTTGACAGTATTGAGGGTGTTGACGATGATAATGAACGAATAAATATTTGATCTTGGCGATTGTGAAACGCTGCTTGACCGATCAACATTGATTATGTGGCACCCCGCCTCTGTAGCCCGTAAAGTATTTGTGCCACTGAGACAATGTGATCTCATCAAGTACGTGATGATAGCACCTTTTTTATATTACAGTTATGTTATCAAAGTCATTTCGAGACAATGAACAAGTAAAATTTGTTAAGCAAAAAAAGATGAAAAAAAAACGTCATTATTTGCTTCGTCACGGTTGGGTTAGAACGTTCTCAAATATTTGATTTCACATATAGTAAACAAATATTATATTTGAATATGAAATAGTTGCTTAAACTTGAGATTCGAAGATTAAAGACTATAAAATCGCAAATATATTAAAATTAAAAAACTTCAAGTGTGTATTTTTATTTTGGAACTCTTCTCGTCAGTTTTTAATTGTCTATAGTTTGAAATAAATTGAATAAAAAAAATATCTCTGAATGTATCTTAAGCTTTAATTTATTAAATATATATTTTTAATAAGGCCCATTTTTTATCAAAATATTTTCTATCCTCGTTAATTTGATTCGAGTTCATTATAAATAAAATAACTACTTAATTTTTCTTGAATCTTGGTACTTTTCTATTATAGAAACTTGATAACGAATTCTTGTCATTTTACAAGAGACGGAGAATATTAAAAATAGAGATTAGAAGTTTATTATCAAAATCTGCAAATACAAAACAAATACGTTTTAATTTAAAATGTATTACTTACGAGTACAACGTTTATAAGATAATTAAAGTTACGATTTCTGAAGAAAAATATTTTATTAAAATATGTTGTGCCTGGATTTATTATTTTTTCGAAATGATTACTATCAGTTTTGTATTATATTGTGTTACCCTTTTTTTTTAAATGGCACTAATGGGAATCAAATCCGTAACTCCCGAGTTGTAGGATAGGTGCCTTATCAACTAGGCAATGGAGGTCGTTTTTTGTATGTTACCAATTTTTTGTGTGAGTGAAATGCAATAAAATGCCATCTATTTATACAGTTACGAAAAATAAAATAATTGAAAAAATATGGTTCCTTTAATTAAAAAATATACCATTTAAAACATAAATACTGTGCAGGATCGTGCGGTTTACAAGCTGTAAATATAAATATCTATCTTTATTGTTTTAACGACATCCGCTTTTCCATGCATTTATTTCTGAGTACGATATTTCTCCTTAATAAGATTGGTATACCACATGTTTTCTTTTTCTAATTATTTCTACAGCATTTGTTGTAGTCTTATCCTTATTCCGCCAAATCCATATTTCACTTTCATCCATCAAAGGTGGAACAAAAGTATTATAATTTTCATAATAAATTTGAAATTAATACTATTAACTTAAAGTAATATACTCTTAAAAATATTTAAGTAGAGTTTATTTTAATATTTGTCACATTTTGATTGGTTTTAAGACTTTTATTAAAAAAATTAATTCAATCCCACTTTATTCGAAATATTTGCATAATTTGCAAATTAATACCCTTTCGGACGCTTGATTAATCTCACCATTCTTACAGTACGGTTCACCGTAAGCATAAAACAATTTTAATTACAATTTTGGTCAAGGCTGAATAAGAAATCATAATTTAAATATTCAGGATATTGTAAAACAGCAAAATATTATCCATAAAGACAGCAAAAATACCATTCAGATCTTGATTGACTTTTTTCCAAACAATATAATTTGTCTGGTATTTTTTATGAAGAATTTTACAATGCAATTGTTTTTAATGTAGTAATACAATTCAAATAAAAAATATAAGTTTTTACAAACTGTATTTGACAAACTCTATGATATAATTGATAAGACGACAATCTTCCAGCTCGGGGGTAGCGAGTAGGATCCCTATGGGTTCCCAGTTAGTTCTTTAAAAAATAGCATATTTTTAATTTTAAGTCTCTTTTACATCTTATTGATAAATTGTAAGAGATTAAGTAATGACAATACACCATGTAGAATGTCGTCTAGAATATAATAGTTGTAGAATATACTCGTATATGTAAGGAACATTTGAGGTAGGCTTATTTATTACATAGCATTTTAGAAATTGTCCTATTATCATTATTATTATTATTAAACCTGTCACGTAAAGAACATGTAATATATTTATTGTCTCATCATACAGATCACATATGTTACGTAGCCAGGATCTTCAATAATACCCAATCTGCAAAAATGACTAGTTATTGTGCATTGGTCCATTCACCATTCTTATCACACGAGATAAAAACGTTTTCTATGGGATAGATTGCTGGATTTATTTATGTCTATAGTCCTTATTTTATACTGTTTACGACAAATTTCCAGCGACTACATCCATGGTATACTTGGTAAGATGCTTGTTTTCCGATCTGGTGGTTGCGGGTTCGATTTACGCTATTATCAAGTTTTATTAAAAAAAGTTCCAATCTGATAAGCTGGAAGAGGTAGGAATGTTGGAAATCTATCGATTAGTTAGTTGGAAGATATTGTAATATAGTCATAAACCTATAAGGTAATATTTTGCACTGTTTACAACGATAGCGTAATTAAAAAAATCTTCTTTGGTCACAAGGCTTCAAATATCTAGTAAGTATTTACTGACCTATTTTTTTATTAAATGAGATAATATTACATTTAAAAAATCCCTTCATTTCTAAATTTGATATTTTGTTTATAATTGACGTTATGTTTGTGAGTGAATTTTAATTTAGATAAAGTAAGTTATTCTGTATGGTTCTGATAACCCTAGTGGAGGGCGATTCAGCGATATAGTCCGGGCGTTATGGAAGATGGGCAATCTCCCAAAATGCATTGTCATAGCCGGTAATCGAAACGGGGTCGGCGGGCCTTTGTGCGAACAACAACACTTCCCTCTTGTAAAGCCTCATTTCGTTACGATTTTTAATTATAAATTTTCATAGAAACCATAACGGTGGCCATTACTCCTTGGTAGTCAGTGGTCGGTTCAGTAGGACCTTGCTTAGCAAAGATTAAGTACGAGTAACATAAGTCAAATTATTCAGATTTTGTACTTATTTTAATTGGTGTCTTAGCCGATTCTAATATGTGTTTCAGTTACTTCTCAGAATGGTTCCTTAGTTGTAGAAGTAAAAAAATTATATCAAGCTGAATGTATGTGTACGCCAATAAAGTTCATATCTTCAAAGTGGTAATACCACCAAAAAATGTTAAAGAGAATGAATGATTATAAACCTTAGATTATATTTAAATGTTTTGTAAGGTGTAAACGCAGACCTTGTCGAATAGGATTAAATAAGCTGAGCATTAAAAATAAAAAAAACATGATTTTCTATGGGTAGAAAAAATGAAGTATTTTAACAGAAATCACAAAAAAAACATCGATAGGACCTACATTTTATTGATAACCACTATCAACAAAATCAAAATCAGTTTCGATTTATTTCTATATTATACTGTAGTACATTTTCTCTTTAAACAGTACAATCTGGCAAATTTATTGTGATGGGACAATCTCTTCAAACTTATCAAAGGTATGGTAAAGAGGTCTTGAGTAAAAATCAGATTGGAAGCGGTTTTTTTAAATAGGACTTCAAGGTTAATCGGATCCGCCACACCCGACTTGCGAGAAAGGTATTTTACCAATTGGGTTGAGGAGGTAGTATTTACTTAATTTATCCAACTAGGACGAAAATCATTATGTAGATTAAATCTTAAAAACCAAGATATTTATCATACCAAAAATATTTAACCCTTGAAGAACATTATTACGTCAAAAGTGGGGTATATTTATACAGATATTTATGCAACAGACGACAAAGAAAAAAATTAAGTACCAACCTCACATTGATGGACAATAATTGGTTTGGACTGTAACTCTGTTGTAACGAGAAGTGGCCATTGTGGACCACCCATCAGAGCAGATCACCGACGTTATTTAAGACTTATTTGAGTTACGCCGTTATCCGTAGCACGGCAAGCGATTGATTGATGAAAGCTGCGAGTAAGGAATAAACCATTTATTCGTTTTTTTACTTACTTGCTGAATGAAATTGCTGGAGTTGATTATTGGAAGCCAGTCTTATTATCTAAGATAATGTATAGACGGTTAAGTGGTAAAGCGCCGTAACTGAAATATATGTACACATTTTCAACGAATAATTAATGTATTATTTTGAAAATTAGATTGATTTGTTTACCTTTCAAGTCAACTTTTATAGTTTTCTGTAAAATAAGATAGAATTTTTTCGAAATTTCAAATTCAAAGGTCAATTTTATATAGCACCATTCAGAGAGCAAACTCTCCTCAAGGGCACTCTTACTCGAGACTCGAACCCATTATTAAAATATAAATCAGGTCTGGCAGCTACAGCAGCGCCCGAGCGAATCATGTATAATAAATACTTTCCTTATACACAACACAACCTTGCGGGATAACGGCCTGTGGCAACTTGGTACAATCAACTAGAAAATATTTATGAGGTCTCAAGTGAAACCAAACTGAGAACCTTTTTTTTAATCAGGGTTTCAGTGGGAATTCAGCCCGCAACCTCAGGGTCGGACGACAGGCGATCTACCAACTAGGCCATTGAGATCGTCAAAATTTGTGTTGAAAAACCAACGTAAATATTTTATGATATAACATTTATGCAATTTTATGTATAATTAGAGATGTGAAATATTCCTTGTAACATTATGTTTCTTTAATTGGAAACATTCGTAGCATTTTATAGATTTTTAATTTTCTGTTTCGCTTGTTAAATATTTAGCATATAAATAGTAAACTCCTAAGAAAATTATATTAATTTGTTTTTATTTAATATCGTGACGTATGCGAGTTAAACCAAGCTAATAAAAATATTTAAGTCTATTGAACGAGATTAAAAAGAAAATATTTTGTTTGTTTTGACAAGTTTAGGAAAGGGTTTATTAAAAATAAAAAGCTAAAAAGGAAGAGAAATTAAATATATTAGCGGAATGAAAATAATTTTTTAAAATATTCAAATAAATATTCACGATACGCTGAATTTTACAATTTGAACTCTGTAGTAGTAAATGCCAGCTACAGTATTTTGCGACCACATCTCTCAATTTTATGAGAAAGGAGCACTTACTGACTGTACGAGAAGCTGGTTTTAGTAAGTGCCTATTTCCTGAATTAAACAGTAGTTTTAATTCAAAGAATAGCTAATAACATGAATGAAGCTGAGGCACCGCGTGTGTTATTACAGGCGAGTTATTTAAATATTTTTGAACACTTTAATGAAATGCAGGTCGTTATTTTCAACATCTTATAGGTAATATTGGTCAGTAATTAGTTAATGATACATCATATCAACATAGGGCTATTGATTATCCTAGCAGTATTTTTTGAATTTCAATTTGATTAACATTTGGTAAAGAAATGATAATTTACTAACAATTTTCAAAACTTGTAAATAATTCAGTGATAACGCCTTAATGAAAATAAAGTAAACACTTATTTCCGCATTTCATATAACGAATTAATTATTCACGATTTTTTCTACCTAGATATAATTTTTTTTCAAAATTGCTTTTCAAGAGAGGACAGTAAATTTGGTTATGATTAAAAATCAATTGAACTTAATAACCAATGAATATAGTGCAATATTAATTACCCTCTTGCCAAATAACCTGAAAACTGTAAGTAACGAAAGCACAAACGATGAAAACAAATTCTATATATTATGTGTTTTAATAAGAAATGCAAAAAGTTTCTCTTGAAAGGAAAACTTTGATTCACATCCTAAAAATGAATCCATCGTAAAAAAATTCCTTCCATATGAACGTGTATTGAAGCAAGGTTTTTGTATACCTCACGTTGATATCATTGTTAAGAGCGATTTTTCGATGATAGCAAAGTATCTCAACACATTTCGGAAGTTTTTTGTATCATTATTTCTACGTAATGTTCGTAAAGCAATAAATCTTACATCTCACATATGGCAAGCCGTCTTTGAGCACTGCGTTTTTTTCTACCATTTGTTAAAATATGTTCTTTTCATTCATCGTCAACAGCAAATTGTGCACGAAATAGAAAATTAGAAACGCTTAAATTTTCTCACTAAGGCTGATTTTTTCTAGGAAAAGTTTGATTATAGTAAATTAAAAATGACGAAACGTTAATAAAAAGCAAAGAAAATGTCTTTAGATACACTTTAAACTGGCCTCAAAATAAATCACGTGTATCGCCCATCGCCTTTTTGTATGATTTAACACTGTGTTTGTAATTTATCAAGTTTTGATCAAAAATATATCGCACACTATTAAAAGTTTTTTTTAATGATTTCATAATTAATTAAAGTGTTAGATTGGACACTTTCATTTGTGTGTTATTAAATTGATTGTGTTGAATTTTATCACAAAATGTTCTCAACAAGTGTTCAATGTTATGTGGAGTCAAATAAAGATCAATGAATATTTTAAAGATATTCTTCATTTAAAGAATTTTGAAACTATTGAAATAAAAATGTATTTTATAAAAAAGGAAATTCGTTTTTTAATCGAACGAGTAGTGTGACAATATGATTCATTCATACTAAAAAATACTGTTTATTACAGCTCAGATCTTACAACCTTTACGAAAGAATATTGTTTTCATTCTAAAATCTGTATGTATTCTTCATTATAAATATTTCTTCCATGGAACATACATTTTAACTGAGATATATTCAATATATTATAAATTTTAGTTTTAAACTTCCACTTGTGGGTTTCGAATTCGATTCTCGATGATAAAAACGGGTCACAGTTTGGTAAAAGAGTTTGTCTGGTAATGCGTTAGACGTGAGTTATTTTATTTTATCACGTGCAAGGTAGTATTATAAACACGTGCGAATAAAACCGTGAGCTCCGTGCCTACTTCACTGAATCTAAACCTGAAGGTTCAATTTATGGGATTGAAGAAAATAATCGTCTCCCGACCATGCTCTTCAATATGTTCGAACCATCGAAGGACTTCTATACGAATAAATGAATGACTCATATGTTTATTTTCAAGGAATACATTTTTTGAAAATGCTTTGTTTTACTAACTATTAAAACAGAATAAAAAAATGTGAAAAAACAAATATTCATTCATTTATTCTACAAGTTATTCAAATTGCAACCAATTATACATACCACATGTAATCAAAGCTTTCACGTCATTCTGTCAAGGAAAAAGTGTGGACTTTTAAAGTTTTTAAGTTGTAAGATAACATCTTGTAAGATAACATATTATCTTCACATAAGTACTATCATTTCCCTTACCCATAATCTTTTGTTTCAGGGTTAAAATTTTTGGAAATTGTATAATACTTTTATTAATCTCTCTTTAATTATTCTACTTCCACCCAGTCTAATTATTCTACTTCCACCCAGTCTAATACAGATATGTTAATAAACATCTTATTATCAAAACTTTAATTATTCTACTTCCACCCAGTCTAATTATTCTACTTCCACCCAGTCTACTACAGATATGTTAATAAACATCTTATTATCAAAACTTTAATTATTCTACTTCCACCCAGTCTAATTCAGAAATGTAAATAAACATCTTATTATCAAAACTATTGAAAAGGAATATTTAATATGTAACACTATAAAAAAAATAAGTTGAACTCAACCACGCATATTAAAAGGTATTATAATAAATTGCGATGCAGTAGCGGATCGATAATGAGCGTGACAAGCTGACATTTCCCTTTACAATGGGAGAACGAGGTGTCGGCAGCCGGCACCGGCAGCATTGCACCAAGTGCGAATCTCTTGTAGGATCCGCGCTCCAGGAATGCAATCAATGGGATTCTTCACTTCTTTTTTGCCCATAAATTCGGGCTGCAGCTCCCGTGGCCCTCCTCCCGGTGCGAGCTCCCAACTCCCGCTACTGCCAGAATGTGGTTTATTTAATTTATTTATATTTCAATAATACACCGGCGAATAGCGTGCGAAGCAGCCGTGAAATACGATGATTTATAATGTTTCGGCAATAAAATAAGTATCGAGCTACCTCTGTATCCTAGGTGCTTCGATTATTCCCTGTGTTGTATATGAGATTATCGTGACACGGAATATTGCTCGATTGGAAATGCATCGATATTGCTTGTAATTTCAAGCTAACTGAAATACCACGCGATATGCATCAAATGTATTTTTAAAACAAAGAAAAAAATCGCGAAATACAATGTTTAAAGAATTTCCACAGTAAAATAAACTGTGTTAAAATAAATAGTTCTTCCAAATCGTACAAAATAACCTCCATAACCTGTTCGTGAGACATTTGTCTTTTAACTATGGGGTTGTGGATTTAATTCTTGTTGGTACATATTAAAAAAAGGGTTCTAGTCTGGGTTTTGCTTAACGCTTGTTCAAACACTTTTCTGGTTGGCTGGAAGATATGCAACAAGGTAATACACCCACTAGGTTATACTGTATACAACGAAGTATGATACAACATAATATAATAAAAATGTTCAATATTCTTGAAGTATTAAAAATATTTATATCAAGTCATTAATGAATATAATACTTCATATCGATTCTTATAGATCAAAAATATTTATTCATATTCACATTGAGGAAAATAACAAGCAATTAAGTTAATACATTTTTGAACCCGTGAAGTATGTTTTATCATCATACTTAAATATGCCCCAGACTCATGAAATTCGATTAAAAAGTAGTCGAGGCATTGCGTTAAATCTTAGCAAAGCATTCAATTTTTTTCATTCAGCATATGGATTTTTAAATATCCTTTTTTTTAATAAAATTGTATTAAAGAGAAAAGTCTTTCAATAATATTTTCAAGAAGCTATATTCATACAACAAATAAAATATGTTTTTTTATATTCTAAATAACTGGTAACAATTTGCATGGTAAATAATTGTCCGCGATTATTTATTATAACAAGTTTATGTATTTTTAATCATAAGTTTGAATAAATATTATTTATACATAGAGGTAGTATGAAGTGATTTTATCAGCACCTGCAATTTGTTCAATTGAATTGTGAAATGAAAACACTCGTCTTTCAAATTGATCCAGATCCAGTTGTCAATATTATCTTATAAACTGATAACACAGTTTTAATCAAAAGCATAAATTGATATTTTTATGTGAAGATAAACATGAATGTTAATTGTATCAAAAAGATCGTTTATATTAATTTAGTTTCAGCTTTAAGTAAGTAGTACGCGATTTGAGTACTAAGTATTGAAATACATTAATTCTATGGTCTTACATACTCGCTTAATATGCTGATATAAGAATCCTATTAAATTATTTTATATATCATTTATAGTTAAGGCATCAACACTGTGAAGGTTTAAAGACATTGTAATTTGTTTGTCCAAACACAATGTTTGACTAAATTAATTACAAAATCTCATAAAATTATTTTATAAAGAGATGCTATAACACTGATCATTGATAGTGTTAAAACATTTAGTATGTTTTTTTAAATACACATTTCCACATTTTGAGACCAAATACTTGGTTCCATTTTTTTGAAATCCAAATGAATATTTAAAAAAATCATGTGTGTTGTTTTGTGTCGATTACTTCAACAAAAATTTTAGATTTAGTAAATATTTATACATAAAGGGGTCTTATAAACAATTCATTTAATTTAAAAATCTCAATTTATTGACGAAAAACATGTGGATTGCTTTGGGGTTTTTTAAACCAACCTAATTAAGTTTTTAACCTTGCATCATTATTTGATCGTTATAAATTTTGTATCTGTCCAAAAATCAAAAGAAGCATTGCCGATGGTCATGTAAATGAGACCTCCGATATACTTATTACTTATTAATGTAGTATTTTTAGTGGCATTTATGAGCTTTTATTCAAAGAAAATTAAAACACAGCTTTTTATATAACATTTTTCTGGAAAAAAGCTGTATAAAAGTAATCGATTTAAAAAAAATTAATTTCTTAAACACGTCACGAACACCTTTTGCCAATAAATTACTTCAAGTATTAGTGCGTATAGCAATCACTTTGAAATGATAGTCCGTATGTACCAAAATGGTCATAATTTGTTCGTTATATTTCTCGCAATAAATCCATAAGTGCCGGGTGCCGGTATATAGAACCAATAAAACTAGATATCCGCGTGTATCTGTATGGAATAACGAAGCCAGTATCCTCCCTAAAGTAACGATCGGTAACAGGTGATTGCTGCACCTGTCTTGGAAGTCTGTTCTTAAGGCACACTTACCATCGTTGCTGAGGTCCTTCCTATATATCTCCCTCCTTTATCTGTTACTTAAAAAAATAACAGTTGTTTCAAAAGGGTGATGATGTACTTTATGTGAAAAGGTGCTGTGTGTCGTGTTTTCATAAGTTCGTTATTTATTTTCCTTTAAATATAAATTTAAAAAAAGTTTAATTTCAATTTATATAAATCTACATACTAAAAATTATATTCTAATTACAATTTTCAATAAAAAATGTTTCTTGCGATGATTTCTAAAAATATTTTAAATTTAGATCAATCCTGCTTTAAATCGAGCAAAATAATATGTCGTCAATCTTTTTGAATAGTAAATTACGACCTTAAAATACCACCACAGTGTCCTATTTAGAAAGATACTTGACTTTCATCCAGTGGTTTTGTGTTCGATTCCCGATGATGCGTTTTTTTTTAATATGCCGATATGATTCATCTGGGAACAATACGCGCATGCCGACAACGTGTGAGATTGCTGTCTCCTCACGTGGAGAAGTGTAACAATATGTACAAAAGCGAACTGCGAATCCCGAGCTTACTCTAGTGGTTTAAACCCATAGGCTCGAGTACTGCGGTCGAAGACAACATTATCTTGGCCACGCTCTTCAATATGTCCGAATCACCAATTCGGATATATTGAAGGGTACCATACGAAAGACTAAGAACATTAAAAAATAGACTGACATCATTTTTCTTCTGTAATTAATTTAAAAAATATTTTGTAGTTCTTCACTAAAAAAGCAAGTTTAAAAAATAATCAAGTCAATTTTCTTGAATTTGCTGTCTTAGTTTATTTATTCGTTTTAATAAAATATTTTGCAATATGTTGAAATTTCCAACACGTGAAAAATATATGATAATACATGTTTTCAATATGTGGCCAACATTAGTTAAGCTTATAGTTAACCAACAATGAAATTCTCATGGTTATTCTTTATATTTATAAATCCACATGTTTTGTGAAGAAAGAGACGATTCATACAAAAAATGGTTAAGTCCAGTCGCGTGCGTAGCATATGTTCCACCCCATTTGACAGAATGAATATATGAAGATAAATATTCAAAATGATGTAATAATAATCGTGTATTAGGCGAACAGGAAGGATATACGTACAGGTGCTGCGGGCTTTGTTGTTAGGAAGCCGGAATTATAATTAAAGTTTATTTCTGTATCTGTAGTAATATTTAATTAGGGAGACGTAAGTTTGAATTAAAGTTTAATTATTTATCAAAAGGTTGAATGTATTAATTTAAAAACACAATTTTAATATCACATTGTTCCGACATATCGTTAAAAAGTATTGAGAAATCTATTAAACCGATTCGTCTGTTGAATTTTATGTAAGCTTGTTCGTTATTACTATATTTTTGTTTCATGACTTTTTCAAGTATTAGTCGTTTAATGTTTCATTTCATGTGTCTATTGCAATAGTTACATTTTTAGTATAAATCCCTCCTATTAAACATATTTAAATATGAACAATCTTAATTCTGTTGTTATAAATGTTTTTATGGCTACATGTATTTTTTTCTAAATTCTTAATAAAAATGTGTTAAAAATTAATTGATTTACAAAATTTTATGTGCTCGATTTAACTGACAGGAGTAAATAATAGATTATTTGTCAAATGATTTACTTTGGCTTCAGGTTTGTTAATAGTTGGTTTCATACAGAATGAACCTAAATGTAGGTGACGATGCTTTTTTTAGAAAAAAAAGAAGATAAATCATTGATGTTTGGTTTATTCCGAATAAAATATATATTTCTACGAACATACTTTTTCTATCTTTAAATGAGATTATATATTTAAAATTTGATTGAAAAACTGATCAATCGCAATGATCCTTAGTGGCCGTTACATATTCGTATAAAGGAAGGAACATTTGGTTGATACGCCAGGCGCCGCCTTATTCTACCTCCTGTCCTCTTTGCGCTCCTGCTCCCGATACCTCAATACTCGTACCTCTGCTGGATCACGATCTTTCGGTTTCCATTGTGTTTCATTATGCCACCATAAAATGGGAGATTGTGGAAAAATAAAGGAAATCCACAATACATTTGCTTGTGGTTTTGAATGTAAAGGTGAACATTGTATTTATATTTTTTTCCATCATATGCATATATTTATCTACAATTTTCAATTGAAGGCTGAAAATTTTAAATAGAGTTATTCTAATACTGTTTATTTAAATAAAATATATTTAATTAAAAATTATAAACAAAACAAGAAAATCTCTACCTGGTACCATTAAACCAAGTTTCTTATTCCAAGAAATAAATCAGCCATTTGACGGAAATAATAATTTCAGGTATAAAATATGATCAGTTGGTAAAAAAGAGTAAAAAGACTAATTTATATGATTAAATTTTTTTTTATTTAATATTTAAATTTAAAAATAAAAAACATAAAACCAAAATCCGAAACGTAAAGTCAAACATAATTGGTTCCCCATAAGAATTTTAACATACCATAAATAACTTAAAATTCAGTATAATTTATAAAAGTATCCAAAATAGTCAGTCAGATTTAAAACTGAATAATATTTGAAATTAAATTAGAAGGCAGTCTAATCATAAATAAAAAAAAATATTTTTACGAGCTTTCTTTAACGGGGTTTTAAATGGAAACTTATAAATAACAATATTTCCCAAGACGTTTTAGAGATAACATACAATTAATCAATTTCTTAAACAGTAATTTGAAGAAATCTTAGATTTTTTAATCAAAGTCGTAAATATAATGCATTCAATTTACACTAAAACATGTCGATCGGCGCATATTTAAAACTTATTTGCACATTTCTCACGCTACTACATTGTGAAGAAAAAAATAAAATATTTTCATATCTCGACAAAATTAAAACTTGTTCCGCAAGTAAAGTTATCGAATACATCCAACTTAAATTTATACTGTCGTATTAATAAATCACAGGCAAACGACTTCTTCTTGCTGTCAAGACGATGATATTTATGATATGTTAATATTTCTGTATAACAAAGTGCATTTATATTACGCTTTCATACAATTTAACCCTCGTCATCATACTATTGGTGAGATTGCGTATTTAGTTTCATTAAATTCTAGAACGTTTTATTATGTTAAAATTCATACGAAAATATTTTAATTTTACCAATCCAACATAACTGTCAGAAATAGTAAAGAAGTATTAAAATGTTCCATCTCAAGTCAAATTCTTACTAAGCATCTATTGTTATTGTGCCTTCTTATTATTATGGCAATTATTATCGATAATATACAAACTTAAGGAAGGTCACTGTCAAATTTCGTCAATACAGAAATTCGCATAAATTTTTGCCTTTTCATTTGCCATCCATAGATCCTCAGTCAAGTAAGTATCTGAGAGTTGTGAGCAGGTCTTCAGGTGATATGGCCTAAATATGTTTACAGTCGTATACATTTTCTTAGTAGCCATCCCCAAGTTGAATTTGTCAAAATACTCGTATGTTAATATATCTATCTGATATTTAGTACCATTGATTATTAAAGATTAATACGACAATAAGGATATATAAGACTTTGAAAGCAGAGTATGAATATTTTAGCTGAGTGTTTAGTATTTAGGATAAACATATTACATTTTTTATTAAGGAAGGATACCACTTCGTTACAGGCATTAACCAGTGAAGAGGTTCTCTATAGCAACAAAATGATTTTTGTATTGTTGTGTACAAAAAAAAATTCATGAACTCTAATAGAGAGTATTTATAAACATAATAAATATACATACATATGATAAACACAGAATAAAGTAATGAAACTTAAATCAAATATCCTTCCTTGCCTTGCGTGTTTCAAGAAAGGAAGACTGAACTAGTATTTTTTTACAAAGGTTTACATATGTTTTTATAACTTTTCTACTGTCATTTTGAACAGGTTGATCAATTTATTTATTTTGATCTTCATAATTCTAAACAATATCAATACTATAATTTGTACAAGATTTAAAAATATTTACCTACGTAAAACAAAAACAATATGTTCAATAATTTATTTAATATTGTCCTTTCAGAGAACAAGGCATATTAAATAAATTTCCGTATATAAAGCTTTAAATATACGACAACACACATAATTGTGTTATATTTATCAATGTTTAAGTCATAATATAAACTTGAGGAAAATTATTAATATTTTTCAGCTACCTACCTCCGTTTATGACATCTCAATTAAGGTCTGTCAGGATATTTAGATATAAGTTGAGCTCCTTAGCCGTGGCAAGTACAGAGCTGCGTGGTTGCCACTTCATGCATAAGGTTATGATATCATAACTCGGGTCGTGGTAATGTTCTACTCGGTGTTATCTGCTTGTAGGCCGTGATGCTTTCCATTTCGGCTCCTTTGAGCTCCTTGGTCGCTACCTCACAACGATAAATCACGCTTGTTACCCTCCCGTACCTCTCTGCCTTCTGATACGGTTCTATACTTGACTTTAGTATCTGCTCTTATGCAGACACTCAAATCTCACCCTGCATTGAATAAGAATTAAATTTAAATTATTGTGTGCACTGAGAAAAATATGTGACATAAAGCCATACGATAGAACATTCTATGAACTTATGATTGAAAGGTTGACCACAACCTCTACACTCTACTTTAATGTAATATTTTTAATCTGTCGATAATAGTGGGTTCAAACACCGAGTTAGAGCACCATTAATGAAAGGTTACTATCTAAACAGTGCTATATAAATTGTCCTTTTATTATTATCAAATAAGATAAATATGACACTCTGAATGATTTGAAAACATTGAGGGACGAAAATTGTACAAAAAAAATGAAGTGTGAGAATGCGTGGGATATTACGACATTTAGTTATGTATGTATGGCTTATTTATTCATTCGTATGGTACTCCTCAAGCATACGAACTGGCGTTGCGAACATATTAAAGATCGTGGCCAGGAAATAAAATAATATTTAGTTCCATTAATGGAACCTTCGGGTCGTAGAACCACTGGAGTAAACATGGAAATCACCGTTCATCAACTTACCATTTGCCAATACTGCAACAACACTTGTATATATCTACGAATATTGTTACCAGACGAACTCTTTTTAGACAGACTTTTTAATGGGTATCTTTGGGAATCAATCTCGAAGCCTCTGAATATAAGTCATGGTAAGTTTGCTTAGGATAAGTGAATGAATTTGAAAGAAGATACTATAAAGCGAAGGAGAATTTTTAAAAGCTGTTTGAAAACATACATTTGGAAAAAGATTATATCATATTAAAATAGTCATTATAAAACATTACTACTGCATTCTTGAATATATTGTTAAGTATCTCATTTCATTATATTAAAAAAAAAAAGGTTAAAATTTAAATAAAATCAATTCAAACTTATAAAACCAGTTTGTTAGTATATTTCCAGTGCTGGCTGTAATTTTTCCCTTCTCCCGTAACATCAGACCTTAAGTTCGTCATCGTTACTATTTTTTATACTCAGATGTGTCGGCGCCGGAAGAGTTCCTTTTGTTGTTTCATTATTTGATATTACAGACGTCGCGTTCGTAATAAACAAGGGATATTTATATCTACGAGTACAGATCGCACTGTATGGAGACTTTTTTGTTCCCCACAGCTGTATAGGTTGTGCTGAGATCGAACTGAACCGTGTATCAACAAAAAACCTGGTTGGTCGGAAGAAATTGCTACATAGCAATAAATCCGCCATATGTACTCTGTTTTAGTATGTACACAAAAGATTTAAAATAAAAATAAATAAATAATGAAGCAAAAATTAACTTCATTCCATAACAATATTTCGAAGGGTTTTATTGAAATATTTATGAATGATTTTTGTCCCTTAACCGGTTCACTTTTTATATACTCGTAGTTGAGAAAAATGTAATCATTTATATTCTCATTTATTAAAAGTGCGTAGGAGTAGCCATTTTGCAGAAAGTCTTTATTAATAATAAATTGATATTGAGATACTTACTGAGGGAAGTATCCTTATATTGCTTTTATTGTGTAGGTTGTTTCTTTGTAAGAGCTCTTATCAGACAAGTATAATATTATGTATTGGAAAATAAAATAAAACTTGATCCCTATTTTGATACCAATCAATACTTATATACTTTAAAATATTTGTATTAAAACTGTAAACCTAATAAAGCTATGCAAAATTAATAACATCCGTGGCATTTCGTTGTGTATAATACAACCTGGTGGTTTTATTGTCATGCAACAATCTCTCTCAATCAACTAGAAATATGTGTAAAATGGGCGTTAAGTGAAAACCGATAAGAACCTTTTTTAATAAAATTAGGCACCAACGAAAACGTTATCAGTCACCTTAGGGACTGAGAACAGGTGTTTTGCCAGCTAGATGATAGAGGTAATCTTTCTGCTTTGTTGTAAGAAATTGCCATATGGCAATAAGTTAGTAATATCGAATTGTTTAACTTGAACAATTAAAATCAGATTGATTGACGTATTAATATAATATATATCAAAATTAAGGATACTTCACATAAAATTTTCTTTTTAACGAAAGAAAAAAATAGGTGGAACTGTTGATTGATTTGTAAGACTTTTTATACATAACAGATGTTGCAGGTTCAACTGTCATTGGGAGTACTTTTTTATAAAGAAAGGCATACTGGTTTTCACTTCAGGCCTCTTTAGTGTATTTCTAGTTGGTTTGAAGAGAGTATCACAGTTTGTAGGGTACAAAGGAAATTAAAATACAATATAAGCATTGAAAATGTTGGTCCAATACTATTAATGGTCTTAGGTTTGCAATAATCTAAGCAATATTCTTGGACAAAGTTAGATATCAAGAAAACCCCTTCAGATAAATAACTTATAAATTGAATTAAAAAAATAAATTTCCTTGCTTTGATATTTTTGAGAATTGGGAGGACAATGTTATAAAAGTTTAATGTAGTGTTTCGATGATATGGCAAATGTAAAACCGAGTCTTGGCTACAGATTGTAAGCACAAAATAAGATCCAAATTGGTTATAAAATCTACAATCGTCTTTAACACTAAGATTTACTGTCCTGGGTTGTTAAAATAAGTACTCCAGTAAAGTCGGGAATATAAATAAGGCTTTCTAATAGTTCGCCGGGCGCATAAAATTTGTGTTTATGGCACATCCAAGCCAGCGCTATAAATGTTATCGGCCAATTGAATCACTATTGAATAAAAACTGTCGATAAAAGTGGGCTCACATCAAACATACTTTGATAGATTGAGAGTACAAAAACGTTATTATTTTATGGCCACAAGACAGTAAACGCTTTGAGCTCCTTTGAACTGTTTAAGCTCACTTCACTGATTCGTTTGACTAGTTAATTAGCTATGATAACTTTGTTTGAGTTGTAAATAAATCTATTGAAATATGTTTACTATCTTTATATAGTTTGATTGATGGTTCATAATGGTTTAAAAATATTCTGTATAAAATTTTACAAGATGTAGTTTTATTGTGTTTCCAGTTCAATAAATATATATTTTTAAATTTTGTGTTCAATGTTTTTTGAAAAAAAAATATACTTTTACTCATTTTAATGAAACGTACTGCAACACACTACCTTGATCAAAAAGTTTTAGGACTTTATTCATAAAATCGAAAATACAAGTTTATTCATCAAAATCGATATGGTTCCCTTTAAAGTACTTCCCATCGACTGCAACGTACTTACGCCAGGGCTTGATTCAATCCTCGAAACACCGCTGGTGCTCAATTTTCAGTATGTCCATCAGAGTCGTCTTCGATTTTTTCATGACATTCTCTCGGATGCTGTAACGCATTCCGCGATACGGTTTTTTAAGTCGGTTGAACAGGAAAAAGTCGCAGGGAGCCAGATCAGGTAAATTCAAAGGCTGCTGGATAGTAGTAGTGTTGTTTTTGGTCAAAAACTCATGGAAATCATATCTTTAGCGATTTCAACGCGGTCCTTTTTTGCATGAAATTGAGGTCTTTCGGCACCAGTTTTGCAGCGACACGTCTGAGGCTCAAATCACAAACCAAAATGTCTTGAGCGGATCCATAAGCGATGTTCAAGTCCTCTGCCAGCTCTCTGATGGTCAATTTGCGGTTTTCAGCCAACATTTCTTTGATTTTATCGATGTTTTCATCGGTTTTCGACTGCCACTGAGTTCGTCATCCTCGACCGACTCACGACCACTTCTGAAGCGTTCGTGCCACCAAAAAACACTTCTCCAACATTTCCAAGGTCTGCGGACTGTTAAATCCGTTTTTCACACAAAATTTAATGCAATCTCGTTGATACACAGTTGATGCCATTTTCAAACTTGTAAAAAATAGAAAACATGCACAAAGGTAGATGTACTCAGTACAGCGTAACTTTTACAAATGTCAAGCTATGCCACTGAAATTTAAAGGGAAGTGTCAATGATAGATGTGGTAACCTAACAAAAAAAAAATTCCAATCGGGTGACAAACAGCGCCACACGGTGGCTGGTTCTAAAACTTTTTGATCAAGGTAGTATTATTAATCTAAAAAACATTTTACGGTATATTTAATTGTTTCGTTTGATTTATCAGCCTTTTTTATTACATAAAATTTACCAACGGAAAAATGAATGAAAGTGGTCGAACTTTTCAAACACAACGCCAATTTCGACACATTTTTTCTGATGGAGATAGTTCAGTGAAGAAATAGAAGACTTATCTTCGGTCTAAGCAAATTCAATAATACGACGTTCAGTTTAGCTCAGAATACCTCGAATGACACTGCAACGAATCATAAGAAGTGATTTGTACTTCTTTCCTTTTAAAATTCAGTTGGGGTAACAATCGAAGCCACAAGACCCACAACAACGCCTTAAGTAGGCAGGAGAATAGAAGCGCAACTTATAGGATACTCTATATGCCAACAACCTCTCTTCAGGTTTACTAATGCGAGTATATCAGGGTTTCGGGAGCACAATTATTTAATCACATTATTTTCTTTTTTTTAATTTGTACAAGATTAAAAACCTGAGTGGGAGGAAAATGTTGAGCCTTTTTAAGATCTCCGATTAAACACTACTAAAGTCTGCCAATAATAATTTTTGAAAAAAATTAAATTGCGATATAAAATTCTTCGGCTAAATAATCTCTTCCAAGAATCCTCAAAAACATTAAAATCTTTTCACCTGCTATACAAATCATACAGGTGTGTACAATGTATAAATCTAATACATTTTTTCCTTAGACCGATTCATCCGGGTCACGCTCACCCTTAGCACCGACATTATGTAAAATTACAAAAGAAATTTCATATTTTAAATTGCTATCAAAAGTTATTCACAAAACGGCAGCACCGGTATCCGATCAAAATCCATTAACCACGGACTCACGTATGGTCGCCGCAGGGGGTGGGGAAAGAGGAACGGACTAGCGCAGGGTGTAGGGGTACATAATATTGTAAGGCCACGTTTAGATTGTTAAGACAAGTGTTTTGTTTTTTTATTTTCTTATAAAATTGAATAAGTCTGATTTTTCAGTTATTTAAAAAAAATATTGTTTGAAAGATTTACGAAACTTAAATGGTAAGTATTAAATCATTGGTTGTGTTACATTTCAGTTTGCTGAATCTTAACAAAAAATATTTTTCTATAATTAAAAATAAATTATGAGGTAGCTAAATACAGTTAAACTTCATATAGATATTATTATCTTTCATATTGACTGTCTTAGGTTTCAATGTAATAAAAAAATAAATACGAGTACATAGACAAAACTTAAATACAATGTATAATTTATCAATCTATGTTTGATACTAAATAATTATTTAAATTTATTTCAGATAAAATATGTAACAAAACAGAGATTTTTAAACGTTCGAGATATGAAAACGCATATACTATACTATACATATAAATATACGCTTAACTCCACTTAAAGTCAAATGTATTACTACAACGGTTTCTTTGAATTTCGTCATCTTTTGGTACGTTTTCTGCAGTTTTCTTACCAAATATGTTTTTCCTAAACATATGCAAATGCGGGAAAGTACCTTATCCGATATCATACCCACAGCTTTCTTATTTTTCACTATCAATAATAGTGGATTCGATTCCCGAGTTAGACCCTCCTTGAGGAGAGTTTGCGTAATAAACGGTAGTTCATATATTTTCTCTTTATTTTTATTATTATGAAACTTATACCGAGTTAAGTATTTTATCCATTTAACATTTGATACAGGTTTGATGCAATTACATCAAATAACAAGGATAAATTAATTTAAAATAGTATAAATATAGTATAATACAGCGAGAAGAAACCCTACAACACCACATCCTCGCTTGGACCGTGAAGTTCTATAAAAGCCAACAAAATCACAGAAATCCCTTAGTCGCTGCCCTGGGGGCTTACGAGAGTAAATCCGACCTATCCTTCCGTTATAAGCACAAGCTCCCGAAGCATTATCTGTTGCCTGACTAGTCCACTTTCAGTATTAGCTGGGACGACCAAGGTCTGAGTGAATGGGATGGAATACAAGTAGCCTGAACGAGTGGACTTGTTTTTGCTGAATAATTAGTGTAAGAATTGTTATCTAGTTATAAGTAGTATGTAGGTGTTAATTATTTCTAAGATCTCATATATTAAGATTGAATAAATAAAATAGAATGATATGTAGGAAAATAAGATTAAATAAGTTCATAAATTATAACATATAATTAAGATTAGTTAAGTAATAAATTTGTATATAGGTATAGCCTTGACAAATGTTTGTATAATAATTTACTTGTTTAAAAATAAAAAAAAAAATTAAAAAAAAGTATAATATAATAACAACAGGAAGAATTTGAAGTAACCAGATATATCTATAAAGTTCATTAATGAGTTCAATCCTCAATTTATTTACCGAGACATGGAAGATATCAACATCTCAAAAAATATTTAACAAGATCATTCAGTGTGCGAGTTGTGGTGCTTTGTTCAGTTGGTGAAAACGGCATCGAAAACAATCTTAATTCAAGATGGTGTAAACAATAAAAAAAACTATGAGGATTAAAATGTGATATTTTTTGGAAGCGAGAGTCAAGTGTTCCATAAATACAACAGTGAGATTTAATTTCAGGAGAAAAAAAATACAAAATTAATATGATTATATCGACTCACCGTCTTTGATCTAAATGGACCGTAATGCACTGCCCGGGCGTTTGTTACCGCTCAGCGGCAATATAAGTTATTCCATGAATATCTATGAGGGCATCTCTTGTGATTGAGCCGATAATTATGATTGGGTACATCAGATTTTGATGGTTTTCATCCTGGACCTTGTGTTTATAGAGTAATCGGTAGGTCACAGCCAGATCCGAATTTTTATTGAGATGTTGAAATCAAATTGAATGAATTTTACGAAAGTTTTTTTTGAAATTGAAATTGTTAGAAATATCTCGCTTTTCAGTAAAGTTCAACAAAACAAACTATTTATGAGTTTTTTGTATTTTTTTAATTATTCAATAACTAATTCAATGTAAAAATACACGGTATGTGATCATGTAGAAATATTCAATCTATCACACGAATTTTAAATTAACACTATTTGAAAAATATTGTAATACGTAACACTTTTGTCGTGACAGCACAATCTGAAGGATTTAGTATCATTTATCAGTCTTTTCTAAACAATCAGAAATATTTTAAATAAATATATTTAAAAGGTATGTCTAAAATAATATTCATTCAAATTGATTGATATTTTTTGCATTATGATTAAATATTTGAATATACGAGTACTTTAACATTAAAGGTTTTTCATGAAATAATAAATATTTCATTTTATTTTCAATTATATTTGGAAATATCACGCAAGTTTCATAAATGGTTATTTTTTATTAAAAGTTCGTCACTGTAAATAATGGAATGGGCAATAAGCTTCAAGACATCATGTTGTCGGGATCGTTTTTGTGATGGCTGATGGCTCTAAAATAAATTACGTTCCATGACGAGAAACTGACCGGTAGCTGGGTGATTGGAAAAAATCGATATTGATTTAAGACAACATCACTCACGGAGAAGAACCTAAATATGTCTATCTATTATATTGTGTAACATTGCTAACATGTTCCATTTATGTTATCGATAACACTATAAATATAACGTATTCAGTTAAAATATATTTCGATTTATTTCTAATGAAATTGTTTCCATTCATACCTATACTCGATATTATAAGAAAAAATATGAAACCTGAATTATTTTTGTAATCTCTAATAAGTCTATTCATTAATATCAAAAGATATAAAACATTCAAAGACATTGATTATTTCTGTAGTCTTGTTGGTAAGAAGCTTGTCTTCTAGGTTCATAGGTTCTAGGTTAGGTTTATGGATTCGATTCCCGTTAGTACACTATTTTCCAAACCAGTCTGATTACATTTCAGGTCTCAATAATATCGTTGTTGGTAGGGATAGATTGCCATATCCCTAAAACCACCATGCTATGTACAATAAAAATGTAATACAACTCTATATGCTTTGAAGTATTACGGTTCCGTTGTGTTCAGTATAACCTGATGGGTTTATTGCTATTTGCAATTTTTTTCCAGCCTTCCTGAAATGTTGAAGATCCCTTAAGTGAAGAGTACACTGAACTTCTTTTATAAAAAAACACGATTTCTGGTTTGAAAGATAAGCGTGCCAACAAGGCTACGGAGTTTGTCGTTTTTTTAATAAGAAAAAAATAATAGTTTTTTAGTAGAATAAATAGAATTCTTTTGATTTAAGATCAATCTTCAAATTAAATTCTTCTTAACTATGAGTAAAAGAATAAGGACACTAAAATAAAGTGTTTTATTTTAAGTTAATCAATATAAATTAAGTTTTACAATTTTCGATATTAAGATAATCCTAAATTGCTCATTTTGTTATTTCAAACAAACTTATTTGATTTACTTACAAATTCAAATCGCTATTAAATGCCGTTAGATCGTTGAATACTTTTTTTTTCGAATTGATACAGAATCGAGCATTATTATTTATTAATCGTTTAATAAAGAGAGAGCGTGGGCTGGCCACTTCACCTTCGGGGGCTGAAAATAATAAAGATAAAACAAAAGTATTAAAAAATGATCACATTCCCATATGGAGGAAGATTTATTATACGATCTTAAACACCGTACCGCAACACTCCGCAAATAGACAAGCAATCTTTGCTTTGGGTTAGAAGATTGAAGTTGTAGAGTTAATGATGGCATCGATTGATAAGTATGCTAATATTCTGTAGTTTATTGGTATAAAAATTATAATTAGTTTTTTATACATAATTTAAATGAAATTGTGTCCAGGAAAAAATATTAACATAAGTTTGTTTACGTGAGTAATCTAGATTAAAGTGATTCATATTCATTTTGTTTTTCTATGTTCAACAACATATTTTCGGTCATTAAAATGGTGTATCCGTATCGGTTCACCTTTTTAAAAACTTAATTTAAATCTGTTTACAAGTTTCATCGATTATATCTACTTTTTCCATATATTAAGTTTATCCAGAAGGTAGAAAAAATATGTTTGCGTATAAATGTGTTAAAATGTGAAACTTATTTAATTAATAGTCTGCGTTTCAATTTCCTTTAAGATTTCTTTAGCTTGATAAATCGTGATAATTCGAAAAATGATAGACGTTTGCTAAAACGCATGGAGTAGGTGCGTTTTTTGCCCCACTTGTTATTGTTCTCGATTAGCACCTAGGTACCCTGGGTTTGGTTCCCGGTAAGATTATACATAGACGCTTTTTCACCAGAATGTATAATCCTTGGAGTCTAACATTCATACTTAGAGTGTTCTTGGAATAAATGTTGTTTCTTAACAGCGCTAAAAAAAATATCCAAATATAACTTATATGTAGATCATTTGAGATATTCGTTGAATAAGTGATTCAGAAAATATGTTTACTTGGAAAGAAATTCCCAATTACCTAATTCAATTATTTTTTTCAAAATATGTTAGTAAAACATACATACTCGCATTTAAAAACCAATCGATTAACCTTGGCGATATGGTTTTTATTCTGCAGTAAATTAATTTTCATGTTGTAAAAAACGACAAAACATTGCGGTTAGTAAGATTTCGGATAAACGATTGATATATGACGCATTATTGAGATATTCATGTTACAATCATTTATCGTAGCAATGTTTTACTCGCCTAAGAGTTCAAGTTTATGTGATCTAAGATTGAACGTATCATTATAGATTTCCCAAAAAAAAAATATACCATAATCGTATATCGATTCTTGAGGTTTACCGTAACGCACGTTGCTGCTGAGGCTATATACCAGGGTAGTCCATGCGTCGTAAAATATAGCTTGTGGGTATTAGTGCGTGAAACTATTCTGATTTGGTGAGGCACAACTGTTCGATGTCTTACGTCTGGTAGAGTTGATTCTGGTAGATTAATATGCTTGTGAATATTCTAGCACATTGAAAAAAATATCAAATAGACTTTTCTTTGAAGAAGAGATATAAAGAAAAAAATTATGAGAAACGAAGAACATAATATAAGCTTTTAATGTAGAATTAAAATATAAAAAAGTCATTTTCATTCGAAAGAACGAATGTTTTTACTCCACTGGTGTATTTCGTTTTCCTTAGACACATATCAACTTAGCAAATTTTATAATTTCATCCAATCTATCAGAAAGGTTGTAAAAGGCCTTCTCATAGAAAATAGAGGAAGAAATCTTTTTTTATTTGGAACCTATTCTGAAATTGTCATGTAAAATAAGCGTTGTCACATACATAAAGCTAAAATGACCGTCATATTTGTCTGCGGAATGAATTTTGATTATTTTAACCCTTTAAACGTTCTAATACTCGTATATTTAGTATTCAAAAGTAAGATAACTTTCATGGCCTAGTTGGTAAAGCCTTCAATCTATCTTCAAAACCGAGGGTTGTGTGATCAATTCCTGTTGAACTCCAAATTTCATTAAAAAAGAGTTCCAGGCAGATTTTGATTTCAGGCTTCTAAAACATATTTTTTTGAATTAGAAAATATGTTCACATAGAAATATTCCTTCTAGGTTGTGCTGTATAGGTATATAACGAAAGCAATATACAATGATTTTATTTTATACTTATATACATACCATCATGCCGTCTCCCTATCGGAAAAGGCAGAGAGGAGAATGCGACATCCTTTTTTATCACGACGCATGTGTCGCCTATTTTTTCATACAGCTCCAACGTCACCCATACACTTTTTCATACAGCTCCAACGATTTTTCATTAAGCTTCCAAATATTTTACACTTGTTTCAACAATATTTTCATTAATATTCCTCTACCACGCTTTCCACTTATATTTGCACTGTATAATTGTTTTGTTAGTTTTTCTTCATTCAATTGTTCGACATGCTCAAACCGTTTTATGTTTAAATGTGCAAATTTTAATGTCAGAAGACGTTTCAGTAGAGCACCAATTATCAAAATATATACTCCACCTTTAAAATATAATTTCTAAGGCAATTTAATTGTTGTAACAAGCACGTATATCAATCCCGATTTCGATATTGCAAAAGCGCAACTAAATCGGCAAAGCCGTGAAATGAATCGTAGTCTGGCTGGATAATTAATATAGAAATTAATGAAATGTGATCGCCGGTGTGTCGGCCGTGATTCCCGGTGCACGATCCCACATCCACGTGACTTGCGGCCCGGCCCGATCTTTATAATATTTACTCTCAACTTGAACTCTTCGATTCATAAATTTTAATGTAGACATGCGATGCTAATAGATTTATTTCACGGTCTGAACGAATCAGTCAAAATAGGCAAAATATTATTTATTAGAAAATATAAAAAAGTTAATGGAGCAATAAAACATATAAACTCGAAAATGCAGTATAAAAATCTGCTAAGATGATAGTCAACAACGGTATTTTAGTACAAACTTTGATGCACGGGAGCGAAACGTGGACGTGGGAAAAGACTGAATAGATCCGAAAATACGCTGTAGAAATTAGAGCACTTATTAAAATATCATACATGGGATGTCAATGTATGACAGAATATGAAATGAAATAATTAGGGATAAATGTGAAGTTGAAACTGATGTGTTGAGTAACACGAAAAAAAAACACTGATATGGTTAGAGCATGTAAAACGAATGAATTTAAAAAGACTAACAAAATAAATATGTATTACAAAAGTGAGTGGAAGACGTGGTAGATGACGATCAAGGAATGTTTGATTAGATCAAGTAAATGATATTTTCAAAGAAGAAATTATAAGAAGTAAGAGAAATTATAAGAGCTGTATGAGGTGTATAGAAGAAGAAGAGGTAAAATATGTATGTCGAGATAGGAAAATTAGGTGCTCTGTCTTCTCTACCTTAACGGGAAAACGATGTGATGGCATGTATGATATTATTGCAAAAAAAAAATGTTGAACACAGTACCACCTGGATTATTACTGTATTGCGGTCTCTTCCATCCAATTAGAAAGATGTATAAGAGACCTTGAGTGAAAACCAGACGTGAATCATTTAAAAAAAACCTGGGTTCAACGGGAATCGAACCCGCAACGTCCGGGTTTGGAGACAAGTGTCAACTAAAATATTTTTTATATACGTATGTATATAAAAATCAAGACAATATCTTAAAGATTAAACGCATGCCTGTTTTCAAAACTTTCAACTAAAATATTTTTTATATACGTATGTATATAAAAATCAAGACAATATCTTAAAGATTAAACGCATGCCTGTTTTCAAAACTTGGGTTTGTGGGTTCGATTACACTTAGTATCTAGATCAAAAAAGGTTGCAGCCTATTTTTGACTTAATGCATGTTTTGGTCCAAATATCACTCTAAAGGTGCCTATGTTTCAATATGTTATAACAATTTATAAGTAGTGTGTGAATAGATAATTCATTCGTATGGTGTTTAAAATAACAATATAAGATATTTTTAAGTATTTCAATACATATAAAAAAAGGTAAAGTAACACAACTTCTACCATTTCACTTGATCCAACCATACTTTCCTAAAACCTCCTCTCCCACGCCTTCCACTAACATTTTAACTACACGTGTATATTTGTTTTGTTAGTCTTTCTTCATTCCCTCGTTCCACGTGCCCAAACCACATCAGCATGATCGTATTCATCGGTCTCACTACATCAGTCTTAAGTCCACATTCATCCCTATTTACATAATTCAATTTCCTGTCATACATTGTCACCCCACGTATTTTTCTCAAATCACGCAATTCTATAGAATTTATTCGGCTTCTTTTAGTATTTTCTAAGTTCACATTTCACTTCCAAATATCAAAGTTTAAAAATGATCAATTTTTTAATTAACACTAGTATAACATTTTGGATCTAATATTTCTAAATACATTTACTCATATCCATAATACAATGTAAATATAAATTGGTAAATATAAATGATAATTTCTTTTCTAATTCGTGCTCCAGTAAAATAATATTTCAAACACTGTACAGATGTATCACGAAAACTCACGAAGTATATCGAAAACTTATTTGTTAGGTTAATGGGAACCACACAAAAAATAGCTTTATCTGGTCAGGAGAAACCGCAGTGATTTACGTTTTCGGTCTCGAAACTCGACGGAACTGGGGTAAGCTCAACGGAAAGCTTTTATTTTTCTCATATATTTTTTATTTATTTATCTAATCACCTCCAAATATTTGCTTTGAGTTTGAAAGAGTAATAAATGTGATTGTTTTATGAGCATTTTACAGTGTTTGCGAAAACATGATTTTGTTCAAACGTGCGCCAAAAATGTGGTTGGCTGACACATGCCTTGGTGAAGAGTTATTGTATAAATTTTATTGGTAATTAAAATTTCACTTAGTTATCAAACTTCTTAGTTTAAGACTGTCGATCTAACGGTTATTGATGCACAAATCAGTTTGCTTAAACCAAAATATTTTAAACATAATTTCCGCATATTTAGGTATATTCTAGTATACGAGATTTAATATTTTTTTTATGAAACTATTCCTTTTATTAATTTTGTTTTCATACTCGATATATTGAGAAATAACTAAAATAATATTAGTTAAATAGAAATAAGATAATGTGAATGAAACATGTGAGAATTGTAATTTAATAAGATCAAATATAAAAAATAATCAAGAGTGTTTATTGATCTTTATAAACAAATATTCATTTTAATTTTCAGTTAAAAATATTGTATTTTCTTGCCTTTTCGTTGCTAACTGTAGTCCCTGTTAGGTTTATTGGATTGTAGTAATCTCTTACAAATAATAAGAAAGGTGTTTAGACCAGTCTTGAGTTAACATCAGACCCTTTAAAAAAATGTAGGTATTAATAGGAATTGAACCCGGGTTGGAGAACAAACCTCTTATCAACTAAACCAAACTTATAACCATCTAAATGTCGTCAATGATTGATGTTTTATAATATTTTAGAAAAATTAAGTATGATTGTACACGCACAAGATTTTTTTATTTAAAATTTAATTCTAGTTAAATATATTTTTAATTTCTAAAAAATACTTTAAGCACACCTTTTGCATCCGTTATCAACCGGAAAATCCGGTAATTGTCAGATTTAATACTTTTTCACTTAACGTGCAGGAGTAATATTTGTTTCACGCGTTAATATTCCGTATAATGAGGTGGTTCACGAAATCGTGCTACTAGACGAGGAGATCAGCCGCACATATTTAAAAATAATTATATTTTTAACACGTACATTCGATATTCGAGAAAGACTTGAAAATTACACATCTTGTTTACGATTATCACCTTTAAACTGTAACAACAAAATTGCTCTTATTATAACAAATTGGGAGGTAGTAATATGAAAAGAACAAAATCGTTTCGGCAAAATGTATCCATACGGTCCGTGAGTGATTGTACTCTTCTTGAATATTTCAAACCTCGATTTGATATTTTACCTTCTTAAATTTGAAGATTTCATATTTTCTATGTGTGGTTTGGTTTTTTTGTGCGTACATGGTACAGTTTTTTAAAGACTTGTTATCAGCACGGAATGGAAACTATTTCCCGTGTTGTGCAATTGACGGCACACTTGCCTCTTACTAACCATCAGTGGCTCGGCTTCAAATTTTTATTTATCATCTTACGTAGGTCTAACACATATAAGAGTTGACCGTAAATTTCTCCATATACCCTTGATAGGAAAGTGTTTACTTTTCGCTTAAAAAATGCATTATGTTACAACAAAAATAAGCGGGATTTCATAAATGATTCACGTGAAAATTTTAGAAAATACTAGTGATTCCGTAATATATTAAAACAAATAGTATTTCTACCTCTCTCTTTTTCCCGCGATCTTTATGATAAAGCTTGCACAATATTTTTCCCGTAATATTTGTTTCTAGCCAGAAGTGAAGCCTCCCACCGAGTGGAGTTGGTAACGTCTTTGATATGGTCCGTCCAAAGCATTGGTGCGTGGTCTCTTGGTCTTCTACCAGAAACATTTCCAGTATTTTCGAGACTTGTACGAGTATCATTGTGTCTCGATATTTGTCCGATGAAATATAATACCATTTGTTGACAGATTGTGTAAAGATGATTGTTTATATGTATTGTAGTTCCCGTTTCCATTTCTTTCAAGATGTTCGCAGCATTCGTCTCCAGTACCACATCTCGAACGCATTGTTCTTCCTTCTATCAATAAACTTTATTGTTAAACAATCTGGTGGCCTTATTACCAAGTGGCAATCTCTTTCAACCAATTAGATAAAATAAATTAAATATGGTACATGGTCAAAAAAAAAATTCAAATGATTATTCATCTTTAAAAAATGTATAAACTATAAACATATAGTAGTAAAAGGGTGATATTAATCAAAAGAAAATGAAAGAATGGTGGAGAGGAAAGAACAATCAGGAATGAAACACGTTATATTACCGACTTGAAATTGATCGTTTTTTCAGTCGCTTTTTAAAACATGCCTATGACGGGACGAGTCTAACATTGGTTTGTAACTGTTTCCAGAGTCTTACTGCACGGGGCTCATGTTTCTGCTCCATATAAAAAATATAGAAAAGTCTCATTTTAACCTTTTTACGATATTATTCTATCCCGCCATGTTTTGACTAGGTTTGTCATTGCGTTCTTCATAATTGTTTGGAGGAACTAATTCTTGATACAACAACTAAAGATTTTCTAAAATGTTATTTCGCAATCCTGGTTACCTCAAGAGTTTAAGAGTAACTTTATAATTCCTACCAAAAGACTTCCTATAAAAACAATAGTCACTGGGAATCAAACCTATAACATCTTTATATGAACCAAGCGTGCTAATTACAAGATCATGGCGTACTCTAGTAATGACTGGTTCAACATAATTGAATGGTTGAATTCAAATAGGCACTAAGTACCAAAAAAAAACAAAAAAACAAAGTATGCCGTTTCATTATATATGACATATAGAACGAAACTGCATACTTAGTTTTTTTTTTGGTACTTAGTGCCTATTTTAATTCAACCATTCATATGTACAAAGGCTTCGGTGTTTCCATAAGCGTATTTTTATACTACATTGTACAATACACGAAGAAAGCGATACATTTAAACGACAACAATATTTATGAGATGAAAGCTTACCGTAATTAATAAACTGAGGTTTAAAATGCAGGACTGAAAAACTATCGGTTTTATCGACTTTATGTACCCACAAAATAATGGTGATTGATGTTTGGACTTAAGTTAATTTTTATCAACAAATATTAAAGACTTCAAATATTTTTTGCAGTAAAATAAACACAAGCGGTGCTTTATTGTTATGAAGAAATTTAGGGTCAATAAATAATAAAATGGTAGAAAAACGATCATTATTTTACAATAGTAATCTGACGAAAAAAATTAAATTCTGGCGAATTATGAAATTAAGTAAGTATGGGACTAATATTAAGTTCCACCGTAATTACGGTTAGAATAACGTTTATTTTACTTATTTCAAAATAAAAATTACATAAATGAATTATGTTAAATTTATTAAAACTATCAAAAGATGAATTGTAATTCTAGAGATCGATACGCTACTGTAATTAAAAAATGAGAACACTTATTAAGCCCTATAATATTTTTTTTAATTTCACTTGTTCAGATTTTTAAAGATTCCTTTTCAATTGATTGCCTGAATCACGTTTTTTCATTGTTAAAACATGTATAAAACGGTAAAATACTTGAAAGTATAGTTGTCTTCAAAATTTCAAACCTTTTTTGCTGTTAGCACATAAATATAAGTTAACATTTCTGTAGTAAGTATGAATAGAATGCCAAGTGTGTTCATCACAAGTGTTACGGTTTTCAAGTGTTCAAATTTCCTTCTCAACTGTGTGTGTTCGTTTTCGGCTAATTTCTGCAAGTGAGTTAACAACAAGTGACAATTGCTGTTGAAACGATTCTTAGGAATTAGATCTGAGATTCACGAAACTAATTGATCAGAAAATTTTAGTTTAAATCTTGAAAGATATTGATTTCAGCTTATTTATTTATTTTCAGACGAACTCCGTTGGATTCCCGATAATACTCGATAAGATTTCTAAAAACAGGGGTAAATTTGTTAATCTGGTAAAATACTCGTATGCGAGAATTGTTACTTCTTCACGTATCGTACTATTGTATTTCCAACAAGTGTGATGACTAACTGATAGTACTGAGTTTACTTGACTGGCTCTAAATTCGAAGGCTCGATTTATGGTATTTCTTCATTCTGCATGTTCAAATTAACTCGGAGTACTTTTCTTCATCTATTTCAAATCAGCAGCCTTAAATTCACATTCATCCCTTATCACCTCATTTTGTATTCTGGTATATATTTCACCTTACGTTATTTTCAGTGGAAGCATTTCTAAAATATTTATTCGGTTCCTTTTAGTTTTTTTTCACGTCAACGTTTCATTCTTATAAGTACACCAAAATAGGTACTAAAATATTGTTGTGGAGTATCACATTTTTTATCTTAAATCTTATCTTTCCTTGTCCACCTAGATGTACCAATAAATTCCCTTTAACAATAAGCCAATCCCTCCGAGCGTGCAATATTATCACCAAAAACACGGATTCTGCCGCCTGCCTTATGCAGCGAGCAAAACATTATATTTATTGCACTACGTGTACTGGTATACTCGTAACTACTAGATGCGGGTTGCGGTTAAACAGCAGTCAGCGTTTACTTCTCGTTTCCGTGGGTACTTGAATCCTCACAAAAGTACGTGATCTGAGCTAACAACAAGATAATGCGATTGTTTTTATGCGTAACTTACGTATTTATTTGTTGAAGCACGATTAACTGCTTTAACGGCATTTTAAATGGGTACATATTGCGAGATATATCAATTTTAGTAATGTTACAAAATACTTACTTTTATTTTGCTGTATAAATGAGGTGATTATGTTCATTCATCAAGTCACGTATTTATTTGTAACATCTTTATAGAGTACATTAAAAATATATTTAACCACATATTATTTATTCGGCTTTTATCAGTCATTTTTTTATATCCACGTTTCACATACACACATGAAAATTCATTATCGAAACTATAGTATGACACGAAATAATTAATATCATCAGTATAGAAAACGTCAATCGTCACAAACATGATTCTCCGAAATCAAAAATGTCTTGACCATTTATACCAGTAGATAGAGGGTAAAGTAATACACCAGCCTTAAGATTACAATATTAAAGCTGCATTTATTATCCAACAGGAAAATAAGAGTAAAGTTATTATGAAGGGCTCGCCCAAGATATGGACTTCATATAATACATTGGTCAATAGATATAGTTTACCAAGATTGTTGTGCTACCGATTGGATATTTCTTGAAACCAGCTTTTATCTATAACTTTGCTTATTGTTAATACGCTACCTACACGACGTATAATTATATTTCTCTTTATCTAATCCCATCACAAGATTTAATTTACTTTACCGACCCAATTATGTGTAATCACAACATGAATAATTAATGAGACCCAATATGATTGCTTCACTTTTACGGAAGCGACCGAAGCTACTTCATACAAAAAAGACAATAAATACAATATTTTTTGATTTGGTAGTACACCTACATAATAATAATTTTGTTTATTCCATACTGGATCGTGC
This sequence comes from Odontocerum albicorne, assembly GCA_949825065.1. Taxonomy (NCBI): domain Eukaryota; kingdom Metazoa; phylum Arthropoda; class Insecta; order Trichoptera; family Odontoceridae; genus Odontocerum; species Odontocerum albicorne. The sequence goes on from OX463844.1 coordinate 21,028,321, forward strand.
GTAGGCAAAATGACGCCCCAAATAATAGCGAATATTGTTTTGAAAATCATATATTTGGTAAAATAAAACTTTGCCTGTCTACAATTTTGTGTTTTCAAGATTTCTTATCTTTGCATACCATCACGCCATTTCTCTCTTTGGGTAGGCAGGGAGAAAACGATCCTTAAACCTTCCTTAGTCTCCTCTACATCCATAAATCTTACCACAGAGCTCTTTCTATTACTCTTACTCGTTATATTTCCTTCTTTCAAAACTTCATTCATTTGGTCTAACCACACTTTTCTCAGTCGTCCTCTACCTCGACTTCTACTTATTCTTACATTATACATTTGTTTTGTCAGTCTTTTTTCAACTATCCGTTCCACGTGTGAAAAAAACTCCCTCAACGTACTCTAGTGTTTGGCTCACATTCATCCATATTAATAATATTTCTTACTGTCATATATATCGACGTTTCATTATTTTTATTCTTTTCTTACTGTCATACCACGTTTTCTTCTAACTGTACGCATTTTCCTGCATTACTCGCTGCTATCATTCTACATATTTTTTTAATGTTTACTCTGATCTATCTCTTAGAATATTTTCAAAACACTAAAAACTTTGCTATAGAAAAACATTCGCACAAATATGATAATTCATTGATTATTGCCATATATTTTGTATTCTAATTGTAGATTTACTCATTTATAATTATTGATTTATTGAATAAATAATGAAAAATTGCATCTATATGAATATTTTAATTGTTTTTTTTTTAATTGAATAACTTAAAAGATGTTACACATAAAACGTATCAAGAATAGTGACAACGGAAAGTCATAATTGAAAGGATAGTTCCTGTTTCGATGATTAGTGATAATTATAGAATGATTTGCTATGGTATGGTTGACAGTATATAGAATGATTTGCTATGGCCAAAACATTTAACATTTCCTTTGTTGTTTTATTCAGGAACTCTTTTTTATTACGATGTTACAATAGAAAAAAAAACACATAAAAGTTTGATTGAAAAATATTTTTTTTATTGTTTTCTTTTTTTACCCGGGTATATTTTTTATTTCTCGACTTATCTCCATATTTAGTATTTTCTCCTCACACCCATGAGGTCGTTTATAAAAATTATTGGAGTACCTTATTTGGGCTTAACCAACATAACAATGTTAGGGTTGACATTTTATGTATATTTTCCAAAAGTACTTTTTGTAGAAATTTTCATAATTACTCAAGTGGGAAGTGCTCAATCTAATAACCGCAGCCACCTTCCTCACAGTATCTATTCATTCAGTTTATTTTATGATTTGAAATGCTTTTGATATTTTAATCGGAACATATCTGATCCTAGAGTCAGAGTGTTCTTAATGAGTCTGTTCTCTAAACGGCGTTATATTAATTGAAAATTTATTATTATTATTTAGAGTTGCAGTATGACCACTACCGATATCTTATTGAATCGACCATTGAACTGATATTCCGCTTCTAACTAGTTTAGCTCCATTCTTCTTCACGTAATGTTTCAACTAATTCTTCTGAAACTTTGAAGTGTTCAAAGTTTCAGAATTTCCCTATTTATTTTGTAAGAACGGACCTGTTCTCATTGTAGGTAAGAATAATTTGGACTGAGACGGGTCCATCGGATGCTATGGTAAATATATATATGGAAGACCCGTGTGTCTGCCGATGGTCGGGTAATAATATGTGCTTATAGGTAAGACCGTCCAAGACATGTGTTCAATAATTGAGCTTGATTGCACGCCTCCGTTGGCAGTGGTACAGAGAGCGCTACCAGCTTTTCAAGGGGCGTCATTACCTCGTCGTTATACACCTATAAAATCGGACTCCTTGTGTTTTGATCTTTGAAATAAACCCGAACGTGTCAATGGCGGGCTGTCGCAATTAAAAATACGACTTGTAATCCGGGAGCCACTTATTAAAATCAATTTATAACAAAACTCTTTTTTTTAATTATACCGTAAAATTTGTGATTCCTTTTCGGACGCAGATCGATTTGGATGGTATATTACGCACATCGGTTGAATGTACGTCGAAATTTATGATTCGCAATAATTGAACAAAAAATCTGTTGTGAATGTCGTTATGAATATTCATATATATTTTCGACGTTTAGCTTTAACTCTTGTAGTAGTTTCATTTTTATTTTTTTTAATATTTTTTTAATACCATAAAAAATATATTAGTGGAGGGTCTACGATCAACGTTTAGAACAAACCAGAATAAAGCTGTTGAAAACATTTTTTTAACTTCTTGAGAAGTATGTAAAAACAGAAATTGAATGAACAAACAAAAAATGTTTTTTTTAAATTTTAAGTATCAAAAAGTTTTCAGTTGTGTTCCGTGACATAATTATTGAGATCCAATGAAGTTTGTGATTGATCCAACTAGTCTGAAATGTTGATCTTTTTTTTAAAGGCAATCCACCTAAACTAGGATGATTTCTGGCAAAATTTTATGTAAGTAACTTTAATTCAAGTAAGCGTGACTTTCAAAAAAATTTTTTCAAAGCAAAATATTTATCACCGTTCTGGATTTAAAGTAATAATTGTAGTGAGTAATTAAATAAATACGTTGTAGGTATTTTTTTCAAACAAATCAAGTACACCATTAATTATTAAGAAGAGATAGACGTTGAATGCCTTTATTATTATTTTCATGTCTTTTATATTGCTGTGGACTGTATTTAAGATTCTAGTGCATCCCACAAATAAAAATTTCAATAATTATTTACGAGTATTTTTATTGCCTCGCAAAAAACGTGCGACATTAAAATTTATGAGTTTCTATTTAAGAAAATACAAGTTAACAAATTCATGCACAATTTGTATGTGTTTGGTTACACTCTAATAAATCATAGACTCCAATAAGTGTGAAATTTAAAGCAGTCAAAAATTATTGATGCCAATTAAACAGCTTCCTAAAATCTCCCCTCTGGGCAGATGGACGTGAATTTTTCAATAATAATTGCTATTGATATAAACGATATCTCGTTAGTTAAACACCGTTTAAAATTTTAATTGTTTTGAATGAATAAATACTTTTAAATATAAAGGAAAAATAAAAATTGAATTCAAGAAGTTATATAGAAAGATCATTGAGTAAAATTTTCTGCGAATTATTTAAACCCTTCTTTATCAATTCTGGGAAAGTATTATACAATTTATTAATTTATTTTATTTTATTGCTTGAATCATTTTTATTTTGGAAGTTATTGTAAGTAGTAGCTTGAGAAAGCTTTTATTTGTTGTTTTAGAATTAATACATTACTCTATTTATTTCAATTGCCACTTTTCGTAGAAATAAATACATATATACTTGGGATATAAAAACAAAAATATAACATTGTTCTCAAAATGAGTTTTTTGACAATACATATTGTTTCGGAATGATATATTTTTAAATATAACTTATATTAAAATTTCTTTAATACTGTATTATATAGCATACCTGGAGTTTAAATTTCAATCAATAACACATACTTTATAATATTATCAATAATTTGCTTCTTTCGGTCTATAACATTAACACATTTGCAAGTGAATTGTAATAAAAATTGACCGCTGTCAATGTTTTGGTGAGCAAGAATTTAACATCAACATATTCTTGCTTTACTTAACATGTTCAAAACTTGTTTCTGGCACCATGTCAAATTCATTGATCACAAAGTGTAGTGCTTTCGAGGCTCTGGTCCCATATGCGCGGTGTACCCATATATTCGAGTTGGTACTTATACTTGCTCGTATTATAATAAGGATCATACGGCATTAAACAAGATGGCCACCATGGCCGCCGGAGAGAGATGCTGGCCAGAGATTTACTCCTCAGTAATTAATACCTTCGGGCAAAATGCACAGGATACCTAGCGAGCGATTAAGCAACTGCAGTGGCATCATACCCGTACCTCATATTTATTAGTTAAAACCAATCTTAAAATATATGTATGTGGAATTTACATTATTTGTTTTTCCTACAAAATTACTATGTTTTGGTATGGCTTTAAATATGAATTTTCGTTTTCAAAAACGCACTTATATTAATAACATTTAGAAACTGTGTATTTTACATAAATGTTCATTAGATATCAGTTGGTAACGTTTATTAAATTTTTCAATTCAAAGAACGTTTAATACTTGTCAAATTATGAAATGCCATTTTTAAGTTTAAATCGACCAAAAATCACATATATGAAATAAATCATTTGAGGTTTGTCGTATTGCTGAATTAAATAAAAAAAATTGTGATTCAAATAAAAAAATTCAGTTAAAACTTACGTTATATTCCAAGAGAATTTTTTTTTTTATAAAACAATAATCATTAAAATGTAAGTGATAATATTTTCTAAATGAATACTTTTTAGCTTGAGGTTTCAGTAATTGCAATTGATTGTGATGTTCCAAATTTGATTTGTAAAACTTTGCTATCAGAAAATATGTTCAAGATATCGATGTATGATTATTTTTTCATATAAAATATATCCAAAATGTTAAAAAAATATAACATTATTTTTTTTTAAATTATCATTAAATTTGTACTACTGGTTTAAAATTTTACGCAAAAACTTGACACCTTAGAATCAACGAATAGAAGTCTTATTCATGTTGATAAAAAATATTTTTAAATTCCAAGAACGAAGAGTTAAGGTATTCAGAACAAAATAATTGATTTTATTTTATAAATACGGTTAGGGTTCCTCCAGTGCTACCTGTATTTAACCCATTGTTATTATGAGGGCTGAAAAGCGAAGAAGTAAATATACTCGAGACGTGCGTTAGTGCACTTAACCATTATGGAAGTAATTTGTTCAAAATTAAAATTTATTTTCATCCTATATCCAATATATATCATAATCGTTTATTTTAACATTTTTCCCATACCTGTAATAAGTTTTAAATATATTCAATTAACTGTGAAACGATTTAAGTATTTTCAAACATAAATATTCTTTTTTTTTTCGATATGTGGTGAAGGGTGCAAAATAATGACAGCGTTATTTCTTTCAAACATGTGACTTAGAAGTTTATTTTTTTCGAGTGTTAAACTAATAAAACACTAGTAAAAACGAGAATATTTTATTTTTATTGTTTTTTTATATCTCAGTTACAATCATATTCTTTATGAATGGAAGTCAACTATCTATATTCTGCACTCATCTGTTTCTCACACGTGTGTAAGCCCTCACGTCATAATATACCAATTTTCGAATCATATATACAGTTTTATAAATAACAAGCTCATGCAATTATTCATCATACACTGGATAGTCGCACCAGTCGTTCAATATTGAGTTATATTATATTTTAAACCGTATCTTAGTTGGTAAACTGCTGCTCTCCACCCTGGGATCTGGTTTAAGAGTTCGTCTGGTTACAATACTAGAGTGCGAGTGTTTTTGCCTGTTCACTTGTGGTTGTGTTTCAAACACGTACGATGGTGAACTATAATTTACTTGCCTACTTCAGTGGTTCACAACACGAAGACTAGATTACTAATATTGTCTCCCGGATACGTTTTTCAACATGTCAATATGATGAATTTTAATATATCGAAGGGTACCAAACGAATGAATTAATATTTTTTGAAATATATGTGTTTGCGGGTATTTTTAAACAAATAATAAGTGAAATGTCCTAATCAACCCTGACGTACAATCAAAAGTAATTTTTAAACTACATTTGTTTTTAAATTTCATGTACGAGTATGTACGTATAAAGTATGATACAAACTTGTTTAATATTGGGCTTATCCGAAAAACTATTTCGTATATTTTGGTCAAATTCAAACACAATTTTTTTATATGTATGTGAAGCTTATTCTGGAAGGTGGTTTTCGATATTTTCTTATATCGTAGAACGCTGATTATTCTCTATCAACACCTTGATTTAGTCGTTTTCAGTGATAATCGGTCTTTTAGAGTGCACATTACTCCCAGTGTCGTATCATTGTACATATTTTTTGGTTTGCACTGTACAACAACTGCGCAAACAATTTGGATAAACGGTCAAAAAATGCACTTTACTATTATCTTTCGTAATAATATACTTTCAACAAGTTTGCAAAAACGATTGCCCTAGTGACATTTATCCTCGAAATACAGTACTAATTTCCGGACAACGTATTATAAAATTCATTTTTCAGCTACTTGAGTTTCTAGAACTCATAACCATATTTTATTCCGTCTTTGTGGGGTTTGTGGGCATGTTCTCACGTATATGTTTATGGATTTCGTGGGGATGGATAGTCATTTGAATGATTTATGCGACCACGTAACTTGCTTCATTTACTTTTGTCTGGTTGGTTGGAAGAGATTGCCGCCTGGCAATAAGCCCGCCAGATTGTATTGCAATAAAAGTGTTAAATAAATAAAATAAATAAATAAATAAACCATATTTTCTTATACGTTTGTATCTTTTTATTTACTAATGAGTGTATTCAAAGTAAAAGAAATATTGATATTTTCAAGCTTCAAGGTGAGTTTCTTATCAATATTGCAAATGCATCGATATTGATCAAGGTACATATTGAAAAACCGGCATGCATAAAAAAAGGAAAAATAAATTATGTACGGTCGACCACATTATCGGCTTATGAAAAATTCCTTCGCGAGTTTCCGACTAATCAGTGGCGGCGATCGGCAATTTGTTTGGGGGTCATGCGTGAGGAGATTGGAGGATGGCTAAAGAAGCCGAGAGAGAGTAGCTCACAGATACAAATCTTGCAGCAGGTGTGTACTGCAACTGCCAGATGTGGGAGGCTGTTTTATACAAGGGTGGTACGTAATATGGATTTTAGCCGAAGTTTCTTTTAAATCTTAATTTTTGGTTAGACTGCGTACAGGTAAAATTGTTGGTCTGAAATAGAGATAAGTAGAGATATGTGTTATTAAAAAAGCATCCCCGATTAGAAAGGGGAACCGGAAGTAAACGATGAAGACTAGTTTCTTGTGAATATAGTTTGTTAATGAAAATATATTTAAAGTTATTGAAAAAAAATCCTAAGTGGAGATTTTAAGGTAAGTGTAAATATGTCAAGATCAGCAATATTTACTTATGTTTGCAAACAATTTATTTGAAATTTCATGGTGTTTTTACTTAATAAAAATGAAATATTAAAAAAATTGAAATTGTTGATTTTTTTATACTTGAACGAATTCCTTTCTTCTAGTTCTACTACTATAGATAGAGATAAGATATATATATATTTTAATTATGTAATTTTTACTGTGAAATATATCATTAATTAAATCAGCTCAATTTATTCAAGCTGGTTGGTTGTAAGAAATTCTTATTTAGCAATAAGCCCGCCAAATTAACCATATTTATATATAACCATTTACACAAAATAATGAAAATAAAATAAATAAATCGTGAACGTGAATCGTACGTGAACCTCTTTAAGGGATGTCCTAATAAAAAAAAGAAAATGTTGGAACTTTTCGGCCATGAAAAGTGTTTTAAGGGTGTATTTTATTCGTTTTCATAATATTTATTAATTTATTTATTTGATTAATTTTACAATACGCGATTAACCCAAAAACATTTAAATTTGGAATTACAAAAAATAGTTTACATATTTAAAAAAACATTAATATTCTAAATTCACTTAAATAAGTGGATGAGTTCTTTCCAATGTACCCAGTAAAAAAATCCTTTAACTTTTGATAATGTGTTATGAAATATATTAATTTATATTCGAAACACCCTGCTTAGAAGAGTTAAGGCTATTCAAACAAGCATAAGGGCTGAGAGATCTGCCCTTAAGTGCATGATTAAGAACAGTTCCTATCAGTGAATGCTAGTTTAATTGTTGGGAACATATTATGAAGTTTATCTAAAAACTGTGGAGAAAAATAAAAGACATACACGTATTTAAAATCAACTCATAACTTGTTCGAAAGCCTCTGCAACTATTCCCACTAGATCCACAACACAGGTCAATCCCTTTTATACCGAAAATTGCTATACTAATTATAAAATCAACTCCTCTATAATTCGTATGCAAAGCCTTGGAAACGAGTTTTGCAACAATGTAGATATTTTTAATATACGTATATATAGTATTCGCCAGAATATCACAACAATATTTAGAAATATCTACTAACTTTGTGCTCTCCTTTATTAATATAAATAACGTAATATAAACAAACCATTATAAGACAATACTTTGCCTCTGGAGTTGAGTAACACTGCATCAACATGTATGAAGGTTTTAATTCTGCAAAGCAACTTGTACCTCGTTCTACTAATGAGGCCACGTGTTTTCTATATCTCAATATCTATCCATAAAATTCCCATAAAATTGTCAAAAAATCCAATATTTTTTCTATGTATGCGTTATTCCACTAAAAACAAATCTGAGTTCTTTACCTCTATAAAATAAGTCTTCGACAATTACGTAAGTCTGCTTGGTGAAGTTTGGTAATATTTAGTGGTATACATACATAACATATATTGAACTTAAATATACATATAATTATTAAATAACTTTAAAACAATGACTGTAATTTATTATTACTACTGCTTTTTGTATCTTCATGTTACTTTAAGATAAAGTTTTGTATTATTTGTCAATAATTTTAAGTACTTTTTAACCTGTCACATGTTCATTTGTATATAAAGACACTGTTGTGTCGTTAATTAAATAAATAAATAAAAATAAAAATGTAAATACAAAGAAAGATTTTATTATTACCAAGGAAAAAGGTTTAATTCAAAGATAACTTTGTCATATAAAAATTAACTACTCACATTTAGCGAAGCTCTTAAAAAAAAGTTTTGACACCATTTCCTAAGTTGAAGTGAAGTCCATCTCAAATTTAATTCATGACTCTCATTTTAAATGCAAAACGGTTTTCAGTTGAGGAGCTGTAACATACCAGTAGGCGGTTTTCGATTTTAAAATGTTATGAATATTGTCCATTACGCCGGGGGGCTGGCGTCCCCGCCGCGCGCGCCCCTGCCCCCCGTGCAAGCATTAATGAATGTATAATGATATATTATACTCCCTTTGAACGGCTACTGCGTTATTTAAATTATACGTACTGATACACTGACAACTCATGTACATATACTTGAATGTATACTCTCATTTGATCTTTACGTACTGATACACTGACAATTCGTGTACATATACTTGAATGTATACTATCATTCGATGTTTACGTACTGATACACTGACAACTCGTGTACAAATACTTGAATGTATACTCTCATTCAATGTATACGTACTGATATACTGACATCTCGTTTACATACTACCTTGATCAAAAAGCTTTAGGATTTTATTCATTAAATCGAAAATACAAGTTTATTCATCAAAATCGATATGGTCCCCTTCAAAGTACTCCCCATCGACTGCAACGCACTTACGCCAGCGCTTGACCTAATCCTTGAAACACCGCTGGTACTCAATTTTCGGTATGTCCATCAGAGCCGTTTTCGATTTTTTCATGACATCCTCTCGGGTGCTGTAACGTATTCCGCGAAGCGGTTTTTTAAGTCGGTTGAACAGAAAAAAGTCGCTGAGAGCCAGATCAGGTGAATTCAAAGGCTGCTGGATAGTAGTCGTGTTGTTTTTGGTCAAAAACTCATGGAAATCTTGTCTTTCGCGATTTCAACGCGTCCTTTTTTTGCATGAAATTGAGGTCTTTCGGCACCAGTTGCAGCGACATGTCTGAGGCCCAAATCACTAACCAAAATGTCTTGAGCGGATCCATAAGCGATGTTCAAGTCCTTTGCCAGCTCTCTGATGGTCAATTTGTGGTTTTCGGCCAACATTTCTTTGATTTTATCGATGTTTTCATCGGTTTTCGACTGCCACTGCGTTCGTCATCCTCTACCAACTCACGACCACTTCTGAAGCGTTCGTGTCACCAAAAAACACTTCTCCAACATTTCCAAGGTCTGCGGACCGTTAAATCCGTTTTTCATACAAAATTTAATTCAAACTCGTTGATGCACAGTTGATGCCATTCAAACTTGTAAAAAATCGAAAACACGCACAAAGGTAGATGTTCTCAGTACAGCGTAACTTTTACAAATGTCAAGCTATGACGCTAAAATTTAGAGAGAAGTGTCAATGATAGATGTGGTAACCTAACAAAAAAAATAATTCCAATCGGGTGACTGACAGCGTCACACGGGGGCCGGTCCTAAAACTTTTTGATCAAGGTAGTATACTTGAATGTATACTCTCATTCGATGTTAACGTGCTGATGCTTTGACAACTCATGTGCATATACTTGAATTTATACTCTCATTCGATGTTTACTTGAATGGTTACATGTACATCCTGATTATTGGAACTAAACTTCTTCAAATCATCTTTGAGGTATACGCCTGCGTGGTTAATGCGGAAGACTTCTGTATACATAGTATTCAGTTCGACGTTCTCTCTCTCTTTTAGTAGCAGGAAGATAACATGGCTTAGGCTATGGTTAAGTCAGCCTTCGATTTTTGAAGCATTCTACTGAGCACATTACTCGCAGTCCTAAAAAACATTTGTAATTAATAATGTACGTAGAATAATCAATACTTGTGAACATCTAGCCACTTTTCCTTAGGGACCTTTTCTTTTGTTTTCCTTAGGGACCATCAAAAAGACCCAATACATCAACCGTATCACGATCCTTGAAAACCCCGAATCTCACCGTACTTTAATATTATCATGTTATCTCATACTTGGGCAATCAAGTGTTATTGTACCCACTTGAGTCCCACATGCGTTAATGAAATAGGTACTAAAGTTAATGAAAAAAACCCACTTTTTGATGGTATGATTCATGAAAAAAATCATTTTAACCTTGTTTGTTAAGTCTTAACTAGTTGAATATAAAAGTTTTTGATTTTCAAACTAACGAGATATTCGTATTATTAATTTCAACACGTATGAATACACAGAAATAACCGATATATAAAATAAAAAAATAAGAACAAAAAAGTAAGCCACTAATGATAACACATGAGAATGATACATCAATGTTTTATTGGATTTATTATGTTTTCTATTAACAATAACTGAATAACTGCGAGCATATAAAATAGAGTATCGTAAAATATACGTTTATACGAAGCGATGGAATTTACAAACGATTTGTTTGATAGCCGCGAGGTATAAAGTGAAGTAGGTCGGTGCGCGATGGTCCATGTCCCCTCTCAGGCAGATTCCTTACAAAGTGATTTTATTTTTTGTGTTATACAGGGGATTTTATTAAAATGATTTTTATAAAATTTTGATAATGAAACATTATTTATTGAAAGGTTGTGAAAAAGCTTTTATTCGAAATATAAACATATTTTACATATAATAGTAAATTACTTTATTATTATTCTAATTAAATTAATCCCCACTACACGTGTTTCTACCTGCTATTCCAAGGCTCTCTTCAGCTCGTTTGAAGGGAGTCTCGGAATAGGAGGTAGAGGCACGTGTAGAGGCGATTAATATAAGAAGTGGAATAACAAAGTAATTTATTATTAAATATTCTAATACGGATTTCAACAAAGTTAAATCCAAAACCTATGATAAAATATTTAACAGGCTTCCATTAAGATCAGAAATAAATATATATAGTCAGTAGCCATTATCTAACGATTAGCATTAACGTCAAGCAAACGGGCGTCCCTGGTTTGTTTCCTTGCGGATTTACTTCTGAACTGATATTAATCTTAGCCCTGAATTTATGTTTTTCTATAGCTTATATGTTAATTATTATTTATTCAGTGTTATTAAGCAATATTATAAATAACTCTATATAAAGAAAAAAATATCTGCCTAACGACTGTTGTTTAAGTGCAACAACTTGCACACAATAAATAAAAACACGTAAAGGTGTCTTCCATTTATAGGATGGCCAACAATCTTACTTGATCAAGGGGCATAGCCAATCTTACTTGATCAAGCCTATCGTGAGAAAAAAAAACAAACTGTTTCGGGAGTGCAATTTGAGTCACTCTTTAATACAGATGCGTTTTTGTATACGTATGCACTGATTTCTGAATAATATTCAGAATAATACACATATTATGTGTAATAGACTGAGAGTGTGACATTTCCACATTTGATTTATTCTTACTTCGCTTGGCAATGTCCACTTTAACATGGGTCGACTAAGTAAAATAGGCATAGTTCATTTTGAAAGAGTAAACACAAGGTTAACATAAATAAATGACCATTGGTTTTTCTCCGTAAATCATCGTATTTGTAAAAAATTGCGCTTATAGATTTAGCAAAATTTATTAAATAATTATTACTATTCGATTTAAAAAGAAGCAAATGTACAAACCAAATTTATACACATACATATTTTTTTTTCGTGTACGACAAAGGGGTTGATGGACCTTCCCTACAGAAATATAAAGGTGCGATATGAAAGAAGGTGAATACTCGATTCAGAAGTTTCAAGTTTACATAATTCATAATTGTTTTATGTGCGTGATTACTTTAAAACATTTTTTTAAAATAAAAAATGGAGAACAATGAGAATATGATAGATTTGTCTTAAGTAATTTCCCTTTGTTTCGTCTTATTCTTATTCCATGAGATATAGGGCTTATAGTATGAATTATAACTTTTCTGATAAATTCTATTTGATCATTTTATACCCAACTATGTTTCCTTTTAATACATCTAATTTTGTAAATACGAGCATCAATATTTTGAATTTTTTCGCCTTCTAATATAGCACGTTGTAAAATTATGATTAAATCAAAATTCAAATGGTTCCTCGCACAAGCGTTTTCATGTATTTTTGTTTCAAACCAAATTAATGCAAAATTTAACTTACTCAAATTAAAGAATTTGATTTTTTTCTAATTGATATACGAGTAGAGTAGATTTTTCAGTCAAATTCGGGACTTCAAAAACATCAACGTTTTCATCGGAATCAAATTCAATTTTCGATATAAAAAAATGTCTTTCTTCCTATTGACATTCACCTGAGCATTAGTTTACAGTGAAGACGTTGAAATGAATTGTGTATTTCGAAAGATCGATGGAACGTATGGTTTTTCCTAGAAATGATTGTGATTAGCGAGCAGTGGGCAGCGGGCACCCGGCAGGGGTGTGCCGAGATTTTTTCATGTAATTATAGCCGCCGCGGCCGCGTTGCTCCCGACCATTTTATTATGGCATTACGTGATGTGGGTATTTGGTCCCGTGGCAGCCTCGCGAGCAATTCCTACGTATTTTTATATCAGGTGTATTGAATCACTTGTTTATTATTTTCACTACATGATACTCGTAGCTCACACTGCCATAAAAGCAGCTTAAGAGTAGCGCCATTGCTATTTTATACTTACCTGTTTGAGATAAACGTTGCTGTAACAACGTTATTTTTTTTGAATACCTTTAACATCACTGATCTTTTATAACTATATATTTTGTTGTTTTCAAATACCTTAAATATTGGTTGTCATATCCATAATCTATTCGAATTTTACAAATAAGTCAACTAAATGGTTCTTTTAAAGTTGCTCACCTTCACTATTAGTAGTTGATACAAACCTCGAACATTAATGCTTTAACAATTGTTTTTCGATGATCACTCAGTAGACATCGATGATTTCAGGATAGTTTTTTGTGGATGGAAGATGTTTTTAAAGTACATTTTAAATAATACATAGGAATTAAACATAATTTCAAAACAGTATAAAACAATATGTAAAAACTTTTTCTAGTTTTTGTGTAAAATAAACAGCATGACAAATACGTGTTTAGGAATTTTAGAGCCAACACCTTTCTAGCATCTTATTAAAACATTATCTGACCATTCAATCTTGCATGCTTTGCCCATTTTTCTTTAACTAGTTTTCTGTTAAATTTAAAAAAATATTTGTTAGATGATATAAAAAAAATTCGATTTTTTATTTTATTACTAAACTTAGTAGTAATGCTTCGTTCCTTATGTTTAATCTTAAATCTAACTCATAATTCATATCAAACTTTACCTTCAAAAATAGTTCTGTGTCCAGTAGTAGAGAAATAACTTTTTCTTTGGATTATCCTGGTATATTTACTTGATTTATTACGCACACCTCATATCTAAAGATAATCTTGAGATGATAATATTTGTCTTCTAACAAACTTCCTTTATTCATACCACTCTTAAGTAATTCTAGAGGCAGACGTGCTGGGTCTTTCGGAGTGTTGTATCGCGTGATTTGTCAAAATGCGGGCTACAGCACTCCGACAGACCTTATACGACATGTACAAAAAACTGCGACAGCCTCAAAACATATCCTAATGGCATTCTATACAGAAACAATGGCAACACCTATTATAATATCAATCCATTTGATGGGTGTTGGTCCAGGTAACCTGGTTCCATTGGTCTTTTTCTTCAGAATACATAGGCATCTCTTAAAACAAGAAGAACTTACTCGTACAATTCATTAAAAAAAAGTGTTGAATATCCCTGAGGAGAACATAAGTGCAGTGTAACCCAGGCGCGAGTCAGCAATTGGTTCTCTGACGTTACGCCTAATAATTACACTGAGTTACGCAGCATCTTCACTCCTCACTCCTGTTCTGGGATCCTGTTCTTCTTCGCCCTCTCCTGCGCTTCATTCACTGACGGCCGAGGGTTGCGCTCTCAATGGATTTTTAATCATACATTCAAATAATATCTTTTCAGCCAAATGCCTCAATAATTGCCGAATTTGTATATCATTACTTTTGATTTTTATGAAATTGGAGTCGTAGAAAATTGATATATGTTAAGCACTATTGTATTTTGAAAATTCCTTCCTTTTTTGTTTTTAAAAGTTATAAATTGGTCTTCTATAATTGATAAAATATATCGTTTAGAACTTTGATAAATGAAGAAAGCAAAAAATATGTCTTTTATCAAAATAATATTTTATCCTTATTCCCCTTCTTATTCTTGAACGAATTTCTTACCTCTAGTTTTACCATTAATGTTTAGAGAGCGATCATTTATTTGGTTTTTTTACTTGGATTTTAATGAACACTTATTTGTAGAATCTGTCATGGATTAAAATAATTTAAAGTATCCAAAATTAGCTGGTTGATTGAAAGAAATTGTTGTATTACAATAAGCTCACCAGATGCACCATTTATAACCGTGTATACAAAATAATGGAATAAAAAAAACGTATACACACAAATTACGTTATTTTTAACGTTAGTTATACAACGTGCATTTTTTTTATTTTTCACTTATTTATGACGATACTATTTTAAAGCAGAATAAAATCATATATTACTATGATCTTAACTTCCCATTTAATGAAACGATGAAAAATAACGATTATTTTACAAACTCTTTTTTTTATCAAGTTACATTTAAATTTTGTGCAAATATTTCATTGTAAATGTTTATCCTTTTCCAAATTAATGTATTGCCTCAAGTATTTTTCTACAGTTATATTTAACTAACGCATCAAATAGTTTGTGTAATATACACATAGTGTTCCGAGTTGGTGATGACAAAAACTCACCTTTCTGTATGAAAATAATAAAATTATTGGTAAGAAAAACATATTGAATTAAATATTTCTGAGTAAATTGAATGAATCGATTTCATTGATTCGTTTGCTTATAAATTGTCTCTAAAATGTATCGTTGCGTAAATTTTTATACCAAAGAGATTCTTTTCTTGAGAAGTTAATGCAAGTCTCATATGTATATAAAATTCTTACATAGGTTAACTGTCATTGAATAAGTTACGTGATTATCCAAGTACCGCAGAATTCAAGTAATCCCGCTTCTCATTAGGTGCCGCCATGCAAACAAGACAATTTTACGACAAAATTAAGGGCAAGATTCTTGTACGAAAGAGACTTACTTACCAATAATAAAAAAACCGCTCAAGTTTGGTATTAAAATAATGTAAAGTTTGGTATATTCTGAGGAGCTGAATAAAAAAAAATGAAATAAACCTGTTAGATAATAATATTAGTCCGTGGCTATGATTTGACAGGTCCATGT
Organism: Odontocerum albicorne; assembly: GCA_949825065.1. NCBI lineage: Eukaryota > Metazoa > Arthropoda > Insecta > Trichoptera > Odontoceridae > Odontocerum > Odontocerum albicorne. The sequence continues at coordinate 21,044,281 of OX463844.1, forward strand.
TAAGCTAGGGTGGTCGTTGTGTATTTAATATATATTATACAAAACTATTTTTAAAAGAAAGTGTTTTTATTCAAAATCTTTTGGAATTAATTCTGACTGAAAAATATAATCTAACGAAGAAAATGGTTTGTTTGACTTATTTTTATCATTGTAATATTTTTTTGTGTTTTAATAATAAGATGAAATAGGGATTTATTGAAAAAATAGGCCCTTTTACTTCCAAAAAGAAGTTGGAAACAAATGTAAAGCTAAATAATGTTTTATGTACATGAATAAAGCCACTTTGAGAAGGTTTGGAGTAATTAAAGGAACGGATGACAAAATAAATACGTAGCGAGTATAGAAGTCAGAAGTGCAAGGTTCGAGCACGCCCGAAAGAGGAAGACTGAGGATAACGTGGTTAGATCAAGTGGATCAGGATTTGAAATAAAATGAAGTGTGAAGTAATAGTAATGTATGATTGTGCATGGCGAGATTTATAAATGTAGATGCGGCGAATGTTGTGTTTGAATAGAAAAGTTTAGAAATCTGTTCTCTCTGCGTAGCCCGCAAGAGCCACGGCTTGGGCATATTATAAAAGTGGAAGAAATCCAACTTGTTTAAGAATAACGAATACAATTTTTTGATTGGACCATAGTAGGGTATTTCAATAAAGTTTCAAAATTTATTTTATTGTTTATATAAAAACTCGAGCCTCGAAATTCCTTTTTCACATATTACGTGTCAAAATCTCAATTGGACAGTATCGAAACCTTTTTTGCCTCTCATCGAAAAGGGACACTTACCATAAATTTCAGTAAGACTTGATGTTCAGCACAACAATGATAATAATTCATCACACGAATTCTGAGATGGTCGTAAAAATGACTCATGGATTGTATATGTCCTTTTTATTGTACATGTACATTGTATATGTTCTTTCGTGGACGATGTTATATCACGTTTTATTATTTTAAGTAAAATTTTTGAATCGGTTTAATACAAAGGTAACTGATACTTTGGAGTGCAGCGGTACGAGTATATATCAGACTCTCAGTTCGGTATTTCCACCCAATTAAGATATACTCCAATTCGTCCGTAATCTTTATATAGTTCGTGATTGTTTTATACGCGCGATATATCGTCCAGTTTTACGACTGCCTTTTGTTGTGTTAATCCGCACCCTATTCGCGTTTTTCGCATCACCTTTTGAGTGATGACTTTTTTACGTTTACCATACAACAAAGTTGATAAACATGAAACGAGTTCAATGATATCAAAAGAGTTCCATTGAACAAAATGAATTATTTTATACAAGTGATATATACATTTTGTGCAAGAGAAATTTTTCTGAAAATTTTGAAACTCATTTATTTGTGTACATATTTTTAATTTTCTTCGTCTTCTTTTCGTGTTAATTCCACCCAGAATTCTATCATCTGGATAATACAGGACAATCCACAAATCAAGTCATCTTCTGTGTAAGACTTTTCTACATTCAAATCTTCTCTACAGCAAGTGTCGCATGGACTGCTCTTCATCGCGGATACAAAGTTTACCCATCACGTAAAGAATCCCATTTTGACATATTGTTCTCTCAATTCCTGCATTTTTTTATTTTTATTTATTTTACATTCGATGCAGGTTTAATATAATTGAATTAAATCAAATGTATAAAACACGAAAACAAATTTAATACACGAGCTTTTCCGTTATTGACCCAATTATGTCTACAAAGTTTATTATATGAATGGTGGAAGTAAAATAGGCATTAGGTACCAAAAAAAAAAACAAAAAAAAACTAAGTATGCAGTTTCATTCTATATGACATATAAAACGAAACTGCATACTTAGTTTTTTTTGTTTTTTTTTGTACTTAGTGCCTATTTTATAGTACTTCAACCATTTATATATTTTAATTCTTAATATATACACCGAGATATGGAATATATCAACATCGAAAAAATCAATCTACAATGTCATTTCGCGTGTGAGTGGTGATGTTTTTAATAGCTAAATTCATGAATACAGCACCGAAAACAATCTTAATTCATGATGACGTGAATAATTGCAGGTACCTTCAACAAATGTTTTTCAATCAACAAGGGGTTCTCTATTCCTTCTTTTAGTAGTTGTATATGTACAACATCCGCTGAGATCTATTCTTGAGCTTGAGGAATAATACCCAATGTCATCATTTACCGAATGTTAAGGCTCATAATTGCCCGTCTAAGGGTTTTCAAGTATGATATCTGTTGCCTTCTTCGACTACAATTTCTGTCAATGTACGAGTATGTTCAATGTCAGAGATTTTTTTTAATTCAATTGAATATTTTTTTAAATAAAGGAAAAATTTTAACGGGGAGAAATTACCAAGATTCTTGTTTTTGAATGAGTACGTAGCTTAATTAGTATTATTCATTCTAAATATACGGTTAGTTCCAGTAAATACAACTACTGATAAATATTCTATCTATACTTCTCAATACGAAAATTTGTCTGATGAGAACTATGGTTTTCGACGTAGAACTCCATGGAGTCGGAATATGGACGCTGAGGAAAATAAATGGTATGCCTGAAGTTTTCAAGATGCTGTTGTTAGCGCTAAATGCCTCGCATATCATGAACTTCAAGACATACTGATATGCCCATCTTCCAGGATCGATAGGCCAAAACAAATCCAATGACATGCAGGAAGAGATTTAGAGACTGCCATACCTCGGATATGTTGCTAAAATATGTGAAGACAGTTTGAAGAAGCTAGTAGTGACTGGAAGTGTTGAGAGGCGGCTTATAAGAGGACAGTCTCTAGCAAGGTGGATATACCAAATCAAAGAGATAAATAATTCCTCAGTAAATGATGCATTTGTCGTGGTTCAGAATTTGGGGAAGGGTAGGTGAATCATACGCTTAGTTTCAGATCATCAGGGAACCACGATGCTCAGTCATGAGCAATATGACTGTACAGAAATATATCAAAACCAATTCATGTAGTTAATCATGAAAAATACACATAATTTTATGTATTTTTCATGCCATGAACTCTTTTGTTATTAGTTTATTGTCTATGTAAATTTATGAGACTTGATTAATAAGATCCGCCTAAAATGCCTATAACAATTGTCCTTTTCATGTTTAATGGCACCTTTGCGTTTCATTCATCGGTTTATTTATAACATTATGTAAGAATGTGGTACAATATCCATCAACTTCGATATTTGCTCTTCTTGTGGTAATTTTCAAAAAATTATATCCACTTTGAAGGACGGTCATTACCATTTTAGTGTTCTTTTTGCACATCGCATCGATTCAAGTACCAGCTCATGAAAGCTATTGTAATCAGTGGAGGCTACTGAAAGAAGTGCTTCGGGCGGTTTGAATTCTTTTCGGACCCGAATTAGGATGGTACAAATTAACCCATTTGTGAGTTTTCTTCCACGTGTATCTTTTTTAAATTAAGCGATGTGTTTTGGCAATCGTACGAGAAAAAAACCTCTCCATTACTAGAAATAAAAAATCAGTTCTTATGTATTATATATGAAGCATGATTTTTTTTCAATATTTACATTAAACAGTGCATTTGGTAAGTAATAATACATTTTCAAAAGAACATATGAATAAAATGTTTTTTTAAAATAAATATTGATTTAAAAAAAAATATATTTAAAGGTTAATCCATTCATTTTGAAAATGGTGTGGTTCGTAAATTATTTATCTTCTTACCTAAAAAAATATACTTATTTTTTGCAATCAAAAACCTTCAAATATATTAGGTGTATCTTTAATGTAATACGTTAAAAAATTTAAAAAGACCATATAATTGATTTTGCATGAAATTCAAGTTATGTAATTTATCATACGCAATAGTAGTTATTTTTAACGCAAAAAAAATTACGACCTCCGTGGCCTAGTTGGTAAGACGCGTAAACTCCAGCCCGGGCGTTGCGGGTGTCATTTCCGATGGAACTCAGATTTTTTAAATAGAATGGTTATCACTTAAGGAATATTTGACATCTTCCTGGTTTGTTTGAAGAGATAACCACATGACAATAAGCCCGCCAGGTTGTGTTGTATGCAACAAAAGTGTAATACAACACAAAATAAAAATATTTAATGATAAATATATTAAAACCTGCTCTTTAGTTTTGAATCATGTAGACTTTTCTATCTCTTCTTCAGGTGCCATTTATTTTAGACATGTATATTTGTTTTGTAAGTTTTTCAGAACTCATTTTCTCGACATATCTTAGTTATCTCAAGATTCCCCCTTTAAATTCTTCTTATACCATTTATCTCTTACAAATATTTATCCCTGATTGATTGCTCCATTAGGCATTGTAACACTAGATACTCTTCGTAAGAACACTTGTTTCTCCTTATTTTTTTCTGCTCCTTCTTTCTTTAAACTCTTGGCTTCATTTCCACAAAGCAAGCTGATCACTCACAGATCACTGTGTTCTATAATTTTGCAGTCGTTTGACCAGAATATTTTTATGTGAAATTTGGATAGTATAATAAAAATTGATAGAGAAAAAAATAAGTTCTATAAATTTAGTATGTGGTTAAATTGATCCATTATTGTTTTAAATATACGTTTAAATATGATGAGAAAAGAATAAAAAATATATTATATTGTTTGTACCAATATTGTCTTAAACCGATCTGTTAATGATGGACGCAACGCAACTTTCAATTTAGAACTGATGGAACAAGATCGGCATAACGATTTTTTAAGGCCAGACCAGCTTCCTCTCGTATGGCGATTACATCTGTAATTACCTTCAGGACTCGCGCTGGGCGGGGCACCATGTCATGATGAAAAGTTAACATGTGCAAATATATATGATACATAGTAAACAATAATGACTACATACATCAATCGGACAGTAGGAGAATATGTCTTGCGCTACGCTACGGCTGCGGCTGCGGCCACTCGAGAGGTACGAGTAACTAACATTAAAGCATTTTTTGTTGATGAACTCATCCATTACTTTGCGGTGTTAATTCATGTTTGTGTTGAAATGCATTTCAAATTTTATACCAAATGAATTTGCTTCATTAATCTATTTGCTTTACTTTCCAGATGTTACTATTTTTTTCATTCTTTTATACGATTATTTTATAACAATTTTTTATTAAGATAAGTGATTTACTATTTTATTATACTCATAGGTATTTTAATGTAACATTTTCCTCATTCTTTTATTATGGAAACTAGTTTTTTTTAAATGATTCGATAAATGAGTTTTATTTGTTATACAATAAATCTCATTTTATTTAAGATATTTTCGTCTGGTTTTTAATAAACAGTCAACTTTTAACTTCACTTTTTTATTTGTAAAATAACTGAAACTTTAAAGGTACGAGAATCAGTCATATCTTAATGACTCAATTTATTTTCTCTGACAGGTACTTTAATTTGTTTACACTGAGATGTAATATGTCAATAGTTCAAAGGCGTGTATTTTAAATTTCGCCATAAACTATAGTATTTTCGCTAAGTAACAAATCTAAATAGAGTCATGTAATCTAAAACATCTATATCGGAAAGAAAAAAATATGTTACTCGTATTTTCAACTTAAAATTTAAGAATACAAGTACTGATACTGTATCTTGTTACATCTAAAACGTTTGTATTGATATTTGCTTAGTTTACCTCGATACAAAATAGATAAGATTTTTATTGCAAAACTTACAAGTAACAAGCTGCAGGTTCCTATACTTGATGCATTAAAATGCTATGTTTACTGCGAGGCACAATCATTTTCTCATCTCCTTTATAGCAAACGGGAACATAGTACGCGCCGTTCATTACGGTCTCTCATTCATTCTTAGTACGATTTCTTAATTAAACTTCAATCAGTTAAATTGAGAGCTCCGTGTCCTGTGCAGACCATGTCGGTGCAGATAACTACGAGTCAATGGCTTCTTCGGACATGCACTGCTTTCGTAAGGCTGTTATCTTAATACATTTCGTATCGGTGAATGAAAGAAAATGACAAGCTTTTATTGCTAGTCGCTAAAGAACCGTGCTCGTTTAAGTAAGGATTCTCTAATTTGCATATCAGTTGACGCCAACATTTCATTTCGAGAGCATTAAGTAACACCATTTTTTTAGTTTCTTAAGTCTGTTGACATACGAGTAGGTATATGAGAGAAGTTCATTTACAAAAAAATGCAATTAGATGAAGCAAAAAATAATTTATATTCAAATTTATACATGTAAAATAATAAATATAAATTAAATCACTAATGTTATTAAAAGTTATTTGAATAATATGAAAAAAAAAAATACGTTTTTTTATTGATTGAATCGATAAGTAAAACGGTAATTTAGGAGAAAAAATGTAAATTATTTTCCTATTCTTAAGTTCTTGTGTTAAATGGAAATGTTTTAAGCAATATTTTTTTATTCCTTCAATACAAGTATGATAATAAACATTAAATATGTTTTTTTTTTTTCAAAATGAGAAGTTTTTCAATCAATTAATATGCCGATAGAATTAATTGAATACTCAAATTATATGTAAAACTTCCAGTTTTTATAATATACACTTATGTACCGAATGCATTTAGTTTGATTTGTTTAAAGTGACAGTCCATAAATTATCGAATACAAAATCAATATATCGAATATTTACAAAAATTAAGGTTTATATTTAAGCAACCGTCCTTCCGATTTCTTACTTTTGATGTTCCGAGAGGGCTGACGGACGTCTCTTGTGATTTTAGAAGACAATGCAGCGGCCGGACCACATCTGTCCGAGGCGCAGACTAAATACATTCATCTCAGGATGCATCCGACCGGTTACTCTTATGCGAAACTCTCGATGCGAAAACCCGATCGCTACCGACTGTAATAATTTCACATTTATATAGATTTTTATCACATAAAGACTCCTTGTGCTGCCTTCGAAATACGAAGTTCTAACTACCATTAACGTAAAGTGTGGGAATACGTTAAATATGATTTTATAGTGAAAATTCATACGAGTGCTTTTCTGGTTGCATTGATAAAGCATATTAGTTTAGATCTTCAAGCCGATCTCCCGCCGATCCTTTGTTGCATGTTTCGTAGTGAAATCCCACAGAATATATTTTATATATAGTATATATGTTATATTATAAATATAAAGAATATTATTTTTGCAATATTAATCACAAATCGATACAGAGATCGTAACTCAGAAGTATTGAATAATTAATTATTAGTTTACTTTCAAAATGGATGCATTTGCTAAATATGCAATGCTAAATATTGCGATATACCTACGAGCATATTTTAGAAAATAGAAATTAATATTTTTTTTTCTAAATATTTTATAAAAATATATTTAAGTATCTCTGAGTTTTCTTAGGTTTCTTTATTTAATTGAAATATATTTTTATTTTGATCCGTATGTATCTTTCATATGTTCTCTAAATAAACGTTTAATTTAAAGATAATTTTAAGTTCATCATCATTTTCGTTTATTACAATTTTCGACATAAGCCTTTTGTTTACGTTTGTGTTCCGTTCTATTCTAAGCTAAAATACACCAATGAGGTCCCGCGAATCCTTTTACTAGAATACAATCTGATTATCGCATCTTGGTCTGCCCAAATTTCTATCCATACTGATGTGGTTTTAAATTTTTATATAAATTAATCTGCAAACTTCCACAATAAAATACACCTTTTTAACAGAAGATTGTTAATTATTTAGCTTTCCGTTTTGATATGCACAGTTTATTTTACTATTATATATGTACATATTAACGTTACATCTAGATCGATGATGTAAGAATCATTTACGAAAGTATATCTGCTCAATACATCTCATCGATTCATAGAGGCAATATAAAGAATCATTAATTATTCCCATTTCAAATTAATCAAATAGAAACAGAAACACTACCTGTAAATTGATATATTTATGTGAATAAACAGCCAAACAATTACGAACTCATTTATACAAAATTAATTTATAATTAAGAAATATAACCAGTATTGTGATTACATAGGTATATTTCGCAAATTTAAATATTATTATTTGAAATAAAGTTGTATGTATACACATACACATAGTATACATCCCGTTAGAATTATATCCTAGAAAAATATTGGTATTTTAGAAAAATAAAATCTGATGGAAATTATATTTATGGTGTTCAAGTTTATTCCAGGAGAGTCCGCTCTCTAAACGGCGATATAAAAATTGTCCTTGTGTTGTTTTTATAAATATTATTTGAAAAACAATAAAATTGTAGATTATGATTTGGACAAAAATGAGAGAGATCAAAACATTCTCTGAGCTGAATTTCACATTTACCATTTTAAAACGAAACCCTGGTAATCCAAAAAAATATACTCGTATATTTATAAGTAACATACAAGTAATAAAACTTTCTTCTGTTATGTTCTACATACTATAATTGTATTATGAAAAATGACTTTTTATTTACTGACTAGGAAACAATTTTTATTGTTTCACATTTTGGTTTGTTTCTGCCAAAGCTGCTCGCGATATTTACGAAGTGTACAGTGAAGATGCCATGAATGAAAGGGCACCTCGTCGATAGTTTTTGCGTTTCAAAGACGATAATTTCGACCTGAAAGACACGGAGCGTTCCGGACGACCAGCGAACTTCGATGAAGACCGCTTAAACCATATTATTCATGAAGATTCCCTTCAAACATTTTTCATCACTATTTTCAAACCATTTTTCATCACCAATAGTAATGATGCGGTAAAGGAACCTTTGCTTGCGGCCATGCGTAGCTCGATGACGCGCGAGCAAACCAGCAGAAATTGTCGAACGTTGATTTTTGTTGTTTTCACTCAAAACATGTGGAACCCAAGCGCCGAACTTCTGGACTTTTCCCATTGATTTAAGATAGCGGTATACAGTCATGTGGCTACAATTCATCTGCTCAGCCAATTCTACGGTGATTTGAAGGAGATCTTCATGAATAATATAGTTTAAGAGGTCCTCATCGAAGCCCACTGGTCGTCCAGAACGATTCATGTCTTCACTGTACACTTCGCAAATGCTTGGCAGCTTTATTCCCTCGATTGAACGTGAACAGAAGGAGGTGTCGAAAATGCTCACTTTCGTCTACTTGACATTCCATTTTGAAGGCTTGTAATCAAACCAAATACTATATGTAACGTAAAAGCAAACACAATATCTTGTAGAGCAGAAAATTTTCTTTCGAATGACGTATAACCTTTAGCATTTTGTTTTACTTTTGATGCTTATTTTTAAATTGAAAAAAAAAACGGACACAACTCATGTTAACACCCAATATTTTCGTTAATTTACAATGATACAATTTTATTAGAGTAACATTTTATTTAAATATCCTTCTTTTAAACGTTATCACGAATAAAAATTTTGCATATAGAATTCGTAAATACGGTTACAAAATTCCAAATTCTTTTGTTTGTCGGCATTGGACAAGGGATGCCTGTTAGAGTGAAGTCGGCCCTTTACATCTCCTCCCTTATGCGACCCTGCTCTGGCACATTCATTTGAATAATGAATTTCAATCTGTTTCCAAAGGTAACGGTAGATATAAACAAACAAAGGAAACTAACTTAGTTATTGTTTTATTCTTAAGGGAGTATTGAAATATCTTGAGAAAATTAGAATATGTATTCAGATAGATTAATACATTGAATATACGTTTGGCCAATAATAGTCCTCATTTTAACATGTATAGTTTTCAATAAGCATTATTGTTGTACGAGTATTTTTAATTCGTTGCATACTACAATACAATTACTTACAGGAAAATGATAATAATTTCGAAACGTGGGTTGTAAGAATGTATGCAAAGTATATGTTATTTGTGTCGTCTAGGTATTTGGTTCCAATGTAAATAATGAAAGATTAGAAGTTTAGGAAATATGACATTAAGAGAGTATGTTTTTTAAGAGATAGTAAGATAAACAAATAAATTGACATGTAAATAAAGTCAATGACGCAGTAAGTACTGTGTTTGCCAATAAATTAATCACAAAATCTTCAATATAAATTTTGCAGATTGGTGTGCTAGTACCAACCTAAATGTATGGAAGTGAAGCCATGTGTGTAGAATCTCTGATATTATAACAGTTGTTAGAGTAAGGAATGATCGGATATAGGATAATTGTTTTTAGATACAAATGTTATAAGTGATAGTTTGGTTACATCGACAAAATAGTTGCGAAATAATTACGAAACAAATCATCACTAAAATAAATGAAGAGCGAGAAAGAGGTGGACCTAGAAACGAGTGGAAGGAGATAATAAGAGATATTTTAAGTCAGTGAAAGGTATAGAGCATGGGACATAGAATATCATAAATGACGAGATGTATGGATGTGGACAACGCATTAATAGAAAGTAATGGAAATCTGCCATCTGCTTCCTCCGAAAGGGATGTGACTTGATGGTACATATGTGTGTAATTAAAGAAATGAAAATTATCCGTATCTTACGCATAATAAATAGGTAGTTAAGGATACACACATAATTATCATCACGCCATCTCCATGTCAGGGTAGGTAGAGAGAACAAAGTGCTGTACTTTTTTAATCCTTAACCTTCTACATCCATACACCTTCTCATACAATCCTTATGATTTATCTGACTTGCTACTTTTCCTGATTTCTTAATATCATTCCCTTGATCCAATTTCTGCACTTTATACCTGTTTTATTAATTTTTCTTCAGCCTTTCGTTCTATATGTCAAAACCGTTTCAATGTACTCGTCTTCAACTTTCTTAAAACATCAGCCTTAAGTTCACATTCATCCCTTGTCCCTTTATTCTGTGTTCAGTCATACATTGCCACTCCATGTATTCTTCTCAATGCCCGCATCTCACTTAACACGGTTATTCGGTTCCTCTTAGTATTTTTCCACGTCCAAGTTTCACTCCCATACATCAACGTTGGCACCAAAATATTGTAATGGACAATCATCTTAGCAGATTTTGATACTCTCCAGTTCGAGTATGTATGTTTTAGTGCCCCATTGACACTATTTAAGGATGCTTCGGTAAAACATCTTATGTGACAATAAACCACTTCGTGACTTGTGAGTACAAAGAAATTATAATAAATACTTAAATCTTAGTACGAAGGTCATGAAATTGGACATTTGGACTCATTTTATAAATCAATTTATCTTTTGGATCGGTAAACTAATTTTCGTTTAATTAATGCACTGTTGATCTTAACAAGCATGTACTCGTAAATAACAATGTAATAAAAAAAACAGTATGTGTCAAGTATTTAACATTATGTTACAAATATAATAGTGTTTTTTATAAGTTTATAAAAACAAGTCGTGGATAAATCGGTAATGAAGGTCACTTCCTTTGATTGTCTTTTGTTATTACACGCAAGATTTTTCCCTTTACGCCGTTTAACATGTTGTAAACTAAAGATCAGGGTTCAATTTCACAACACTTGTATCGTCTAGATATTAGTCATTATGTTTAACATGTTTCCTGAAAACACTTATTGCTGATGAGATGTATTGTTATTAATAAATATAATTTATTTTAGAAGTTTCTTAATTAAAAAATGTTAGTTGGTATGTGAAACCAAAGATTTATTTCAGCAAAATTTGTTATATTTCTTGATAAAATTGTAGTGTTTTTCAACGCTTTTTATTTTTTATCTAATAAAATGGATTAAGTAAGATTCTGGTCCTCTCAAATTTAAAAGTGATGGATAAATACAATTTGTGAATAAACTCACAATTGTACGTTTTATCATTAAGTCTACATTTTTTGCATTGCCATTAACATTTAAGGAAATGTGCAAGTTTTCAAATTTTACCTTTTCATTAATTGTTTAGAAAAAGGTAGATCTCTGTTTTATAACACATGTGACTTAAAGTGCTTCCGCTTTCAAAGTTGCTTGGTAACATATTATCAGTATGACAGTTGATTGAATATTGTGATGATCCTTGAATCGTCTTAGGTGTGGCTACGGTTACAGTACACACGCCTTGAATAAGTGGGGTTTCATTGATTTTTGTTGGGCTTATGAGTAACGGTTCAGACTATATATCACATCGAGGAAGTGTGTTAGTATATTCATTTCCAAGACGACTTGTAGATATTCATTGGGATGCATCTGAGGCTGTATAAATTGATGAAAAACTTAAATATATAACGTTGAGAGAGAAATCATATAAGAGGAGAAAAAATTAATACAGATAAATATCTAAAAGTTAAACCAATTATGGATTGTGACTGCTTGTCGAATCTGGGACACTAATATGCAAAACAAGCATTTTAAACATTAGACCAAGACACCTATAAACATGACCATGCTTAGTGAGAAAATATGGAAAACATTGAATATAAAAAAAAAATCACATGCGGTAGTGAAATTTACTCAGCTTTTGTGTTTCATTGTTCGTTCTGGGCGTGACATGAAGCAAAAATAAAAAGGAAAACAGAGTAAATATAACTTTGCAAACAAAATAAACATAATCTGGTGTCGCTTGCATGGCTTTTCTATATCTGTGGTCGCTCTGCTGTTCACCACACAGGTACATAATAGATTTATGAAATTTATATAGCGGCCTTCCGAGATCACGATTTGCGGATTCTTTTGATAAAGCAGCATCGATTGTGTTTTGCTAATCCTTGCTGAGTTTAGCGTGCCATTCTGTAAGCCCGCTCGTATGAACTTGCCATGTTTCTTATCCATATGAATTTGTATCTTTCACTGCACACCGATGGCCAGTGCAATAGAAATATTTGAATGCAGTATAAAATGACAACGATAAGTAGCTTTGTAACACATTTTTTTCAATTAGTGTAGGTAAATTAGTAGAAACAGTTTACAGTTAATTACGAATAACTTAAATACTTATTTATTTATATTAGCAACAAACATAACAACATGAAAATAAACATTTTAAATAAGACTTCATTATCATTAAAACATACCATCCACTGTTGGGGTCGGCAAAAATGACAGATACCCGACTTTCCTATCTTTACACACTTTTTTTGCTTCTTCCCCATAAATACTTCTCTCACACAGCTCCTACGATTTCTCTGACTTCTTAAATTTCCTTCTTTCAAAATACTCGTATCATTCACTTGATCCAACCATACTGTCCTTGGTCTTCCTCTGCCACGACTTCCACTCACATGAGCACTTTTTTTTAATCTATTTCATTCATCTCAGATAGTACTTATATGAATATTATATAATTCTTTTAGATTCATTCAATAAACATTAAATAAGCAATGTATATTATAAGTTATATCCTTATATTTTAACAGTATTCCCAGCGTTACTTAAATTTGTTTGGGTAAAAAATATATTCAATTATCTTTTGAATTGAAATATTTTGTAAGAATATGCCCATAAAAATTTTATTCACACTTTCCAAATCATAAAATCACTTTGCTTTACATCGTTACCCACAGTTCAATGTCATACACGTAGCTATCGATTCTGGATCATAAAATTTGTATATTTACCATGAAGTTGTTTGTCTTCATTTCTAATCCAATAAATAACAAATAATATTTGGAGCATTCAATTTGTATATTTACCATGAAGTTCTTTGTCTTCATTTCTAATCCAATAAATAACAAATCATTTTTCTATTATTAGTAACGTTTCTTGTATAATTTATGTTCAAATCTATTATTATTTACGTTTTTTATTTTTTTTCCAGGGGACAAACCGCATGCGTGTGAGCTATGCAACAAGAAATTCGCATTAGCTTGTAATTTAAGGGCACACATGAAAACACACGAAGGTTAGTACTAAATATATTTTTAAAAGTGATTTACTGTCGTTAGTTTTTCTACAAAGATAGGTATGTAAATATATTTGTATATTATTACAATTTCGATATACAGAGTAAAATTTAGCGGGTTTACCACCATGTGTTAATTGCTTCTAACTATTGTATAATATATCGATATGTACTCGTAGTAACGAGGCCTTAAGTGAAAACCAGACTGAAGCCTTTTAAAAAAAATACTTTCAAATGGGAACTAAACCACAACTCTCAGATTGGGACACAGGCATTTTATGCAACTAGGTTGTCTGTATACTATAAATTTCGAGTATACATACATATGTAACATGTGTGTATATCCGATTCAATAAAAAATTCAATTTTTTTCCAGGTCTATTGTTTTTTTTTATTTTTCACAAAATATTATTGCCATAAAAATATAATTGAAAGTTACGAAAAAAACATTTTTGTTTTGACATTAAGCGGTTTAAAACACAAATTACGCAGGAATCGAAATTTAATAAAATCTATAGCGTCGTAATTTTCGTAACATTTTTAAACTAATTGGAGTATTCCATTTTTTCATTCTTTTGAGCTCAATCAATCTTTGGTGAAAGAAAACGACCACAATCTTGTACATCTCGTCTGTTCCAATTTCACGGTCACCAAATGAGTGGCGCGCCCGCCTCACGGTGTCATACCACGGTCCCTGTGATCACACCATCCATTTTAATTATCAAAATAAATGCCTTTTTATTCGTTTTGTTGAACAAAATCACAAAAGGTTTTTTTTGGAGCCCAATAAAGTACAGTATATTATCATTATTATCCAAAATAAAAGAAAAGTGCACGCTATCGATTCTTAGTCTAAAATGGGTGATTCGAGTTTGAGTGGCATCTGGGAATGTTAATTAACTCGATTGATTTATTGAGAAAAAGACAAAAAATTATGGGAAAAAGATTTTTTAGAAATTAAATCTAATTCAAGATGCTTTTGCTTTTTATTCAAACAAAAAAAGTAATTAAAACGCAGAAGCTTCAAAATAAATCACAACTGAAACACCAACCGTTGACAAAAATCACTTAAATATTTGAAAAATTGTAATTGTGATTACAAACATATAAAAAAATAAAATTTATACGTTATTTAAAATAATTTTTTAAATAACAATAATGTCACATTTAGTAAAAATATTTAATAATAACTAAAATATTAACTAAAATCACATAAAAAATGTTTGAGCAATTTTTCTATTTCATTTTGTAAAATGTATGCGGTCGAGAACCATAATTGAATATCTAAGGATTTCATAATACGATTCTCAAAAAGGTCCATAAATTGATCCCTGCGGGACACTTAACTAATGATTATCACAATTCACGTAATGGGACAATACGTTTTAACACTAGTCTTTTATCGAATAGTGTTATTTATATATAAAGATAGACAAATTTATTAGGTAATTTTGAAATGCAATCGTACAAACGTGTTTGTAACTTGAAAATATTAATATTTTTAATTGATCTTTGAATTATTCCTCCCTAATCGATTCTAATCGATTTGAATTTGAAATAAAATAGAGCCACCGAATTTAATTGATTGAACTTGGAATGTATAATGGAAAAATTATACGACTGTTAAAAGCGTAAAAATGGAGGTTTAATTAAATTATACCGATCATTTTTATTACTCATTCGAAATAATATATAATTGAAGAAATTTATTAAGATAAGAAATTAAAGATTTTGATGAAAGTCGCATGAAATGGTTAGAGTTTGTGTATATGTATTTCTTGGTTCATAACTGAATATTATTACTTGCAATATTGTAATGCTTCTACTATTATTAGATTTATGTGCATCTATAATGAAAGTTCCTGAATCATGTACTAACTATATTTTCTCTACTAAACAGGATTCAATAGATACCAAAAATATTTTGAAGATGTAAGTTTTTAATTTTTTTTTAAATAAACATTAAAACTTACCAAGCTATTTATATAAAAATTGTCATCATTGCAATATGATTTAAAAAAAAAAACGTTTTGATTTAAATTGGATAGTTTTTATTAAATAAAAAAAACTTCTTACTTTTTTCGGTAAAAATAAAATGTAAGAAAAGTATATCGATTTTATCACTAACACATCTTTTAAAATTAATTATAAAACACTTGATACAATTTAAAAAAAAATAATACACTAGACATAAAATGTTTCGCCGTTAGCCGTTCACTGATGAACATGATTTCACTCAAAAAGTTAAACTTAAGAACTTTGCTGGATTTTACGTACTCAGCCTTTTGATAGCTAAGAGGAAGTCTATTCGACGCAATATGTGTAGTCATTTAAAAAAATTGGCCGAGCTGGTTGGTTAAAAACAATGTTAAGATCGACCCAAAAGTAATTTCCTGTGACCGCAGTGTGGCTAGTTGATTCTGCCAAAATTTGAATTGTCCAGTACAGTGGTCTCAAACTGTTGGCTTTAGATTTGCTCCTTAGTCGGTCGAACTATTATGCCTTAAATAGTTGAAATAGCGTTCAAAATCATAAGAAAATAACAAATATAAGTTTTCAATAACCGAGAAAACGTAACGCCTAATGTGCCGAAAATTATCTGAAATTTAATATATCAGTTGTTAGAGCATATTTCTGGTTTTAAGAAGGGTCGTGGGTTTCAACTCCGCTTAAATAAGTATTATTTCATTTACAATACCTTTTTGAAGTGAGGTATTTTTCTGTTTAATGTTTTCTTGGTTATTAAAAATGTTTCTTTATAAGCAGCGTTATGTGTTCAAATAATAAATATATTTTAATAAGCATAATATCGATCCCACATTATGGCCCGAATTCATAGTCAGACCTTAACACATAATACTGAATTTAAACTATTAAAAAAAATAGCATTAAAATTTCTCGTTGCTTCTATAAGTAAGGGAATCGCGGGATTGAATTACCTCGGTTTAAAGTTTGGAGCGTACGAGGTCCGATGCTAAGTACAAATCGTGAAATTATAAGGTTAGAAAATATTTGGGATAGACTATGAATTCAGCCTTATGTCAATCCTTGATTTATTGCGTCCAGGACCTTTAACGCCCTAGATAACTGTTATGCCGATTATCGCTATGATTCAACATTCGTGGCTTAGTAGGTACGACGCCAGTTTTCTTACCCGGGGGGGGGGGGGACGACGACGACGACGACGACGACTCAATTCCAGTTGGTGCCCAAATTAATAAAAATAAAGGGTTCCAGTCTACTTTTAATTTCGGCTATGTTTAACACTTTTCTGGTTAGTTGAAAGAGATTGTTACATGACCATAAATCCACAAAGTTATACTGTATACAATGAAAATGTTATACATACGTATTTATTCGCAAAAGCTGAATGTAAAAAATGCTGTCTGTAAAAAATGCTGTCTGTAAAAAATAAACATAAAAATAGTAAATCCAAAAACATCCCTAATAATGAATGCTCATTATATTTATTGAAAGTAAATAAATTGTTAAAAGTTCCTATTTACGTTCTCATAAAATCTACAAAACATTAAGACGGCCGTTCAACATCGGGTTAATATGTCCTAAAGATGATTTTTTATTAAAAGTGTTTTATATAACATAAATATAATAATGTGTGAATTATTCGGGTGAATCAGGCATAGATGCCCATCCGTGCCCATACCGTGATATAATCAACTATAGGATGACCAATGCCCAATGCCCACTCAGCGGGTGCCACCTTGAGAACCACAATGATTTCAACACGATTTTAAGCTGGTTGTCAACCTTTTTATTGGTTGATCGTGCTCAACTTTATTTAATAAAACCACAAAAGATAAGGTGAATTCGGCATATTTCCAAACATATTTAATATAAAGTTATATCATAAAATAAACAAAAGATCTATATTTTTGAGGTCATGATTAAACTGTGTTGAATATCAGTCTTAGTTACATGTGAAAATTGTTAGTGGGTTTTAAATAAAATATATATTTATGCAAAGCTTTAACAATATATTTTCATTAACTTATAAATGGTTTCGGGTTTATATTATAATAATTGGAATAGCAAAATAATCTAATGTTAAATATATAAAGCCTTTTTAAAATATAAAAGGAATATGATTTCACAAATTCCCATCAGTGGTGAAGTAAACTTTTAATTTTCCTCAAATTTCATTATTAAACGAGGATATGTAGGAATTTTAAGACAACCCCCGTGGATTTGACTAACATTTAGTAGTCTGAATGACTCATTGTAATAAAATGTATTAAATTAAAAGTTAGGAAGTAATAATAGGTTGTAACCAATACTTTGCAAAAAACAAAATTGAACAATTTTTTTTCGAAAAGGTATCAGAAGAAAGCAGATGTCTTGGCGTCTCTCCAGAATGGTGTGTATGAGAAATGATTGATTTGACTCAAGAAAGAAAGATTTTTTGTACTGACGATTGCCAATGTTAAAACGATCTGATATGGAACTAGTAAAATATGAAATAAAAATTAGTATATATTGTTCAATTGGAGACAAACAGTAGTTGACACCTGGCTGTGCGTCCAAGAATTGCGATAGATGTCTGGGAGCCATATCGGAGACCGGCCGGCCGCCTGATCACAGGCCGCGGTGCGAGCGACACAGGACACACAAAAAACACTACCATTTTATATAAAAACATCTCGAATCGCTATGAAATTGAGATTGCGGCAAAACGCAAAAGAGAAATAACAACCAAGTTAAGAAGTTTGTCTTCTACGAAATATTCTGAATTCCTTTGTTAAGAGAAATGTTTAAATTACTGGATTTTGATGCTTGATTAAATTATTATTAAGGTAATGAAATACTATGTCCTTATAATCTAAAATGTACAAACAATTTGAAATTGAACTTTTAGTATGGAGTTTAAATTAATAATGCTCAAATGGACAATTTACATCAATTATGTATTAATTTACAATAATAGATTCATTCACATTTCAGGATAACATTTAAAATATAAATAAAATATTTTCATATGTCAGGTCGTATATTTTGTTCTTTGATATTACATTTAATTTTACAAATTATTATTCAATTTCACAAAGCATTCTTGCCATAGTGAATTGCTATAATATAAAACTCCAAAATCTTATTTTAATTAATCATTTATTAAGCGATTCAAAACTTCTATTTTTTATCAATGGTGCCGCTAAATTCGTTGAAAATTTTAAAACAACTCTTAGAACAAAAATAAATTAAAGTTCAAAAAACCCTAAGTTTTTAGTTAAACGATAAAATAATAGACACTATCAAATTTTCGTCTCCCAATTTTATTACGATTACGGAAAGTGTATAAAAATGCAAAGTGGTTATTAGACAAAATCTGTCTAGTCCATGATTCTGAATAGATTAGTGAAGACTGTCTCCACCCGGAGCCCGAGGCGAATTGCTTTACGAGGAATACGGACGACCAATTTAAGTCACATTAGGGGTGATTGCGTTATACTGCCCTAAAATGAGTCCCCATTGTACGGGTCCAATGGAGACCGCAGGCGAAAAAAAATAATACCTTAAATACATGATGACAAACTAAACCTTATTGGTGGAAGAATAAAAAAAGGTCGTTTTCAACCCACAAAAAAATAATCGATTTTATTCGCGTGTTTTTTTTATGCTGTCTCGTCAATAGATCATAACTTTTCCCTAATTTTGTAGAATAAGGGGAGAACGTGTATGCCATTAAAATACAATATTTTATATATTTTTTAAATACAGGAGACAGTTTAGCGAATTTATACTACAATAAAAATAAAAGTATTTTTTACTTGGAGTACATTTTTGTTAGGATATTTTTTTAAGTAAGTCATATTTATTATCGGTAAATATATTATAATATCACTACCACGAAAAAACTTAATTGTCGATACAAATCATTCGTCAAAATTATTCTAAGTTATATTAAATACATGAATATTTTTCATGATTATTTTTCCTGCAGAATAATAATGTTGAATAGGTTTTATTGTTTTTAACGATATAATGTTCATAACATACTAATAGGCAATTGTGTAGCATTCAAAAATATTTTTTTTATGTAATTTTATGTCTTATCAATAATATATAAATTATATTTGTCATTTTGAACAAATTTGTTTAATTTGTTTTAGGTGACCCTCAAGAAGAATGTGTAAGATGCGGAAAAGTCTTTTTGGCTTCAAATCCTGACCACAGTCCAGGACTATGCAGTTCTTGTCTTCTGAAGCCTCCTAAAGCGTTTAGCGAGTCTGGAACAGAAGAAGATTCAAGAGGTGCCACCGAGTGATAAAAAGACAATATTGACTATGAAATACTGCGTACGATATCTAATTGTTTAAATATAGCTATCAATTTTGAGGAAAAAAATGTGGGTAGAGCTTTAAGCTTGAAGTTAAAATACGAACTGGTACAGCTTTAAGCTTTTAGTTAGAATACATGTTTATTTATTTTCATTATGCATAAGGTCTTTACATGTTCAGTGTCCATATTACTTAATTTTTTGTTGATTTTTGTACAACAAATCATTCGATACGTATCGTTAGCTGGAACTAAAAAAAACTTACATAAAAGCATTTCCAAAAATTCAACGATTTTTGGTAAGTAAAATTGTTTTGTTAAGTTAAATAACAGATTGAGAACGCTTTTCTTTGAATGCTTGATTTAATGGGATACGAGCATTGTACATATTTGTGTTTATTATGGGTTATGAAAAGTTAGAAGGGATTTATTTGTGATAAAATGTTGTTATAAACAATAAGTACTTGAAAATATATTTTAGGGGTTTTTATGGTGTCGTTTAGTGTCGTTACCACTTCAATATGCAGTGATTGAAAGCAATAATATATATTTCCAAATGAATTTTGAACTCTCCTTTGAAAAATACACCCAATTGATTTCCTTTGCGATTCCTTTTTTCCATTTTCTGTCATCAAGAAACGTGATGTGAAGTGCCAACACAACCTTTCTGTTTTTCTTGTTTGTAAATATAAAATATATTTTTGAGTATTATTATACATATGTTGTTATAGTTTGTTTTATATTTTTAAAGACTTTAAAATAATCTACTATAAGTCATATTCCGTCCTTTTAAGTGCTTTAAATATTTTTTATTCAAGACGTCGCTTTTTATATTGATGTTTCTCGCACAATCTTTGTATATATTCATTATTTATCTATATTTTTAAGTATTTTTATCCTAAATTATATATATGTTAAACATTGAATTAAGATTATGGAGTTAATTTAATTTTTATTGAAACTATCAATAAAATTTGTAAACAAATACTATGGATTTTTATTTTTTTATCACAAAATTTCAACATAAGAGGTAAAAAAAATACAAGCATGGCTATAATAATACGAGTATGAGTGTTCACAAAAATAACTGAAACGATAAAGAAAAGTTTGGATTGATGAATGGTGCTTTGAAATAAAAGACCAATACTCCAAACAAGTGTTGCCTATCAGCAGGATTTGTCGCCACTTACCTCAATCTGCAGCATCCATCATCCATCATCCATCGCAGAGTTGGTCATTCTTGGAATGCTATAGTATGATATATCCATTTACCATCGAGATTTCAAATTGTGGTTAATACACTCTTACGCCTCATTTTCATTACCCTACACGTTCTATGAGATACCCAAGGAATAAGATGAACCGCTGCTTTCCAGATTGGTCCACAGCCCGGCACTCAATGCCCCTCCACATCAGGCTGAGACTGCTCAACTCCCCATAATATAATTGGGTAACGCTGTATAATAATAAATAAGTAACGCTGTTATGTAATGAAATATTACCTCAGGTTCACATTATTTAGACTTCTTAAAAAGAAATTAATAAACAAATCAAGGCGCAATAAATTAGTAGGTAGAACGCCAGTCTTCCAAACGGAAGGTTTCAGGTTCGATTTCCTGATAATTCTTGATTTCCTGATTTTTTTCATTACAAGCATTTAAAAACTTTTTTTTTAACGTTGAGGGTAAATTGCCATGTGGCAATCTCTTCCAACCAACCAGAAAGAGTTTTTTATAGGCCCTAAGTGTTATTATTAATTTTTCAACTAACTTTCTAGTTAGTTGAAATAAATAGCCAAGCTCTTTAGAATGGGCTGTATACAAAGAAACTGTAATACAAGATCATTACGAACAAATAAAAACAAAAGTTTACTATGGCTTATTAATAAAAAACAAAGGCATTTATCTCTTTTTTATTAAAGCCCATATCTCTAGTTAGTAACTAAAACTACATTTCTGAAGAAAAAATGTCACTGAGGAGACTTCAACAACGAGAAAAAAAATACTGATATTTTTTTTACAATTTAATTGATCTGGATAGTCAATATCGTAGGAATATTTGGCAGATAAATGGCGAGGACCATGGTTATAAAGATTTCTTTCAGAATGAGAATAAAAATGTGAGTATCTTAAAAATAATGTGTGTTTTTACTATGCTTTTGTTTCGATTCATTATAATTTTAGCATTTTTGCATGAAAAATAGTTTTTTTTTTTTGTAAAAACTTCATTCAAATAGAAATATATTGACGCAAAATATTGAAATTTCGCAAAATTTGAGGTTTGGGATGAATAACGTGAAAACACGTAGAACAAATACTATTTCTGTACTGATTTTGTAGATATGTTCGGAACGTTGGTCGTCAATGCCAGTTTTTCGAGTGAAAAGTGTGAAGTTTCAGTATATTTCTAAGAACAGTTCAAACATATTTAGTAGGTTTTGACGTTTTATATCACAATGAACGTCGATGTGTTTTTACTATGCTTTTGTTTCGATTCATTATAATTTTAGCATTTTTGCATGAAAAATAGTTTTTTTTTAGTAAAAACTTCATTCAAATAGAAATATATTGACGCAAAATATTAAAATATCGCAAAATTTGAGGTTTGGGATGAATAACGTGAAAACACGTAGAACAAATACTATTTCTGTACTGATTTTGTACATATGTTCGGAACCTATTTAGTAGGTTTTGACGTTTTATATCACAATGAACGTCGATGTGTTTTTACTATGCTTTTGTTTCGATTCATTATAATTTTAGCATTTTTGCATGAAAAATAGTTTTTTTTTAGTAAAAATTTCATTCAAATAGAAATATATTGACGCAAAATATTAAAATATCGCAAAATTTGAGGTTTGGGATGAATAACGTGAAAACACGTAGAACAAATACTATTTCTGTACTGATTTTGTACATATGTTCGGAACCTATTTAGTAGATTTTGACGTTTTATATCACAATGAACGTCGATGTGTTTTTACTATGCTTTTGTTTCGATTCATTATAATTTTAGCATTTTTGCATGAAAAATTGTTTTTTTGTTAGTCAAAACTTCATTCAAACAGAAATATTGAATCAAAATATTGAAATTTCGCAAAATTTGAGGTTTGAGATACAATTAATGAAAACACGAAGAAGAAATAATATTTCTGTAGTGGTTTTCTACATATATTCGTAACCTTGGTCGACAATGCCAGTTTTTCGAGTGAAAAGTGTGAAGTTTCAGTATATTTGGAAGAAATGTTCATACATATATATAGCAGGTTTTGACGTTTTAAATCACAGTTTTTTTTTTTAGTAAAATCTTCATTCAAACAGAAATATTGACTCAAAATATTGAAATTTCGCAAAATTTGAGGTTTGGGATGAAAAACGTGAAAACACGTAGAACAAATAATATTTCTGTAGTGATTTTGTACACATATTCGTAACCTTGGTCGACAATGCCAGTTTTTCGAGTGAAAAGTGTGAAGTTTCAGTATATTTTTAAGAAATGTTCATACATATTTAGCAGGTTTTGATGTTTTATATCACAATTAACGTCGATGTGTTTTTACTATGCTTTTGGGTCAATTCATTATAATTTGAGCATCTTTGCATGAAAAATAGTTTTTTGTTAGTCAAAACTTCATTCAAACAGAAATATTGAATCAAAATATTGAAATTTCGCAAAATTTGAGGTTTGAGATACAATTAATGAAAACACGAAGAAGAAATAATATTTCTGTAGTGGTTTTCTACATATATTCGTAACCTTGGTCGACAATGCCAGTTTTTCGAGTGAAAAGTGTGAAGTTTCAGTATATTTGGAAGAAATGTTCATACATATATATAGCAGGTTTTGACGTTTTAAATCACAGTTTTTTTTTTTAGTAAAATCTTCATTCAAACAGAAATATTGACTCAAAATATTGAAATTTCGCAAAATTTGAGGTTTGGGATGAAAAACGTGAAAACACGTAGAACAAATAATATTTCTGTAGTGATTTTGTACACATATTCGTAACCTTGGTCGACAATGCCAGTTTTTCGAGTGAAAAATGTGAAGTTTCAGTATATTTTTAAGAAATGTTCATACATATTTAGCAGGTTTTGATGTTTTATATCACAATTAACGTCGATGTGTTTTTACTATGCTTTTGGGTCAATTCATTATAATTTGAGCATCTTTGCATGAAAAATAGTTTTTTGTTAGTCAAAACTTCATTCAAACAGAAATATTGAATCAAAATATTGAAATTTCGCAAAATTTGAGGTTTGAGATACAATTAATGAAAACACGAAGAAGAAATAATATTTCTGTAGTGGTTTTCTACATATATTCGTAACCTTGGTCGACAATGCCAGTTTTTCGAGTGAAAAGTGTGAAGTTTCAGTATATTTGGAAGAAATGTTCATACATATATAGCAGGGTTTGATGTTTTATATCACAATTAACGTCGATGTGTTTTTACTATGCTTTTGGGTCAATTCATTATAATTTGAGCATCTTTGCATGAAAAATAGTTTTTTGTTAGTCAAAACTTCATTCAAACAGAAATATTGAATCAAAATATTGAAATTTCGCAAAATTTGAGGTTTGAGATACAATTAATGAAAACACGAAGAAGAAATAATATTTCTGTAGTGGTTTTCTACATATATTCGTAACCTTGGTCGACAATGCCAGTTTTTCGAGTGAAAAGTGTGAAGTTTCAGTATATTTGGAAGAAATGTTCATACATATATATAGCAGGTTTTGACGTTTTAAATCACAGTTTTTTTTTTAGTAAAATCTTCATTCAAACAGAAATATTGACTCAAAATATTGAAATTTCGCAAAATTTGAGGTTTGGGATGAAAAACGTGAAAACACGTAGAACAAATAATATTTCTGTAGTGATTTTGTACACATATTCGTAACCTTGGTCGACAATGCCAGTTTTTCGAGTGAAAAGTGTGAAGTTTCAGTATATTTTTAAGAAATGTTCATACATATTTAGCAGGTTTTGATGTTTTATATCACAATTAACGTCGATGTGTTTTTACTATGCTTTTGGGTCAATTCATTATAATTTGAGCATCTTTGCATGAAAAATAGTTTTTTGTTAGTCAAAACTTCATTCAAACAGAAATATTGAATCAAAATATTGAAATTTCGCAAAATTTGAGGTTTGGGATGAAAAACGTGAAAACACGTAGAACAAATAATATTTCTGTAGTGATTTTGTACACATATTCGTAACCTTGGTCGACAATGCCAGTTTTTCGAGTGAAAAGTGTGAAGTTTCAGTATATTTTTAAGAAATGTTCATACATATTTAGCAGGTTTTGATGTTTTATATCACAATTAACGTCGATGTGTTTTTACTATGCTTTTGGGTCAATTCATAATAATTTGAGCATCTTTGCATGAAAAATAGTTTTTTGTTAGTCAAAACTTCATTCAAACAGAAATATTGAATCAAAATATTGAAATTTCGCAAAATTTGAGGTTTGGGATGAAAAACGTGAAAACACGTAGAACAAATAATATTTCTGTAGTGATTTTCTACATATATTCGTAACCTTGGTCGACAATGCCAGTTTTTCGAGTGAAAAGTGTGAAGTTTCAGTACATTTTTAAGAAATGTTCATACATATTTAGCAGGTTTTGATGTTTTATATCACAATTAACGTCGATGTGTTTTTACTATGTATAGGTGTTGATTCATTATAATTTTAGCATTCTCGCATGAAAAATTGTTTTAAGTTAGTCAAAACTTCATTCAAACAGAAATATATTGACGCAAAATATTGAAATTTAACAAAATTTGAGATTTGGGACAAAAAACACGAAAACATGTAGAACAAATAATATTTCTGTAGTGATTTTGTACATATGTTCGTAACCTTGGTCGTTAATGCCAGTTTTTCGAGTGAAAAGTGTGAAGTTTCAGTATATTTCTAAGAAATGTTCATACATATTTAGCAGGTGTTGATGTTTTATATCATAATTAACGTCGATGTGTGTCTTCTATGTATAGGTGTTGATTCATTATAATTTTAGCATTCTCGCATGAAAAATTGTTTTTTTGATAGTCAAAACTTCATTCAAACAGAAATATATTGACGCAAAATATTGAAATTTAACAAAATTTGAGGTTTGGGACAAAAAACACGAAAACATGTAGAACAAATAATATTTCTGTAGTAATTTTGAACATATGTTCGTAACCTTGGTCGTTAATGCCAGTTTTTCGAGTGAAAAGTGTGAAGTTTCAGTATATTTCTAAGAAATGTTCATACGTATCTTAGCACGTTTTGATGTTTTATATCATAATTAACGTCGATATGTTTCTACTATGTATAGGTGTTGATTTATTAAAATTTTAGCATTTTTTCATGAAAAACTGTTTTTTTTAGTAAAAACTTCATTCAAATAGAAATATATTGACGCAAAATATTGAAATTTCACAAAATTTGAGGTTTGGGATGAATAACGTGAAAACACGTAGAACAAATAATATTTCTGTACTGATTTTGTACATATATTTGTAACCTTGGTCGTCAATGCCAGTTTTTTGAGTTAAAAGTGTGAAGTTTCAGTATAATTCTAAGAAATGTTCATACATTAGTAGGTTTAGATGTTTTATATCACAATTAACGTCAATGCGTTTCTACTATGTATAGGTGTTTATTCATTATAATTTTAGCATTATCGCATGAAAAATTGTTTTTTAGTTAGTCAAAACTTCATTCAAACAGAAATATATTGACGCAAAATATTGAAATTTCGCAAAATTTGAGGTTTGGGACAAAAAAACACGAAAACATGTAGAACAAATAATATTTCTATAGTGATTTTGTACATATATTCGTGGTCGTCAATGCAAGTTTTTCGAGTGAAAAGTGAGAAGTTTCAGTATATTTCTAAGAAATGTTGATACATATTTAGTCGGTTTTGACGTTTTATATCACAATTAACGTCGATGCGTTTCTACTATGCTTTCGTGTCAATTCATTATAATTTTAGCATTTTTGCATGAAAAATAGTTTTTTTGTTTGTCAAAACTTCATTCAAACAGAAATATATTGACGCACAATATTGAAATTTCGCAAAATTTGAGGGCTGGGACAAAAAACACGAAAACATGTATTACAAATAATATTTCTGTAGTGATTTTGTACATATATTCGTAACCTTGGTCGTCAATGCCAGTTTTTCGAGTGAAAAATGTGAAGTTTCAGTATATTTCTAAGAAATGTTTTATATCATAATTAACGTCGATGTGTGTCTTCTATGTATAGGTGTTGATTCATTATAATTTTAGCATTCTCGCATGAAAAATTGTTTTAAGTTAGTCAAAACTTCATTCAAACAGAAATATATTGACGCAAAATATTGAAATTTAACAAAATTTGAGGTTTGGGACAAAAAACACGAAAACATGTAGAACAAATAATATTTCTGTAGTAATTTTGTACAAATGTTCGTAACCTTGGTCGTAAATGCCAGTTTTTCGAGGGAAAAGTGTGAAGTTTCAGTATATTTCTAAGAAATGTTCATACATATTTAGCAGGTTTTGATGTTTTATATCATAATTAACGTCGATATGTTTCTACTTTGTATAGGTGTTGATTCCTTATAATTTTAGAATTCTCGCATGAAAAATTGTTTTTTAGTTAGTCAAAACTTCATTCTAACAGAAATATATTGACGCAAAATATTAAAATTTCGCAAAATTTGAGGTTTGGGACAAAAACCACGAAAACGTGTAGAACAAATAATATTTCTGTAGTGACTTTCTACATACATTCGTAACCTTGGTCGTCAATGTCAGTTTTTTGAGTGAAAAGTGTGAAGTTTCAGTATATTTCTAAGAAATGTTCATACGTATCTTAGCAGGTTTTGATGTTTTATATTACAATTAACGTCGATGCGTTTCTACTATGTATAGGTGTTGATTCATTATAATTTTAGAATTCTCGCATGAAAAATTGTTTTTTAGTTAGTCAAAACTTCATTCAATCAGAAATATATTGGACGCAAAATATTGAAATTACGCAAAATTTGAGGTTTGGGACAAAAAACGCGAAAACGTGTAGAACAAATAATATTTCTATAGTGATTTTGTATATGTATTCGTGTATCCTTGGTCGACAATGCCAGTTTTTCCAGTGAAAAGTGTGAAGTTTCAGTATATTTCTAAGAAATGTTCATACATATTGAGCAGGTTTTGACGTTTTATATCACAATGAACGTCGATGCGTTTTTACTATGCTTTTGTTCATTATAATTTTAGCATTTTCGCATGAAAAATTGTTTTTTCGTTAGTCAAAACCTCATTCAAACAGAAATATTGACTCAAAATTTTGAAATTTCGCAAAATTTGAGGTTTGGGACTAAAAACACAAAGACATGGAGAACAAATAATATTTCTGTAGTGATTTTGTACATATATTCATAACCTTGGTCGGCAATGCCAGTTTTTCGAGTGAAAAGTGTGAAGTTTCAGTATATTTTTAAGAAATGTTCATACATATTTAGCAGGTTTTATATTACAATTAACGTCGATGTGTTTTAACTATGTTTTTGTGTCAATTCATTATAATTTTAGCATTTTTGCCTGAAAAATTGTTTTTTTGTTGGTCAAAACTTTATTCAAACATTCTGTTTGAATGAAGTTTCAATATTTTCAGTGAATATTTCTTTATTGACTGAAAATATGGAAATTTCGCAAAATTTGAGGTTTGGGATACAATTAATGAAAACACGAAGAAGAAATAATATTTCTGAAGTGGTTTTCCACATATATTCGTCGTAACCTTGGTCGACAATGGCAGTTTTTCGAGTGAAAAGTGTGAAGTTTCAGTATATTTCTAAGAAATGTTCATACATATTTAGCAGGTTTTGACGTTTTATATCACAATTAACGTCGATGCTTTTCTACTATGTATAGGTGTTGATTCATTATAATTTTAGCATTTTCTCATGAA
This sequence comes from Odontocerum albicorne, assembly GCA_949825065.1. Lineage (NCBI taxonomy): Eukaryota > Metazoa > Arthropoda > Insecta > Trichoptera > Odontoceridae > Odontocerum > Odontocerum albicorne. The sequence continues at coordinate 21,073,277 of OX463844.1, forward strand.
AAACTGTTTTTTTTAGTAAAAACTTCATTCAAATAGAAATATATTGACGCAAAATATTGAAATTTCGCAAAATTTGAGGTTTGGGACAAAAAACACGAAAACATATAGAACAAATAATATTTCTGTAGTGATTTTGTACATATATTCGAAACCTTGGTCGACAATAGCAGTTTTTTGAGTGAAAAGTGTGAAGTTTCAGTATATTTCTAAGAAATGTTCATACGTATCTTAGCAGGTTTTGATGTTTTATATTACAATTAACGTCGATGCGTTTCTACTATGTATAGGTGTTGATTCATTATAATTTTAGAATTCTCGCATGAAAAATTGTTTTTTAGTTAGTCAAAACTTCATTCAATCAGAAATATATTGGACGCAAAATATTGAAATTACGCAAAATTTGAGGTTTGGGACAAAAAACGCGAAAACGTGTAGAACAAATAATATATCTATAGTGATTTTGTACATATGTTCGTAACCTTGGTCGTTAATGCCAGTTTTTCGAGTGAAAAGTGTGAAGTTTCAGTATATTTCTAAGAAATGTTCATACATATTTAGCAGGTGTTGATGTTTTATATCACGATTAACGTCGATGAGGTTAGGGACAAAAAACACAAAAACATGTAGAACAAATAATATTTCTGTAGTAATTTTGTACATATGTTCGTAACCTTGGTCGTTAATGCCAGTTTTTCGAGTGAAAAGTGTGAAGTTTCAGTATATTTCTAAGAAATGTTCATACATATTTAGCAGGTTTTGATGTTTTATATCATAATTAACGTCGATATGTTTCTACTTTGTATAGGTGTTGATTCCTTATAATTTTAGAATTCTCGCATGAAAAATTGTTTTTTAGTTAGTCAAAACTTCATTCTAACAGAAATATATTGACGCAAAATATTGAAATTTCGCAAAATTTGAGGTTTGGGACAAAAAACACGAAAACGTGTAGAACAAATAATATTTCTGTAGTGATTTTCTACATACATTCGTAACCTTGGTCGTCAATGTCAGTTTTTTGAGTGAAAAGTGTGAAGTTTCAGTATATTTCTAAGAAATGTTCATACGTATCTTAGCAGGTTTTGATGTTTTATATTACAATTAACGTCGATGCGTTTCTACTATGTATAGGTGTTGATTCATTATACATTTAGCAGGTTTTATATCACAATTAACGTCGATGTGTTTTAACTATGCTTTTGTGTCAATTCATTATAATTTTAGCATTTTTGCCTGAAAAATTGTTTTTTCGTTAGTCAAAACCTCATTCAAACAGAAATATTGACTCAAAATATTGAAATTTGAGGTTTGGGACTAAAAACACAAAGACATGGAGAACAAATAATATTTCTGTAGTGATTTTGTACATATATTCATAACCTTGGTTGGCAATGCCAGTTTTTCGAGTGAGAAATGTTCATACATATTTAGCAGGTTTTGACGTTTTATATCACGATTAACGTCGATGCTTTTCTACTATGTATAGGTGTTGATTCATTATAATTTTAGCATCTTTTCATGAAAAACTGTTTTTTTTTAGTAAAAACTTCATTCAAATAGAAATATATTGACGCAAAATATTGAAATTTCGCAAAATTTGAGGTTTGGGACAAAAAACACGAAAACATATAGAACAAATAATATTTCTGTAGTGATTTTGTACATTTATTCGTAACCTTGGTCGTCAATGCCAGTTTTTCGAGTGAAAAGTGTGAAGTTTCAGTATATTTCTAAGAAATTTTCATACATATTTAGCACGTTTAGATGTTTTATATCACAATTAACGTCGATGCGTTTCTACTATGTATAGGTGTTTAACATTCATTATAATTTTCGCATTCTCGCATAAAAAATTGTTTTTTAGTTAGTCAAAACTTCATTCAAACAGAAATAAATTGACGCAAAATATTGAAAAATCGGAAAATTTGAGGTTTGGGACAAAAAACACGAAAACATATAAAACAAATAATATTTCTGTAGGGATTTTGTACATATATTCGTAACCTTGGTCGTCAATGTCAGTTTTTCGAGTGAAAAGTGTGAAGTTTCAGTATATTTCTAAGAAATGTTGATACGTATTTAGCAGGTTTTGGCGTTTTATATCACAATTAACGTCGATGCGTTTCTTCTATGCTTTCGTGTCAATTAATTATAATTTTAGCGCTTTTGCATGAAAAATAGTTTTTTTGTTAGTCAAAACTTCATTCAAACAGATATTATTAGCCAAAACTTCATTCAAACAGAAATATTGACTCAAAATATTGAAATTTCGCAAAATTTGAGGTTTGGGATGAAAAACACGTAGAACAAATAATATTTTTGTAGTGATTTTGTACATATATTCGTAACCTTGGTTGGTCGTCAATGCCAGTTTTTCGAGTGAAAAGTGTGAAGTTTCAGTATATTTCTAAGAAATGTTCATACATATTTAGTAGGTTTTGATGTTTTATATCACAATTAACGTCGATGCGTTTCTACTATGTATAGGTGTTGATTCATTATAATTTTAGCATTCTCGAATGAAAAAATGTTTTTTAGTTAGTCAAAACTTCATTCAAACAGAAATTTATTGACGCAAAATATTGAAATTTCGCAAAATTTGAGGTTTGGGACAAAAAACACGGAAACATTTAGAACAAATAATGTTTCTGTAGTGATTTTGTACATATATTCGTAACCTTGGTCGTCAATGCCAGTTTTTCGAGTGAAAAGTGAGAAGTTTCAGTATATTTCTAAGAAATGTTCATACATATTTACCAGGAAATGTCACCGAGGAGACTTCAACATCGAGAAAAAAAATACTGATATTTTTTTTACAATTTAATTGATCTGGATAGTCAATATCGTAGGAATATTTGGCAGATAAATGGCGATGACCATGGTTATAAAGATTTCTTTCAGAATGAGAATAAAAATGCGAGTGTCTTAAAAATAAGTGATCGATGAAAATGCATGGCTGATATAATTATTCAAAAAAAGTGATTAAACTTTATTTGGTTCATTGAAAGATTTACATTAATTATTTTCTTCATATCAAATCAATTAATCACCGTGAATTCTCAACATTCACATTTTTTTGTTTAAAATATTCGCTCCCACATGCAAGTTAATATTTTACGAACGGTATTGATTTGGTTCGCCCACAATCTTTGAGTCACTTTTGAGAAGAACGTTATTTATTCATACTGATCAGTTCAAACTAATAAATGATGACAGTGATTGGTTTTTATTCTATTTAAATAAAAAAAAGGAATATTAAAAGGCACGTACTTTTAACTTGTAATTTTTAAATAAATGGTTTTTTTTAATTTTTATACTTATGTATGTAAAAAATAATTGGACCTATGATATATACAAAGGGTGTAAATAATTTTATCAGTTTATTTGAGCTGTTGACCTCCTCCTTAAACTGTTTTTATTAAACGCTTGTCTTCCAGCTAAGAGTTGGCTGTATCGATGTTGAATTTTTTTTTTTCAAGTTTTTAGTTGGCTTTTATTTAAAGGGTTTTTAACATATGTATGCTTGATTATAATTAATTGTTACATGGCAATACATTTTCAGGGTTGTACTGTATAGATTGAAAGTGTTATACATTACAACGATTAAACTTCGATAATTTATGCGCAAAAATATAAATCATGTAAAATGCAGATATCACGTTAATTTGATAAAATCGTTCCATAATGGCCATTTTACTTACATATATGTGTTTTTAAATATCTCAAAAGGTTGAATTGGGGATTAATCCTTATTGCAACAAGCATGCTCAAGTGTTGTCTGCATATGACTATTTAATAATCAGCGTGTGTACCGAAAATAAATATGATATACGACTGTTAAAATTCGTGTTTCAAATATTACTAAAATATGACCAAACTATAGTAATTCAAAATGTGAAAACTAAAGCGTTTGTGGTATATGACTGAAGACATACAAAGTTTTTCTTTGAAGTTTGTTTCACTAAATGGATGAGGTCTCTTTTCCAAGTATTAAATGCTATAAGTGTATATATTCAAATATGGGTAAGTTCTTAAATAAATTCAACAGTCGATACCTTTGAACTAAAAAAAATGTTCTGCCAGACGTGATTTATTTTTCTCTGTTCTTGTCAATTTTGAATTTTCAAAGAAAAATTGTGGTGTACTAGATTTTTAGCTATTCGAATATTTCTGAAGCTGTGCACAATATTTAGTCATATTTATAGCTCATTTTTTTATAGATTTTAGTCAATAACTGTGTGTTTTGATTAAAGCGCTGCGCAAGGATACCGCGAATTAATTAATGAAATATTTTACATTAATACAGAGCAACACAATCTTTAACTCTAGAGGACGAACTCTTGACTTCGTATTCGTTAACTCAAGCACGTCTATATATCACAATGAATTTCCTTTATAAGGCGAGGATGTTTACCATCCTGCTCTGAAGTTTGTTACAACATTTTGCTGCAAGCAGAAGGGAAAGTTATAGATAACTTTCATCCCACCCGAAATAAAGAAATTGTATTTCAATAGAGTCTATACTGTATTTCAGTAGATATGTTTTCATTATTTACATACAAATGCGCTTAATGTTAATACAGATTACAGGCCTATTGCTATTTTCTCTTATGTAGTCAAACTGCTCGAGACCCTCATGAATTCTGTGTTGAAATCACACATATATTCCCACATTGTTGATGACGAACAATCTTTCAACGGGACAAATCAACTTAATGGTATTTACTGATTTTATTCCTTGTATTTACTGATTTTATTCCTTACATACTTGATGCTGAGTCCACCTTAATGGTATTTACTGATTTTATTCCTTACATACTTGATGCTGAGTCCAACTTAATGGTATTTACTGATTTTATTCCTTACATACTTGATGCTGACTCGCAGACTAATTGTCCATATAACGATTTTGCTAAAACATTCGATACAGTAAATTGTCTAATTATATCAACAAAAATGGATCAACTTTTTATTCTAAATAGTTTTTGTAACTCTTTAGAAACTATTTGTTTAACATATACCAGTTTGTTTCTTATGTTATATTCGAATTTTAACCTTTTGCTACATAATAAAGTGTTCCGCAAGGTTCCAATCTCAGTCCAACATTGTTTATAATTTTCATCAATGATATTGGCCAAGTCATCAGGTATTCCAAGTACGTACTGCTTGCCAATGATTTAAAACTATTTAAACGAGTTGATTCCCTTTAAAGTTGCAAAGAACTCAAGATCGTGGACCAAACCAATAAGCTGACTTTTAAATGTAAGCTTATAACTTTTTCAAGAGCCGGAATCCGGCAGAGCCATTTTTTCGAGTTCTGTAAAAAATCGAACCCGAAGCCCGCAGGTAGAAGTTAAGCATCTTGCCACTAGGACAAGGAGACTGCCCAATGAGCACACTCGACTCAATGTTCGAGTATTCTTAATTAACGTAATCAACTCATTATTGTTTACTGGCTGGGATCACCCACATTAGAGTCAATAGCTATAGAAAAAAAAATATCCATACACATTTTTTCTTCAACGTAAAACATATTCTAGGGTTGATCATTTATATTTTACTGATATTATACAAGACTTTTTGTACGCTTGAATTATCTGTGAAGAAAACAGTAGACAGAACCGAGTATTGTGAGTTCATTGAGTTATTACTCAATGAACTCACAGTCCTCGCTTACATAATTAAAAACCCCAATCAGTATTAAAATGTTGAAGAGATGAATTAAGTTTTAGACTCGATAAAAATAATTTATTCCGACGATGCGAGAGGGGTCCGTTGGACTTGTGACCAGCGTTCAAGACGAGTTTGTGTGATACATATCTTCGGATAAATCTCCATATTGCCGTAGCAGACTTTTTCCAGATGACTTCACTTGAGACCAGATAAGCTATTGAAGGATGTCACATTACCGAGGTTGCTCCACTCAACTATTCTCTTAGGTCATTCACTTTGGAAACTATTTTTTTTTCACTCATCACTACATGATCTATATCCGTTAAATGAACTTGATTAACTTACTTTAGTAACTTCTCAATTGGACATAATACAACAAGGACCCAACAACATTTTGAGATTATTGAAACTCTAAGACAATCCAGTTGCTTTCTATTAGTTTGTATTGAAAAAAGTAAAACTGATTTTAACTATGATTCGTTTACACGGTTCAATATTTTACACATATTTATATATTAAGCACTTCATTGCACAAATTTACAATCAACGGATTTATTGCTTTACGGAAATATCTTCCAGCCAATCAGACAAGAGTAACATATGTTGTGCCACTTGTTGGTTAAGATGCTAGAAAATTTGGGGTGTTACACAGAAACATAACATTTAAAAAAGTCAGAATAAACATAACAAATTAAAAGTAGAGAACAAAAATGTATACATTATTTATTAATAGTAACTGGAAAAGGAAGGGATAAGGAAATACAATTAGAATTCAGAATAGGGAAATACACGCTATGTCAATGAAGAGGAATACAATTATTTTTAAGTCCTTTTTTGAAGAACATAATACAGGATTGTCTTTTCTTTATTTCAAATAAACCGAAAATGGGTTTTGTGGGTTTGCCTGTTTGTTTATGGTGCATACGTTCAATTTATCGTCATATTATCATCTTCAACGCAACACTCCAGAATTCGCACCCATCAATCTCGATCCTGGATAACTCGGGGCACGTTTCTTATTATCTCAGTTGTTTAAGATCTTTCGGAGTTTTGTACCATATAATTTGACTTGTAATGCCGAAGTTTAGAAAACCTTGCAGTTTTCATCTTCAGAGCTTTTTTGAAGTCAGAGGTGAGGTTGACTACAAACAGCCCTGAAGATGAAAACTGCTGCGTTTTCATAAAGTCGGTGTAACAAGCCAAATCATGCGACGCAACACTCCGAAAGACCTTATTCGAAGAACCACGAAAACATCAAAACATATTTACATATTCTCTGTTTCGTTATGTTGTCCTGTCATTTGTCTCTGTTTCATTGTTTGGATACGTTGTCCAGTCATCTTAACTTATCTAGCCAAATAATCGTTCTCGTCGTTCAAGGTGTGTTTTGAGAGGCGAAGTTCAGGACAATGTACGTGTCCCAGCCATCGAAATTTTCCAATGTCAAGATATTTGAAGACTCTGGATTCCATGTTTTTGCTATCCACTATGGAAAACAACTGCTTGATAGAGTTGGATGTTTTAAGGACAATTAAAAAAATAATCCGAAATGGTTTGGAGATCGATAGAATAAATTCTTTAAGGCGTACAAAACAAATATAAAAGTCTTAAATGATTACGTAAAAGGAAAAGGTGAGTGAGAAAATAATAAATGAATGTATAAATTAGGCAATTTTTTATTGAGATAAATGTGTGAATTGAAAAACAGCAAAGCATATGTGAGGAAATGTATAAGTGTGAATGAACCAAAAGCCGTATATATGTGGATATGTAGAAATGTGCATATCTGTCATTTCTGCTTGCTTCAACAAAGGTAGCATGAAGATATGTATGTATTATGTATGTATATGCGTATATGAAAAAAATACTAAATATTCTGTCTTCGAGGGTGCTGAGGAACTATCTGTTCAAAATACAGTGGGAAACGAACCAACTTGTCAAATCTAGAAAAAAGAACCAGTTACTTGTATATATTTTCAACTGCCGCTTTTAATTAGTATTTAGTATAAATATATGCATTTGTATATACTTATCCAGTTATATATGTAAATGTTTCAAGATATTAAATTTAAAATAATTACCGAATTAATAATGATATATCTTCAAATTTAATGAAAAGTTCTTAAGAATTGTTTTCCTATTGAGTAGAGTATTTATTTAAAAAGATAACCATATTGACTTAATTAATCTTATTTTTTTACCGTAAAAGACCATATAGTATATGACTATAAGTTGTATTTAATATATAATATATTTTTATTTGTTAGGAATTTATTCGGATGAATAAAATGTGGAGCATGTTGGAATTAAGTAATCAGAAGTTATATTTCTTCTTTAAACCGGAAATCCTTTTCGACCTTGCAGTTAACTACAAATAACATTACGTCTCCATAGTGATGATAATAATAAATAAATGTTTTTTAAAACATGGCCAAAATCTTGAAAATACTCTATATTGAATAATAATCAATTTACATATTGAAAGCAAAAATATTATTTTATTCCTTAGAAAAAAAAAGAATAACTAACTTTAAGGTGTATCTTTATAATCAGCATAATAAATAAGTAAAATTAAAATAAATACAGTTGTATTGATAGCAACGTAGTATGTTTATAAACATATTTTGAAATTACATATACGGATATATTTCAAGAAAATAGCGAATAAAATACATTTAAGAGAAAAACTATCAAAATAACTAGTAAAGGGCCCGTTTATTACAAATTATCAGATCTAGAGCATTGTGTGATTGAATTTATTGAAGATAGCCCATAAGCCAAAATAAATAAATACAACTGCAAGCAAGATATAAAAACCAAGATGTCAATAATGAAGAGCAAGTTTACTATTTACCAGACGGATTTTCGTACGGAACATAAAAAGGTTGACAAATATGTATATCTACCTAGGGACACTAATCTCGAAAAATGGATATTGTGAAACGGACATTCAGAGACGAATTCATATGATAAAATGTATAATGACCAAACTCATAAATATATGCTAAAGTCAGTTAATACTTCTTTACAATAAAAATCGTTTGGTAAAAACTATGGGTTTCTCCATAGCACTCAATAATGTTGAAATGGTCTCTGAGAAAAAATATATGCTAGATATTTTTGAGATGTGGTGTTGGTGCCAAATGTCTCGCATCTCATGGATTGTATGCTGCATCAATGTATCGATCTACTAGGATTTACAGATAAAAAAAATTGTTAACGACATGCAAGAGGAAAATAATGTCAAATTTCGGATATATTGATATAATAGATACAAACAGTTTGGAGAAGCTGGTAGTGATTGGAAGTATTGAAGAGTGTACGTAAGAGGATGGTCTCCAGCAAAATGGATACCAAAATAAAGAGATGACTAGTTTATCATTGAATGTTGCACTCGTGTCCCAAGACCGGGTGGAGTGAAGTCTAATCATCCATTAATTTCCAGACCATGAGGGAACAACATCGCGCTTAGCCATGTGCAGCACGACTAAGATTTAGAAGATAATGCTGGTGTTAGGACAGATTTCAAGATGTTTAGAAAACCTCCATGCATTTTGTCAAGTTCCTACGGCGAATATTATAACGTCATTCATATTGTTGTAAGAAAACATAGATATTGCAATAGAGTACATATTTATATTTAACATGTTTTTTTTCTAGGTAGGTTTAATTCTTAAGTAGAAAACATATTATTTTATGAAAACTAAGATATTGTAATATAATTTATGTATATTTTTTTTCTACCAAGATCTATACTTTTAAGTAAAAGGAAAACTAAGAAATCTCAGATTTTAACCATTTACTTCATGGATAATATATTTTTCTGTCACATTAAATTTATAATTGAGTACTATAGTTATTATTTTTGACGTTTTTCCAAGATACTTAGAATTTCCGCCAACATTTTTTAGCCTGTTTTACCGTCTCGTGTTTTAACAATCTAACTCTATTAATTTAATAAATAATAATAACATTTAGTAGCTGATGAGGACTCAAATAAGCAATGGATTTTTTTAAATTTAAATTTAGAGGATTGGATAGGCCAACTAAGAAGTACAAGTTTATTTTTAAAAAATAAACTTACTATCATGAAGATATACATAATGAATTAACTAGCCAAGACCTGTGACAGAGCAATCTTATTCCTTAGTAACTAATTCAAATTATGTTTCGTGAGCACTTAAAAACTCAGTTAAAATATATACATACTTAAAAATGCTTGTGAATTAATTGCTGATAACATTTGTATTTTTTTGCGTATACAGGTACGCAAAAAGCCAATAATTTTAAATATATTGTATAATGAGTACAACCACGACAATTTTAAAAATAAATATGCGTCATCTTAAACAGGTGCAATAAAATAAGGCGAGGTTTTTTTAATTGGTTAAGAATTAAAATTGAAGACACACAAAAGGTGTGTCATATATGTGTACAAGTATCGATAGTCGAAATCAGTCAAGCGGTACAAAGCATCAAGGAAAAAGTAGAAAAGGAAGTTGGAGTGTCATGTCTGCTTGGTGACATAATCATTTAAATATATCTGGGAGACCAATTAACACAAGGTGAGAGACTAAATATAAATTGATCGGTAATGAAGTAGATCAAACATATGGTAAGAATATTTGAATAGTTGGTTTTTATATTAAAAAAATACACCTGATACAGCAAAACGTACACCTGATACAGCAAAACAAACAGCAAAAATCATGTGAAACGTATGCTTTTTGCTGTTCGGTGTATTTCTTTACATATTTCAATTACAAAATCATATTCGTGGCAAAGCTTTCTTTAGTGTAAAATTTGTATTGTTGGAACTAGTATTTCATTCCACATTTTGTTTGCATAAACGCGTAATAATTAGAGATATTTTTCAAGAGTATTTAATTTTCTTCACATACTAGTATACTCGTATGTGTAAAATTTTCAAATGTGTTTTTTTTTAGTTCAACAATCACATAGTGGAAATGGAGATAGCAGACCAATAATATTTTATACGTTTAAGTTTATTTGAGATAAATTTATGTTATTTGATAGAATTAATTTTATTTCCAAAAAAATATGGTTTCAATTTGAAAAAAATATAAAATGTCGTTTATACATTCTTGAAAATATTCTAAGGATCACAGATATGAGATTTTGATATTTATGCACTGATACTGTTTTATGTGGTATATGTTTTGCGAGAAGGTTAAATGTTTACATTTCAGTGAAGATCGGTGTCGACATGCTTAAAACTTAGATAAAATGGAAGTGTCAAACTTTGATTATAGACTTGGATAATCAAACATATGGTAAAATATTGGTTCAAATAGTGGATTATAACAAATTTAAAACTAAAATAAGTTATTGATCTTCCAAATAATGCGGAAAAGGTTCCAAAATGGTTCCAACAGAGACTTTTCTACGGCATGATGGAGCCAGACGATAACCAGCTGGAAAAAAAGAAAACTGGGAGAAGACACCGGGTGACCGGTCGGGCTAGATATAAATAGTCCGGGAAGCTAAATGTATACGTGAGTTGTATAGCCCCTTGAGATAATTTATAATAATTTACCTTATGTTTTCTTAAAAATGTGAAAATTCATTAATAAATTTCACAAAAAAAAAAAAAGATTTACTAAAATAATCAGTACGAGTATTATGTAAGATACGAGACCAATGTACGAGTACATGGCCGCGTGGTAACGCACTGGACTTCGGTGCGGAAGGTTACCGTTTGGAACCCCGCACAACTACTCACTTCGAATGACAAAGGATTTTTCTCAACGTAGTATTCGGGGGTATTAGGATAACTACATATGACTTCGGTTAAATCTATTCATTACAAAAATCATATCGGTGTGCCCTGATCGTTTCATTTCTTTGTATCATCGGATCCAGAACAGCGGCGTGTTTCGTGAGCTTGTTGGTGTGCCGTTCACTCACTTAAAAAACAAGCTCCACGGTACAGTTTTCGCTTTCCAACTGAATTGATGTTGGAACGAAGGTAAGAGACGTTTGCGAAAATCGTAGTATGAATAAATTATATATATAGTTACAATGAATAAATTATTTAAATTCTAAAAGAGGGAAGAGTGAAAAACCTTCCTAAAGTGAGAGTATGCATGACAAGGTGCATGGACCCAGAAGAAGCGAAACATTTTTGTCCAGATAGAATAAAGTGAAGTGCTGTTTTCTTTGCACGCTGCAATAGTAATGATGATTGACATTATAACCAAGAGTCGCCCTAAAGTTTTTAAATTAAAAAAAATAATTTGAGCATTTTAAATATTTTTATAGCACACATAATAAATACGATCAACATTTTTAACAATTAATTGTATCATGAACAGCCTTTGTCGATCGATTTAAATGAGCGAGATATTAAAAAAACTATAAGCCACGGGTTTAATTAGAATAACAAGGTTTTTGTCAAACATTCCTGATTGATTGCACAAGCTTGTTTAGTTCGGTCTCGTTCCAGTGACAAAGACTCGACATTCATCTTGGTAAGATTTACATACAAATTATGGCCAGTGTACTTGTTATTTTAAGTTGATATTTTTAATTCTTGTTTCAGTTTTAATTTTCCATATTTCTTATAATGCATTCTTGAATATTAATGTGTTCCGATTGATTTAAGTATATTAAACTTTATGAGGAAGATATTTTAATTTATTTATATTAGATATTTGTATTATACGTTTGTCAGAATCAGATAACAATTTGGTCATATTGATTTTTAACTTTCATTTCAATTAATAGATAATTTTATTTAAACACATTTTTAACAAAAAAATAATAATTGTGAACTCGAAAACTTAAATGATATTCTTAGAAATATTTTCAAATTTTTTAAATAAAGTTCTGAAAAACGACTTTGTCAAAAGAAAAGAAATCTGATTTTTTTTCAGATTTCTTTTCTTTTGACACTTGGATGCATTGAAAAAGGCTTCACTCAGTGTATTCAAGTTATTTATTTATTATTCTCAGCCGTTTTCGGCTCAGTGTTGAACTTAAGTCTCATGAAGTCAAATGAGGTTATGCGTGGTCTTGGTGGTCATTACGACTCTCGTCTTGCATTTGATTATGATGTGAACGAGAAATTGAAGAAGTCTTTTAGATTGCTAGGATGCCTAATGAGAATCACAAGGCCATTTAAGAATTTATCATCATTGATTATATTGTATAAGTCACTGGCAAGAAGCAGCTTGAAATATGTCTCTGTAATATAGAACCCTAAATATAGATTGTACGTTGGTTTAGTTGAGGACGTCTAACGGCGATTTTTAAGATGTCTGTGCCATAAGGAGGCGTTTCTAAGTGTTCTTGGATCGTACGAAGTGTTGTGTTTTTTCGATCTTTAATCACTTGAGGCTTTTAGACTTACTTTAGATATTTTATTTCTTTGCAAAGTCTTGAATGGTCTTGTGGACTCACCTGCAACTACTGGAAAGTATTGATTTAAGTGTTCCCTCTCGCTCTCTTAAAATATCAGCTTTATTTAATGAAGCTACATTTAGAAGTACATCGGCCTCCATAACCCAGCAGAAAGAATATACAGACAGTTAAACCCGATAGTTGACTCGAATGTGAACATATTTTATTTAACACTGACATAGTTAAAATGAACGGTGGCTGAATTAATAGAGGAAAGGTATTTAATTTTTTTCTCCATATATTTTATGTAATTAGTAATGTTTTCTCTGACGTAATATGACAAAACTATGCATAAGATGAACACTGCTAGTTAGTATTTTAATCTTTGGTGTTATTTATAAATTACAATATACATACGTTCTGTGTGGAAATCTTAATTGATTTCCTAGAAGTATTATTTTAAATAAAAGTAAAATAAAAACTCTTCCGAGGTACCTGCTGTGTACCAACAAAACACAGTGCTTTAGGCATATCAACAATTTTATTAGCAGTTTTAAACTGCCATTCTTTTGGTTTTGGCAGTTCATCTTGCTGAGAATCATTAATGCCCTTTGCATTATAATTTCGTAATTGACAGATTTTTTTTTGTTAATTTTAGATATAAATTTCACATATATAAGCATAATGGCGAAGAAAATACATTAAAGAGAGAAGCAATCAAAAGGTATGGGCTCATTTCACAATATCCCTCCGGTTGAGATACACCCCCACTAATAGAGGGCAAAACCAGCTGAGAGGACATCAAATGTTTTCAGCCCACACCCTTACTCTTTTTTCGAGAATTGTTGAAGTAGTATACACCACTATACGAATTATTGTTTCATACAGCTTGACAAGTGTTTTCGTAGATTTTTTTAATTGAAAACGCAGGCGATTGTGAGAAAGAGGTTAAAAAGATAAATTTTCTATATTCCAGAATGACGAGTATTTTTTTAATTATCAATATTTATATAGCTTTAATTTTAAAATAAAAAGGAAAGTCAGTTACTTATTTAAACGTCAATAAAAGAATAATTTTGCTAGCAAATTATCTGAACAATCGATTCGATAATTAAACAGAAATATCGAGCCGGTGGATCACGAGAAACGCATATTAATTGAATTGTAAAGAACGTTACGGGGAATTCCGATAACCTTTGGATATAAAGTCATTATCAAGGCTTGAAACTATATCATCAATTGTTGGTTGAGATTGAGTCCGCAATGGCTTGCGTGGTGCATGAGGATGTCTACAGAGTGGTACAAAAGAAATAGCGTCAGTTCTGCGTCCCACGCAAATCGTTCGACCAATTCATAATATATCATCAGAGTATTTTGTACATTTAGGGCCGTACATGCAACCAACTCCTCGAATACAACTAACATTTAACTGGGTTTTTTTATGCAGGTGAATCGAGTGAAAACGTTACTCTTCAAACATGCATAAGGTAAATGTATAATATAATATTGAAAATTCTTATGAATGCAACGAAATTATGGGTATTGAATGTGGTGTATAGGTTATGGGTATTGAATGTGATAAAAAGTATGTGCGATGTGTGGGTTACTGTTATCTGGGTAGTGTATTAACGTGAGATGACCGAGTAGAAAGGGACATTGAAAGAAGGGTAGCGTTATGGAACAAGGTGAACGGAACACTTTAAGTAATATACAATAACCGCGCTATATCAAAAGTAGCAAAAATTACAATACACAATGATGTGTTGATGTCCATCTTGACTTATGAAAGTGAAACTGGGATTTGGTACAAGAAGGATAAAAATAAGATAAAATTTTGGATATGCGAGCATAAAAAAAAATGAGTATCAGTGTATGTGGAAGGCGATAAGAAGATATCAGAAATGAACGCATGGATAAAATGGGTGTTTTAGTAAGATGAATAAAGGAGGTTTAATAAGTATTGGACATGTGGAGAGACTGAAATAAGTTAGTATGAAAGTCAGAAGTGCAAGATGAGTGTGTAAGAGATAGACCGAAGGAAACATGGGTGGATCAAATATACCTGATTTTTAATGAAGATTAAGTAAAAATCATGAATAGTAAAAGGTTGTACATGAGAATATGTATTAATATGGAGGAGATAGAAAAATTAGGAGATTTGTTATCTCTGCCTACACAACAAGGAATAGGGCATGGTGATATGTATGTATGCAGTTCTCACAATTCACTAAGGTACTGAAGTTCACTGGATTATGTATCACGTTTTATTTACTCATTTATCTATATGAAAGTAATCTATGATAACATACATAAACATAGCAGCTGTATGAAAAACATGACAAACAAAAACCAGTAACTTAAAGTGGACACTAAAATAATATGAATCCGAGTTTGTTGTTGGTCATTTGCCGTCTCCTCAGTAAACTAGGATTTTGCCTGTATCTTATTGAGGACTAAATTGAAAGAATAGGTTGATGCTTTTATGATAAAAATCTATGACAAAAACAAACTGATTGTTGATTTTTATTAAATTGCTTTATCATAAAGTCTCATTTACTTGATAGGTTTTGAGACCTTATTATGAGTACATATCATGTTAGTTAGCCCTTGACGTACTGTATCAATTTGTGAAAATGTGACATGTCTTACAATTTTCTCAATACGAGTATATAATATTTACCAAAAATATATTTAGGAGTTTACATAAAAAAATCAGTACAATATACTTATGCAAGTTCAAGACACAAACTCCTGCGGTGACAACAACCACGTTCCGATATCTAAACTTCTCGAACCTTTTTGCCTATATTGAATTTAGGATTTTATTTTACGTCGCGGGGGCCAGATAGGCATATATTTTCAGGGCAAAATATGTTCTAACTTTAAGGATGGTGAATATTAAGTCAGTTACCATGCGAGTCAATGTGTCTTTCTTGAGTTTGGATTTTATTTGTGTCTTGATGCTAGTGCTAGATAATAAACTTTAGGTGTAAGTTGGAAATGTTCAAGATCCAATACTATGTGAATAGTTCCGTTTTGGTATACCGGATAGAAAATTTATCAAACTAGAAATAATAGTAAAAAAGTATTAAAGATTTTGTTTTTAAGCTCCTATAGCGAATGGGAGCTAAATTAATATAATGCACCTGATCAAAAATGTTTTTTTTTTTTTTTATTAAACAAGTAAATTGTTACAACCTAAATGTATATTTTCTACTACTGTTTCAACTTTGATAATCACCCAGTCTAGTATGTCACATGATAATTATTCAAGGAGTATAGGGTCTCTATCATAACTAAATTAAACCTCAAGTCCATTCTTTAGTACCATCATCCAGATATTAATAACATTGAGGTAGTGTGCATCCTAGTTCCTGCTTTATCCATTTTCCCAATAATCTACCCTCCCTTCCAGTGGCAGATGCAATTGTTATATCTGTTAAATTATCAAATGATTCGTGTCTTCTTTAAAGTTAAAAACTTCGTGTCTTCTTTAAAGTTTATCAAATGATTCGCGTCTTCTTTAAAGTTAAATATCATTTTATTTATATTATTTAAATGAAATTTTTACCTTTCACCCGACAAAGAAAACGAATTTTTAAACGATTTTTTGGTTGGTAGGAAAAGGTTGCATAAGGCAACAAATTCTAAATTGAAGCGTTTAAATAAATATAGCATATATACACGTTGTCACCGAAGAATCAAGTGCACTGACCCCGAATATTTATTCAATGAGCTCATACATTGTATAAATATGATATTGGTGAGTGAACGATGCACATTGGCTAGGAAAAAAGTAGATGTGAGACGCATGCATATAATAAACCTTGCATGGCTTTGCAGTTGAATAAAACACAACCTTATCTGTGAGAGTAGAGCATTATTCATATGCAATGAGACTGTATGAGATATGAGATCGAGGCACATATCGACCACGGACGCTACTGCAGCGTCATCGGGTAATAAAAATAATTCATCGGGAATAAATAATTGAAATGATTCCGTTTGCGGAGGCCACTCCGTACGGGTAGCGGCAATTAACTTGTACCGCTCACAGCCAGACCACTCCATTCCCGGCCTGACAGGACGATGTTACAAATATTCAAATGGGACGCCGGCCTTGGTTAGCGGCGGGGATGCCGCGGGTGGGAAGGGGAAAACAGGACATCTCGAGATACGAGGAGTTAGAAGAGAAAAACTTATTTTGAAACTTTCACGGATAGGATGTAAATTTCGAATTGCACTTATTCGTACGTATATATTTGCAAAAAAAATTTAATTTACATTTCGACCTTTTTGGAATATTAGAGGAAAAATAGATGTTCATTGTATGATCTTATATTTATTCAAAATTTTTGTACAGTAACTTTTTTTAAATTGTATTTAAACATGATGTGCATATCTCAGTGGCATGATATTTTTGCTCGTACTTGGTAATAATTTAGGTAAGGTAATTTTATTTTAACACTTTCGTATAAATTCATCTGGCGAATTTATTGATTCAAAGCAATATCTTATAGTCAACCAGTTTTTTTTTAAATTTTATCGGTATCCATGATTGTGTCTTAAATTTTGTTAGTGTAAACAATATTTGAAGAAAAGTAACAGAATTAAAACAAAATATAAATCTCAAGAAATATATATATATCATGATGGAAATTGTAAAGGAGTTCCAAGTCATTAATATTAAATCTTAAAATTTATAGAGCGCTATTTCGACACACCAAGAGCGCTTTTAGAATTTATGTAAGGCAGCTACTAAGCACTTGAATAATTCATTCAGATTAAAAAAGGTATTCTAGTAATAAATATTTATGTAACAACCTTAAACCGTCTGAAATCCAGCCAGGAACGCCAGGATAATGCTTGTCTAGGCCAAGGAGCCGACCAATGCACCAATAAAATGTATTATGTGGGTTGAATATTTTTTGCATAAACATCCAATCATAGTTCTGTCATTTTTCATTACACTTTCTCTGTATATAGATGATTGAATTGGCTTGTGGCAATCTCTAACAATAGACTAGAGATGTTAATAACAGAAAACCAAAGATAGACGTCTTAAAAACTAAGCCATAAATGTATTTTAACTGATAAGACCACATTTCTGGCATATATTTTAATATTGATTTAAAGAAATAATTTATGTAATTTCAATAATTATTATTCAGTTAAACGTTTTAAAAAAGGACTCTTTCAAAAACAATATTTTGTATATTTAATTAACAATGACTTTGTAATAACATAAAGTCTTAGTGGCTTAATACCACTACGCTTTTGAATAAAAACAAAGTAATTCCCAATGTAATAAGTAGTGATTATTACGCTATCTATATTACACTATGTTATGTATTGTCAGTAAGAAAAAAACACCAAAATAAAATTTCTAGTGAATCTTATGGAATCCTTTATGTTATACGAGTATGTAGATTATTCAACCAAATGAAGCAAAATATTTTTATTTATCTGTTTATTACATTCACGTTTCAAGAAATAACTCAACATCTAAAGTCTCATAAATTATATTTTCAAATCTTCCTACTGGCAAATATCTGCCCTTTCTGCTAACATTACACAATATTGACAATATGTTAAGTATTTTCAACGTGTTTTTATATTACTAAAGACAATATATATTAAACATTTTAATCACGTTTATGTTATTTGATTACAGTTATCAAATATATATTCAATTTAAATACTAAACTTGTTTACTAACTCCTATACTATCTAAGAATAAGGTTAACTTTTTTATTATCTTATAAAGTATAAATGTATACATAAATGTTACATATGGTTACCTGTTTCTGTAAAAAAACTCAGCATTATTGAATATTTTCGTTTAAGGCGCAAATGCGGGCCTTTTTTGGCGTATGGGGCGCGCATTACCAATAAGGGTTGGACCGTGGAGCGACCAGGGGTGGAAGTCAGTTACATTACTAGTACCTTGTCACATCAATAATAACGTGTCACAGCACTGGTCGATTTGGCAGCCATATTATTTCATATCACTGGTCTTATTTCATAACCGTATTTAAGCTCAAATAAATATTGTTTAATCTGAACAATCCTGGGTTAAAAATAACATAACACAAAATGGTGTCAGAAGTGGAATGCGAACCCGTGCCCTCAAAGAGATTCATGTCCACGTGTAACAACTGAAAACCTTTGATAGAATATTTTGACATTAAAACACAGAAAACATTGGAATAAAACAAGATTATATTCATACTTACAATATAATTTTATTAAATTAAAATGTGACTTCGTCAAATGAGTAAACGATTTTTCGAATATTATTTCTTAATATAGATGAAAGATGATATCCTGATGCAACGATTTTCATTAAATAAAGAACATATCCAAAAACACATTTGTATTGTCTTTTTAATGTTTCAAATGATTTATTAAATTCACTGTCCTCAGTGAGATACAGGCAAAAGCCTAGTTTACTAAGGACACGACAAATGAAATGCAACAAAGTCAGATCCATTAAAATTGTGTCTAAATTAAATTACCTGTTGTTTTTTCGCAAATTGTATATATTTCTTGTCATGTGTAAAATAAATAAATAAATTTACAATATCTGTATACCTATAAAATTATATACACTGATATTCAAGACAAACCTAAACTGTGTAGTATTTCTTAAACAATACTGGTGTAATTTTGTACTAACATACCACTATGTACTATGATTTGTTAATAAAATCAGCTTATTAAAAATATGCTAATTCTGGTCGAGTGATACCTACCAAAAAGCGTAATAGAAAATGCGATGTGAATAATACAAAACAAGTCTTGAACTATAAAACTAATGGTACATACTGGAAATACTGTTTCTGGTGGTTGAAGTATTACGAACATTTTTACGACCACGTAATGATGCAGGATGTTGAGCCAATATAGAGTAATTGTGAGGAATCTTTTACGAGTATGTTGTTTCCTAGATTTTTTATTTATGGCACATAAACTTGTCGAATAGTACTATTATATAAGAACAAATGCTCTAGAATGGAGTGCAATAACTATAGAGTCATCAGTTTAGTAAGTGTGGTAGGTAAACTGTATGCAAGGATTTTAATTGTGAGAGTGAGAAGAATAACTGAATAGAAAGTATAGGATGCACAAAGGGCTTTTTTGGTGGTAGAGGATGAATGGGCCAGATTTGTACCAACATCAGTAATCAATGCGTTAATGAAATTGATGTTTTAAGTAAGTTAAAGAAAGGAGCTTAAAAATTGTTTGGACATATGGAGATAACGAATGATGAAATAATGACTAAGCGAGTATACAAGCCAGATGTGTCCGTGTTAGAGGGGAACCTGAGAATTTGTAGGAGAATAAACGAGAATAAACGTGTGAATTTGTAGGAGACGAAAGTAGTGCATTTGGATAAAATAGTTTGGATTTTTTTAGTTCCGTCTACTTTGCAAGGAATAACGCGTGATGATATGCAGTCGTATGTCTGTATGCATTATCACTATGAAAAATAAATACTATTATATTCAAGTATAACTCTTATTATCTTCTTATTTTTGCTATAGATTCATGATCTCTTTTTTCCTCGACTTCCATCTATACCCCATCTTTTTGTTGGACTGCCTGGTGGTATGGGGTATTACGAGAAACTATATAGCGCATTTGTATATAACGTATTCTTTGTCTTGCCCATCTTCGGTTTCCCACATTCTTCTTATTTTTGTCTTTGCCTACCCCATCTCCGGATATCTTCGGTTTTACACATTCTTCTTATTTTTGTCTATGCCTACCCTATCTTCGGATATCTTTGGTTTTACACACTCTTCTAATTTTTGTCTTTGTCCACCCCATCTCCGGATATCTTCGGTTTCATACATTCTTCTTATTTTTGTCTTTGCCTACCCCATCTCAAGATGTCTTCGGTTTCACACATTCTTCTTATTTTTGTCTATGTCTACCCTATCTCCGGATATCTTCGGTTTTACAAATTCTTCTTATTTTTGTCATTAGCCACCCCATCTGCGGATATATTCGGTTTCACACATTCCTCTTATTTTTGTCTTTGCCTACCCCATCTCAGGTTATCTTCGGTTTCACACATTCTTCTTATTTTTGTCTTTGCGTACCCCATCTCCGGATATCTTCGGTTTTTACACATTCTTCTTATTTTTGTCTTTGCGTACTCCATCTCCGGATATCTTCGGTTTCCCACATTCTTCTTATTTTTATCTTTGCCTACCCCATCTCCGGAAATCTCCGGTTTCACACATTCTTCTTATTTTTGTCTTTGCCTACCCTATCTCAAGATGTATTCGGTTTCACACATTCTTCTTGCTGTTATTTGACATTTATTGTATGGTATTATCGACCCCAGGTCGAAGCAATATCAACAAAACATGTATACATCTTTTTATATTTTACCATTTAATTATCTACGACTCTTTTCAGTAATCTTTAGTTTTGGAGAGTGGTTTAGTTTTGCTTAATTTATCAAAACGTTTATTTTAACCAGGATGTTTTCGTTTGATTAAAAACATGGTGATACATGGATGCTAACAATATTTATTCTGAAACAATTGTGAATAGTAAGAACAAATTGTAAACGACCTCTTTGGCCTACTTGATAAGACACTTGACCTCCTCCGATGGTTTCGGGTTCCGATTCCCGATGGCGCCCGATAAAAAAAGGTTCTAGTCTGGGAAATTGTTTAGCAATACTCGCACGCGTTTTTTTCCCAAGCTATTGTCCCTAGGGTCTCCTTAGGTTGCCCTTTGCAATTGTTTTTAAGTACCTCATTTGCGGCGGTCTTTAACATAGGGTATGCATAATTACCTATAAATGTTAGTCACGCTAGGGTTTTATTAATTTTTTATTTCTCCTTGATTTTGTAGCAAATTTTCTCAATTTACTTTTTTAGACTATATCCACCAACTATCATAAGAATCGCTTCATCGTTTGCGTATTTCAAACAACAGCTCAAAAATCATTTTATTTCTCATCAGTGACGTAGCGTGACTGCTGGTTCTCCCTACATATCATCCTTCTTCCTAATATCTCCTCCCATCTCTTACCCACATACGTAATTCTTATATTTAAGTCGTAAGATCCTTGTCTTCTTTGTATCTTGCAATTCTGTTTTTTTATATAACTCTCAAAATATCAATCTTTTACCCAATATTGGAAATAAACTTGTTCAACAATTTCCTAGTTAGTTAGAAGATATTAATTACCCTTGGGCAACGAGCTCGTTAAATTGTACATTGTAAAATGAAGAGTTTAATTTATAAATAATGTGCCAAATGACGTTGATATGAAAAGTAATCTCGACTGCAAAATATTTATTTAGTAATGGAATCCAAAACTTTCAGGTGGATGTTAAATATTTTATATAAAAGCTAGGTAGATTACCATGAAACATTTTTATAAACATTATAAGACAAAGCAAGCATATGTGAATTACTTTACATAATTATTTAGTTTTTGAATTAAACAAAACATGAGTAGGTAAAATGCGGGCTGAAGCAGATCAGAAGTCTTGCAGAGTGATACTGTGGTGTGTGGGAGTGTATCTCCACTAATGAAGGTGTCTCCCGTCACGGAGTCCGGCGTCACTGCAGCTGATGATGCAGATATCGGCTCCGATATCCCGGTAATTACTTCACCTCTTTCATGTCTTCTCGCACTCTTTGTAGATACAAGCAGCACACACCATCACAAGAAGATACAAGACTCTTTTTATATAGTATCTATTGGATTGTCAATTGAAGATGGATTTTATGTAATTAAGAATATTAATTAATGAAACTGGTTAATTATTTAATTAGTTTTTTTCACCTTGTGATTACAATTCCATCTTACGATTACAATCTTGATTAACATAGTAACTGTTGTTGATATACCAATATTCCATCCTAAGGGTTGCAGGTGCAATTCCTGTTGGGCCTAGATTTTTTTAAAATTGGTACCAGGCTTCTTTACTTTTAATCTTAAGACTTTTTAAACCACTTTCTGGTGCTAATAAATCCGCCAAGTTATATTGTATATAACTAAAGTATATTAAAGTACAATAATTGTCTTTTAATTTGTTTTTCCGTTTCGTCTAAGTTTGAACTATATTTTTTTCTCTCTTTTCGCTTGCAGTGAATCTAGGGCTATATGAGTATAGTATGTGTAAATTTGTGCGTTTATATTTTGAACAATATTAGTATGTTTGTTGTGTTTATGATTATGCCAACTACTTATTTATCGTCGCGTTTTGTATTATAGTCTAAAAGGATGTGGGTTGAGAAACAACTATCATCCTCGCAACCGAGTTCGCTCTTCAATTGGTGGGGTGTGTCTCGATTGGGAGGATGTTGTGAGATAAGCCTAGACTTTTTGATATACTCGTATTTTGGTGAAATATATTTTTTTCCCATTGCCTTAATATATGACAAACTTTATAATATATGACAAACAAACATAAAGCATTATTGCGAATATGTATATTCGAACCGGACAGTATCCAAATTTGCTTAGATGATAGTCAATAATAATATTTTGATGCCACTTTTAATAAATAAATCTTTAGTGATTACAAATGAATGTAAATTAAAGGCTGATGGGTTGAGTAGGATGAAAAATAGCATGCTGAGATAGTTTGGACATGTACAACGAATGAATGAAAAAATATTAATAGAACAGATAATAAGTCCAAATGTGAGGGAAAGGTATGTGAGAGGAAGACCAAGGAAATAATGGATTCGTAAATTTTATTTTAATTTAAATGACAATTTTACGTAGCGCCGTTTAGTGAGCTTTTCTCGAACGAGCTCTAACTTGGGATGCGAACGTACTATTGCTAAACAAATCATGTTTGGCAGCTAAAGAAGCGCCCGAAGGAATCATGTGAGATAATTGCCTTGTAGCAATCTATTCCAACCAACCAGAAAGATGATTATTAGGTCTTAAGTAAAAATCAGACAGAAAACCTTTTTTTTATTTATCTGGATTCTGACTGGAATCGAATCCGCATCGTCCGTATCAGAAGACTGGCGTCTTACCAACTAAGCCACCGAGGTCATCAAGTGAAATAAAAGAAGGAAAGTTAGAATGTCAAAGAAAACATAGAAGTTGTATTAGAATGTGTGTGGGTGTAGAAACCGCATTGCACGTTGGCAAAACCACCAAACGTGAAAAGGCAAAAAAGATTAACACGCAAATTCGAAGGGTGCGAGTATTGTTACCAGACTACGATCTTTTTTTAGGTACCATCGGGAGTCGAATACGAAACCTCCTAGTAGAAGGAAGTCAAATGTCTTACTAACTAGGTTATGGAGGCCGTCACGAGAGTGGAATAAATATTATTTTTTAAATCTTGACTACGATTTAGTTCATTCCCAACCATGGACATTTCCATTTTATCTTCCACCTACATACATTTTGGAATCATTTCAGATTCTTTTCCATATCTCCGACTTTACTTTGTAAATTTTAATACTATATACTAGTTACATTTACAAAGTAAAATTTATTATACGTACATTTGAAAGTCACTAAAATATTCTCGCAATATTATAAACGATAAAATTATCTTTTCCCTTTAACGAGAATAAATAAATCATAATAATTGAATCACCGTTTAAACTGATATATGGGATTCTTATCGATCTTAAATAACTTCCATATTTTAACAAATAAGTACCAGCAGAGAGTGATTTACAAGTTTACTTACTGTTTAATTTCACTAGTTTGTATTCATATCAAGGGTTAATTGTGATATCTTTCGGCATCATCCAAGTGTATTGGTGTTGTTCAAAGCGCATGCCTTATATCGATGCCATAAATGCTTCCAGGTACTCTACTCCAAAAACGACTATAATTACAAGTCAGAACCGTCCGTCCATTCATGCTAAATCATGCTTAATATAATAATATGTTTCAGTATGGTAAGCCATAAGTCCACTCTCAATGAAGTACCACTTTTATTTAATTGCTGTTCATCATGGAGATTACGACCGATAAGTTAGAAAGACCGTATGATAGTTGGTAGTAGGCTTTTATTTGTTTCACCAATAATTCATTGGAACGTGTGTTATATTTTATCGAAGAATGGAAACTGTTTCAATTTTAGTGGCACATTAAATTTTATTTAATACAAATACTTCATGCCGGTGAATATGAATGGTTAATTCCTTCAATAATATTGTAGTTTTAAATTTTAAAAAAAAAAACAAATGTGACATATGGCAATTTAAAAAAAAAACTTTGTCTTTTAGAAAAATAAAAGGTTCAAATTTATAAGACGAAACGTTAAACCATTTTCTTTGGGCTAAGATTGTTGTTAAATGCCGATTATAGATTACGAATATATATTTTTAGAAAAAATTAAGACAAAACGTTAAACCATTTTCTTTGGGCTAATCTTACAGATTTAAGGTCGATTATATAATAGATTACGAATGTATATTTTTATAAAAATGTTTTTTTTTTTGGAAAATTAAAGATTAAAATTTATAAGAAAAAACGTTCCATCTTCCTTCGGCTAAGATTGTAGATTTAAGGTCTATTATATAATAGATTACGAATCGATGTTTTTGAAAAAATTAAAGGTAAAAATTTAAAATACAAAACGTTAAATCATCTTCATTGGACTAAGATTGTAGATTAAAGGCCGACAACATAATAATCTTTCATACTCTCGGTCTTGTGTTATGTAATGGACTTATTATTTTTTTCATTATCAAGATATATTTTAAATATCTGCTCATCTAGTGATGTTCATTGAATAACTGTCAATAATATCATAATTTATTTTTGAATTTTCTGCAATCTACATAACCAAGAAATCTATATATGCATATGTTTTCACGGTTCAAATAATCAAGCGCCGAAGTAAAAATAATAAAAAAAGAGATCAAAACGTTTCAAAGAAATGTTGCCAATGTACTCGTATATATATTTTTTTGCTGCGAGTTGTCATATCTTTAAAGCGGCTATAGTTCAAACTTGTTGCATTTTTTATGTGCGTGTTGATACGTGGATTTTGCGGATGGAAGTCAATTGTCTCAGAATAGTCAATAAATCTTGTGAGCCAAGGGATACAGACCGTTTTGTATTGTGTGAAGTATAATTACACATTTAATTAAATAAATAAAATATATAAAGTAATAGTAATAGAAAAAAATCTTACGACTCACATATTGAAAAACAAGCCTATTCAATAATGCCGTTTCATAACACTTGTCACTAAAAGAGCGATTCAACAATTTATTGAACCACTCTTGGTGTACCTACTACATTAAATTCAAATGAAATTAACCTGAAATTAAAATCAGTCCAGGGCACGCTGGGAATTATACCCGCGATGATGAGTAAGTATGGTACTAAGTAAGTAACATCAAAACTATTTGGTCAACAAGTGGAATAAAAGAAAAAAATACATACATACCATCACGCCGTCTTCTTGTCATGGTAGGTAGAGGTAAGAAGCGCCAGACTTTCCTATTGCGACACACATATTTAGTCTCTTTTACATCCATACACCATTTAATACAGCTCCTAAGATTTCCCTAACTTTTTTATTTCCTTATTTCAAAATAGCATACACTTATTCCAACTATACTTTCTTTGAACTTCCTTTTCCACTAACATTTGCCCTGTTTTGTTAATCTTTCTTCATTCATTCGTTCCACGTATTCAAACCATCTAAGAGTATTCGTTTTCCCCTTACTCTACAAATCATTCTTAAATTCAACTTCTTCCCATGTTTTTTTCCCACTTTGCACGCATTTCTCCTGTTATACAATAAAGGTTTGCTTCTAGAGATTGCTTTTCGGTAGGAAAAATATCAGCCAGGATTCTTCTCGTACTACTAGGCGGTGCCGAGAATATATTCCCAGCGTCATTCAATTGGTTCAATATCTCTATAGCACGCGTGACTGAGTGTTTAGCCATGATATTCGTTCTGTAAGTTGATATGTATAACAGAGGGTGATTCCTTGCATGGTTATATTTATTAGGTACATATAAACTTTATGCATCTAGAATCCCAGGACAATTAAAGCAACCTTGAAAAACTTTTAGTAGGAATATTGCAATGGTTTATTGAGTTCTTGTTTTAAGACTGCTATAGTTACACTCCGTGAGAAGTTCGACGTGGTGAGCATATTTTGGGTAGTCGCCCTTTGTTTTGTACCATAGATATCTGAGGTTTTTTTTTGTATTTGTTCTATATTGTTTTTAAATTTGAGCTGATGAGGAGCCCAAACAACAGGTGCATATTCTAATTTGGTTCTTATTAGATAATTATATGAGTTTTGAAAGATATCGGTACTATTAAATTCTCTTGATATTCTCATTATAAAACCGAGTGGTTTGTAACAGTCCGATATCAAACGCGAGACATGGTTTACGAAAGTGAGTCCGACATCAGAGGTTACACCCAAATCTTTGAATTCAGGAAATCTGTCTAATGCTATAGTTTACTGATGGTGTATTGGTGAAAATAATCGACTATATGATACACAGACACATTTATTTATATTGAACAAGAGATAGTTTTGCTCAGTCTAGGAAACTAAAGAGTCTAGGTCCTGTTGTAACTGTGCCCAGCCGTGAAGTGAATTAATTTTTTTTTAAATTTTCAAGTCATCAGCGAACAATAACGTGTCGAGTAATTTATGGAATTTTGAATATCGTCTATTAATATGAGGAATCGCATGGAACCTAAATTAGATCCTTGTGGTATGCTAAATCTTGCGATGAATTCCACAGAAGACTTTATTCCGGAATGTTACGTATTTAGATTTTTTTTAGGTATTATGCCAATAATCAGACTATCCCTGAAGCCAAGGTTACGCATTTTCTGAAGTAATGTATCGTGATCAACTTTATCGAAAGCTTTCTGGAAGTCTGTATATATTACGTCCGTTTGGGAAAGCTCGTCTAAATTTGATGCAAGCTACTGTGAAAGAGAAAAAAGATTGGTAACAGTCGATCTTGTTTTGTCATACATTGTCCCCCCATGTAGTCTTATCAGGGCACTCATTTTTACAGCATTAATTCGGATTTTTTTAGTCTTGATCCGCTTCCACGTTTTACCCCCACACGTCAACTTTGGCACTAAAATACTTCTGCGAACTATTATCTTGGCAGGTTTTAATACTCCCCGGTTCCCTTTATCTAACTAAAATGATTTCTAATCGAAACTAACATAACTGGTGCACAACCTTGTACAAAAGTCTGTCTAATCATAAATACCGAGTGACTGTCATAAATCAATAATGATCACATCTTGTATGAACAAAAAAAGTTAATTGATAGTTTTTTGCTACTACTCACTCATACATAAACCTCACTCACTCCAGGTCTTATCAAAAAATTAAACGACTGATCTCAATTGTGTTTTCACAAAATAAATTTGCACCCATTGAATCTAGGAATGACGAACAGCTCCTGATAAATAAGCACTTGATTGGCATTTTAAATTTGTATTTCGTATCTTTTTTGATCCATGTACAATATACGCACTTGCATTTTAAATGAAGTGGGCAGATTTATCGTTATAATGGGAAGGAAACAGATCAGGGAATCATATTGGATCTCATGCTTGAAGCTTTGAATGCATTAAGAAATAGTTACAAAACAAATATGTATTGCAAGTTGAGTGAAAGGCGTGATAGAGGAAAATCAAAGAAAGCATGGTGGAATAAAGTGAATGATATTTTGAATGAATAAAATATAAAAAAGTCGGATTAATCGTAAGAGTTGAATAAGGTGTATGGATTAAGAACATATGAAAGATGTGTGTAGATAAAGGAAAGTCTGATGATCTTATCTTTGCCTACACCGACAGGGAAATGGCGTGATGGTGTTTAAAACGTAGACGTGGAACAATACTGAACAAATCCGAAGAAATGCTGTAGATATGCATGCATTTAGAATAATACAGGGGGTGACAATGTATGACAAAATAAGGAATGAAGTAATAAGAATTGAATGTAAACTTATGGCTGATATGTTGAGTAAGGTGAAGAAGAGCACTCTTAGTTGGTTTAGAGACTTGGAATGAATAAATAAAGAAATACTAATCAAGCAAATACACAATGTGAGTGGAAAGCGTAATAGAGGAAGACTAAGAAAATATGGTTAGATCAAGTCAATGATATTTTGGAAGAAGGAAATGTTAAAAGTCAGATAAATCGTAAGAGTTATACTAGAAGGTGTATGGATAAGCGAGGAAAGAGTGAGTGAAGATAGTCGTAAAAAATTAACTGAAGGAAAGGTAAGAAATATGAGAAACAGAAAATGAATTATGAAGAGATGTATCGATGTGGACAAGGCAAGAATTGTGTGCATAAATAGAAAGGGATATTCATATTTCCTTTCTACCTACCCCAAAAGAGACGTGTGTAAATATAATAAAAGACGTATCATTATTTGACGTCGATTGATCTAATTTAGCGGTGTTTATTACGTGGCATCATCAACATTAAATATAATGATAAGAATATGACATGTAATGTACGTAAACCACATTTGTGTAACAAGAAAAATAATAACAATTAAATATTTAATTTAAGAATATACAAAAGTATAAAAAAAGTTTAAACGAAATTCAAATTATATATTGTTTTTGGAATCTACGTTATCATAATAAGTTAAGGTGTTTTTAATTAGTATGGATTAAGCCAAATACAGCACCTTGAAAGCGCGAAATCGTGAATTGGATTGAGATAAGAAACTCGATTTATATATATTGTCAATTTCCCATTGATTGGTAGTGGGACGATCCTCCGTTAAAAATGGGTGGGCTAAAACTACTGTTAATCTTTTTCCAGACGATGTCTAATTAATTACATATTCTAATTTCTGCACGACTTATTAAGTTATGTTATTATTTAACACTGGTTTCTCAATGCGGCAAACTCACGCAATTGTAATAGGTTGTGACTTATCCAAGTTCTAAATACGCATGAAATCATACGATTTGATACGAATCATCTTTCCACTTTTATTTCAGTGTTAGAAATTTTACGGGTATAGATTAAAAGTAAACCTGAATAAAGAAAAAGTGTTGTTGAACCTAACTATTGAAAAAACACAAAATATTAATTCTTCCTCACCAAATGACGATGATCTCCGTGACCTCGTTGGTAAGACACCCGTCTTTCAACCCAGAATTTCAAAGTTCGATTCCCGTTAGAACCCAACTTGAAAAAAGCATTTCAGTCTGGTTTTTACTAAAGGCCTCTTTGACATATTCTGGTTGGTTAGAAGGGATTACCGCATAGCAATAACCTCGCCAGGTTCTACTTTATAAATGTAATGCAAAGCATGTACCTTTCAAAAGTCTTTAAATTAAAATTCATCTTTGTAATTATGTTCTTTAAACATTTTTAAAACTTTTATACGCAAGATTTATATTTCTTAAAAAACTTTAATATCAAAATTATTTTAGTATTTTTTTAAGGAACATGTGTGAAAATTAGAATAAACACCATGAATTATGAAAAAATAACGAAATGATGTTATAAAGAAATTAATAAGTAGAAATGGAACAAAGTATCAAAGAAAGGCCTTCATAATTATATTTTTTTGAAAGACATAAAAACGGATCGTCAAAATTTCCTATCTTGTCATCATACACCTATTGCTTTTCGATTCCTTTCATTCATCATCTTGTACTTATATCATATACTAACCATGCATTCTTAACTCTCTTGTTTCAGAAATTCTTTCCATTCTTTTCATTTTAAAACTCTCTATAGAGAAATAATGAAAATACGTCCAATACATATTCTACTTGTTTTAAAATGCTGCAGAATAGCAAGCACCTGCAGGTTGCATTGTATTTTATTACACTTTGGCGGTAGATATGATGATTGCAATGAGATTAAAAGGCTGATATAATTTAGCTTGTAAGAGATAGTGTCAAAACAATATGGAAACTAAAATAAAATTAAAATCATGCAATTGAGAAATATTTCTTGTGTAGTTCCCTTTCCGTTCAACTTTTTTTATGGATTGGTTTTTAGTGTCATTTTTATTAACACCAATAAGTGAATGATCATTTTAAAAATAAATGTGTCTTTTTTATATAATGGGACTGTGGTGGGATTTTTTATAGTTATGATTTCTGATTTTTATAGTTACGATTTCTGATTTTTATAGTTATGATTTCTGATTTTTATGTTTCTTTT
Source organism: Odontocerum albicorne (assembly GCA_949825065.1). Taxonomy (NCBI): domain Eukaryota; kingdom Metazoa; phylum Arthropoda; class Insecta; order Trichoptera; family Odontoceridae; genus Odontocerum; species Odontocerum albicorne. Next base: position 21,104,477 of record OX463844.1, read on the forward strand.
ATTTTTTATTTTGTTTTGTTTTTATTGTTTGTTTTATGTAAACTACTTCCTAAGGCCGAGAATGCGTCTAGCAAGGCAGGAGAGTGCTTTGCATATTTAATTGTAAAAAATAAAAAATATAAATAAATAAAAAAATACTGTCTTGATATTTTTGCTCTATTTGATATTTTAAATAAATTGTGAATTTTATTTGACTTATAGATGGAATCTTTACATTTATAACGAAATCTTATTTTTCTCACTTTCCACTCCTTTAAAGACAAATCTAAATAATTTCTCACATGTCCATATGACAAGTTGTATTGTATTGTTTTATTGTATTACACTTGAGTTGTAAGCAGTATAATCAAGCGGGTTTATTGTTATTTGTCGATCTATTATAATCAATCAAAAATATATTAAATATACCTGAAGTGAATCCCACATTCATCCCCTTTTTTAAAAAGAAATCGGTGTCAATGGGATTCGAACTTGCAACCTCTGGGTCGGAAGATAGGTGTGTTACCAACTTGGCGCAGACATACAAAGGCAAATATATGTCGTATATTTTATTGCTCAAAAGAGCTTTGTTGTTTTTTTTATATATAATATAGTATTTATATTTATGTAGATTGAGCTATAAATTGTAATTGTGATGTGTAACACTTGCGTTGTGTATAGTACAACCTGGCAGGCTTATTGCCATATGGTCATCTTTTCCAACCAATCAGAAAAACGCAAATAAAATCTTAAGGGAAAACTAGACAGAACCCCTTTAAAATACCAACGCGAACTCCGTGTTGATAAATAAGTGTCTTACCAACTTGTCCACGGAGGTCGTTTCGTCTCAACATTTTAAAGTTTCTCTCATAATTCGGATTATGAATTAATTTAAAAAATAAATAAATATAATCTGTTCTAAATGTAAATATTGTATGTTTCACATATGGTCTGAAGCTCGTTTTTAAATCTGGTGAACGCTGAGAATGCAGAGAGCCCAATTGGGATTTTATCATTATAAACAAAAAGCGTGACTGATTGGCTTATGCCTGCCTGTTCTCGAGAGATATATTATTGTAAGATTGATGCCTACTTATGTTGGCACGAAACGCGTACGAAGCGGATTGAATACTAATCAATTACAAACACCCACCCATTTCACATTTTTTCCGTTGATTGAGAAATTCATTTTGTTGATTGTGGCCGGGCTCTTTTATTATATTGATTAGCTTACAAAATATCCGTGAAAATTGTTAAGTACAGTATATTTATTAATAAGTAAAATTTATATTTCAAATGAAATATTTTTGGATAATAATTATCTTATTTTACGTCTTCTTTTATGTAAGAGTACATGGTTTTATATGGTATATCTGGTTGGCTTATTGTTATACAGCAATATCTTCCAACTAATCAGCTCAAGTTGTTTTAATCTTTGACATAATCATACGTCTAGTTGTTTTAATCCATGACAGATTTTACAAAAAAATGTTTAAATGCAACTAAAAAAACTATTTATCTCTAAATTTTAATGATAGAAGAAGAAGAAAGGGATTCGTTCAAGGATATGATAGTGAAATAAAGAATAATTAGGATGAAATTATATTTTGAGCAATAATAATAAAATGACAATTTGTGTAACGCCATTTAACAATTAAACACCAAACTCTCCTAAATGCACATATAATATTTTTTCAATTCTCTCTTGAACGTAAATAAACATGGTGCACATCTGATAACTCTCGAAAGGTCGTTATACTGTCGCGCTGAGCTGACTGTAAATGAGGATGTAAAAAATGTTAATACTTCATTGGTGAGAACAATTTATATTTATTTTATTGTTTTTCGAGTTCTTATAATTTACTCGGGTGACTTGGCTATGTTTTTATTTCATATGGTATTCTTCAATTTATCCGAATGAATGATTCGGATATGTTGAAGAGCGTGACCAGGAAACTATCATCATCGGATCTAGTAATCGAGTCATCGGGCTTAGAGCCACTGGAGTAGGCGCAGATCTTGCGGTTCGACATTGCACGTGTTGGTAACCTACTGCACATGTAGAAACATAAACAGTAGCGGGCATACTTAGTGTATTCTAGTAATGTTATCTGAGGAACTTTTACACCAGATTATCCTTTTACTTATTTTTTGGTACAATTGGGAATCGAACCCGTAATCTCTGAGTGAAAATCAAATGTTTTACTAACTACGCCACGGTATCGTTAGTTTCGATGAAATGATGTAACTAAACAAATTGTATTTAAATACTTTAAATTACCTTAGACGGTCACTTTTCTATTTTGTCTTTATGTGAAAGAATGCATTGAAGTGTAAGGTATGTTACAAAGTGAAACCAGAGTAGCAGCAATACCACACAAGCTATTGAATTATATAGAACTGTCCCAGAATGACAAGGTTAGAACATACCACACTATAATCAAACTGCTTGCAAACTATTAGATCGAAGCGTGGGCCACAATATACTCGTGTAAACACTCAGAACGTTACTGAGTTCCGATAACCAACTTATAAATAAATATTGAACAAAAAAGGCTACAAGATTGTGGAACATAAACCTAACAATGACTCTCAAAGACCAGTCAACCACTAATTACTAGCGATATATTTCCGATGCTGAAGCTTTTAGACAACATACTGCAAGGTACTCGTACATTACTCGTATAAGGCTCTACGTGACTATATGGCCATCTGAGGTGAGATGAGGAATTTGAGGGACCTGGACCTAAAATTCACATTGCGGCGACATGGAGATAGATAATTAGGCTGAATCCCATAACGGGGTATTCATTAGTACAGTTGTTTCCAAAGTATTTGCATTGGAGATATGGACATGCTGAAGCCAGTATTGTCTTAAGATATGTCACTCAAGATTTCAGATTTAGAACCACTAAAGACAACAGGCAAACTGATGTTCGTTGATGTAACCATAATCTCGCAAATTAATTTTAGGCCGACTTGGACCATTTTTTAGGCTTCATCAAGAATTTAACCTCAAATTCCGCAATCGTCGTAATGAGGGTCTCCTAAAGTCTACAGTGTATAATGTAAGGGATAATGATAATATACTTGGGATATACTCGTATGACTCAATGCATGCGACTTCACACTCTTATAGATTTGGTGTACAGCTTTTGGGATATACTCGTATGACTCAATGCATGCGACTTCACACTCTTATAGTAATTTATTTTTAACAAACACTGTTTATTCCACTTTTTTATATCACAAAAAAAAAAAAAAAAAAGTGGAATAAACAGTGTTTGTTAAAAATAAATTACAATGTCTTTAACCTCCACAACGTTAATGCCTTAACTATAAACAACACTCTTATAGATTTGGTGTACAGCTTTTGGGATATACTCGTATGACTCAATGCATGCGACTTCACACTCGTATGGATTTGGTGTACAGCTTTTGAACGGACCAATATTTTTGACGCACACAAAAAGACAAAGAAAAAACCTTCATGAAAATACAATTAAAAATATTATGTATTATAAAATATTTTTGTGAACGAATTTATATAACTATCATTGAGTACCAAACTTAAATTATTCCGATCAAATTTTATCTTAAATTCTACGATTTTCTATAAAACTCTTCACACTTTTACCCCACCTTTTTCTACGAGTATTATAAAAACCTATGATTTCGTTACATTAATTTTCCAACCTTTTACTAAGCATCTGTCATATAACTCATTTATCATATGTTTAAAATCACCTTCATTTTCAGCAGGCATATCTATATCATCATCATACATAAGTTCATATAATTTATTTCACTCATTCCTACACCTTTCCATCATCATTTTAATCGTGCATACGTGAATCTTTATATAAATTAAACAACCAAGGTGACATCACACACCCTTATTTTACGCCTTTAGTAATTTTAAACTACTCTGTAAGTTCTCCATTTTCTCTTACACGTGCATTACTGTCTTCATACAGCAAGGCAATATAACATTATAATTATTTTATATCGTATTGTATTGAATTGTATTTTTCACGTATACAGTACAACTACATATGTTATGTGAAAATCTCTTCCAACTAACAAAAGAGAGATAAAACAGAGGCCTTAATTAAACACCAAACTAGAAACTAAAAATATAATATGGTAATGAGTGGGAATCGATCCCGCATCCTCAGAGTTTGGAGACTGTCGTCTTACTATTTATGACACGTAAGTTGTATATTTTCGTTTGGTAAAACATAAATGAAAATTAACAATAATTAATTTATTCAAAGTTTGTTCACTCAGCAGTCACAAGCTTTTGAAACCTGACATCCACCAGACATCATCAACAAATACAACCGTATTACTCGAGTCTCTAAGACAAAAAAAAAACATCATTCAATAGATAGATGCAGACATGACATTATCTTTGTCTAATGATCTTTATTTTCCATTATCCAAGTCATCTCCCCGAGCGAAGACCCATAATGTACATCGGGAGGAATATATCGAGCTACTGGTAAAATCATAGCCATTAACATAACACCGCAAACTTCAATATTGGAAGTAGAAATAAATCATGCCTCCATTTGAGTTCGGCTCATCAATGAACTTTAAAAAAAAAAGATACACAAATCTACATAACTCATCTAGAAATGCGTCTGTCAGATTCGATGGAAACGGTTTTAAATTATGTTTCTTTCCAAGCGAAGTATCATATGTACACGGTTTATTAAATGCTGTTTTTAGTGGATCATTGTTTTATTCGATGGTTATAAGTTGGTTATTAGCTATACAAATAAAACTGCCAGTCATGATAAAAAATTGCATGAAAATTTTGCGTAATTTTTTTTGCAGAAGAACGAATGATCTTTTAATATAGATTTTGTATTTGCTATATTGAGAAAATCATTTCTGGTAGGTAGAACACCAGTTGTTTATCCACATTCTAGATGACCTTCCTTGTATGCAATATCCTACGGGGATCTTGGTGTGCCCGCTATCTATGGGATTTCTGTATCTGCCCATCCTGTCACATGACCGCACCAGTACCACTGTCTCTTCCTACTCTGTTGATTATATCCTCTGTATTGCATATCTGTCAGATGTGACAGTCTCTGGCTGTGTTTTGATGAAATTTTCGTAGTTATTGAGTTATTTATAATATAATATATATACTCGTAATTTAAAATTAACGTCATTTTAATGGAAAGGCGAACCGTAGGTCCAAGTATATAACAATCCTAAAAATTCTCCGATTTCGTGGACAAGATAACCACTTCACTAGGCAAAGCATGTAACGAAGTGGTCTTCACCCTAATGATGATTTTATATTGTATGGGAGTGAAACGTGGACCTGAATAGATACTGAAAAATATGTCAGAGAACGGAATGAAGTGATAAGAAATGAATGTGAATTAAGGTTGATGTGTTAAGTATGATGAATAAGACTACGCTGAGATGGTTGGATCAAGTGACTGATATTCTCAAGGAAGGAAACGACAGGGAAGTGACGTGAAGGTATGTATGTATATATTTGTCCTAAATACTAATACACCCAGCTAAAA
>OX463844.1:21110207-21171934 GCA_949825065.1 Odontocerum albicorne
ATATATATATATATATATATATATATATATATATATATATATATATATATATATATATATATATATATATATATATATATATATATATATATATATATATATATATATATATATATATATATATATATATATATATATATATATATATATATATATATATATATATATATATATATATATATATATATATATATATATATATATATATATATATATATATATATATATATATATATATATATATATATATATATATATATATATATATATATATATATATATATATATATATATATATATATATATATATATATATATATATATATATATATATATATATATATATATATATATATATATATATATATATATATATATATATATATATATATATATATATATATATATATATATATATATATATATATATATATATATTATATATATATATATATATATATATATATATATATATATATATATATATATATATATATATATATATATATATATATATATATATATATATATATATATATATATATATATATATATATATATATATATATATATATATATATATATATATATATATATATATATATATATATATATATATATATATATATATATATATATATATATATATATATATATATATATATATATATATATATATATATATATATATATATATATATATATATATATATATATATATATATATATATATATATATATATATATATATATATATATATATATATATATATATATATATATATATATATATATATATATATATATATATATATATATATATATATATATATATATATATATATATATATATATATATATATATATATATATATATATATATATATATATATATATTGGGTGTACAAATAAGTCACCGCCGTTTGACAAAAGTTGGCGCCACCAGTAAGTTATGGTTAAAATTGTCAGATGTAAAATGTCATTATCGTAAGGTTGGACATCTGTCAACAACATGACCTTGAAATATTAGTGAATTTTTATCAGTATAACATATTTTTTTGTGTTCGAAAATGTCAAGTTTTGAGCCGAATAAGCGTCATTTGCGGGAACTTTTGATTTACTTCTTCAATTTGAAGAAATCTGCAGCTGAGGCGCATCGATTGCTTGTAGAAGCATATGGTGAGGCTGCCTTAAGTGAGAGAAGTTATCGTGAGTGGTTTCAAAAGTTTAAGAACGGTGAATTTGACATCGAAGACAAAGAACGTAGCGGAAGGCCGAAAGTGTACGAAGACGCGGAATTGGAAGTATTATTGGATCAAGATTCGTGCCAAACGCAAGAAGAACTTGCACTTACATTAGGAGTGACTCAACAAGCAATTTCACATAGGTTGAAATCATTGAGAATGATTCAAAAACAAGGAAATTGGGTTCCATATGAACTGACACCGAGAAACGTTGAACGCCGATTTTCCACATGTGAAATGCTGCTTGCCAGGCATAAACGAAAGGGTTTTCTGCACCGTATAGTCACTGGTGATGAAAAATGGATCCACTATGATAATCCAAAAAGGAAGAAATCGTGGGGAACTCCTGGCCATGCTTCAACATCTACAGCTAAGCCAAATATTCATGGAAAAAAACTCTTGTTGTGTATTTGGTGGGATCAGCTTGGTGTCGTGTATTATGAGTTGCTCAAACCGAACGAAACCATTGCTGGGGCTGTCTACCGAGCACAATTGATGAGATTGAGTCGAGCACTCGAGGAAAAGCGCGCCCACTGCTACTCCAGACACGACAAAATTATTCTCCTGCATGATAATTCTCGTCCACATGTTGCGGCGCCGGTCAAAACCTTTTTGGAAACAATCAATTGGGAAGTTTTACCCCACCCGCTGTATTCACCAGACATTGCTCCTTCTGATTTTCATTTGTTTCGATCGATGACGCATGACCTGTCTGAGCAGCACTTCACATCATATGAAGATACCAAAAATTGGGTCGATTCGTGGATAGCCTCAAAAGATGAAGCATTCTTCCGACGCTGTATCCGTATGCTGCCAGAAAGATGGGAAAAGGTAGTGGCAAGCGATGGGCAATACTTCGAATAAAACATGAGGTTCCGTTCTTTCACAATAAATGCCCAATTTTTGATAAAAAACGGCGGAAACTTATTTGTACACCTAATATATATATATATATATATATATATATATATATATATATATATATATATATATATATATATATATATATATATATATATATATATATATATATATATATATATATATATATATATATATATATATATATATATATATATATATATATATATATATATATATATATATATATATATATATATATATATATATATATATATATATATATATATATAAACAAATTCTACATTTATGAATATATATTTTCATAAATGTAGAATTTGTTTTACTTCCGTGAATATTTCACGGGCTGCAACTAGTAAGTAATATTTAATGAATGGACGAACCTTATTTTTGGTTGAAGATTAATTTTTTTTAATAATATTTTCTGCAACAAAGTGCTAGAGATGTTGATGGGTTTGATGGTAAGATGATTACATACACTTCACTCCACAAAGTGTTAGATATATTGATGGGTTTGATGGTAAGATGATTACATACACTTCACTCCACCAAAAGCCAAATGTGTTACTACCACATATCGGAAGATCTACAAAGGGTTCTTTGTGGTTTGTCTTCCATTGGAAAATTTTCAGTGGTTTTCTTAACAAATATCTTTTCTAAACGATGTTCTTAATTTAATATTCATTGTCATTATCTTCCCATTATAATATTCAGTTTATTTATTTTTGTAATATTTTTGATCTATCTATAATAACGGGATCGATTCCCAAGTAAGTCTGCCGTTGAAGAGAGTCTACTCTCTAAATGGAGCTACATAAGTTGTCCAGATATTATTATTATTATAGGTGGGTGCGCTGAATTAATTTCCTATAATCTTTTGGCTACACAAAAGGAGGAATTAAGAATAACGCTATTATTCTCCCACAAGCCCTTCGGTTCTGCTCATTGATTGATCAGGGAATTTAAATATCAGTCAGACATACCTTATGTTAGAATTAATTCAAAACTTATAAAATACTAAGCTTACATCCCATTAGGATACCCGTACAAGTGTTACAATGGATGCCATTCCTTCGGTATCTAGGGTAAGAATGGTATTTTTCGAAACATCTTGACGAGTCTATCGAAACGCCTCGCTCTAGATACCCCCAGTTCAGAAGAAGATATACGTGTATTGAATATTATAATTGATTAGTATGGGAAGAAAATTTTCAGACGTTGCCTTGTCTCGATATTTGTGAATCATGTGGCGAGGTGCTATGGTAGGGGGAGATTATGTAGTCATGGTATATTTATTACAAATAAGCACTGTATTATTATTTTTTTGTGGTGAAGTTCGTATTGATCAGGCTTAACATTGTAATTGTATGTCAATATTATATAATAATTTCAATGTATCGAGTACAACCTGGAGGGCTTATTACTTTAAGTGAAAACCAAACTAAATCCTGTTTTATAAAAAAAGGAATACCAACGAAAATCGAACCAACAACCTTCGAGATGGAAGATACTGATAAAAACCTGGATTATTGGAGACATGAATTATGTATTCATACTATCACTTGTCATGTAACTTTTTTCTATAATGTGTGCACCATTTCGTTCCATTATCTCCCCCTCCCTCCTCCTTCCAGAACGTCGTATCTTTCTGAGCGAAGAATTGTTCCAGATGGCAATCGCAGGCTTTCGGGGAAGTGAAGTTTTCTCCTTAAAGACATTCTGTGTGGATTGGCATAAGCGGCAATCGAGTGGTGATAGGTTCGATAAATAAAGTTGGAATTATTTTTTCGCTCAAACTATGCGGTGCCCAAACAACGTAACAATTCAAGTAACCAATCTTCACCAAATGCTTCAAGCTCGAGCACGGCGGTTTTCTATATTTTCAGTATTTCAGCAAACTCTCGTGTCGTAAAACGCCGATAATTATCAACACATGCTTTCATTTGATTATCACCAGTAGTAATCGGCCTTTGAAAGCGCATCAAACTAGTTTTCGGATAACCCATTAATTGTTGTGCATTATTTGCGATAAGTACAATGTTATCTGCAAAAGGTCTCCAGCAGTTTGTCCATTTCTCATATAACTCATCAGGATAAAGAACAATGGACTGAAAATAGATTCCTGGTGTACTCCAACTTCTATTAGAAATTCTGAAGTTGTTAGAATCAGTGCACTTGACCCGGGTTCTTCAATCAATCAATTAATGGCACTACAGCCCATTGTGGGCCCCGGCCTCCTCCAGCAGTCGTCGCCATTTCCTCTTATCCTGGGATGCATTCCTCCAGCCCCTGATGCCAATCACGCTTGTATCACTCTGCACCCCATCCATCCACCTGAGCTTTGGTCTACCCACGCTACGTCTTCCTTCGGGCTTGGAAAAGAGTACCTTGTTAGGCATTCCCTCTTCTCCCATTCTTGCTACATGCCCCGCCCAACGTAGCCTCCCAATTTTGATGTATTTTATAATGTTGGGCTCTTTGTATATGCTGTATAACTCCTCATTATATATCACTCTCCAAGATCCATTTTCCTGTATGGGTCCGAATATTTTCCTTTCAAATATTAGAAGGGAAGGTTCGTCCTTCTTACTCAATACCCAGCATTCAGACCCATATGTGAAGACAGGTCGTATCAGTGTCTTATAAATGGTAAGTTTTGTTTTTCTGGACAACAACCGAGATATAAGGTGTTTTCTCAGACCAAAGAAGCATCTATTTGCCATGAATATTCGACGTTTAATCTCGATAGATGCATCATTAACACTTGTCACTATGGATCCCAGGTAGGTGAAGGTGTTTACACGTTCTATTATATGAGAACTTATATTAATCGTGGTAGGTGTCTGGTTATTATGGGGTGCTTTAGTGGCTATCATATATTTGGTCTTATCGGAGTTGATGCGAAGTCCCATTCTGTTTGCAGCCCTCTCCAACTCAACAAATGTCTTCATCATCGCTTGTGGGGATTTACCAATAATGTCAATATCATCCGCGTAGCCCAGTATTTGGCTTGATTTGTAGTAAATTGACCCATTTGTCTGTACTCCGGATTCTCTGACACACTTCTCTAGAGCCATATTAAAAAGTAGACAAGCTAGTGCGTCTCCTTGACGCAGTCCATTCATTGTGTAAAATGGTTCTGAGATATCATTCTGAATCCGGACTCTACATTGTGATTGGTTCATAGTGAGTCTAACCATCCTTATGAGCTTGTTAGGAATACCCAAGTCCTTCATGGCCGCATAGAGTTGAGAGTGGTTAATGCTGTCATATGCAGCTTTGAAATCGATAAAGAGGTGGTGTGTATTGATATTATACTCTAGGATTTTTTCCAATATTTGACGGAGAGTGAACATCTGGCCATGACCCGGGTTCTTACATCATAGTATTATACATGTCATTTACTGTCTGAATACATTTGTAAAAAATATCTGAGGAGAACATAATATATGTGTAACATATAACAAATAAACACAGCATGCTTATTCTTTGTGATTCAAATTTATTTCATTATTTTAATAAATAACACTTTAAATTTATTTGAAATCTTAGTGTTATTAACACTTAAAAACCCGATAAAAAAAACCTTTCCAGTGCGCGGTTTGTTTTTGAGGACTCTGTTTTTTCTGACGGGTTTACTAAAATAACTTAAGAATATTGTAATCAGACTTTACATATTTAAAAAAAAAATCATAATTTAGTTAAATATGCTAACTTTCCAACACCCTCCTTTGTGGAGAGCTACGCTACATCACATTCCACATTGATCGAATCGCACTTCTCTTCTTGTGCTTATTTTACAAGTTTTGCAAGGGGTTTCTTTTTTAGTTGATGGATTATATGTAAACATATATTGAGATATACGTTTTGATAACCTGTTTGGAGGATCATGTATTTTTTTAAATTTGGACCATAAGAGTTATTGAATGGTTGATCAAATAAAGCACTAAGTACCCTGGCCGCCAATATGAGGAAAATAAGAAAGTGTGAATAATAACGTCAGATTAAAGCTTTTATTGGATATTTTAGAGAAGTCATTAGATAAGATGTAATAGAATGAGGCTCTGCACGGACTTGCTGATGTATTAAGGTTAGTAGTCTTGGAATATAGAACGAAACTGCATACTTAGTTTCAAAATTTTTTTTTGGTACTTAGAGCCTATTTTACTTCAATCATTTAATTGTTCTCCGGATTCATATGTAAAAATCTTTAAAATCTGGTACTTCCATACACACTGATAACATGACGCCAGGACCTCCATCATACATAAATTCAAGCATATTTTCATTATTTATGACATTGGTCATGTAAGACGTCAGGAGTCTATCGTTTAAAGATTCAATTGTTAAGAAAGATATTTAATAGATGCCAGTAATATGTCCTTTTTCGGAAGAAGTATTGATCATGTGAAAACACGAAACCGAGACTCAACGCAAATCTAGTTTATCATGTGGATCGGGACATAGGATCGGGTTTCATAGTGTTAATTAAATAAATATTGGTAGTATTATTTTTTGATAAACGTGATATTATTATAAATGTTGATAGAGAGAGCTCACTGTGACGTGATTGTGATTCTAGTACATATTCTGAATTTTCAATAAACATAATCAACTCATGATTGCTCATTGACAGGGAATACTTAAATTTGGGTCAATTGTCTTAAAAACAAAAAAAGATATTTTGAAATAAAAACCTGCGCACATTCTGATTGAAAGTCACTGAAATATAATTTGTTCGTAATATGTACAACAATATCATATACACACCATAAAAGTATGAAAAACAAAGTAAAACAATCGATTTATCGAAGTTTGTTTGGGATGTTTGTTGTTAGATGACTGTCAGCTAAGTTTTTACTCATAAATATTTATAAAATTGAGCGAATATTTTACAATCAATGAAAGTTCAAGTAAGCCTTATGGCAAAGCGGATCCATAAATTCATTTTAACTATCTAACGAAACCTTTTCTTCTTTGAAGTATGCTACTGAAGATGTCAATTATTTTTTGCATACATATTCAAGTAATGATGAACAATCAGAGATGGACTTGCGCAAATCGATGTGTTAAAAATATCAACTAACTTTTGTAAGCAGCTGAAATCGTACAATAATAATCAAATATAAATCATCAGTAAAAATTTAAAACTAAAACTGAAATACTATACATATTGTTAAAAAAAAGCATTTTTATTTGTTGCTGGAATACAACTTCCTCAGAGAAACCGAATATTGTTTTTCTTTTATAATTTAAGAAAATGAATCACTTGAGCGCCCTGCAGATTTTTAATTGACTAAAACTCTATAATGTGGAGCTATTATGATTAAAAATCTTTAAATGAAAAATTTTGCTGTGGCAAAATGCTTAAAACAAAAAAACATCTTAATTTACTTACTCGCATATATCAATATTTTATGTTCGATTATTTGTGGATCCTGAAATATTATTTTTTCAGACCTTTTCTAAATATTTACCCTACGCCAATTTTGAAAACCAAATATTTTTTAATACACAGCGCTCATAATTTAAAAAATTCAACACAATATTAAAATTATATTATGAGCTTATTATAGTACAATAAAATAAAGGGTATATATATGTAGTAGTGTAGAATTATGGCACATTTTATCTGATGTATCGTCCTAGACCTGGAAACTGCAAGAACGCCAAATATGGGTCATATACGAGGGTAGCTACTTAAGTTTTGAGATATGGCAACACCAGTGTAGATACGTCAAATCTGACATCAGCATCGTAAAGTTTGACGTTTTTAATGGTATACGTGCTCAGAAAGTTTTGTCCTACGAGTGCTATTGGTGTTGTTTACAGTGACTTGAAAAATTCATCTCGGCCAAAAATGGAATTAAATCGTAAACATTTTCGTGCGATTATTTTTTATGATTTTCGACGTAGACTAACTCAACAACAGTGTGCCGATCAATTCGCTTCTACTTTTGGTGATAAAGCACCATCCCGGGCCACTGTGTTTCGTTGGTTTCCCGAATTTAATCGTGGTCGTAGTTTGCTCCAGGATGAATTTTGTGAAGGTCGTTCAAAATCGGTTGTTGTGCCAGAAAACATCGATGCTGTGCGTGAACTGATATTGCAAGATCGTCATGTGATTTATCGTGAGATTGAGGCATGTTTAAGCATTAGTTCTACTTGAATACATTCAATATTGCATGAACATTTGGCCGTCAAAAAGATTTGTTCGCGTTGGATACCGCATAATTTGACAATCGCTCAAAAAAGGCTCGTGTCGATTGTTCCAAAGAAATGTTGAAAACATTTCGATCGCGGGGCCTCAAAAGAGGTCCATAAGATCGTGACAGGCGACGAACCATGGATCTATGCATATGAGCCAGAAACTAAACAGCAGTTGACTGTATGGGTCTTTCAAAACGAGCCAAATCCAACAAAAGATGTTCGCGCACGAAGCACTTCGAAGCAAATGGTGGTTTGTTTGTCATGTCGAACAAATAGTCATGTCGCAACAGTGCCTTTAGTGGAACGTTGTACGGTCAATTCTGAATGGTACACTACCATTTGTTTGCCAGAAGTGTTCGGAAAATTCAGGAAAACCAACCGCTAAAGATGGATCATTCTCCACCACGACAATGCGAGCTCTCACACATCGGCTCAAACAAGTGACTTGTTGAGCACTCAAAACATTGAATTGATGGGTTATCCACCGTACAGCCACTTTAGATTAGGTTATATACTTACCTGCATCTATATATGTTCAGAAAAACATATTTGGTAAAAAAACCGCAGTAAAAAGTTTACTACAACTTCTGATAACTTCAATCTTCTGATATGTGGTAGTAATACATTCGGCTTTAGGTGTAGTGTAGTGTATGAGAGTAGTGTTCATAAAACATATTGTTTTTATAATACCTCGCAAAAATGGTTGTCCTCAAGCTAAAGTTGCACACGTCACTCACATCTCTAACACTAAGAGGTAGACCATTCCACGCCACAGGACCAGCAACTGCAAAGGCTCTCTCATTATATCCCGCCCTATTAGAATGATTTAAAAAAATAAACATTTCAATCAATATCACCCCCCCCCTCCCTCTTATTTTTCATTTTGTTCCTTCATGGTTGATTTGAAGAAATTACCATTAGGCAATAAGCGCGCCAGATTGTTTTACAACGAAATGTTAAATAAATAAATGTCATGCCGTGTCCATTGCGGGGGACATATCTACAAACTTTTTATCCAAAAACAGAAGTTTTGGGCTCTTTCACATCTTTTTATCTCGTCATACGCAGTCTTCTATTATTCATGCTTTCACTTTGCCTTCTTTTAAAATCTGGTCCATATCATCAATCAAACAACATATACCTCTCCTATATACACCTTACACTTTTGATGCGTGTACTCGCTTCTTTCACCATTCATTTTTTCCACATGCCAAAATCATCTTAATACTCCTTTCTTCATCTTGCTTAAAACATTAATTTTACCTAAGCATTTATTTTTCCATAATTTCATACATTAGCACTCCACAACTTCGTATCTCCACAGCGTTAATCTTACTAGTTTTTCGTACAAATAAAATAAATAGAAAAATCAAACGCAACATCAAATAATAACTAACAAAGCGATCGAGAAATCCGAGAAGAAATATACAATAAATCCATTTATAACTATTTCAAGAAAGTGAGCAATTCAATCTGCCAAGTATGAATTGAACTAAAAAGATGTATTTTAAAAAGAGTCACGTACAATCCGTCCCAGAAGTAGCGAGCGGCAAGACCGCTGCCGAGCTAAGTCCCCTATATTTATGGGAGTAACCTTTTATTTTTCAGTCCATACTTGTCGAAATTAAATAAATGGTCCAGTTAGCATTTCAAGTAGTAAACCTACATCGAAGCCTTATGTTTAAGTCATTCTATCAAGGGACCGGGTGAACGAAATTTTGTTTCAGTTTTCATTTTTCAAAGACAAAAGAGTTTTTAGTCCAGTGTACGGCTGTTATTGATTTTTCTTTTTGACTTACATTGAATACATTTTCTCTACATGTTTTCATATAAGTTCCCAAAATAACTAACGTAGATTTTCATTTTGAATATTGCAAATCTTTTTTGTCAGGTTAACATTAATTTGTTTAAAAAAAAATCCTCTTATTAAAAATTCTTCAAAATTAGTAAAACCGTGAGAGCAGGTATATTTCATTTTCATAAACCCTTACAAACCCTATCAGTGCCTTTAAGTCACTCTAGAGAAATTCGGAATACAACGGCGATAGGCGTTTTGAACGATGTTGAGACGATAGATAATATGTTACTTTGTGACCGAGTTTGATTGTCAGCCATACTGCAGATGAAAAACGCCTGTGCGTGTATAAGTTTATTGGGTGCTAGCTTTTGCACTTCAGCAAGCACACATTCTTGACAGATTGAACCCGATTTTTTTATTGCAAGGATATCAAAGTTTCAAAATGAACTGAAGGTTAAATCTGCTCAAACCTTTCGTTAGGTAGATATTTTTATATAGCGCTAGTTTTCGTTGTTTACTAGCACTATGAAAATTTATAAGCTACAGAAAAACACAAATTCAGATATAAAACTAGCCCAGAAATGAATCCGCCCGAAATCAAACTTGGGGGGGCCTCTCACTTAGCATGAATGCTAACCGTTAAACCACGCTGCCGACTTTTTATGTTTTGAACATTCAGCAAAAGTTTATATGAATGCCTATAGGCATTTTCTGCATTAAACATTCTAGACAGACGGCTTTTTAAATTTCGATTACAAACGTTTTGTCTTATTTCTGCTTCTCATTTCGTGTGGTAATTTTTTATCCCTAGGTTCTATAACACGTCATAACATTATCGATGTTTTGTCTTCAAGATCGGGTTGCGTCTGATAAATCCATCCATTGTCTTTTGATTTAATTACGATAATGAAGTGCAAATTAGGCTACGATGCAGCTAGCAGCAACACGTATGATATTTGATACAAAAAAATTCGACCAAATAACTCTCTGTTATAGGGTCTTTATTAGTCGAAGTATCCTGAAAGGGTTGAGTTGAAATTATGTCTTAAGGTTTTTAAAGCTCCAAGCGGTCTGGTACCACAGCATAAAATTGTGCAATATGGATATACGAGTATATATCTTCTGGGAGATGTGTTATACTGAGATCGTTTGTAACTCAAAGTTTAAACTGTTTAGTCAATATAGATCGACCGACACTGTTGATAGTTTACGCTCGGAGTATCGGCCCGATTTAAGGACACCTTACTCCTTCATCGAATGTCGTGAAACGGACTTGGGATATTTAATAAGATCAACCGAACATACTGGGTTATCTAAATCGTGTTTGTGGCATACTCTGTAGTATAGAATTGATTCCTTTGGGGTATAAGCAGACTGTACTAACATTCATATGATCATATTATTTGACGATTGTTACATTACATTAAAACTTAGTAATATTCCGCTACTAAATGGTGTCGAAAAATTAAATAAGTATAAATGTAAACACAGCGGAATCAGCCAAGCCAAGAAAAGTCAGGTAGTTCAATTGTGTGGCCAGGTTCCAGGTGGACACTTTTTTCTTACGCCATTTATCTTCGAGCCGATACGTGGCCAACCTTTGATATTTTTTCCTTCTTCTCACCATGTTTAGGTGCTGAATTTAAGGCTAAAGAGGGATGCGTCAACAACTGTGATTGGTTAACCTGATTTCCTTAATTTTAAGAAATTTTTTAGCCATAGATTATCGTCCGCTGGTGACTTGCTTAGGTATACGAGTATTAAGAGTATCATATTTTTTCGATTTATTTGTTTAGAACAAACAAATAAGGCAGCCGCAATATCTGGTTATCCAAACGATATGAGCTGGAAAAATTGAAACATGCAATTGATTGCAAATTTGGAATATATAAGACGTATCAGGCCGATCATAACTTATAATGTTGAAACCAATGCAGATATTAGATCAGAGAGTTTTCTACGAACATCCAAGATGAAAATATTACAAACCGTTGCAGGAAAATCATATATAAAGTGAGAAACTTTTCCATTTTACACAGAGATTATCGCCAGATGAAGTAGAAAGAGAAGGCGGCAGAGGCGTGACCATGTGGATAGAATGGACAGAAACAGAATTCCATAGATAGCGGTACACGATATCCCTGAAGAACATTGCATTCCAGGAAGGCTGCTTAAAAGGTGGAGAGATAACTGGTGCTCAAATCTCCAAGAATGATTTACGCAACAATACGAGTAGATACAAGATCTACATTAAGAAGAAAAACATATTTATTTCGATGCTATCCTCTCTTCTAATAATAATAAAATGATAATTTAAATAGCGCCATTTAGAGGGCACAATCTCCTCAAGGGTGCTCTAACTTGGGATCCGAACCCACTATTACTGACAGATTTATAATATTACAAAAAAAACAATTGATTGAAATGATATGTGAAGGTGGTGTCTGCGACCATTAGATTAGGAACTACCCCGCATCTGCATCGA
Organism: Odontocerum albicorne; assembly: GCA_949825065.1. NCBI lineage: Eukaryota > Metazoa > Arthropoda > Insecta > Trichoptera > Odontoceridae > Odontocerum > Odontocerum albicorne. The sequence goes on from OX463844.1 coordinate 21,122,827, forward strand.
TTTAGAAAACAAAAGAAAACTTACCAACAACATACGAACTACAAAGAAATCTTTGTAGATCGTTCGGTTTGAAAAAGTAACATGCTTAAGGTGGAATATAATGTATTATATATGTGTAGCGTTTTTATAAGATTTATCAAGTGCTTTTTAAATCTGCGAAAGTCACCCATCTATCTAATACTTGGAGGCTGACAAAGATCGATCTAATTGAAATATTGGTAGACAAAACGAACTTTAACCAAAAATAAGATAATCAATTAAACACATAAAATAAACACGTTAAATGACTAAAAATATACGGTTTTTGAAACAGACTCTAACTACGAGTATAATGGAATACTGTGCACATCAAATAAATCACAGATCATTTTGAAATACGGAGAGAGCGGCGCCAGACTTTCCTACTCCGACACGTATCTTTCGCCTCTTCTACATCCATATGTCATCATCGTCATCGTTGCTGGGCTTTATTCCAACGTCAATTCAGTTGGAAAGCGACGCTGTGCGGTGAAGTTTTTTTTGTAAGGGAGTAAGCCGTTGCATATAACGAACATGATATCATAATTTTGATTTTTTTTTTGGAAGAATTAATTGACAGGTATCCTTCCTTAAACCTCCAAAAACTAGAGGAGAAAAATGCCTATGTTATTTTGGGAAAGTAGCACTGCGCAGGATTCGAACCGGCGACCTTCAGCGCGGAAGTCCAGTACGTTATTTTGCAGAATTTTTATATTTCTTTCTTTCTAATAATCATTTACTTAATTTAACCATATTTCCCTTCGTCTTTCTCTACCACGCCTTCTACTTACGTTTGCATAGTATTTGTGCATGGTTACTTTTTTCTTCACTCGTTTTTGATTTGCTTTTCAATTATTTGTCAATTGTGTTTGTATTTTGTTCGCAGTGCGGGGTGTGCGCGTATGGACTGCCCCGTATTGCGTTGTAACTTGTGATTTTTACGATTTGATCCCTGTTTCATTCTTAATATTTTTGTTGTAGTTGAGTAATTTTTTTTGTATATTCTGTTAAACTTAATGTGTTGAGCACTCACTACTGGCGCTTTTATATTTTTTTGTTATAAAGTAAATTGTACCGTTTACTTATAAATAAATAAAAATTAAAGTTTTGCAATCTATTCGACCCCATTTATTGAGCCTTTAGGTTTAGAACTGCAAGAGTAGGCACGAAACTTATAGTTCGTCATCATACGTGTTGACAATTCTACTCCACGTGAACACGTAACAATACTCACACATATCTAACGAGAGCGACTATTATGATTACATGCACTATTTACCAGACTAGGAACCTTATTTATTATTTGTGGGACCCATAGGAAATTGAACTCCTGAGTGGATATCAACCGTCTTACCAACTAAGCCCAGGAGGTCGGATTTATTTATTGAAATTACCAATATGATTTTTTTTAAATACGAATATATCTAGTTCTTCTCGCTATTTTTTTTATTGAATTCACACATATTTATCTTCTTCCACATCCATACAGCCCCTACGATGTATATTAATTTTTATATTTATTCTTTCAAAATATCAGTAACTTGATCCAACCATACTTTCTTTGGCCTTTCTTTAATTGTGACCTTTTTTCGCGCGTTATATTTGTACTGTTGGTCTTTCTTCAACAAGTACTCATCTGATCTAAGTCACTTAAGATGATGAATATTCCATTTTTTTTTTAAGTTTTGCATTATTATGAATGAAATTAACAATGAATTTACTAGTTGAATAACAAAGTAATTTCTTGTTATTTTTTTTAAATGGAGTCCGATAAATCAAAGTCGTAATTTTTGTCCCATAAATCAAAGTCGTAAAATCTGTCGTAATAAGTATTAGAATGTATTACAATAAAAAAACAATGTTTTTATTGGAAAACTTAACATGATTCAGGATCGTATCAAGCATCCTTAACTTTTTATGAAGAACTAGCTTTCACCAAATAAAATTCTTATCTTTATTGATATACACTTATATATTTTATTGTATATTTACGTTTTATTTCTTTTCAGATAAAATGAAAGCGGCATCTGTTGATCATGTTACAAATTAAAACTCACTTCCTTTTAAATACATTTTGAAGAACTCTTTTACGCCATCTATGGATATATTTATAAAACATTTTTAAATCTTGATCAACTTCTTTTTATAAGTAAAGTTGGCTTCACCTAAGCTTCCGTAATATATTTAAAGATGACTCTATAATTTTAATTAAAATAAGATATAATATTTTACTTTTAATCAATTATTTACCTAGCTATTTTCTTAACAAATCATTAAATATACGGAAAATTTCCATTTGGAATATCAAAAATTTTAAATTTAATAAGTTAAGCCAAATATTAAATATTTATTTTTTTGTATTTATCATCTGATTTAATGAGAATTGGATTAATAATTGACAAGTATTTTACGAAAATTTTAAATTTGAAATCTTCTGATGAATGAACTATTTCAAGTTATAAGAAATTGTCAAAATATCAAAGCTACTAATGTTTGTATACATTATAAAACTGAGGATAATAATTTTCTTTATTTGTGAAATAGTACTCAATATTCTTTTTATAACGAGTCACAGTGTATAAATTCTCTTATGTAAATATTATCATTAACCACAAAAAGAGAACAACAAAATCAAATGTCATTAACACTTAATATCTATAATGTGCAAACATGAATAATTGGTAATCCCACTCAACTCAAATAGCTCACCTAATTTAACAAATATTGTAAAAATTACATTTTTTCAGCTCCTCTCAGCTATGTCTTCACCTTGTTCATGTATTTTTTCAAAGTGTATTATTATTCAATAATCCTCAGGTTTATTGTAGAATGTGGCCACAAAATGGTGATGAAATCATCTAAAAAAAATCTGATGAACATTTTGGTAGATATTACAAGCATATTTTAAAGTATTTTTGAATAACTTTATAAGTATTTTTGAATCAACTGAATAATTTTTATTGAATCATGGCAGTACCTTTTTTTCTACATATATTATGTTCTTAAAAATTTGTAAAAAGGCGAGAGCAGGTATAATTCATTATTATATACCTTTACACACCCTTTTAATATTGTTATGCCACTTCAGGCTCACTTGTTTATGAAACCCAAAGAATTGGTAGCAGAATGGTGATACCCAGGAAAAGTTTATATAATTGCCTATAAATATTTACAATAAATGCTGAATGTGTGAAGAGGGAATTTTTCAAATCGATGAACATGTTCGTACTTTTTTAGTATATTTAGTAAATGTAGATAGATAAAACTAGCAGAAGAGAATGATGTATTTATGTACAGTATTCATGAACAGTATTATGTACAGTATTCTGTAAATTCAATTTATGTACAGTATTCTGATGATAGTTGAAGGAATGTGGGATATATGCTTACATAATAACCATCATACAAAATCACTTTTGGAATAGGTGGGGAGAATAGATCACCAAGTCTTTCGATCCATAAATATAGAGCCATACCCTATGCCACATCCATACATGTTCTTCTTGTAGGATGGGCTTAAGAAACACAGTTCATACAGCTGTCAACATTGTCAACGCAATACAAGTATATGGTATATGATAAAACAATATTATTACAGTTTTTAATTCTTTAAAAAAAATTTTATCAGCAAAATTGTAGATTATAGCTTTAGGATTAATCATTCTTTATGATACCTCATTATTACACCCATAGCTTTACAGAAGATCTACCTGAAAAGTTGTCTTTAAATCGAAGTTCCGTTTGTTAAATAATATTTTCCCTTATAAATACTTATTAAATGTGCATGACGTTTAACGTGAAAAAAATCAATGAAATATTTGAGAAAAGTTTTGAATGTATGAGTATTTTGAAATATTATATAAAGAACATGGAAATCGTAATATAAATATTAAGAATTACAGCACTTATAATGAAGAATAGAAGCTACCATATCATAATAAGTCTTTTCGAAACCAGGAACAGAAATATCAATTCGAAGTTTGCTGCTTTGCATTTTTTCTGTAGCTTTTCAACCTGTATTTAAAAATATGTAATCTCATTAATTAAAAAAAAAAGCTTTAGAAATTCTCTCTTTATCGGGATAATTTTTAATAAATATTAGAATTTCTTTTCAAATTGTAAAAAAGCATTAACTAATTTGTTCAGTGTTAACTTTTGAGAAATTTTTGTTATGTCTTTCGTGTCATTTAAGTCATTTCTTGCAAATCTTCATTATCATTAAAATTTTAAAATATTCAATATTATGAATTTTTAAATTATTATTTTGATTCTGTTGTATCAAAATTCTGTTAATTAGGTTTGGATCTAAATAGAAATATAATGTAAGACACACTTATAATTTTTTACTCATTTAATTTTATGATAAGTATACAAATGATATTGAATTAAATTAATTGATAACTGATAAGTTACACTTCAAGGTATCTGATAATTATTTCATCAATATTCAAGTATTTTATTTATTCCTGTTTAAAGCTATTGGTTTTTGGAGCTCAAAGACAATTAAAAAATAATTCAATAAATGGATGTATATGTAGATCATCATCATCACCTAATATGTTCCAAATTGGACCATAGGGATGCAATAATATACCTTATGACTCCAGGTTGGTTCATTTTCAATTTAAAAGGACACTTATAAAGTGCCATTTAGAGAGCAAACTCCTCAAGGACGCTGTAACTTGGAACCCAAATCCAATATTTTTTAACAAATCACATCTAGCAGTCATAGGAGTGCCTGAGTGAATCATGTATCAAATAATACTTTCTATATAGTACAACCTTTTGCGATCTCCACCATGCAGAAATAACTAGACTGATTGATGTTTATCATATGAGGCCTTAATTGAAAGCCAGACTAAAAACTATTTTTAAAAAAAAATCTGGGTTCTAGTGGAAATCAAACCTCCGAGTCAGAAGACTGGTGTCTTATGAACTAGGCCATGGAGGCTGTCTTCACAATCTGACACTCCACATCCTCTCATTATTGATTTTACTGATGAATTTGTAATGTTATATCAATCCAAGGGTGTCTAAGTTTTAATGTTACACCTCTCAAATAGTGTAAATTGAATAATTCTCTTAAATACCTTTGTACTATCAGCTTACATTGCATTGGAAGTGTATTCTATGCTTTAAGGTCAGAAATTCCAATATATTGATCATGGTAGCTAAATCTACATGATATATGTGAGAAATGGATTCTCATTATGTTCCTGACAACTATTTGAAATACTGAGATATCATATCAATAAAAAACATTTGTACTATTGTACAATTCCCTAGTGCGTAGTCAGCCAATAAAATTCCACTGTTTGGTCACCTTGCTACAATGAAATGCAGTTGAAAGAGGGCAGCATAAGTTTTTAAGATTTATGAACTTTAACTTGGGCTTTCCCAAAATTGAAATTAATTATAACTTTCTCGAACAAACATTGAATTTATTGCCTCTGAGCAAAAGAAGGATGCAGAATGATTTACTTTCTTTACATAAAACCATCAACTCTCATCTAAATTATCTTGAATTGTTTAGTTTTGTTCTTTAGAATTCTTTTAGAATATACTCACCATATGGCTGATTTCTATTGCAATCTAAATACCTCTATTTATCAGCAATGTCTTGCTGAATTATAAAAGAAGGTTGATAGCAGAATTTATGACATATTAAATTTCTTGTAAATGGTTGAAGTATTTTTGGATTTATCCTAAATATTTTAATTATGTCTTTCTGATATTTATAAATATTTTTTAAGTCCATTACGATTTGTGGGTTATCTCTGTAAAATAATTTAAGTTTCTGTCAATCAATTGTTTGATCACATTTTTTCTCTTCTTGTTATTTTTTTTCTTCTCTTACTTCTGAATTCTCTTTATATTTTAGCAACTTGTGATGTTGTGGTCGATAGTGACTATTATTTGCTCTTCAATTATGAATATGTCGTTTTTTTATTATTTCATTTGTATGCGACTGTATTTTGAATATCAAGAGTGTCATTCAATATGGTTCGGTGCGGACTGTCTGTCTTGTGGCGGTTCGATATTGAATTAATAATAGAGTATATTGTAAAACTATTGTACTATTTTTGACCAGTATACTTACACACACATGTGTTGTTTGCATTGTTTATTATGATTGAATTTTTGTATTTGATTTTAATGCAAATTTTTTATTTTTGGAATGTTTGTCTTTTGTAATTATTGAAACACTCAATTTATGTTTTTAAAATATTGTTGTTAAGTACATTATTGCGTTGATGAATAAATAAATTAATTAAATTTGTTTAACCTGGCAATACGTAGAACTAACATAACTTGCCCAATACTATTAATTTGTTTCATTGGCTATTACGCAGTTTCCCTTCTGGGGTAGGCAGAGGATACAAAGTGCCATACTTTCCTATCTCGACATATAAATTTGCCTATTCTACACCCATACCCTTATCAGACAATTTGCCTGACTTCTTAATTTACCTTTTTCCAAAATATCATTCGCTTGATCCGACTGTACTTTATTTCATCTTCCTATACCACACCTTCTAATCACATTTGAACTATAAAATTGTTTTGTTAGGCTTTCTTTATTCATTCTCTCCACGTGTCCAAACCATCTAAGAGTGCTTGTCTTCATCTTACTCAACACGTCAACCTTAACTTCACATTCTTTCTTTATTACCTCATTCCGTATTCTGTCATACATTAGCACCGTGTGTATTCTTCTAAGTGCACGTATTTCTACAGCAACTGTTTATTTACAAATTTCAATATGTTAACTCAACAATTTTTTACAAGGAATTATTTTGGTGGTATTCATTAATGAAACCAAATTGAAAAAAATATGTATGTGTTAAAAAAGGATAACTCACTTTTTTTGTTTTATTTGGAATATCGAACTAGCATAAATCAATCAAGAGTATACAAAAATATAAAGCTAGCTTAAAAAATGTTTCATGGTTTAATTTGTATTTTTTTTTGTTCCCAACAAGACATTACAAAGCAGCATAATGTGCTGTGCTACCCCTTGGGCCAATTCACTATAATTTGGCATCTTTACATTGCGCTTTGGCAATACTACAGCACGTTTCACGACTATCTCTCTCTGGGTTCGATTGTTTGTTTTGATTGTGGAAATTTTATATAAGTACATATATTTTTTTGACTTAAAATCTTGCAGCTTTCTTTATAAAAGTAAGAAAATAATATTTAAAAAATTATATTCATATTACATATGTACCTGGGTGATTTATCGAACAAATAAAATGTTTCATGTTAATGACCTCTGTGACATAGTAGGTAAGACGTTGGTCTTTCCCTGGGTAGTTTTGGGTTCAATTTCGGATGGTACGCAAAAAAGGGTAGCAGTCAAGTTAAAAAATTCATCTGGTAAAAAAATATTCGCGCGCGCTATATCTGAGTAAGTATTGTTGCCTGTCCACGTGCGGTATTATTTTCAATATGTGCAGTGGTTTTTTTACCCGAAAACTTGATCACTGGGGCCGAAGAAAATATATCTCCCGACCACGCTCTGTAACAATATGTGGGATATCATAGAAATGAATAATTGAAATTGTTTAAAATTTTCTAGATTTGCTCATGTTTTGGAGGTTACTACGTCTTAGATCGTCCTTCATTGTCCTAAATCATAATTTCGGCATGATAAAATTTGCTTTATCTAATTAGAGCGTCCTCGATTGGGGTCTGTTTTCTAAATGACGTTATATTAATTGGTATTTTTTTATCATTATTATTTTCAAAAGTATATTTTTAAACGCTATTCGATATACTTGTACGAACATAGATTTTCAGACTTTAAACTTTAAAAATTTACAGAACAGTAGAATTATACTAACCGATCTCCAGTACCGCTACATAAACTATTGACTTGCAATAATATCTCATTAATGCGTTGTTAGTTCGTATTAGACGCTGTTAGGAGTATTTTATTTAGAATAGCGAAATGGATATTGAAAATCAACAAGTATTAGGAGACTCCATTTCGCTATGAACGGTCAGTCTTCTTAACAAAGTCTCTAATTTAGAGAAGCTGTTATTTTTTAAGACGTGTTAAATTATCGATAGAAATCATGTTAGTCTTGTATAATCTCGAAATATTTTCACGTGATCAAAATATTATTGTGTCATATATCTTTGTCGTTAACAAATCAAGGCTGTCGGCAAATCCTCAGCAAAAGATTTGATCTTTCGAGGACGCCGACGAAAATGTACAGGTGTTGGCTTTCAGAACGATCGTTAGAGATAATCTCCCTTGCAAAGGATATTAATCCTATAACGTTAAACTCTTCAAGTGTAACTAATAGAGTCAAACTCTTATTCAAACTCAAACTAGTCCTACCTGGATCATTTGATCCGGTAGTGAAAATAAATAATTTAAATCTAAATTGTTACCGTGTTTCATTATTGTTACCTTTCCTCTGATGTGCTGTGAGTAATTCGTGTGTTATTACCTTTCGAACCCTGAGACCAAAGAGATCTGTGTTCCCTTTTTAAGCCGCTGAGTTATTCGAGCCAAACTTGATCCTGATCATTTTGTGGCGGTCGCCCACTCGGCGTTCATACGTACGGTCAACGACCGATGAAATGACCTTCGGATTCCTCGATAAATCTAAGTAAACAAGTCCGAAGGTCACCTGCCGGACATTCATCCCATAGCCGAGCGTACCGCACTCCATGCTAGAGAGAGAACGCACCACGCTGTCTCGCCGGTTCCGTAAATAGATTGTTACCTACATACAACAATTCATCGTTTTTGCATTTACAGAAACGAGACGCAGGCATATCGCGAGCGCATTCTAAAAAGATATAAATACCTACGTTACTAATAAAATTGGACAGACTCTCTTTCCGCATTGCGATCTAACGTGTTTTATTATTTATAAACAAATCATCTCTATCCCATCAAGGACCGATCTGCTAAAATTTTGATAATTTAAATAATTAAAACAATTAACCTAAAAAAATTGAAAACTAGAAACAATCCTAATAACGCTCATGTATTTTCGAAATAAGATGTGCAACCAAACCTGGCATATAACATAAAACAAACATTTCCGAAGCACTACAATCTCTGGTGTCCTTATATAGATTGTTATGTTTTATTGTACTGTACTACGAGTTATTTTAAATCTTTGGAGTATAATTTACCCAAAATTCGTTTGAGTACAATGGTACGAGTATGCAATATGATTGAAATTGTTGCTTCTTTATTCCATCATCGTATTCTACAAAAAACCGTTCAATTATATTAGCTCTTAAATCATAACAAACGTCTCTTGATCCATGAATATCTTCATTGTTTTTTTTATATTAGAGGAAATAATATAAACAACATATTTTCCTTAAAATTTTTATGAGCTCTATCGCAGAAATGAATGGAACCAATAAATCATGTTTGCATAGCTAAAATTATTAATGCATCGATTTCCGATATAACAACCTAACATAAAAGCTTATAACTCCTTCATTAAATCGCTTATGTGCGCGTTTAGCATCAAATCATTAAAAAATCCTTCTTGTTTCAATCCACAGCCCTCAGAATTTACTCATATCTGAAATATCCGATTCAGATTTTCCAACTTTTGTATATGATTCACATACTCGTGCCGTCTCTTATATACCTCCCTTTCAGTTGCATGCCAATAATTTTGGATTCAAGCCTCGCCCGATGCACACTAAGGAACGAATAGTAACTTTCAATTGGATAACTTCCCACTAACATAATATTCATCGTGCTAACTCAATAAAACCAATTGCCGGGGAACAAACCTATAAGTCACGTCCCAACGCGGTACTGAACTGCGCCAAGTATATATGGGATATGCAGCGTGTGGAAAAGAATCAAACTTTAGAATACACCTGAATAAATTCCGTATAAAAATCATATTCCCACTACAGGCATTATTTTTGTTACTTTAACACAATTTTTGCTCTTGAATTTATAAAAAAAAGTTTCATCGTTATATTTTATATGATAGAATACGGAATGAAGTGATTCATGGTTAATAAAGGCTGATGTGTTGAGTAAGATGAAAGAGACCACTTTGAGATGATTTGGGCACGTGGAACGAATTAATGAAGAGAGACATACAAAACAGATATACAAAGCAAATGTGAATGGAAGAGGCAGATCAAGGAAAGCGTGTTTATTTTATTTTATTTTATTTACACATGACAAGAAACATACAAAATTAGCAAAAAAAAAAAACAACAGGTAATTTAATTTGAACACAATTTTAATGGATCTGGGTTTTGGACCTTTCGTTTGTCGTGTACCCAGTAAACAAGGCTTTTGCCTGTATCTCACTGAGGGCATATAGTATGAAAAAATAAATCGATATTTCTTTTCGATTTTTGATTACGTAAAACCCCGTTGCACATTCTTATCAATCTGAAAAACAGTGACACTCAAATTTGGTTTGGATCGAGGGAATGATTTAAAAAAAGAAAAAGAAAATATAGTCAGAGAAATTGTAGGAGCTGTATGAGAAGGTGTATGGATGTTTAAGAAGTGAAAGTTGAGTGTCGCGATAGGAGCTAGGAATGTGTAATTTCCCCTTTTAAAAATACAGATAGATATTCATCGTCACAGTAAATCGCTTTACGGTATTAACTGATTACAGAAAAAATCGTGTGTATACAAAAACGCTATAAGTGAATTGGTTTTAATCGGAGCTAGATATGAGTTGGTGCCAAACAAAAATAGCTTCATATAAAATATTAGTTCACAAAACCACCCACCAGCATATACATGTCTCCCCTAAAACACAAACATGCATAATTACACACACAACTTAATATGCAATAATAATGAATAATTTTCAATGAGATTTTTTTATTTTCGCAAACTTGAAGATAACACTTTTCCCAGAGCAATTGTGGAAGCACTAATTGGTTACACAAGAAGTAACATAATGATCCTACTGCGTGATATTTTTTTGTTTCCATAAATCTGAATCGAATAATTTTTGTACTAATATATTTGTATAATATTATGTATTTTTTATTCTTTATTTTTACAAAAATAAACAAACAAATGAAAATAAATACAGGTATACCCTTGACGTGATTAATTGACTCAATAATAACCCGTTAACTACAACAGAAAACGTGTAAAATTAATTTATGTTGGTCTGGGTGATTACTTTGAAACGTAAAAAGTAACCTAAACATGGTAAAATCAATTAATTTATTTTCGATTGGAACGTCTACATATCTTATTTCTTTCAATCGGGTAACGAGTCAAATGGACTTAATGAATTTGGCTGATCATTTTTCTGCTATTTTGAAGGTTTTTGATCGGTAGGTAGACGATTTCAGTGAGTTGATGGGCAAACATTTTCTGACTTTTTTTATACTTCTTTTGTTTTTATTTTATTTCAATCGATTTACAGGGAAATCGCGTAAAGTGAGATCGCGTAGAGCGCGGGATACCTGTGTTTATCTAAATAATGTAGTAATATCTTACCAAATGGGCATTATCAGTAGTGAGCGTCTTCTGTCACAAAATCTGCGTCCCATACACAAAACGTAAGCTATGTTAAGTGTCGTTTGGGAATAAGGTGGAAGTCCAAAACTAAGTCTGTAAATGTATTTCAGTATACAATAGTATATATATTTTTGTAGCACACACCATAAATCAAAATATCCCTTTTCAAAAAAATTCCACGCATTTAACGCAGATGTTGTATTCTATAATAAACCATGAACGCACCATGAAATAAGAATCAATCATTTATACGTATGTACTATATGGTATATCTATACTTGACTGTTTAAAAATAACGCCATCTTTTCTTAAAAATACATTTTTTGCCGTTTTAAGTCTTCTAATCAAATCAAGAAGTGATAACTGTCAAATTATACTGAAAAAATTTAAAAGTTCTGAAACAAGTTTGAATATAAAATTATTTTCTTCTTCTTGAATAATGGCCGTGAACTTCTATATATGAAGGATTATATGCCAGTTTCAAGGGATGATAAAATTCAAATAAAGTTCGAATTTAAATACCTTATCAATAATAGTATTCGGAAACTCAAAAATACATTAGTGAAAATTGCAAAAATCTATATTTAAAACATATTTATTTTCCCCATACCATGATAGCTGTCACTTTTTGATTATTTTAGACTGTTTTTTATGGTTATTGTAATGTAACAGACATATATTTGACAAGAAATATTTATGTTGATATTAAAAACAGTAATTATTTATTTTCATTCTTTCAAAGTAGTAGTTTAGTAAGCAGTATTTTTCTAGTAGTTTTTACATCTGAAGTGCAAGTGAAAGTAAAAACAACAGAGATTTGTATTAAAAATATATAAAAGTATTCTTACCCTTGCCCAAATAGTGATTTTAGATCCGCATTCAAGTTTTCAGTAATCCCTCCTGGCATTTCTTGGTCGGCAGTGATATACCAATTCTAGATATTTGGTCCATTCCCATTTTAAGGGTTTGCGGTTTATTTACAGGCATATATACATAAACTAGCTAATGGCCGGACTTTGATTGGACTCTCTGTTTTTAAGGTAAACAATCTTCCTAAAGTTAATCTATTCAAAAGTTTTTTTAATTTACGAGTAACAGAAAAATTAAGTTGATCAAACTAGACTTAATTTTGGTGTTAACATACCCTGTTTCTGAAAAAAAAACAGTTTTAAGAGTTAGGATATTTAAGATATAATACAGAAATATATACATACTGGATAATCTTTATTTAATAATTAGGAAAATTATTGGTAACTTTTTAGTTGTTCAGTATATCCTTGACATTTTATTTAAAAAATGTCAAAATTTAATGACAAGTTTAATGACCGACCATTTCATTACATGCACTAATTTCTTGTAATCAAATGCATGTTTGAAATGCGTATTTGCAATGTTTGAGTATCATATGTTGCTAGAAAAGTATATTTATGCATATTAGTTTGTAACATTGTTCATTGCAAATTTGAAGCAAATATTAATTTTATTGAGAATAAAGACGGACTTCGCTTCACTCGCTCATAAGTACACAAAATGAATATTTTAGATGCATGACAATAACTTTTTAATTAAGTTCTTTTAACAATAAAATTTCTACTTTTTAATTAGAGTCCTGAGAATAACCCTTATGAGTATGGCCGTACGGCGAGCGAATTTTTACCTCAAGAGAGTGTGGACGTACACGGTACGTCCGATGTTTTTTTCTCGAATACATGAATTTATCCATAAAACGGACAAGGCTCAAATGTTTTTATCTATTCAATTATTTGGTATATGGCGGCCGCAATTACGTTTTTTATATTACTTACAAAAACATATTTTTATTTTGCTCACAAAATCTCACTCGCTTAGAGGTTAAACCTTATGATAATAGGTGATATCTTACGATCGAGAAAGTTTGTCAGTCGAACTTGTGGTTAAATAGCGACTTATGACACGTGTGTTATTGTAATAATGTCGACATTTTTGTACCATGGAAATTGACAAATTCAACTCGTGGTTTCGACGGCCAGTAAATCCCAGTCAAATCATTCTGTAATAAAGTAAATAAATAAAATAACAAAAAAATGAGGTGAGTAACCAGTAAGCCTTTTAAATAAATTTAAATAAATATTTGTCGTTGTTTCTATAAGTATTCCTATTGTTGAAATCTTACGTATTTCCGCTTCATGTTTCTTTTAAAATATTCTTAATATTTTTCTTCTGTATCAGAGTCAAATGTCCAAAAAATGACAATTGAAATAAAAAGGAAAAGTTGAGTACACTAAAATCTGCGGAGAAGCTCCAGGATAGCATCACAAGCTGTCCTGTTGAAGCGGAGGGATTTAAAACTAATTTTCTCGTCCACTGAATTGTACGACTTTCATTTGATTTGGACAATTTGCACGACAAAATCAGTCATTTGTTTTTCTGTTGGATTCTAAAGGCGAACACTGTATACTTGGTGAAAACCTACCCTATTAAAAATGTGTCAACAAAATTTGTAAAACAAAGTTAAAAAGTGCTTTTACGTTATATAATTTCTTGAGTTTATTGCATTTTGTAACCTTAACAGTGCTCAGAATGTTAATGTACTCGTAGTATATATTATCAGCGACTTGACGAAAATACATTCAGATTAAAAAAAAACAGCCAAATTATTTGAAAAGAAAACATGGTGCTAAATAAAGCTAATGACAGTAAACAAAGCCTTTGAAGTATTTGAGGATTTTGGTTTCGTCTTTCTTTCAAAAACATAATGTTTATATCAGTTACATTGAAGATGATGCCGGTGTGCTTCGATCATCTCACTTCAGTGGTGCCATCAAATCTAGTATTGTGGTGTCTATTAAGTTTGCTGTTGTGTCACGGGTCACTCACTTAAAAAACAAACTCCTCGGCACAGAGCTGAACTGGAATTACGATGGGATCTTTGACTACGAGGCTCACAAACGATGACGAAGATTCATGATGATATTTTTTTCTTTGAATAACATTATATTTCACCATATGTGCTAGTTTTTGGGGAAACGTGGCATTAACAAATCTTATGCACATATTCCATTATGCCGTCTTCCTGTCGAGGTAGACAGATAGAAAAACACCAGACTTTCCCATCTCGACACCTATTTTGCCTCTTCTACACCTTATAATGTAGTTTCTACAATTTTTTCCTTCTTACTTTTCCTCCTTTCAAAATATTATTCACTTGATTCAACCTTACATTCGTCTTTGGTCAACATTGGTCTTCCTCTACCACGCCTTCTACTTACATTTGCAATGTATTTTTGTTTTGTAAGTTTTAATTCATTTATTGGTTCCACGTGCTCAAACAATCTCAGAGTCCACTTCATCTTACTTATGTATGGGATTGAAACGTGGGTATGGAAAAATGCTGAGGAAATGCAACAGAACTGCGTGCTTTGCAATAAACATATCGAGTGAAAATGTATGATAGAATACCGAATGAAGTGATAATCAAGGGAGCACAAATAACACTTGTTTGTGATCCCCTGATGATGAGGTGAAAATCTTGAAACCGGTAGGGTTATACCGTTATGTAAAGTGAAATAAACAGTGATTGACTAAACAAATTACAATGTATTTAAACCTCCAGTGTTAATGCTTTAACTATAAATAATACTCATATAGTTTGATAGGCTTCCTCTCTATAGTTTGCACCACTTTTTTCGTTTCTTTTGAATGTCAGGCTTAGAAAGGACTTATGAAAGAAACTTTGGGATCCGTCTTAGCGCCAGAATTAATTTAGAACATTTATTTTGCTTGGCAGCATTTTCCAACATGAAATGCGGCAATATGACAATAATGGAATACGATATGAGATTCCTTTGGAAATATTACTCTAACAGTCGACATTCAGTTCACAAAAAGGACGGATAATTAGTCCCCGAGAAGTTGTTTTTGATTCCCCAGTGAAGCAGTGAAGCGTATTTTAAAGAAGAGTTTATTTTATTTAACAACTTTTTGTTATTTTCAACTTCTGACTCAAGTAACACTTTTTAATTCAGATCTATCGAGTAAATAAATTTAATTTAGACCGAATTATATTTAAATATGTCTTACAGGACACTTAAAGAGAAAATTATATGATATTCCTCGAATTATAAAAAATTTACTCCTTAATTAAGGTAAAAAACTTTTATGATAACATCTATAGCTTAGTTGATATTCGTAAGACGCTTGACGTCTACTCGGACTTGGCGAGCTCCGTAACCTAGGGGTAACATTCTTGACTTCGACCCGGGGACTTCGGGTTTGATAATCGATGGTCAGCAAAGAAAAAAAAATTATGCGAAGCTACTCAAAGTGTTCGTCTGCTAACAATACTCACACGGGCCGAGTAGTAGTGCTGCAACAAGCTCAATGACGAACCGCGAGTTCCGTGTCTACTCCAGAAGTTCTAAACTCGAGGGCTCGACAACTGGGGTCGAAGACAATATTGTCTACCTTCCACGCTTTTTAATATGTCTAAAAATACTAATAAGGATATATTGAAGGGTACCATGTGAAACAAAATATATCCGGAATTTTGGGTTCGATTTCCAATGGTATCAAAAAATAATATTAACACCAGGTTTACGGCACCCGTCAAATTTACGGGTTTCCAATTTGCTTTTGCAAATTTTACAAAACAGACAGTATTTTTCCGGTTTTTTTACGGCTTTTTATAACTGAGCAATTCAAATATTAGCTCCCCACATACGAAACCGGCGTTTTGCCGTACTGGCAACTTTGATCTCAAATATCTTCTCTTTGGTTAGGAATTTCAAATTCAAATTTATACAGCTATTTACTCAAGTATTTGTGTTTCGAAAATTATAATTCATTTGTTGTTTCCTCAAATGTTTATTTTCTTTGCGTCACTCAGTTTACAAAATGGAAAACTTGAAATATCGCGTTATTTACGAGTACGAGTTCCACCGTGGCACCAGTGCTGCAGAAACAGCTCGAAGGATTAATGATGTGTATGGCGACGGTGCCGCAAAAGAAAACACAGTGCGTTTTTGGTTCCAACGTTTTCGTTCTGGAAATTTCGACCTGCAGAACAAGCCCCGTGGACGGCCGGAGACCAAAGTTGATAATGAAGAATTGAAGGCTATTGTGGAAGCGGATCCATCGCAAACCACGTCCGAGTTAGCTGCAGGCTGCGGTGTAAGTGATAAAACTGTTTTAATCCACTTGAAGCAAATTGGGAAGGTGAAAAAGCTTGAAAGGTGGGTACCTCACGAATTGAGTGAAGCAAATCAACAAACGCGCGTTGACTGCTGCGTTGCATTACTCAACCGGCACAATAATGAAGAGATTTTGAATCGAATCATTACCTGTGATGAAAAGTGGATCCTGTATGATAATCGGAAGCGCTCATCGCAATGGCTGAACCCTGCCGAACCAGCCAAACCATGCCCCAAGCGAAAATTGACTCCAAAAAAGTTACTTGTGAGCGTTTGGTGGACTAGTGCTGGTGTCGTTCACTACAGCTTTCTTAAATCTGGCCAGACGATTACGGCAGATGTCTATTGTCAGCAACTGCAAACCATGATGGAAAAGCTAGCTGCTAAACAACCGAGGCTGGTTAATCGCTCTAGGCCACTGCTGCTTCATGATAACGCTAGACCACACACTGCACAACAGACGGCTACCAAATTAGAAGAGCTTCAATTGGAATGTCTAAGACATCCACCGTACTCTCCGGACCTTGCCCCGACAGGTTACTATTTTTTTCGAAATTTGGATAACTTCTTGCAAGGGAAAAAATTCAACTCCGATGGGGCAGTCCAAACCGACTTCAAAGATTTTATTGATTCCCGTCCGAATGTTTTTTTTAGTAAAGGGATCGATGAACTACCTATGAGATGGCAAAAGTGCATAGATAGCAATGGTACATACTTTGATTAAATAAATATATTATATTAAAAAAAAATCAACTTTATGTTCCTCCCAAACAAAACGCCAATTTCACATGTAAGGACCCAATATATTTACTCTATTTTTACCTTCTTATTTAGGAAACTTCTTATTTTTGAAAATTTGGTCGCTTTATACCTATCTTTACTGACACCGGTCAAATTGATGGGTTTGGTAATTAGATAACTGTATACTAACAGTTGACTGATATCTGTATACTAACCGTTTATAAAAGTAAACCAAAAATAAAAGTCCTTCTGAGCACACAGCATACACATTCGTAAAATTAAAAAACAACGATAAACGTTTACCAGAAACAATTGGATATTACAACAAGACCAAGTGTGGTGTAGATGTTGTTGACCAAATGGTTCGAAAATACTCCGTCAAATCAGGAAGTCTTAGATGGTCCCTCCAAGTTTTCTTCAACATCTTGGATTTGGCAGCAATAAATGCATGGATACTTTATAAAGAATGCACTGGACTCAATGTATCAAGAAAGGACTTCTTATTTCAATTGACCGAGGAACTAGCCAAGGGAGATAATGAACCGCATCAGAGACCACATGTTTCTCTTCAGTCACGGAACACCACTTCTCAAATACGCAAAAGTCTGTTGTCAAATAGGCAGTTATAAACCTAGTGTTAAAAGAGTCCCACTCTGGTAAGATATCGTTAGGTAACTCGCACTAGCATAAATAAATAGAAAATTTTGTGTGAGTAGGTGGGACATGTTGAACGAACAGGAGACATTTACAATTGAGTAAATATGTTATTGTATGTGGTGCGCTGATTATACTTAAAGAAAACATGGTCGATGTTCTCCTAACCCATTGCACACGAGCACAAACATGGTCGATGTTCTCCATGTTCTCCTAACCCATTGCACACGAGCATATAGGATTTTCTTTTATATGGATTTTATAAAGGTAGATTTTTATCAGACAGTGTCCTATTCTTATACTACACATGATAGACAATTAGTTTGGGCAGGTTTCTTATATGAAACCAAGGTTCAGTGGATATATTTTTTTGAATATTCATTTAGGCATCGTCATTATTGCTACTAGAACGCTCCCAGGCTTTTGACCAACTGGTGAGTAAGCGGTTTTAATAACCGAATACTGTTACATCTTATGCCTGTGATTTCATTTATGTTACGTGTTTGTGTATAACCTGGTGAGTGTGAATCCACACAAATGTGATTTTTTTATTCTAGAGGGTAAGAAAAGAGATTTTGATTTCACATAAAATTATATTATAAGTTTAATTCAAGAGGTTAGACGATATTGTTTTAACGGTAAGAAAATCTGAGAATATTCCTGTGAATTAGATGAGATGCAAAAATCTAGTGCTCTCTTAAACGCTAAATATTATGCAGTGTAGACTGAACATTCAACTGACAGTAGAAGCATATTTTTTTTATCATAGAAGGGTATACGTATCGATGCTTTATAATTGATATCTGAGTTGAGTTTGGAGCCATCTGTATAAATTTGAACATGTTAAAGTCATTTTAGGAGAACTGTCAAATTGAATTTACTGTTGGTCAGTTGGGGTATAAGGATGGAGTTCTTACTAAAGCCGATATTTTTTATAACGCGAGGGATTCAAATAGTTGTTTTGAAGAAGATTTTATAATATGATTATTTAGTTTGCATCCCCATATTTTGGAATTTGTCAGAAATAAGAGAATACTCGTAGCTACTACATATAGAGGGAACAGATTTTTCAGACCAAACCCGATGTGATGTCTTTTACATAATATGTATGTGTATCCTATTCAAGACCTTTGAGTATGGTCTAATTAAATTGAATCATTATATAATTACTTAGTAAACATTTTGACACACAGAACTAAAATATTTCTTTAAAATATTTGCATATTATTTTATATGATTAGTTCAATTAATTTAATTAATTAATTTATTAGTGAATTCAAAACTACTTAGTGATCATTTTTAGACCTGATAGTGTTCCCGTGTGCGCTAGAAATATTTTTTGACAGTACTCCCGCAGTTATTTTATGAGATTGGTTTAGTCTTAGTGAATTTATTTAGTACCACTAAGTGATCATTAACACGAGTAGACCTCATACTACTCACGCGAAGACTATAAATATTTATTGAAAGAATCGCTTGATTATTTAAAGAGATTGGTTTTATCTCATTGGAATATTGAAGTAAATATTATTTTTTTCAGTAGGTAATCCACCCATCGATCGAATCGATATATAAATGAAAAAGTTAAGTAGTTTTTTTATTTATGGACTATTATCACTACAAGACGAAACACTGTTTCTTCACAAATATCAGCAAAAAAATCCACAGTGCATAAATTATAAAAAAAACTCCTACATATTTTATATAATGGAACATATGCGGAGCTGGGACGAGGTATTTTGTCACCCGGGCTACAATTCGAAAATGCATCCTCACAATAAGCAATTTTTTTTAAATCTACAGGAACGGGTTAAATTCCTGTAATGTTTTCCATTTTAAAATTATTTACGTTTGCTTTTACCATAAAAAAATTACCCTTCCACACTAAAAAAAATGGAAATTGGAAACGTACGGTTACTTTACAAAACAATATAAATCAACGGATGAAAATGTGGAACTTTCAGGATGGCAAAAATATCAATAATTTTATCAAAATTGATTTTGTTCTAAATCAAATGTTCAATGGAGGGAAGAGCCATATCTGACAATTTTTCTTGTCCAAGACTAGATCTCGAATATTTTTTAAATTTACATAAAAAAAATTCATATGGTGCTAGATCACAGGTATTTACAAAAAAAGTATGTAGAGTACATCAATACTGGACCAATTTTGGCGTCATCCAAATATCACAACTGGGGCCCGTGCCCCGTTTCTTTCACCTTTGTCGTGGATCTGAACATACGGTAAATAAAAAATGCATACATCGTAATACTTATTTGAAGAAGAACATCATATCCCACGGCCATATAATTATAACTTCTTTTCAACTGAATATTTAAAATATATTATTATGAAATATTCATGAAAGCAATTAATATATTCATTCAATAAAAACCAAGATGGCCATCGTCATAACAATCTCCGCCTTGGTAACAACAGATTATTCTTGTGGGACCTTGAACCAAGAGATGTGGCGTCTTATTTTGCCACTTCTATCATTTACTCGTATATTAGCCTGTGCAATAGGTTGTGTTTTACTGTATTGTGCTTCTCATTATGTGACCGAGGTATTAGAACTTGCGAAATTTCGCATTTTTATATCTTCAAAAGCAATTATCGTTCTTTAACCGATTGGGATTATCCCAATTCACTGATATTTCACTCTTGGTATTCACATACATACGTTTCCAAGGTCTCATTACTGCTAACCAAAGTCGTCTTTTGCCTACCTCCACCCCCGATAAAAATCGAGTCAGTAATTTCCGAAGGTAAGTCCACTTAGCCTTACATCGGTTCATCTTCGGACCGATTGGCTACTCCGATCTAGTGGCGTCAAAGGATAATTTTGCTGCATTTAAAATTTTCTGTGAAAGTACTGGTGACTTGCTGGGCTGTTTGAACTCCAGACCTTAAACCACTATGAGAAAAAAAATCTTCGCTTTGGTCATTTTCCCTCTCCTGTGATGTCGGACCGTAACATAAGTCCGTCATCACTTGTATTCTTTTCACGCTCAGGTGTGTTGCCACCGAAGAAGAAGTCTCATTGGGCAGTTCCTTCTTCGTCACTATGTGACGCGTGCTCATAAAAAAATATATAAAGAATTTTTCGATCTTCTAGTGTAGATCGCGCTGGGTGGGGTCTTATTTTGTCCCTCATAACAGCGGGGGTGGTGGGGGGATCGAACTGAACTACCTCCCCGCTCCAGCCCCTAGTCCAATTTTTTACCTTTAGACGTCCAAATTTTATCGTTATATTCGTCTAATCCATAGGTTCTCAACGTGGGCGATAACGCCCCCTTTTGGGCGTTTGAGACTTTCAGGGGGGCAGTAGAAGACCCAGAGAAAATTAGGGAGCGTTGAGATGGCACGGAGGGGCGTAGGCAGATTAAAAAAATATTAACAAACTCCTTAAAATGCACCAAATTCAACCTTCTCATTAGATAAGTTATAAATTCAATGTCTTTTGAATGTTAATAAAAATACTTTTCAATATAATTAAGTATGCGTTTTAATTGTTCTCATTGAAACAGTCTTCTTTAAACTCAGAAATAGGATAGGGTCATACCATATCCTATCTTACGACTATAGTATATAATATTACACGTTTAAATATAATCATGGCAATAGCTGTTTAAGATTCGCAAGTAAAAAAAATTGGGGGGCTTTAGAAAAAAAAATATTCTCAAAGTGGGCGGTGGGCAAAATAAGGTTGAGAACCTATGGTCTAATCTGTCAGTGCCAACCCAAGCATATTTCTTATTTGAGTTTCCCTAATGATGAGGTGAAAATCTTGAAACTGGTAGGGTAGGGGCACATCGTAATCTTAAGTGTAATAATCTGGTAGGGGCACATCGTAATCTTAAGTGTAATAAGCAGTGTTTTTGTAAACTAATTATAATTATTTTGTTATTTCCCTTATTACAATAATCCAAGCAACATGTGTTTCTGTCTCCTATCTCGAGGCTCTCTTCAGGCGAAACGATTACAGTTTGTTGTGAGAGCAATGCGACGGGTGTCATATTTAATAAGACGTGTGCGTGATCTTATGACCAAAACTATTTTATTTTCTTAACACATTGACCGCCTTGTCAGTCACGGGTGACTGACACTGGAATACTCCAATGGGGCGGGGCTATGTCTGTCACCAGTGGCTGACACTGAGTACCTACTTTAACTTGCCATTCAGTGCTGTCAGTCACGAGTTCTGTGTTAAACGTTACTGGGATTGCTTGACGCGGCCCTTCCGCATGTTACCGCAACTTGGCCTCAGAGTTATTTTATGACAAAACTTGTTGGCAGAGAACGTGTTAATGAAGGGGGATATTTTTTTGCATTTTTTGATTATTCATTTCTGTTATATTTTAGCTTATGACTTTGTGTATCTCTAATATTTCTAAATTCATTGTTTTTTATAACTTTTGTGACATATGCGATATTTAAATCATGATTTGTTTCTATATTTTTTAGAAATTTTGGTATTTTTTTTATTATTGGATAGATAACATAACTCTTACATTATTTTATTCTAGTGCTGATGTTTCTTTGTGTCATCCTAATATATGTGCTTTCACAAACATATTTTATTCCGTATACACTGCTCTCGTATATTATGAGAATAGTTAAAACACACCTAGCGGGTATAAGTGGAATAACAAAGCTATTTATTATTAAATATATTCTAAAACAGAGTTTCATAAAGGTAAAGCCGAGACCTTTAATAAAATTGAGAAGATATAATTAGTGCTTTACACGACGATTGTAACACGTTGTGTAAAAATTTTAATATTTATCTCTGCTTTTTAATATATTTTTTATACATCACTTCATTGTAAAAACAATCTGGCCTATTTCCAGGCGGCAATCTCTTCCAACCAACTAGGCAAAAGTAAATAAAGGAAGTTCAAACGATTATTCACCTTTGTCAAATTTATGACACAAAAAATATTCGACTTTGTGAAATTTATGAACATATACGTAATAAAAGTGAAAGTGATATGTCATAAATCAAAGGAAAATGAAGGGTTGGGGGAGTGGAAAGAAAAATTAAGAATGAAACACGTTGTTTTACTGGCTAGAAATTAAGAGTTTTTCAATCGCTTCTCTTAAAGCGTGTCAAGGATGGAGCGAGTCTAAAATTGGTTTGTAACTGGTTCCAGTCTCACTACATAGACAGCAAAGGATGACGTAAAAAAAGAAGAGCGGTGAACTAGGAAGACCAATAAACAATCTCTGTTTGAGCGTAGCGCAAGTCCATGGTCGGAAATACGCTAAAAAAATTCTGCGAGATAAGACGGACGGCGGGACAGTTAAGGATATTATAAAATAGAGATAGTACGTGAACTTAGTGTTTATTTCTCACATTCAACCAGTTCAGTCTCTTCTGGTATGATGTGATATGATCATTCTTTCTCAGGTATACAAGATAAAAAAAATGGAATTTAAACCCTTACTCTACAACATATCCCATGTCTTGATCTTAACAATCAGGATGATTTCCTCAGTTGATTCAGAAAACTGGCAATAATAATATATTGTACATTTGCAGATTGTCCCTTTACAATTGCCATGTTGTCATACACACAACTTTTGATTTGTCACACAAAAAAATGTATTATATAAAACATCTTCGTTCAAGTCAAAAGGGAATATTTCTTTGACGACGAAGATATGTTGATAATAATATCTCGTTTGATGTATGCTGGGACATAAAAACGTACGTTGAAAGGTCGAATATAATTGCTTTGTCTGTTCAAAACATATTCGTTCCTCACACATGTTTGCCATTTGGGATGGTTTTCCAAATAGCTATATGAGAAAAATTTACATAAGAATGTATTATTACGAGTATATTGTGAGAAGAGGAAAATGTTCGACAATATAAATCTGGAGTTAAATATTCATCTTCTCTATCTAACGAATCAATATTATCGTATTTTAAATTGAATTATGATTGTTTGATTTTTTTGAAAGAATAAACATGAACAAACTCAAAAATATGCTTTTACCCTCGGAAACTGAATGAAAATTCAGTTCTGTTGTCGATCCGGTGACCATCTGAATAGAAAAAAGTCAATTGTGATAATCGCGTGGCCTAACACCTCTTGTATATTGAATTTTTAATAAATCAAATAATCTCGTTATTCTGAATTTAACAAAACATACAATTTTACAAAACATGCATAAAATATTATTAAGGTATTTTTGAGAAAGATAAAAAATAAAATAAATGAAGATAATTTTTTCATCGATTATCGGGATAAATATGACCGGTTTTTAGTTATTTTAAAATTGTTCAAATAAACGGTTAACCAGTTTGGAAACCCAACTATAAACCCATTCAAAGTAGCGTTATATTTCTTTAAATATCTCGATACTTTTTTCAGAAAAGATTTTTTTTGTATTTAAAAGTTTATATATTATGTATATTACATGTAATTGATCTAATATTAATTTGTGTCTGCTTGTGTATTTGTTTTGTAAATACAGTAAATAGATTTTATTTAGAAATATATATTATGTATAAATTTTAATTTTTAATAAGCAAGTCACTATATCATGTTTCAAATGAGTATAGGACTGTTAATTTCCTTCCATAGTTTATATTATTGCCAGACCGGTTTTACAATTTCTTCCATTTTTAAGACACTTGTATGACATTCTAGTTTAGACATTTGAAATCATGCGATCCGGTTTTAATTCCAATTCCGGTTCAAATTCCAATCATAAAAATAACAAATGTGAAGGAGTATGCACAAGCCGTATTAAAGATAATTTTTTTATGATTTTGTTATCAGACAATTTCTAGATTTTGTTAGAAATTTTTCATTCAAAACAAGATAAAAGCCTTTTTGATAATACATATAGTAAAACCATTTATCATGAAGTAGCTGGAATATATAATATGTTACTAAACGTTTTGTCTAAATAAGAGAAAAGAGGGCAGGCAGATATAACAAAAGGATTTAATTTAAAAAAAATTGAGTAATGAAAATTACCTAAGTTTTTTTCATTCGATTTACACACTCTGGCGCTGCTGTACCTGCCAGGCGTGATTTATTTTTCTCTGATAGCATTTTTCGAGTCGTTTCAGATTTAGACGTTTGGTTTATTTGGGTATTCCTGAAGCTATGCACAATAATCCATTTTATTTATCGTCTATTTCTTGATTGGTTATAGTCGATAGAAGTGTATATTTCGTAATTTAAAATGTTTATTTTATTATTGCTATGGTTTTATTATTGTTTCGTAATATTTAATAAATTGATAATCTTTAATTGTGGTTAATGTTAGGTTTCTTGAATAATTTATCAATTTAATGATTTTTTACTAATGTCATAAAACCTAAATATGATGGTTATAATTATTATTTAAAAAAAAACCAATTAATTTTAGTTAAAATTTTGTAACAAAGTTAGCGATTATTTAACATATTTTATATTGCAGTTTCATTAAGTTAAAGCCAAAATCTTTGATAAAAATGAGGTTATGTAATTAGCGTTTTACTAGACGATTTGTAATACGATGCGTCTAAAATTTTTGTATATTCATTTCCATTTTTTAATACATATTTTATATCTCACCAATAAAGAACAAAGTTCTTGTAGGTGATGATGGAGTTGCGCACACCATGATAAACTCTACAACTATCCACCCATGACCAATACCATTACAATTCCATGTCAATAACCAATAGCTCACTTATATTATTCTACCCCAATCTCCATAACATTTATCAAACAAAATATATTATAACTATCGAGGACGCGCTTTGTAATAACACTTCATTTTATTTATTTGTGGGTTTCATTACAAATACTTCTTATATTTTTGGATAGGATAGACTATTGTATTGTAATGTTTTAGACCAATGCAATTCTCTTGTATATTATGTAAGACATTGAATTTAGGAAGACAACATTTATCCACGTTCTCAAGTGTAATAGGTATACGTGTATATACATTTTATAATTTATACATAAGATTTGAGTAATTAAAAATCTTGAATTTCAGTTAATTTTTGGTTTCTTGAGTTATCAATTAAATCGATTTTTTTCTGTAGTACAATAACATTTCATATATAATCTAAATCAGATGGTTATATTAATTATACAGAAAACTAATAATAATGATGTCATTTCAGTAAACATTTTGTAAATCTCAAAGTGTTAAGAGTAATGGGTGGCGTTTGCAGCTTTAGGGATTCCTTGGAAAAAACCCTTTTAGGGAGTCTTATCAACATTTATGATATTATATTAACATTACAAAATTCACTACACTATGCCTAAAATTGAATGCGTTTATATCACATATCGGAAGATCTACAAAGGTTTCTTTCTAGTTCGTCTTTTCTTGTTAGTTATCTGCGGTTTTCTTACCAAATATGTTTTTCTTAATATATGCAAATGCAGGAAGGCACCTAATCTAATGGCCGCAACTACCACCTTCCTATCAACACATTCAACTTGTTTAATTTTTTTTGTAATATATTTGATCTGCCAATATTAGTGGGTTTAAATCCCAAGTTGGAGCGCTCTTGAGGAGAGTCTACTTACTAAAAGGCGCAATATAAATGGCGCATTTATTAGTATTATTATTGTTTTTGAATTGAACATACAAGTTTTAAGACTGACACATTGAAGGCATTTGAGATATATGATCAAACAAGCAATGTCTTTCCTTCTATTACAGAACAGTGGGTTCTGAAATTGTGATTTAAAAAAAGAAGTATGATTCTTATAGCGTTGTTTCATTACTTATTCCACTCCAAAAGCACCTCCAGAGTTAACGTCTGGCAACTAGTCGAGTCGATATTGCGATGCACCAAATTTGAATAGACTTTGAAGAAGTGTTGAATTTGAAAGTAAGACCTTCAGAATCATAAGACCAATACACTATTAGACTAAGGGATCGTGATGCCGACAAAAGTTCGGATAACAGTATCATCCTTGAAATCTTCTTAAGAATACACTTAAAAAAATATTTTTGAGACACTTAATATAAAGAAAGAATATCCCCTAACTGGCTTTGATCTGACCGTAGCGCCTCCAGCTGCCTCTCACAAAGGACCACGAAGCGTTACGAGGGCCATAATCCAATTTCATTTTGGAAAAGCTCCACGCACGATTTATGCATCGCTTTTGCTTGTATAAAAATGATGAACCAGCGAGAAAAGATCTCAGATATAGGAAATGCCTTGTTGAAGGAAAAAGGATACATAACAAGGTCACGCGACCAGTCTTAGATTATTTGACGCCCATAAATAAGTCTTGAAGAATGTATATTTATCTTACGTACTCCATAGATTAACTGTCTGGATATATTTTTTGTTAACATATTAAATTAAAAGTTAATTTTTTGAGGTATAAAAATGGTGTCAAGAAATCTACATCGCCGAAAAATTGCTACGTCTTTCTATTATTTGATTTGACAATGTTGTGCAATATTTGAACAATTTGGTTTCCTTATTACCAAATTCAAAGCAATCATAATTAAAAGGTTCAACACATATAGCGGTACTTTAATTATATATATTGTCGATTCCTATAAATAATCTTAATTAAATTGCCATTGAAGTGGAATTGGTCTTACGAAATTGACTGTAAGACAAGTTGTGTCTGATCTGTGATGTTTTCATAAAGTAATTAATGTTTCTTTTTGACTTAAATTTTTTCTAGTTCCATTTCGTGTACCAACAAGAGACACGAGGCAATCGGATATATTTATGATGGCACAGTAATGGACAAAATATGTCATGATTTAATCGCTGTAATTAACAAACTTCACCAAAGCTTAGATTGTGGATATTTTTCATCAAAGTTAAGATAATTTAAAAACTTTGTTTTATTTTTGTTCGGGAAATAGTTCTTTGTCGGGAAAACTGAAACACCGTTGACGTTTGAATGTGTATTTGTATAAATTTATTGATTTCTTATTAAAATTTAAACATGATTTGAAAATTCCACATGAATTTACATCATACAAAGGTTTTATTCTGGTTTTAGTTTAAATATTTCCAGATTCAAAAATGCGTTTTGTACTATTGTATTCAACTTACGTTGAACACAGTGTAACCTGGCGGGCTTATTTCCATGTGGAAATATCTTCCAACCAATAGGAAAATGTTAAAGAGGGTTTTCGTGAAAACCAGACTGAAATACTTTTTTTTAAATCTGGGTTCCAACGGGAATTCAGCCCCCGCAACCTCTGGGCTGGGAGACAGGCGTCTTACCAACAAGTCCACGGATATTGTCCTGTATATTTTAGTTCCAAAATTATCAATTTTTGTTTTATTTGCAATGTTTTGTTTATTCATATTGTTCTGAAGAATATTCTGCTTTCGATGTGTATTGAGTGGATGAATTATGCAAATAATTTTTTTTGAGAATTTTAAAATTTGCGGGATACGGCACAGGGGTTTGATCTGCTGTATGTATTTAAATTGGCGGGATATGGCACAGGAGTTTGATCTGCTGTATGTATTTAAATTGGTAGGATACGGCGCAGGGGTTTGATCTGTTGTATGTATTTAAATTGGCGGGATAGGGCACAGGGGTTTGATCTGCGGTATGTATTTAAATTGGCGGGATACGGCACAGGGGTTTGATCTGCTGTATGTATTTAAATTGGCGGGATACGGCACAGGGGTTTGATCTGCGGTATGTATTTAAATTGGCGGGATACGGCACATGAGTTTGATCTGCTGTATGTATTTAACGTCTAATTATACATTTTTTACGTTGTAAAATCTTATATTATATTTTGTTTTGATGCGCGCTCTGAATTAATGTTTTGCATTTAAATATGCTTTTTATAATATTTGAAATGGACCGTCAATTATAAAACAAATAAATGAAAGGTATAGTGATATTACGATAATTGTATAGGGGTCATAAATAATGAAATATATTAAAGAATGGATGTTTTTTTACATACATTTAAAAACATATTTCTTGATAATTTTATAAAATTTTAATAAAGATTTGAAATTTATACTAAAATAACGTTATTTTCGTATGTAACTGGATATGACATAATACCACCCATTTAATAATTTATATCGCAATTCATATAACATATTTTTAACCAAAAAATTGGTTCCCGTAGTTAGTTAAAATATATCACACTGTGGTTAAATTAAAAGTTAAATAAAAAAACTTTAAATGGAATAAGATTTAAAAAAAATTATAGAATTTTCTGGTGCCTAAATTGACAAAATATTTATATTTAATACAATCTGTAACATGTTCATGTGACAAATGCCTATTTGTCGAGGAATACAATGCGTATGGGCGGATGAATATCCTTAAATATTGAATGTTAGACACAAATATCTATCTGTCTGTCAACCAGATGTACTTATCTCGACTCACATCATTCGTCTCATCTGCATTCTTACATCTACTTACACAACTCCTACGATTTCTATGATTTTATACGTTTCCTTCTTTCAAAATATAATTCACTGGATCCAACCATAATTTTCTTAGCCTTCCTCTACCACGATTTTCTCTTACATTTATTTTAGTCGTCTTTTTTCATTATTTTATTATTCATGCTCAAAACATCTCCGAGGGCTCTAATTCAACGTACTCAACACACCAGCTCTAAGTTCACATTCATTCCTAATCATTTCATTCCGTATTCTATCATCCATTGCCACTCTCTGTGTTTTCTCAAGGCACGCATTACAACATTTATTCGGTTCCTTTAAGTCTTTTTCCATATCCACGTTTCTTTTCCATAAAAAAAAAACTATCATCTTAGCAGATTTTGATAATTTCTGGTTCGAGTGTATGTATTTTAGTGGTCTATTGATTTTGTTTCATATCACTACGCGTCGTTCGTTACTCCTTTTAATTTTTCCACCATCTAAGAAAATACAACGTAAAACTATTCCTTAACTTGCTCCAATATTTCATTATTCACACTTTTCTATCACCATAACTTTAGATTTCTCAATATTCATTCTCAGAACGTTCTCTTCGCATGTGTCATACAAGTCACTTATCAAATTCTGTAATTAATTTTCACTCTCCGTCATCCCCACCACCACATTAATATACAGAATTTCTTAAATACACAAAATACGAATTTCTTTACATATAAAAAACTTTAAATCGTTTTAATTAAAAATTGCCCTGGAAGCATAACCACACCTTGAGCTTTGAACAACCATGTTATCAATTAATATATTTTTTTATTTTTACTTCCTTATAAATTTTTTAAATTTGTAACAAAGATATTTTACTCTTTATTGTTCAATAATATTGCGAATTATTGCCAGGCGACAGTTTCTCCCAAACAGCCAAATAAATAGCAGCAATTACATGGTTGCTAAAGTTTTTCAAATTATCGTTTACTTGTGCAAAATAAAATATACAACATATATCTATCTATCTATCTATATAAATAAAAATGTAAATGTTCGTTAATTGAAAATCTCTAATCTCCGAAAGTTCTTCACCGATTGCTTTGAAATTTTGACAAAAGATTGCATTTGAATACAAGCATGTTTATATTATATATTTTTTATATACTGTTGTATATAAAAAAGTATATAAAACAGACGAAATAATGGGAGCCCCCTCTGCAGCAACACACGCAAACTAAACATTTCTCATTGACAGTTATGCCACATAGCATTTTCGACGTTCCGGATTCTTTCATTTAGTTTTTTAACTGTTTTACTTATTTTTCAATGCAATTGGCGGTGGATTTGTGATGTGTCGATTGATTTTCATTTGAATTCAAATTATATCGTGAAATACATAGGAATTGATCACGCGATACTAAACATTGATCATTTACAGGTTATGTCGTGTAAGTGAACGAGCGAAAGGGCGGTCGTGTTCTGTAGCTTCAGAACTGCTTCGTTCTCAACAGAATGGACGCGACAGGCTGAGAGTGGCTGGAAGACGTCAGTAGGAATATCAAAAGTATCTTTTTATATAGAATTTAATTTTATCTCTATGTTTATATTTCAAAATCTATCAAATCGTATGTAGAAATGGAGATTTTTTTAAATAAGTTCCAATTATCTATTTGTCTTATCTTTACATTTAATTAGTTACAATTATCTCTCTGTCTTCCCTTAACATTTAATTAGTTACAATTATTTCTCTGTCTTCCCTTAACATTTAATTAGTTACAATTATCTTTTTGTTTTCCCTTAACAATTAATTAGTTACAATTATCTCTGTCTCTCCTTAACGTTTAATTAATTCCAATAATCTCTCTCTTTTCTTAACATTTAATTAGTTCCAATTATCTCTGTATTTCCTTAACGATACTCCCATTTGACAAATATTTCCTTAATAATACTCCTATTTGACAAGTATTTGACAAATGCGTGTCCAGCTGCAAAACGATCGATCAACTGAGATATTCTCACATCAATTGTTGGAAATTGGGAACGGAAAGGTGCCGGTTGATATGACCACAGGACGAATTTCATTGCCTCATAACTTTTGCAATTTAGTGACGTCAAAAGAAGAATTGGCTGAAAAAGTATTTCCCAATATTCAAATCAATTATAAGAATCCCGATTGGCTGAGTGTACGAGTTATTCTTGCCGTCACGAACAACGAAGTCTACGAATTTAACAATATTATTCAGTTCCTTTTTTAATGTTTCGCAATTTTATATGTTTTTGTTCTAACTTTCTTTCTTCTTTTTCAGTACAATCGATCTGCTTTAGTTCATCGAAATTCCGGGGAAGCAGCAGAGCGACGTGCAGCCAGACTTGAGGATGCACGGTTGCGAACATAGCGATCGCGTTCTGCAGATTCAGATCTGCTTCATTCTCAACAGAATGAACACGACAGGCAGATAGTGGATGAAAGACGTCAAAAATATTGTGTACTATTTCACATAGTACCCACAAGCATTGTGAAATTAAACATATTAGAAACGTGTGCTTTCTCTTTTCTTTCTTTTCCATTTAATTAGACTGAGCCACAGCAACGCGTGACCGGGTACAGCTAGTACATAATAAAAGTGGGATATTATTGATCAAAGGTAAAAAAGAACGGATGTTACTGAAAAGTTCTTTTAATATATTTTTAAAATGACGAGGAGAGTTTAATATTTGTTAGTTATTGGTTCCAGAGTGTCCTTGTATAAACAGTAAAGGACGACGTAAACCAATAGGATACGTTCGATATGCTTGATGGATATAATAGTACGGGAATACTGAAAAATATTAATTTTATTTAAACTGGTATCTCTTACCATCTGAAGCTTGTAAACGTTGTAGCGTTACGTTTTATCTCAAGGCTGGCTCTGGAAGGAAAACCTACCTGGGCGTCAAAAAGAGGTTAAAATATATACTCTACCTGCTGTGATTTTTTATCCTTAGAGCGTGATTGAATAAAAACGTGCGGGACGAAAGCTCCTTCACTTAGAATGCGTGTAACTTTAAAGCCTCCATATATCAATGTTTCAATTTGAATAGAAAAAATAAATTACAAGTCTTTATGTTGCTTTACTACAAGTGAGAGTTTTTTTTACTTTCGTGGTGCTAAGTAAAAGGTGAGTACATTGTTGAGATGAAATTGAGTTTCACGAATGATCGTATTATAAACACTTTTTTAAATTGGAAACGGATTTTATTAAGTTTATGTTTTGAGAAAATTAAGTTTATTGAGAAAACTAAGTTTTTTATTATTAAGTTTATGTTTTGAGAAAAAAATACCGATGAGATTGGCAAATATAATTAATTATTTACACCGGCTTTTTTCACTTAATAAGTACTGTTTTATTTAATAGTTTACCAGCACTTAATAAGTACTGTTTTATTTAATAGTTTACAAGCACTTAATAAGTATTATTTTGTTAAATAGTTTACAAGCACTTAAAACGTACTATTTTATTATATATTTACATTATTATTTACAAATAAGAGCTTATCCGACAATATGAATATTAACATATTATATATATCATCGATATTCAAAAAGGGTTTAAGGATGGATGTAAAGAATTATAGATCAAGAGCAAAGTTTATTTGTTTCAGCAATGTTTAAAGTGAGGCTTGTTAAAAAATGTAAGATTTGTGAACTCCACGGACGGTGTTAGAATATGAAAACAGTACCGTTATTTAATTTGTTTCTTCGATTGACGCATGAGCTTAAACCAATTTTTTAAATAAAGTAATATGTAGCACAAACATTTACCAAACGCTATAACTACATAGAAATTTATATCTCAAATACTAATCCAATTTATGCTTGATTCAAGTATTAGAATGTATGATACAAAATGTTTATTTGAAGTGCGACCATGTGTAAGGGAAAGTCCCAAAATCGATTTCCACTTATTTATTGATACTACCCTGTTCTTATTTATTTCATCAAAAAAACTAATTTGTGTTTTAAAATAAATCAAAATTATGTGACCCTGTTTAACTTTAGGTGTTTCAGATTTCATCCACAAGGCAATGTTAAAAATCTTTCCGAAATTATTTGATACCACCTGGATTCCATTATTAGAGGTTCATCAACCGGTTTTACTTAAAAGCCAATTAGCATTTGAATTTGTTGTTGTCCTGGCACTGAGTAGCCATCTTATACAAGTTGCTAGAGCTTGGAGTAACCGATACTACGATATGCATTCTTTATTTCTTTTTGTTCAGTGAATTTTTTTCTAACAAAGTAAATTTGTACTGAATATGTTATTGGCTTTTATAAATGTACTAAGGAAAAAAAACTTCATAATTAATTTTATAATTGGTTTGGATAAAAGGGGATCAAGACCGCTCTTATAAAATTGCTTATTATAAAAGTGGTGAAAAAATATTATTACTACCTATTTGCCCCCTCTAAATGTATAATTCGAATTATAGTAGCTTAAAAAAAGATGTTCATAGCAATGTAACCTAGGCTCATAGATTTAAAAAAATAATAATATGTATATATAATACATACAATATATATATTTTTTTATTACTCATTTACTTATCCAGATGCCCTTTTATGAATGTTTAAGTAATTAATTAAAAAAAGATACGTAGTGTCCCAAATTTTATAATATTCATTTATTTATAAAAATATTCATTTATTATTCATATCGAAAATTATTATTTTATAGTTGGTAAGATGTATGTCTTCCAGCCCGGGAGCTGCAGGTTTAATTCCCGTTGGAACTACACCTTTAACAACTATCTGGTTGGTTGGAAGAGATTTTCACATACCAACAAGTCTTCCGGGTCATACTGTTTACAACCATTACGCAATACAACACAATACCGTACATAAAAATTGAGCATTGATAATTCTGTGGAATTTCCGAAGGTAATAATAACATTTAAATAATGCATAAAAATATTAAACTAATAAAAAAATAAACAGTAAATAAACACAATTATATAAACGATTTCAAAATAAATACGAATTTTATCTTGAAGCTCGTCTGAAGCAAACTTACTTGTTTGTCTTCATATGAGTATAAGTACAAAAATAAATACGAATTTTATCTTGAAGCTTGTCTGAAGCAATCTTACTTGTTTGTCTTCATATGAGTATAAGTACAAAAATAAAGACGAATTTTATCTTGAAGCTTGTCTGAAGCAAACTTACTTGTTTGTCTTCATATGAGTATAAGTATTATGTAAAAATAAATACGAATTTTATATTCAAGCTGGTCTGAAGCAAACTTACTTGTTTGTCTTCATATGAGTATAAGTACAAAAATAAATATGGACGTAAATATTGTTAAATGGGTTAAAATAACTGGTATACGAGACGTGTATATGATATGTACTAGAAAAATGAATCTCGTTTATTAAAAGTTCCTTATGGAACATGATAGTAATCTCTTAAAGTTTCAGCGTGTGGTATCCTTTAATTTATCTGCATTGATGATTTAGACATATTGAAGAGTGTGGCCAGAAGACAACTTTGTCTTTGGCCCCATTAATTGAGCTTTCGAATTAATAATCACTATAGCACATAAGTACGAACTTGTTCGTGATTGTGGATAGCAATACTACCGCAAGTAGCAATACTACCGCACGTGGACAGACAAAAAAACTCGCAATGGTCTAGGGCGTGTGAGTACCGTTAACCGGCAAACTCTTTTGCTGAACCGGGACACTTTTTTTTAATTATTTTTCGGGTGGCATTGACAATTGAACTTGAATCCCCCAAGTAGAAGTCAAACGTCTTATTAACTAGACCCCGTAGATCATAGATTTTACAGTATCAACATGTATCAAATTTATGTTATATAAAAAAAGGTCATGTGATTAGACAAAATGACGAATAGTTGGATCTCAAGTATGAAAATATGGAGTTAGTACGAGTATATTGGGAGACCACGAGCCATATGTTTCGACAGTATTGTGGGGGTAGTATGAAGAAGATAAATGAACGACACGGTAGATAGGGTGAGATGGAAAACCATAAGAGGCTTATGTTTACTAATGGACGCAGAGAGGCTAAGAATAACGATGCTATAAAAATAATTACTTTATTAAAGAGAGATTAAACTTTGAAGGGTTTCAAAAGGCTTATTTAGAAATTTATTGATTAGAATATGTTGAGTTGGGATTCAAAGTCTTCTCATTTTACTGAAGCGATGGGGTCTGAAGTAGATTTTGCTTTTGAAATGGAAACCACATCAAATTCCGAAATTCTGTTCGTTAGCGGGGGTCAGGTTGTGAAAAGGGTTGGTGGTGTACAATGAATGGGTGTAATGCTGAATATGTCCCCCGTGAAGCCTTTTATTGCCAGTCATTCATTGTGATATTTCATCGCCTTTTCACTCAAACATAAATGCGGTATTTTTATAGGTTTCATGTTTTTGGCCATGTCCATTTTTCAGCGGTCTATCTAGATTATTCGAATTACATATTTCATTGAATATTTGAGATTGATTTTCGGTGTATAGCTTTATTTTTCGAATGCTTTATTGCTTTAGTCTGTAGAAGCCATCGAAATGTGAAATATCCCATTGTTTTATGTCCTACGGTTCTTTTGGACTTAATTGAACTGTAGTAAAATAATATTGTCCATTGTGATTTTCTAATTGTATTGTAAAAATAAAACATTAAAAATTAACTTATATTTGGACGCATTTTGATGTCACATCCAAAATTTCAAATAAGTAATGGGAAAACATTTATTCTTAAATAATTTAAAAGGCTAAATATTCCAAAGTTTTGCACTCAAATTGTAAAAAAATATTTTCACAAAATGTTAAATGTAAAAAATAATACAACACGCCATGTCGTTATTTTTCTATTACACGCAATTTCTTACGAGATGTGTCGTTTTGGGAAGAAATTAGGATTTATTTTATTTCTTAGCAGATTTAATTTAAGAGCACTCGGAGATGATTTGGGCTTGTAGAATAAATAATTGAAGAAAGA
Organism: Odontocerum albicorne; assembly: GCA_949825065.1. Taxonomy (NCBI): domain Eukaryota; kingdom Metazoa; phylum Arthropoda; class Insecta; order Trichoptera; family Odontoceridae; genus Odontocerum; species Odontocerum albicorne. The sequence continues at coordinate 21,159,276 of OX463844.1, forward strand.
CTAACAAAACAAATATATAGTGCAAATGTGAGTGGGGGACGTGGTAGAGGAAGACCAACGAAAGAGTGGTTGTATATAGTTAATTATATTTTGAAAGAAGGACATATAGAAAGTCAGAGAAATCGCAGGAGTTATATGAGAAGGTACATGTAGAAGAGGTGAAGGATGTATGGCGCTTTGTCCTCTCTTTATACACCGACAGGAAAATGGCTTGATGGTATGTACGTATTTAATGTGTTGATTTTATTTTTTGTTATGTGATATCTTTCTCAGATTATTTATTCTTTGTTTTCATTTCAATAAATTTCTCTTTAGTTTTTTTATGTTTTATTGAAAAATGATTTTTTGTTAAGACTGCGGGCATTTTACATTTTATTTTTTTATTTATTTTACGATTGATACAGGTGTACCCAATTGCGTTGAATAACAAGGAAAAAATGATTGAATTGAAGTCTAAATCTAATAAAATGTCAACAGAAATAATGACACTTGTGTCTTCTTGTGGCTCATCTATGCCTGCAAAATTTATTGAGGAATTCAACACTTAATTCTCAACCGAGATATGAAGGATATCGCTATCGGAAAAGTCATTCAACGAAGTTATTTCGTATGTGAGTGGTGATGCTCTTAAGCACTTAATTCGTGAATACGGCACCGAAGAACAATCTTAACTCAAACCATGTCAGAAATGACATTAAATAAAAAAAAATGTTAATCAACAAGGGGTTCGCTATTTTCATTAATAAACAGATGCGTTGATTTAATCTAACATTTCAGAACTAATATCCAAGCATAAATATAAAAAAAAAACGTTGGATGGAGCCATGGGTTATTCACACTCTTAGCAATAAAGATATCTCAAATATATATTTTAAGCTCGCTCAACTTTCCAGATCTGGATTACTCTCAGGTTCCATATGATTAAGTCGTTCTTCAATTTACTGTAAATCTGTGAATTATATAGAGGTCTCATAACGGTGCCTCGATCAAATGCCTAAGAGACTCTTATAACGATTCCCAGGATTTTATAGGCAGATAAACACATACTATCAATATGAGAACTATGATAAATGTAAATTTACTGTTAAATATGATACTAAGGTCTTTGAAAGTGTCAACACGCACAATCAGCTGATCATCGAAGTACCTTATGTTAAGTACTGCCAGGTCCCAGCTCTTCAGAAAATCATGAGTTCATATTTAGAGACGTTGAAGGCTAGCTTACTGATCTCACTCAACTTCCAGACCTCATTCAAACTGGTCCGGAAATCCTTATTGTTTTGGAAAGAAGTAATTATTTTATTGTTTAAAACAATTTTTGTGCTGTAAATGCTTGAAGATTCAGTCGATGTCATTGATGAAAATTAAAAACAATGTCGGGCCAAGATTGGAACCTTGCGGAATGCCTGTTTGTGTAGCAAAATATTAAGATTCAAATATATAAAAGTATAAGAAATCAATAGTTTTGTGCTAAGCAAAAAGTTTATAACAAGTAAGACATATTTTGTAAGGATTTAATAAATGAATAAAATGTCCCAATATTTTCAATTGAACTGTTTGTGAGTAAGCAAAAAGTTTATAACAAGTAAGACATATTTTGTAAGGATTTAATAAATGAATAAAATGTCCCAATATTTTCAATTGAACTGTTTGTGAGTAAGCAAAAAGACTCTTTTAGGAAAACAAGTTATTTTAAAAGCACAGCTGGAACTTATTTTTCTTTGTGATTTTTTCGCCGCTAGCTCAAATGACATTAAGACTTTCTATAAATGTCCCCGTCAGCCGACGCTGCCTGCAGGAGAGGAAATGAGCGCGCGAGGCGTGAGGCGTGGTGCAGTATATACCCAATGCACTTTGCTCCGGAACATGGAAGGAAGTCCATTCCCTGACAACATCCGGTTTCTATTATAACTTTCAAAGTGTATACACGTGTATTAAGTTTTTTGTCAATTTATTCACACTTTTTAAACTTTATTCAAATATGTGTTTATATTATATAATATATATTCAAATACCTGTGTTTTCTCTTTAACCACATTTGAGTTAATTACTTACATCAAAATGAAACGTTTTGATAGTTCTACATACGTTATTTTTTACTCAGTGAGAGCTGTTTCGTCATACAATGTCTTGTCAAACACTTTGATAAGGCTATTGTACGGCGAAAAATTGTCACTAAGTAAATTAATAAAGAATATTGATCTATCAAAACACTTAATTTTGTTTTTTTTTAATTAATAAATTCGTAGCTTTTCCTGTGGCGTGTAATGGTCCGCCTTTAATTGAGATATACGTGGCGTGTGCAACTTTAAAAAGCACTCGAAGATAATCCTTTTTGCGAGGTCTTGTGTGGGAGATCAACATTTATGATTATATATGCACTACACACATACACTACACCTTAAGCTGGATGTATTACTATCACATATCGGAAGAACTACAACGGTTTCTTTGTAGTTCGTCTTCCTTCGGTAAGTTTTCTGTGATTTCTAACAATTTTTTTTTTTTTGTAAATGTGGATGCGGGTAGTATGTTATATAAACTATAGTAATGTCCCTAGCCACAATATTCCTATTCTTAAACTCCACTTGGTTTTTTATTATATTTTTAATGAATCAATAATAGTGAGGCCTGTTTTCTAAACGGCAATATATACATTGTTCTTAGATTATTAAAATAGAGTTCATTGAATTAAAAATCGTCAGCATCAATTACCTAACATATCAGCAAGTAAATCGTCAGCATCAATTAACATATCAGCAAGTAAATCGTCAGCATCAATTAACATATCAGCAAGTAAATCGTCAGCATCAATTAACATATCAGCAAGTAAATCGTCAGCATCAATTAACATATCAACAAGTAAATCGTGAGCATCAATTAACATATTAGTAAGTTATTTTCGTGTTTTTTCTTTATGATTACTGTGAAGAAAAAAATATGTATATGTAGAGGAAATTCCTGATATTCAAGTATTTATCTGACTCAACAACAACATTTTACAACATGTTTCCTCCTTGGCTGAACCTTTTCAATAGAAAAGTCTGCATATGGAGACAATTTGAGTTAATTTTTGTTTGCAAAACCAAGTAATACTGCTTTGAGATAGGTAGATGTAAAGACGCTTACCTGCTGACCCGGAGATTATGGGTTTGATTCCTGTTGGTAACCAATTTTATTAAGAAGGGTTCCAATCTTGTTATCATTAATAGTAGCTAAATTTCCAGTTTATTGAAAGAGATTGTCACATGGAAATATATCCGCCAGGTTATATAAAAAGTGTAATAAATACACATTTACACTTGGGAGGGGTGGGGTCTGAACCATGTCTTCACTATCAAGAATGGTATAGCAGGGATTAATGTAGTTAGGAGAAAAACAAAGTAATATACTCGTATTATATTTTTAAATACTTAGATACTTTTACGAAAAAAAAAAACGTATTTGAATGTCATGAAATATTCAAAGAATGTATTTGTAGCACTTATTACCATGATAAGATTTTTTTATGAAATATGCGTCTCAAATCATAAAATTTTAATATGGCCCATTTGAAAACGCGAGAAGCATTTACCGCGTTAAAGCCATTCCCATTGTTTCGGTTTTTATGGCTTACTCAAAATTATATATTTTGTATAAGTCATAAGGACAATTTTTGAAAAAGTCTGATAAAAGGTTTTTACTTTCGTAAAATACAAAAACCTGATTTCAATCATCTGATCACATATTTAATTTGCTTGTGATAAGATATTTAAGCGACGGGACAGTTTATTGATCTAGGAAATTTTATTCATTAATACATTAAAAGAAATGTAATAAATAAATAATTAATGAAAAAAAAAGGTAATTTAAACTGGACGCACACAATATATGGTTCTGGGCTGGTTTTTTTTCCTTTCACTTGTCATGTCCCAGTAAACTAGGTTTTTACAAGAATCTTAGACAATTTATCTTTTTGCAATTCGAAATACATAAAATAAAGTTTGAGTAGATTCTAGTCAATTTAGTTTTTAACTGTAAAGATTTCCATACAAATTTGATTTTTATTCATTAATAGCAGTCACTCAACGTCTATGTCGTTAAGTTAATATTAGTCTAGCAACTGACGCAAACGTTTTCAAAATAATTTTTTTTAATAGGAAAGAAAACGAACTTTTATAGGTTCGTTTCCTTTTCATCAATTAGCAAGGCCTCCTTTTCCTGCTTTAGTTTGTTATTGTGTTAAATAATCACTTTCAATATTATTCCGATTGGTATTTTCTCATATTATTTTATTTATACACATACATATATGACAAAAAAAAATTACAAACACATAATTTGTTAAAAAACAACAGGTAATGTAATGTGCATGTGTAATTTTTTTGGATCTGGATCTATTACCTTTTATTTTTCGTATATCCAGTAAATTATAAGTTTAGTATTTAAAGTACGTGATACCATTTTTTGGAGTTATGTATTTTAATTAGTAGGCAATCCAGTCAAATAAGGGTGATGTGTGCCATCAATTTCAAGTCATTATATAATTATATGAGTCAATATAATAAAATAATTTTTATTTAAAATGACAATTCCAGACAATTTCAATTTTCAGCTGATAAAGCTTTAAAAAATTAACAATCGATCAAGTAAAAAAGTTCCACACTGAAAAAAATGGATTTATATTGGTAGCCCGTTAAATTTTGCGTCACTTAAAAATATATTTTAAATCACAAAAAGAAAAAAACTTGGCATTTGAATTAAAATGCGTAAAATTGTTCGGCAATAAAACATAGGAGCTTCAATGGTTTTTAGTTTTAAAAGGGATATTATATGTAAATAAATGAAAATGAGTAAATTTGTTTATATTCCGCGTCTTGGAGTCAACAACCAACGCGTTCTTGAACAATCAAAACTTACTAATCAACTTCGTCACAACTTCGCGCTCTTTGAACAATAACTTAGAACTCATTAAATAAACAGACCAACATCTTTGTATTGTTCAATCTCGATGTTTCAGAGAGTATTAAGCAACTTCCTAACTTGATTCAAACTATTGAGCTCTCTGCTAGAAATTTCGGCCTAACCCTAAACGATGATAATTAATTTCCAATAAAATCTATTGTCGATTAAATCAACACCAGTCAACCTCCCTATTAAAGCATACAGCTTCATGTTAAAATTTGAACTAGGAAAATGTTAATTGGATCGCAAAACAGATACGGTCTTCTCCTTTGATCTTTATCTTATTATTGCCCTCAGCGTCAAGTGGTGTTTATTTGGAAAGTTCTATTCCTCAACGTTGGTGTATTCATTGACAATCATGTTTGATTAATACTTTTAAGACGCTTTCTGTAAAGACATTTTATATAAATGATAATATGTAATGGTATATAATTACAATTAAAGCACTGTTTTTCACTGATGTTATATAAAAATTATAATATGTAATGGTATATTATAACATTAAAAGCACTATTTTTCACTGTTTTATAAAAATGATAATATGTAATGATATAAAATAACAATTAAAGCACTATTTTTCACAGGTGTTATATGAAAATTACAACATGTAATGATAATAACAAATAAGGTACAATTTTTCACTGTTTTATAAAAATGATAATACGAAATGGTATATAATAACAAACAAAGCACTATTTTTCATTGATCGTTTAAAGAATCACCCGACTTGTTTCGAGATTGCTCTTATTATTAAGGACATACACGTATATGAAGTCAGAATGGTTACATAGAAATTTAGGACCATTTATTGTTGAATATTATAAATATAATTGATTTTGCCATTAAAAAGTTTTATTTTAACTAGTCCTCTACACTGTGGTGGCTAGTGACCTTAACAGAATGGATATTGTGGAGAATCTCGGCTACGAGTGTGGTTTGGATAATGAAACTAGATACCACGTATTTTTCGGTTGTCCTTTGCAAGACATATTTGATTTCCTAAAATCCATATCTTTATCGCGTCCAATGAATGTTACGTTTCTTCTTTGTTCGTGGAACTTTTCCACTTACAGATCGATTATTAAATTTTTGAAGCTTTATTAGTTGAAACTTTGAATTATCTAGAATTGTCAGTAATACAATAGGTTTTATTGACTCCTTTGGTTTATTTTTAGTGGCACAAATCATCCTAGTTTGAATGAATTACCTATTTAAAAATAAATAAATAATTCCATGAACGGCTTATTTTGATGTGTAAAGAAATATTAAATTGAATTTCCTTATTGATCATTAAAATTCTTCTTAGTATTCAGATTCCTTAATGGGATGTGTTCTCTATATCTTTCGAATATGTATCGGAAACATTTTGCTTTGGAGAGAAATTAAACTTTGAGATTGATTTCATTTTTATCTAATAAATTGATTGTTCTGAAGACGAGGTATTATGATAGAGATTTTGCCGTTGCTGGTCCTGTGACGTAGAATTGTCTCTCTCTTAGTGTTAGAGATATGGGTGACGTATGCAGTTTTAGGAATCACTTTAAGAATACCTTTTTTGAGAGGTGTCATCCAATTTTTTGATTATATCTGAACACGACACACCTACACTACAATACACTTTAAGTCGAACGTATTACTACTCGTATCACATATCGAAAGATTTACAAAGGTAAATTTGTAGATCGTTTTCCCTTGGTAAATTTTCAGCAGTTTTCTTACCAAATAGATTTTTCTGAACATATGAAGATGGGGTAAATTACCTTACTGCCCATACCCATTATTGCACTCAAATAATATATATTTATTTTGAAACATTTTTAAACTGTCAATAATGGTGGGTTCGAATCCCAAGTCGGAGCGCCTTTGAATATAGTTTACTAACTAAACGGCGCTTTATAAATTGTCATTTTCTTATAATTCTCCCTTTAAATTTTGTTTTCAACAATTGTTGGCTATTGGTAAGGGTTAGGAATCATAACAAAAGTGTTGAAAGAAACCGATTGGGTAACGTAAGTTATTGGTCAACAGACATTGTCACAATTGCTAGCCTAGTTCACTTTCGTTTCACAACTTTTATCCTTAAAAAATTAAAAAAAAATTAGAATTATTTTGTAAGAATACAAAATTCTTGTGTTTCAAGAGAGAAAAGTACGGGTATATATAAGAAACGTGTAAAATGATTCGAGCTTCGGGGTCAACTCTTTGTTAGTAAATGTGTCAAGGTATTAACAGCCTAACTACCCACGTCAGTAGATAAAGACACCTCCTCACATGGAAGATTAGTACAGATGATCAATACCTGAAATTATACTATGATCCGTGACTTACTTGGGAGAACTGTGAGAAATGTCACCTTTATTGACGTTATTGCCTTCTGTGTTAGTATCACACAGATCTGATGTTTTCGATACGATTGGAATGGAATTAACATTTATTTATTTATTTAACACTTCATTGTGAAACAATCTGGCTGGCTTATTGCTAGGTGGCAATTCTCCCAGCTAAAAAGTATGGATGTTAAGATTTTCATTTAATACTTCAATTTAACTTATAGAGTTTATTTCATATGGTTGAAATTTTTAACGTCAAGTGTAAGTTCAAGATAAAATAAGTTAAAACACATTTACACGTCAGACAGCTATTTATTAATATTTCATGATTTTTAAATGAATTCTTCAGCATGTATCTTCATAGCGCAATAGTTTTCCAGCCCCTTTTTAAATTTGATTTCAATAATATCTTTAGCAAACAACAAAAACCGACTAAATGTAGATTTAAATGAGAATTCGGAATAATTGTACTATGGTTGATATAATAACAAAAAATAACGCTACAGAAATCTGTCGACGATAAAACATCTTCGAACTTCAATTTGTCATCGAAATTTCAGGGTTGTACCAGATTTTTCATAGCTCAAATGTAAAAGTTTTCACACACTACCAATTCAAGGGCAGAAGCTATCCGTCTACAAAATAAACATTTTGTGGAGGGATAGCTTCTGCCTACAATTTACTTATTTTTTAATGAATGTCTTTCTTAAATAAAAAATATGATGCTTGAAAAATATAAATACTACAGAAAATTTGAAAATAGGACAAACATATCATATAATCAAAGTTTAATCCTGTGGAGAAAGTTATCGCAATTGGGGCACGAAACAACTTTTTTTTCTATTCTACGTACTAAACGCGCAGGTGTTTGACAAATATTGCAGAATAGCCTGGTTTTTTTTCTCGAATGTTTTCAATAAAACCCACAACTTCCTCTTTTGAGGACCTCACGGGGTGCCAACAGGGTATTATTTACTAATGTTTCGGGTATTGACTTGCCACAATATGTTCAAACTGTTTTAAAATCATCTTGTTGTTGCTTGTGATATTTGATGCTGCTATTTTTCTTTTTTAAGATATTGGGCTTTGTCAATTCCAAACTTAACTCTCTTATGAAAGGTTTTCGGTGGTATTAATTATTTTGTTTCCACTCTGGATATTTGTCTATCCATAAGAGGTATGCATTCAATGCAGCCATATCTATAATTTCCATAAAAAGACGGAAAGGCCATCTTCTCGTTGACCTTGAGCAAGAGTACTCTCTAGTAATTTGGTCTCCCGTATCTACTCCAATTTTCGTATTATTATAATGATGTATAATTAGTGGCTTTTGTTTTTCTGAATAATTAATTTCTGCATCATTGAATTGAGTGGATAATAATAATACTGCTTTATTTTTTGTGGTACACACGAAACAAGTATTTTATTTTCAGCTACTAAGGATTGTTTTCTCACTAGACGGTATAAATTCAAGTGAGATTTCTCTTTTATTTTTTCGAAGCGTGCCAGTTAGAGTTAAACCTTGTAATAAACGATTATCGGCTAATTTGATGGAGGTAATAAAAATATCTGTGGTTATCCTCCTGTTCGTGCCATACTGCGGTTGAACCATTTCTATAACTACTCAGTTACCTTGATTTATCTCTCTCTACGATTATTTATCATACCAGAATAAACCTGTAAATTTGTTATGTGTCATATGCTGTCCCCAGATTTTGATGCCATATTTACCAAGTTTAGACTTCATGTACACGCGAAATGAAAAATTCTCTCTAAAGTTTGCCAAACGTTCGTCTACAGTTATATTCGAAGATGGAGAATAATTGCTTTTGCACATATCCACAAAGATTTTTGAAATCCACTTAATTGTTTCTAATTTATCTGAAAAAAACCTGATATCTCTCTTCTCGGGTTTCTTTATCATCAAAATGAATATGACTGTAAATATAGATGAATCTATCTCGAGACAGAGCTGCTGTGAAAAATGACTGGCAAAAAGGACTTTCACTTATCCCCAATTCACTCAAAGATAGCTTTCGTGTTCGATTTCTGCCAGGTGCGAGCAATATTCCAATGAATTCATACAACTCGTCTTTTGATATTGGTTGGTTCTTTTCTGAATGAATTCGATTTAAATGACGATTTGTTTCTTAAATATCACTTTTACCACCTCTTCATTTACACACAGACAACACATATCTTTTATGGAACATACATTTATACTTGAATTTCTCAGTCCAGAATCTTCGATGAGAATATTTGATACCCGACCGATGCGTTGAATATTGATGTGGTACTCGTAATGGACTTCATTTGAATCCATGTTTTGATGTAAATAATATTTCTTCGTCTTCTTCACTCGTCTCCAAATCATAATATACTTCATCCTGTACCTCGACAAAATCTTCTGATTCTGATATATTGCCTGTCGCCTTAAATTCCAAATCGCTATCATCGCCATCGATATTTCCCGTCATCTCAATTATTATATTTTTGAAAATGAAATAATAAATAAAATGTACATTTATTATAAAAAGAGTAATGGTACAATATAACATACCAGATAAAAAATAACAATAGAAAACACATACCAGATAAAAATAGCAAAAAATAAAAAATAACACTCAGGATTATAAAACTGGTGACGAACCCCTGGAACGGATGTAAAGTACGAACTGTCAAAAAAAGAATGAGTCATACGCAGGTGTTTGACGTTTTGTCGATTTTTGATTTAATATCATTAATTTATGTTGATTTAATTATGAATGTTTTGTTTCCTAATGACATCATTTAAATCATAGAGGTTTCGATGAGGAATACATAAAGTATGAAGACCCTGCAAGCAGTATATTTCGAGAAATTAAATAAAATGTAAGTCCTGGTCACGCGCGTCCGATCACAGATAGGCAAGGGTTAATATTGAAACGGGCGAGAGTATTTTTTTTATCATTCTAATTACCAATGTGCTTTTTCCAGAAGTATGCCTTTACCAACATGTTTTAAAAAATAACTTCAAAATAACAAATTTTAACGTGTTCAGTTTTTAGTAAGGACACCTATGAGTTCCAATTTCGTTGGTCGGAACGGTATGTTTTTAAAACTATTTGTATTATCGTTATTAAAAGTAATAACAATTGTTTTTTAAAACATGTTACTAGTCTTCTTGTATTCTTGAATAAAGGGCGAATAAAATGCCAGTGTATTAGAAGGGAGTCATTTAGTGCAGATATCGATCTGGTGACCATAATTCTCAAATATTAAGAGTATCTTAGACAGAGAGGCATATACACAAATGATCACCAGGAATCGAGATATGCAAGATAAACTAATCGCAAGTCTTTTTTATATTATATATTTCACTTTTCCAATATCTGTTTTCATTATCTAATTATAATTATCACATTTTCTTCTATCAACATTTTCAAGATCGAATCATTGTATTTTAAGTCTTCCTGTTACCCGCTTTCTAGTCACACAGTGTAAATTTTATATTTAGTATTTCGTTTCGTTCGATTCACCCGCATTTCCTTGACTTTTATTATTATTTTTCCACATCGTTTTTTTTATTTCTTAACGTTGATTTTAATTGACTAACTAATCATTAGTGCAGATTTTGCCATTGTTTTTTTTTTTACAAGTATATGACTTAAGCCTCATTAATTTGGTTTTGTATTTCAACATTCCATTCTATGTATTTTTCTACTTTTCTATTATAAGCAAACGAACTTTCTAAATGATTATTTTCTCTAAAAAGTCTTACAATTATTCACTCGTTTAAAGCATTTAATTTTCTTTTTTTACTTTAATCAATATATTTTCTTCACAACTCGTATAAAAGAAACCCATTTTATATATTATGTCCGTTAATACTACGTATATCATAAATCACCAGGATGATAATGCACACCCTTACTTAATACCTTTTGGTATATTATACCGCTCAGTAATCTCTCTCCACTATCAATAGAAAGTGATGTTATACTACAAAATTCACCTCCAATTTTTTTAACTTCCGCCTATCAATGGTTCATATATTTTTTCTTAATCTACAAACACACAGTACACATCTTTGGTTCTAGACATATAACTTTCTCCTTAATTTTAATTGTTTTCTTTTCAATCTATATTTTACCAAATATATGATTGGTTCTTTAATATGTAAGCTCATCTAAACCTATACCTTGAGCAGTTTCTGATGAAAACAATCTTAAAAATCAAGGTAACTATTGGATGGAAATTAATACAAAATCCTCGAGCAGTCTATACCGGGAAATTATTAGTAGATCTTTTCCTCTGCTATTTATCGGAAGTAGAAAATGTAATACTGTGCTTGTAATAAGCCATCTCCCCACAGAGCTTTTAGTTTCCAATCAATGTGTGTAACACTAGCTATATAGGCGGGGTGGCTAGATACATATATAGGTGGGGTGGGGTGGCAGTAACAAATTCCATTATAAATCCATTGCCTGCACTTCGCGTTCGACGAATGTATATTTTTCATTTGCAGAATAAACTTGCCGGTGGAAATTTACTTCAGTCAGCCTCGTGCATAGTGCACTTCATATAAACGGTATAAATGATTCATGAAGTACAATATCTGATATAAATTCAATTTCCAGCTAACCGAACGTGACTCAGAATATTACTATCGAAATATTGAAATTTAATTTATGTCGTCAAATTTGAAACCTTCGTTTGGTAACATGCTAAAATGGAAAGTTTAAGTAAAATGAATTGATTAAAAACATTATTGGTTATCCTTTGAGGTACTTAATAAAAATACTATCTTTTGAAACGATAATCTAAATTTAACGCTAAAAGTTAATGAAAAAAAATCATTCTAAAGTTTTTTTTCAAAGATACACCTAGCTTAGTGTATGTTATACTAATTACCAGATGTAATTACCAGTAATTAGTAATTACCAGATGTAATCTTAATCTCGACGATTCTTTCCTTTTCAAAATCTTTGTTATTTATAAAAGTACCTTTGCTGTCACTGCGATTCTATTATATCCTTATCTTGCTTTATCGCATATCAAGAAATGAAAATTTTCGAAGTAAAAAATATATATATTTTTTTCATAAAATAATCGGATTTCTCTAAAAAACAATAAACAGTAGTTTATTTAATGCCAAAAAACGTTTTCTGACAATATGGCAATAAACTGATAAAATGAAGTACTATAAAATTCGACCTTCAAAGTCTAACATTTGAAGTTCCGAATCTCATTGTCGATTGTGCTTAGCAAAAACACTCTCGTAACATTTAGGAATTTGAACATATTTTTGTCTGGATAAGTTATTATACATATGATCCGTATTACGTACGAGTGTAACAAAATTATCAAAAATGAAGACAAAATATATTAAAGCCCAAATTTTTT
>OX463844.1:21172134-21391961 GCA_949825065.1 Odontocerum albicorne
TATATATATATATATATATATATATATATATATATATATAATATATATTATATATATATATATATATATATATATCTATATATATAATATATATAAATATCTATATATATATATATATAATATATAATATATATATATATATATATATATATATATAATATATATATAATATATATATATATATATATATTATATATATATACTAGCTGTACCCGGCCACGCGTTGCTGTGGCTCAGTCTGGTTAAATGGAAAATAAAGAAAAGAGAAAGCACACGTTTCTAATATGTTTAATTTCACAATGCTTGTGGGTATACACTATTTTTTATGTCTCTCAGCCACTCTCAGTCTGTCGCGTTTATTGCCGTGCTCGCAAATGATCGCATCACTCCAAGAGGTCAATTCACGATATGATTTGAATTCAAATGAAAGATCGATTGCACTGAAAAAGAAGAAAGAAAGTTATAACCAAAACATATAAAATTGCGAAACATTAAAAAAGGAACTGAATAATATTGTTAAGTTCGTAAACGTCTTTGTTCTTGGCGGCAACAATAACTCGTTCACTCAGCCAATCGTGATTTTTATAATTGATTTGAATATTGGTAAATACTTTTTCAACCAATTCTTCTTTTGATGTCACAATCACTGATACAGCAGTATTTTCGCAAACGCGTCATTTTGACATAACGTGAAGAAAGCATTTAACGTTGTAACCGGTGGATTCAGGGCTATTTGTTGCACATTTGCAGCTGTGAAATAAACGCGTTGTCCATTTTCTAGATGTACTGCTAAGTGAACAACAGCTGGACTTCGTTCATGTATGGGAAATGAAAGATTTCGCCATACAGCTTCATTGCTGCTTATGTATCTTCCAGCCTGATACTGTGCGATTTCATCGATATGTATGACCGCATTCCCATCCCGCATTCTGGTTGCACGCCAAAAACTACCATGTAGCTGCCTTTATTCACGTATTGTACTTACAAATGTATTTGATCGATTTAACGGGGTTACAGTATTCCACGTTTATGTGCGCTTTGTATGCTTTTGATAGCAAAAGCGAATATGCAATAACCCAATGGTTGTCTACTTTGATGTCACCATTTCACATTTGTATGGTTGCTAATTTCCCGCCATCTTCTGTTGATCTTCTTCTTTATAAAGGATATCCATCGTTTCCTGTAACCGTGTTGGATACTAATGCTCGAGGATATCGCTTAGATCATTTTCCGTCTATCATGCATGGTGAATTTGGATTCAGTGTACCGCAAGGTCCATGTATCATATATTTTGTCACAACTTCATGCAAATCCTTATTGACGTCGGCATCGGGTATTTCAGCGCACATTACATTGTCGATTTCGTTTGAAGTGATTTTGTTATAGAGCCAGATTAGTACTATATATGTGCATGTGGCCATCCTCTCTTTTGCTATTCCACTGAGTATATCCAGCAGCGCACAGACCGAAACACTTCATGTTTTTACCATGAGCTGTTGTATATCGTCCCAAGCTGAATTGCATGTGAATGTAGTGAATAGGTCTGGACACCCGTAGTGACGAACATACGCAATTGCATATTGAGCATACTCATGCATATGACGTGGACTGCCTGTATATGAAGATGGCCAAATCGTTAGTCTTCAAACGTTAGTTGTATTACCGTCATTTACAACTGTATCTCGCAAATGAACGTATTCTTCAGAGCGAAGCTTGGTCTGATTCAAACGAATGAATATCAAACATATTAAAAAATCTCCATTTCTATATACGATTTGATATATTTTGAAATATAAACGTAGAGATAAAATTAAATTCTATATAAAAAAGATACTTTTGATATTCCTAATGACCTATTTCAGCCACTATCAGCCTGTCGCGTACATTCTGTTGAGAACGAACCAGTTCTGAATCTGCAGAACGCGATCGCCGTGCTCGCAACCGTGCATCCTCAAGTCCGGCTACACGTCGTTCTGCTGCTTCCTCGAAATTGTGAAACATTAAGTTATGAGACAGTGAAATTCATCCTGGGGTCATATCAACCTGCACCTTTCCGTTCCCAATTTCCAGCAATTGATGTGAGAATATCTCAGCTGATCGATCGTTTTGCAGCTGGACACGCATTTGTCAAATATTTGTCCAATAGGAGTATTGTTAAGGAAATACAGAGATAATTGGAACGAATTAAATGTTAAGCAAAGAGAGAGATTATTGGAATTCATTAAATGTTAAGGAAAGACATTGCAAACTACGCACGAATTAAATTTGGATGTGACATGTTTGGACGCGTCATTAATGAACAATAAATATCTATTCTAATAAATAGCAAGTTATTTAGGTAAATACATTACAAAAAACAACAATGATGACAAATTAATACATCTTGTTACAAATAAGCAAAAATTTGTCAGTTCGTTTAAAATAAATATGACGTTTGTCAAAAATGTACATACCAGCATCACGTTGTCTCTGTGAAGCAAATAATCGCGTCACTCCAAGAGATCAATTCACGATATGATTTGAATTTAAACGAAAATCAATCAACACAATTAAATTTTATCGCTAATTGAACAGAAAAATAAAAAAATAAGTTAAAAAAACTAAGTGAAAAAGATAATCTTAGAGGTAGGTTTGTTAACAACGCACATTATGAAATGAAAATGGCGGATAAATTAGCGCAGATGGTACTATACAAAAAAAATTATATAATAAAATAACATTTCTAATAATACATTATTTAATAATATAATTAAAATAATTAAATAATTATTTTAAAATAATTCATTGAATAATTAATAATGATATAAAAATATTAATATATTTAACATTAAAAAAATATAAATTTTCTTGTATTAAGTGTATTATATTATTATTAAAATTATTATTTATTATTGTTTATTATAAAAAATAAAAAAAAATAGTTTTTTCATCGAATTAAAAGAGACTTTCTTGAATTAAATTCCACAGAACCATTTCCTAATCCTAAAAAAAATCGTTAACAAATCGAAAAAAAGCAATGCATAAAATCAACTTTTCCTAGGAGCTAAGAAGTTTCACTTCTACCACGCGAGAGTATCACGCATCTGTTTTTTTATACATATAAGTTATATTTATTTTAGCGATCCTCGATCTTTTTATACATGTATGTTATATTTATTTTAGATCTCTTTATACATATAAGCTATATTTGTTTTAGCGATTATATTTATTTTAACGATACTCAAAATATTTCAAAACAAATAAAATTATAGTTGGATATTTTTTACAAATTTAGTATTAGTTCTGCCAAATATATTTCCTGCGCTTGCGCTATAAAGTCTAGACTCAGCCATATTAAGATTTTCTCAAGCTGCTATGACACAATGGAACTTATCCTTAATATGGAACTTATCCTTATTAACACAAATTTTATTTTGACGTATCTTGGATTCTAACCTATTTTTCGTCTGTAATTACGAAATTATTATTCAACAGGAAATATTTATTATCAAACATAAAATTATTTTATATTTTATGGTTATAGACTAAATCATTGAATATCAAATATTAATTACTAAACCTCGAAAATGCAATATGCTCAACTGTCAAATTTGACAGTTGATATTCAATATTTGATATCCTTGTCCCCGACAGGTTCGCGTAAATATTCATCTCTTAATTAAAATTTTTATTATATACACTGATATATATATAAAAATAAAAATCAAAAAACATTTCCGTTGACGAATATTAACTTTACTCAAAATTTCAAAGCGATCGGTAGAGAACTTCCGGAGATTAGATACAAATAATTAACGAACATTTACATTTTTATTTATATAGATATATAATTTTAGTTTCAGGCCCATTCCTATTTAAAATATTTCAATGTAAGCGGAGCATATTTCTAAATAACACTTGAAATAAATGTAAATATATATAGAAATTGTCAATTCAATTTTCTCTTTAAATATATTTATTTGTTCAAACATGCTGTAGCTGTAGCTGGGTTCCGGTTCCGGTTGACCGAATCAAGTTCGAATCGGATGGAAAGTTTTTGATTTATCGCGGAAAAAAGTTTTATCTCAAAACAACACTG
This sequence comes from Odontocerum albicorne, assembly GCA_949825065.1. Lineage (NCBI taxonomy): Eukaryota > Metazoa > Arthropoda > Insecta > Trichoptera > Odontoceridae > Odontocerum > Odontocerum albicorne. The sequence continues at coordinate 21,176,213 of OX463844.1, forward strand.
GATATGGCCAAACAAATGCCATAAAAATAATATATCCAAAGAATATAAAATAATAAATATTTTAGGATGAAATAATAATAAAATATGTCACAATCAATATTATATTCATTCCAATATGTGTATGATTTTAGTGTGATTGTTGTGGTTATGATGGGTTTGGAATTTTGAATGTGATAGCTTAGGTTTAAGTATGTGTTAAGTTGTGAGTATGAATGCTTATTAGAGCTGAGTGTTTTAGTATTTAGGATAAATATATGAAATTTGTGATCAAAGAATGAGAGAAATTTGCCGCATGTCTTGTCTAGTGAAGTAGTTCATTATACCCACAAATGAAGAAATTTTGCATTCTATGGTACTTATACTCAATGGTTCGCTTTTTGATTTAAATTCTGTATATTGTAAACATTGAATCAATGATGAAAAATAAATAATTATTATTTATTTTTTAAAAAATTTTGAGTTGTTTTGTTGGTCCGAAAACGAAAAAAGAGATGGCTAGAAATATATTTTTTTAACATTATTATATTTTTGCATATTTTTATTTTAAATTTAAAAGTAACTGAAAACTTTTTGCTATCATACATGTTGCCGACAAAAACGTTATACCTACATACATGTTGCCGACAAAAACGACACAATAAAATATCCCTTTTTTAATACGTATATTATTTCAAGAAAAGAATCATAATAGACTCGGTATATCATAATCCCAAGAGAAATTTGACCACCTAGACATTTGACACACATTGTGGCAACAAGTAGCGACGGCGGAGCGAGGAGTCCTTAACGTTCCTGGAATCGAAAGTTGTCGAGGATTTTCTTCTCTAATGTCTGGATATCTAGACCGCCTCGCTTTATACTTTTCACTGTCATTCGGACTAAAACAATTCTCGTGTTCTCTTGAGATCATATCGGTGAAGATGAGAATATCTATAAAAAAACAACCTTCGTAAGAACATATCTCGGCGAAAAGGAACATATATTTTGTATTGTTTGATTCTTCTAAACATATCTAATATCTATTTTAGAAATATTTATTACATTAAATCATTGGAATTATCTTTATAGAAATTAATAATGTAAAGCATTTCAAAAATTGGTAAAAGTTTATTTGTACATAGGCTAGATCTAAAATAAGATAAAAAATTGCACGAGTGTGTAATCTTTTTTAAAAAAATAATGTCATCGGTATAATTATTTCCCCCAGAAAAAGGGGAAAAAATGTCGATTTAGTTACGAAAAATGCCGATTATAGTTTATAATAATTTGTCTAAAATGCCAGTGCATTGACTTTATAAGTAAGCACCCATTGAATTTGATTTTTTCTACTCAGTACAGTGCTTTTCAATTTAAATGGAGAACTGTTGGAAATCTACTATTATCTATTCAAATACATTTTCCAGGCACCCTTCTCTAGTAAATCTTCAACGATTTTGTCCTTTCCCCTTGTTCCCCTCTTTCAATTTCTCGTATGATGCTATCATTAGATAAAGCCTACTGTTTAAATAAATTCCACTTTTATCCTCCGACAGATTTCAACCTTTCGAAAATCCAACAAACTTTAAGAATTGTTATGTAACTTTGGTATTGAACAAAAATGGTTTCAAAATGAATTGCATTTTGTTTAAACTTGAAGGTAGTGATGAAAAAAGACTAAGACATATTTTTCAATCCTCATAGATACTTTGTTTCAAGTCATGCCTTATGTAAAATGGCGTAATCTTTACTTTTCTTGTAATAATAATTACTTCATCTAGTAATTTAAGTAATTTTCAAAAACTAGACTAAAAAGAAAACTTTGCATAAAATTATATTTAATATGGAGAGCTCTTGAAGAAGTTTGCTCTCTAAACGGTGTTTTATAAATTTTCCTCTTATTTCTAATACTAAGTAGTCTGTTTGCATTTTCAAAGTCCATTTGACGTCAGTTTTACGAGTATTGTCAGATAAATGTTAAGAAAATGCCGCAATATAAGTTGACTGCATGTGGATAAGGTCACTTATATAATTCAGTCATGTTAAAATAAATGAAATTAATTTGTGTCATATTTTTTCAAAAAAGATTGCCATATGCCAGTATGTACACTCTTATTATACCTAGTGCAATACAGTTCCAAACTATTAAAATATTTTTAAAATGTTCAAATATAAAAAAGAAAATTTCATAACACATCAAAGAAAAAATATCACAATTGAATGTTTTGTTACATTCATGAAATAGTAGAGTTAAAACAAATACAGTTATTCATAATAGATCAATAAAAAAGCTGTCAAAATCGCTGCAGTATTATGTTCAATACAATTAGTTTCAGGACTCGGCACTAGACAAAATTCAAGAGGTCATCCCAGACAGATACGAATTCGGTCCCTGAGTGTCGGATCCAAGGTGGAGAAATACCATTTATCACCAGGAAACAAAAATAAAATCTAGCAGTAGAGATTGCTCCGATGATGGAACGTTTTACGGGAATGATTTATATAGCATTTTAATGTCACGGTTCGCATTTACCGGCGGACCTGTCAACTATTGTGCGGATTGGAGAGCTTTGAGAGGAATTGTGGTATGTTGGAACAATTACAGCAATGTCCAAATTGTATTTTAATTCAAAAGCAAAATAATATTTCATCAAAAATAAAAACTAACACAAATAAATATTCAAGTTTTAATATTTTACTAAATTTTATAAAAACTTGAATTGAAATGAAATTATAAATCTAACTTTTTTGGCGCTTTCCTTTGATTTATCCCGATTACCGAATGCTGACCGTTATATTGTGTACAAATAATTAATTAACGGTTTACTGATGTTAGACCAAAATACTGTCGCAGATTCTTTATCCACGATGTTCGCTACCTTCCAGGTCCTCGATGTCCTTAAATTTTTCCCTGAATTATGAAATACAGAACTTGCTATGTTTTAGAATGGAGGAGGACATGTTCGAGATATTATAATTTCCACACTTTTATATGATTTTTATGCAACCTTACCAATATATTTCCTATACATCAAATTTAATTAATATTTTTTGCAAATAAAAATTTTAATCAACAAAAAAGTAACACAAATATCATTATATTTTGAAAACAGTAAAAACTTAAAAAAATAAAAAAGGTGAGACTAAATATTTTTGAAAAAATATTAAAGTGAAAAGAATAATTATTTTAGAATAAGAGATTTTTTTATAACATTTAAAATGATTATCGGGTATTTTTACAGCAAAAAAATTGTCAACTTTATTTTGATTAATTAGTCAACTTTACTCTAACTTTATGACGAAAATTGCCGTTCTTGTTATAAAAGTTAGAAACTGTTGGTTTGCCTTTAATAATTGTAAACTTAACAAGTATTTCACGATAAACATGAAGTGCTGATATAAAATAACTGATAATGAATATTTTTTTATAATAAATAGGTAAAAAAAATTGCTATTCCTTTTTGTTTAAAAATGTGATGAGGTTTAAATTTTTAGGTAAGTATGAAACAAAAACCCTCAAAATATCCACCATAAGAGTTTGAAATATGATGAATAAAATGAAAATTTTCCACTCTTTTTAACAGAATCTCTAACTATTTGTATATTTTCACTAAAATTAGGAATTTGGACTTTGCCGTTATTGTTTTTATTCATTTCATTTGCTTCTGGTGTACAGACATATAGTGATATCGGATAATATTTCATTCTTAATTGGACAATGGAAATCATTCGGGGTCGTTTTTTTTAATTCTGTTTTTATTTTACATTTCAGTTGTCTATTTTTTTAAATATATTTATTTTTTCACATATGTCGTTGAAATATTTTATTACAAATAGTTTATATATTATATTGACAAATGGATTTTTATTAATTCGTTCAATACGCTACATATCCTAACTGGTGGTTCGAAAATATGTATCATAAAAACGCGGTAGGGAAAATTTTTTTTGGCCCTTTTTATCAAGTATTCGGGTTTAAAACCATTCGAAAAAGCACGGAACTCACGGTTCTCATCACACGTGTTTGCACAACTACGCGAAGAGGGAACAACCCTCGCCCAAGTTAAGCGCGTGTTAGTATTGTTTTCAAACGAATCTTTTTTATTGACTGGGAACCTTTTTTATTATTCCTTCGATTACCATCGAGCGACGAACCCGAAACCCCTAGGTGGAAGTCAAGTGTTTTATCTACTAGGCCATAAAAGTCATCATTAATGACCTAAGGATTCTTGTTTAAATTGTTTGTTTTCTAATCGATTTAGCCTTGCGGTATTCAATTATAAATATTTTTTGCTTCAAATAAGAATGATATGAGAATATTCAATTATAAATATTTTTTGTTTCAAATAAGAAGCTTTTTTTTGCCTGAAGAGAGCCTTAAGATAGGAAATAGAAACATTTGTCGAGAGTTAAATAAATAGTAGGGATTTTTTTTATTACTACACGAATATTATCCAGACTCATCTAAAAGGCTTTGAAGTTCATCCAAAGTGAAAAATAACTGCAAAACCTAAAAATGGATAGCGTCCAAATAGCGCATTATTATGGATAGCGTCCAAATAGCGCATTATTATCGATAACAATTTAGTGAGTTTTGATTTGTAATAACAGATGTCGCGCAGTTTTTTCCACTTTTGTAAATAAAATAAGGCACGCGCTGAAATAATTCAATTGTAAATTTGTAATCCTTTCATTTTATTCAATTCTTAATTGAGTGTTAAATAAAGAATAGTCACGAGTAAAGATTTTATAGTTCTGACCTTCAACTGTTAAGTGATGTGTCTGGGTGGTATTATTGTATTTAATGCGGGTTTTTAAATAGTACATTGATATGAAATGTGTTTTTAGAAATAGCAAGTAGTTAATTTTATATACAAGCACCGCTTTACATAACTATTTAAAAGCGTTATGAAAAAAATCTGAAACCGTGTATATTAAGGGTTAATTGTCTAGTAATGAAATATTCATGTAAAAATATATCAAATAGTTTTCGAATTTTTATAAATATTTTTCTTATCATTCCCCTTAATATATCCGAATTAGTATTGCGGACATATGGTATTGAAGAGCGTGACAATATTGTGTTTGATCCCAGTAAGTGAGCCTTTTGGGTTTTGTACTTCTGAAGTAGGTACGGAATTCGCGATTCGTCATTGAATATGTTGGCAATACTACCGCTCGGTGCGTGCAAGTGTTATTACCAGACGAACCCTTTTACCAGACTGGCATCTTTTTTTGGGTACTATCGGAAATTGAACCCGAAAACCCTGGGTAGAAGTCTAGAATGTTACATCATGGCTACGAAGGTCGTCAAATAATTTAATTCTAAAATGGAAGCTTTGATGATATTTTTTTTACTTTTCCTAGTAACAATGATACAATTTAACTCAATCATGATATTTAAGAAAGTGCCATTTAGTGAGCCAACTTACTCACCTCATTGGCGTTTCAATTGAACAAAATTATTTTTAATATTGATTGAACCCAATAATCATTTCAATTATAATTTCTTATTTTTATATCTTCCTACATTGCCTAGTTGGCAAGGATTGCTCTCCAACTGTGGATTTCGGGTTCGACTCCAGATAGTATCAAGGTGGCCGCAACCTGTAAAAAATAGTTCGTGAGGTAACAATACTCGCAGGCAAAAAATATGTCCGAGTGTTTATGCTATTTCACGTGAGGTAGTATTTATAACACGCCTGATGATTCGATAAATGCTGCCGAAGAAAATATATTCTCCCAATCATGTTTTTCGTTAAGCTTCCTGATCGCCTGACGAAAGAGACCGAAGTCTTTGAAACTGATAATATTCTCAATAAATTAAATAGTGTCGAATTAAATTGTCGTTGTTTAATTAATTTTATTAAAAAAATCTTATCATTTAAACAATAAATAACTATCAATTTTTTTACGCACTGTTCAATCCGGCGAATTCGTATATTTTTTCTAAAACAGCGTTATATACGTTTGACTGTTATCAAATGTGCGCAATCATTAATAACGTTCAAAAAAGATTAGAAAACAATATTACATAATTCAGAATACCATTACATCCTAATTTTCCTTTGTTTCCCTTTCTTGCCTTTTAACGAATTTCTTTCGTCCATTCCTGTTTAGAGATTAGTCTTTTTTGTACTTGAATTTAAATCAATTTTTTTTAATCTGTCATGGATTAAAACAAGTTTACGTTTCCAAGATAAGCTGGTTAATTGGAAGAAATTGTTAAGCAAAAAGCTCGCCAGTTTAACCATACGTTACCAAGAACAAAAAATATTGAAAAAAAGTCGCGAACCATTAAAATAAAACCATCATATAAATTGTATTATACTTACTTAATGAATTCCTTTGCATATATTGAACTATTGTACATGAAAAGTTGGACAATAGAAAGTTTCTTTTAATTTTGCGCAAGTAAAAATAATAAGTTTCCATGATAAAATTTTTATTTTATTTGAAGTATTAACAAAATTTTTAAGCACGTATTTTAATCATTAGCAGTATATATTTCTAGAAAATAGTATTCTCAGTATACGAACTGTCGACGAAACGACGTCCGTGACTTAAATAGTAAGTCGACATGGGGGTGTGAGATCGATTCCCATTGGTACCCGTTTTTTTATAGGTTTGTAGTCTTAAGTCTTCTTTAGCAAATTTTTTTCAGTCTGCTGGAAAAAAAATATCATATTTTCCACATACAATCTCTGTAACATCTTTCTGGGTGATATGAAGAGTTGCCATATAGAAATAAACCCACAAGGTTGAACAACATTCAACGAAAGTACTACCAATTGTTGTTATGATTTTTTTTTCCTCAAAAACTGTTATTTTCCATGCATTTATATCCCTGTTTTCTTCATGATAAATGTGAGAGATGTTTTTAAAAACAATTTTTTATTGGTTAATTTTTCATTACGAATGACAAGGTATTGCTTCCATTCTCGAAGAACTAAGAATTAAGAAGAAGGCTTGTGATAACTGGAAGCGTGATGGACGACGCAAAAGGGTCCCAATGACTACTTTTAACAACTGCTCATCGAACCATGGAGTACAGAGATGGATGGAGAAAAGTCGTCAAGGGTAATCATTAGAGTCGATACTCAGCATGAGCTATACGACAAGATGGTAATGAATTTTTCATTATTGTGAAATTCGGAAATTTACTGAAAATCTATTTTGCTTTTTTGAAAGAAGATGGATATTAAATACTTTCAAAAGAAAATTCAAAGAATTCTTCAAAAATGGGTAATTATCATTTTTCAACTCGAAAGTATCGTTAAATTGTGGAAAAATATAATATTTATTTACAGGGGTTCCCCTTATAGACTTGTCGTAACCATTTCACTTTCATTTTCTTTTACGAGAGAGTCAGGCGATAGGATTTGCGAGGCGCTCATGCGTGCCGAGTGATAATTTTAGTCGCACGGCTGGATTACGATAAAATTCCCTCCTAAGCTAAGCTAAGGGAAATGTTCGTACAGATTTTTGATATTCCAAATATCTCACTTTATCGTATTGCCTATATTCCTGAATTTCGTTTGAATTTATCCAGTGATTCAATTTCATTATTTGCTAATTCCTCAGAAACAATTATTCACGATTTTATAATAATGGATTGAAACTTATCTTTTTACACATTCCAAAAGGGTGGCATACAAATGTCGAATGATAGTACGAGTATATGCGGAATCCTATATGCTAATGACATGGTCGCCATATTATCAAATAATGAAGATGAATTATAGAGTTTGATAAGTAAATTGTATGACAGATGGGAAAATAAAATTCTGAGAATGAATGTTGTGAAATTCAAAATCATGATAGAAAAATGTGAATGGAAAAGTAAATGCAATATGTGGCTAAACAATGCGAGTTTGGCGTAAGTTTAGGAACTCTGTTATTTGTGTAGTATTTTCTCAGACGATGTTCGAGTTACAAGAGATGATCGAACGGTGTGTAGCGATAGGATATAAAGTCAAAGAAGCATTTCATATACTCGATCCTGATAGTCAAAATCTTATAACATCCAGATTTTTAAGAGGATAGCCTCCAACAATACTCTAATACCAACTTATAAGCATGGAAGTGAAACGTGGATCTAGAAAAATACAGAAAAGAACCGAATTATTGCTGAAGAAATTTGTGGACTGAGAATAATATATGGGGATACAATGTATGATCGATATGGAATACAGTGATCAGGGATGAATATTCGGGCTGATATGTTGTATATGATGAAGATAAACACACTGAGATGGTTTGGGTAGATGGAATTAATGAATGAAGAAAGACTAAAAACAAGTTTACAGTGAAAATATGAGTCAAAAGCGTGATAGAGGAAGACCGAGGAAAGTATGGTAAGATCAAGTGAATGATATTTTGAAAGAAGGAAATATAAAAAGAGAAATCGAAGGAGCTTTATGAGCTGGTGTATGAATGTAGAAGAGGCTAAGTATGTGTCGAAATGGGAAATTCTAGAGCTTTTTTCTTCTGCCTACCCCGATAGAGAAACGATGTGATGGTATATATGTTTTTATATAGATGTGAGAGTGTTAAAATTTACCAATATAATTATACTAGTTATTTAGTTAAAATAAACATATTTTATTTCATTTATTTAAGTTGGCATTAAATCTGGATGTATATATTGTATGTGTGAGTATGCGCATTTATATTTTTAATAATTTTAGTTTAAACTTATTAAGTTTTTGTTGTACTCATATCAACTGCGTATTTATTATTTTCATTTTTTTGTAATAGAATTTACGCGTAAAAAGGAGGAGAATGAAAAATATCCGACTTCCTCGCGGCCGAGTTTGCCCTCTTAATGGTGTGAAAGTATCTCAATAGAAATGATGGTATGAGATACTCGTAAGTCACAACCGTTTGACAGCTTCTCTCTCAAACACGAGTATATTTTCTTTTCCATTTTCTTAACATGTATTATATAATACATATATATAATCTCACGATATACTCGTATATATGCACATATTATGTAGCTGTAAAAAAAAACTTGTATATATTTAGATACGCCGCATTCCTTTTCATCGTCTGCCATTTACTATAATCTATCTAGTGCCTTTCATTATATGACCGAGATACTGCAACATGCGAACCTTTACAGTTTAAAGCAGTTCTCGGTCCTAATTTATATACGCAAGCTCTTCCGTATTCATAACATGACCCGTCCAGGGAATCTTCAGGATATGTCTGCAAACCTATATAACATGACCCGTCCAGGGAATCTTCAGGATATGTCTGCAAACCTACATCGATCCTACGTGATGAGGAAAAAAAAATTACCTAGTTTTTTATCCCTAGACTTGGGAAATATGACGGAATAGCACTAATAATAGCACTAATAGTAGAACAGCTTAAATTGACGATCTATAATTTCCCGCTATATTACTTGTTTTGGGATTTACAAATTTCATAATTTATTCCTCAGACATTTTACTTTTCCGTTAGTGAAAAATATATGGTATATTCAAAGATTAAAAAAAATGTTTTTAAATTATTTCCATTAAACTATTTTTAAATTACTGCTAATTATGTATGATGTGGAATTTTCTTTTTTAAGTAAACATTTATCACAAAAAATGTATGTTTTTATACCATCCATAAAAAGTGATAAATATTAAGAAAACAAAAAGCACACGAGATCTTAAGCTATTCTTTCTCTAACGAATCTAATAGCGTGACTGCGTAAACAAAGCTTTCAGAGTCCTCATTTTTTTAATTATTTTTTGTCAATGTTTTTGATTAATGTGAAAGCACCTTTCGTATTTTCAGTGATTTAATTTCACTATTAACAAACTTTCTCAATAATTTGTTTGTTTTTTTTTTCAAACCGTGGATGACAACATCAAATCAGATTTGGATTATATTAATTGATTTCAGTGGTTAATATTCTAGCTTACCAAATTTAAATGTATAGTTTAATTGCTAATAACATACATTTGATATATTAAATAAAATAAATCGACTTTTGAAATCGCATATATCTCATATTAAAAGTACAGTTATGTCTAGAAACTTGAAAAAGAATATGAAGGGCTAGTCAATGAGAAAAAAACTTTTTTTAAAATATCCTCCTATTCCAAGTTGATAAGATGTCGACGTGTCTTTCGAACCGGGGTTGTGGGTTCGATTCCGTCGGTACCCAACTTTTTTATAAATAGGTTTCAAGTCTGGTTTTCACTTAAGGCCTCTTTCATTTTTCTAGTTATTTAGAAGAAATTGATCAGCGGCAATAAACCGACGGGGTTGTACTGCACACAATAAAGTGTATTATGAATATAATATAGAATGAAAGCTCATATATTTAACTGTGTAATATTAGAACAACATTCCTTTATTTCCTGTGACGTCATATAATATTCAAGCTAGATGTCACATATCTTCATTTGCGACGTGGTCTTAGATAAGCATCAACGGGAGAAACTATTCTTTTTCGCCTTGTCAATCGTGCCTTCGGGCTAGGATCGCTCTTCATCGGACTGGGACCTCTCATCTTTGGGTACCATTGGATATTTAAATCGAAGACCCAGGGTGGAAGAAAAATCTCCTATCAACAAGGCAGTGGGGTAAATAATATTAGGGTGTTATTAAATAAATATCTCGAAATGTGTTTTATCAATTTATTTATTGACGAATAAGTGTAATATTCATATCACATAACAATTACAAACCTTAAGCTAACGTCTAAGCATCTTCCAAAAACCCTAACTTTAGTAACTATTCAGGGTAATATATAATAGCACACATCTTTTAAATTATGAGGCATTAAAATATCAGTGATTAGTACGAGGAAAATGAAAAAATAAAAATTATAAACATGAAAAATTATAGTCATAAGGGCAATGAAAATACGGTAAATTAGAAAAAAAGTAACTTAAGATAAAATGGAATAACCAATCTCCCAGTCGAGATCCAAGACTGAAAAAATCCGGAGACGAACTTTCTTTAACTCAACAATATCTACATTTACAATATTTATGAAATATCTAAAATTTTGAAAATATCGAAGTGATTGTCAATATTTTTTTCTACGTTTAATTAAATAAATAATCATTATTTATAAAATGCTTAATACAAAAACGATTTGAATATTCCTAATTCTAAAAATTATAATTATATTTACAATTATTCCTCATGCTTCAGTGTCAAGTAGCTCCCCTTAGTTCATTAAGCAACTTACTCGTACTTCTCAACGTATCCACCGAGATATGAAAGTTATCAATTTCTAGAAATTATGCAACAATATCAATCCGCATGCGAGTGGGGACGCTCTTAATAGTTCAGTTCGTACTACGATACCGGAAATAATCTAAATCCATAGTTTGTAACCTCTGGTTAGGAAGACAGAAAATCTTAAAAACATTTTTTTTGTTAAGTCGCTTAAACAACTAAAATGATATTCATCCATTTTGCCATAAAGCTCATAGGTGAGCATCGCGACTCCTATGATAGCTCTTGACGACTCCTCTCATCCTTACACTTTGCAGCACGAAAAGTAGTTGTTTAGAGTAGTTGCGTCTATTACTTGGTCAATTCAATTCATTGGGAGTCTTCCTCTTGTACGTCGTCGTAACACGCTTCCAGTGACCACAAGCCTCTCCAAATCTTCTTGGTCATGAGAAACGTGCCCAATGAATTGAAGGACTCGAAGGCATATCATATATATTGTCGACAATCTGATTTTAATCTCAGTTTTTCGAGAACCAGAGGGAATAGGTCGCTTTGTCACACATGGAATTCATATTGAAAAATTAACCATTAAAAAAACGTGTCTAAAAACATCTCATACACTGATGAAAATGACAATTTAAAAAATAGCAGCTGTATTGATTATACTTTTGATTAATGTAGTACAACCTGGCAGGTTTATTTCCATATGGCAATCTCTTCCAAGGCATGTTGTCGTCGAAGGCATACTGTCGACAATCTGTCAGCGATTCTTAGTTCTTCAATAATGTATTAGTTTGGTTTGATAAATGATCTACATTACGAGTATATAATATATATTTCCTTGAACTATAAAAAAATATTCTTTCTAAGTTTTTGAGTAAAGATAAAAAGTCACTTATGTAAAAATGCTAATATTGAATGTAATGAAATTATCTTCTTTAGTAAAATAAAAAACACAAACGAAACACAGAGAAAACTGAGTACGTAAATAATACAATTTTTCGTGTTGTTTTACATTCCTGGCGAATTCCCCCGAAAACCATTAGTCACGTTAAAGTTTTTATCTCTAATTCACATTCAATTAAACGCGAGCCGTTCATTTGGCTTATGATGGCGCTACACAAAGTTGTTCTTCCTCTGGCTGTCCTTTTAACGGTTAAATTAATGGCGGTAATTTGGTGCAAAAATTGAAAAAACCTCGCGGAAAGCGCGCCTGGGAGAAACTTAAGTTACTGGTGTAATTAATATGTATACGGCGTATTGCAAAACCGGGAGTACGATTATAATTTCAAGGAATAGCCAACGAAGCATTATTAGTGCGCCATTATTCTGAGATGACTTTAAAAGCAGTAGCATAATTATTTGCTGCCCTGGTTGAATCTTAATTCTCGGTGAGGGAACTTTAAAAGTGAAAGCACCGAATTGATTACTAAGATTTGCATTTTTAAAGGTTTACTCTTTAATCAAAAATAACTGGATTATACTCGTATCTTAAAGAGAAGAGGTCTCTTTGATCAATGTGATAATTATCCCCCTCATACCTTACTGGAATTAGAATTGCATACAAATTGTGCTTTTTCACGATGCAAAAAAAAATGTTTGTACATAAAGACTATCACGCCGTTTACCTGTCGGAGTGAGCAGAAGAAAGAATGACTTTTCTTATTACAATATACATATTTGGCCTCTCATACAACTGGCACGATTTCTGACTTTTAACATTTCTTCCTTTCAAAATATCTTTCACTTGATCTAACCATAATTTTCATTGGCTTTGGTCACATTTGTACTACGAGTATATGTTTATTTTTTAAGTCTTTTCTTTTTAGTTAAAACCCTATCAGTGTTCTTCTAAACCTTACTTAATACGTAAACCAAATATTTAATAGTCAGCTCACATTTATCACTGTGCATTTCGTTCCGTATTATGTTACATTGTCACCTCAAGTATGTTTCTCAGTGTACGAATTTCCACATCATTGATTTTGGCTATTTTCAGTATCTTTCCAGGTCTACGTTTCTTTTTCACACATTCAAGTTGTCACTAAAATACTGGTGTGGATTATCATATTAGCAGATTTCGATACTCTTTGGTTTGAGTATATGTGTGATAGTGTCCCATTTATCTTTTCATTTCGTTACTCGCCGCCCAATATCTATCGTTAATTTTCCATCATCTGTGAAAATACTTTTTATTTGTACATTAAATATGTAATTATTATAGAAAAACAAAAAATATGTAAAATGAAGTTTACATTGAAAAGGTTTGATTTTTATTGAATTATAATTTAAAAAAATATTTTAAAGTAATTTTATATGTTTATTCAGAAAATATTTATTTTCTTATTAGTTTGATTATTTCCTACGACCATCATTAACACTATCTTCACATCATCTCGGTCATGGTAGAAGAAAACAGTGCGAGTCACGTGTTTATATCTTTGTATTATTGTATTGCAGTGTAGAGTACAAACTTGTGCATTTATTGCCATAGAAATCACTTCCAAGTAACCAGAAGTATTTAAAGAGGTCTATATTGAAAATCTCACTACAAACTTTTTAAAAAGTCAGCAAATAGATGTTATTTTGTCTTTATCCTCTTACCTAAGTCTTTTCTGAATTCCAGAACCATAAAAAGCTAACTTTGAGACACTTATAACCTGAGCTAACTTACATATCGGATACCTTGACACTTAAAAGTGGAAAAAAGATTTCTCGATAACTTTAAGACAAACATTTTCCGCAGAATATATGGTTCAATTTATGAATTTGGTGCATGATCACAAATATATAATGAAAAGCTCTACACCCTGAATGGTGAATCTAGTATAGCGAAAGCTATAAAACTTGTGAGACCGCGCTGGCTTGATCACTTATATCGCATGCAGGACATGTAATATACGTAAGTGTCCAAGCCAGCGTAGTTTCGTAAACCCTGCAACGATTGGGCGTAGGAAAGTAGGGAGACCAAAGTTAGGATTAATTAACTGTGTGACAAAGAATGCAGGCAGATAAAACCAATTGGAAAGGAAATGCTGCTGAGAGAAAGATGTCAGAAAATCCAGCAAACAGTCAAGATTCATGCTTGGTTGTATAGTTGATGACGATTGATAAATTGCAAGAATCGAATTCACAACCCCTGGGCTGGAAGCACATGTGTCTTATCAACTAGACCACGGAGATAATCATTTGTATCTTGCTTACTTAATTCGTGGACATGCATGTTTTCAAACATCTCATACTCCTAAAACTAATCTTGTTTTTTTTTTAAATAATGATAAATAAAATACAAGGATGATTGAAGCATAAAATCGATTCCAGAATAGATACAAAACAGTTAATGACGATAAAAATGTGGTTCTTTAAACAAGTTTGAAAATTTCCTCATAAACATTATTTTTTTGTTTCAATACATTTTTATGGAGGTTATAAAAAAACTGTATTAACTTTAAATTAAGTCTAGTTCTATGAAATATTTAGTTTCCGCGAAATTATCCACTTGACGGAACAATAATTTATCTCATGCAATAACAGCTGAAACATGCAAGTCATGATGAAAAATAAAGTGTTTATCAATTATACAGTGGCGTATGATGAACACGGTCTTTCCAAGAGACAATTATTTTATGCAAAAATTGACATGATATGGATGAAAACGAAAAATATTGAACTCAATAGCTCTACAGATTCATTCTAAACCGCTCTCGTTGGAGAAATTTTCCATTGTTACTGTATCGTTCTAACATTTGTAGCAGATTCAACTGTTGATATTGATGGCGTTAAACATCTATATACAATCTGCCACTTGACTGTTTTTTCAGTTTCTCTAGTTTTAAATATAATAAAGCGTGCTTAAGTAAATTTAGCGCGCTTAAGTAAATTTAATCTCTCGGAGGGATAGGAGAACCAATGAATGGATAAGGCAGCGGATCAAAGTAGCTGATGTCACCGAAAGAGTCGCTATTCAGAAGTGGAACTGGGTGGGACACATTGCCAGATACACAGATGATAGATGGACCCAGAGAGTGCTGGAGTGGCTCCCAAGACAAGGATGAAGAAGTGTGGGCCGTCCTCAGAAACGGTGGTCAGACTGCATTAGAAGAGTGGCCGGGAGCAACTGGAAACGATGTGCCCAGGAAAGAGAGGAATGGAGGAGGAGAGGGGAGGCCTATGTTCAACTTTGGACGGAGACGGGCTGATGATGATGATGATGAAGTAAATTTAATACCGCGAGATCGCGTAAATGGAAGAATGACTTAATATGAGAAAACCTCTTTTATGCACAAGTTGACATATCAAGTTTCCTTTTACATGTTATTATTCATGGTGCATTGTTTCAAAATAATCATTCTATACTATTCTACACATATACTTGCTAATATTACATATCAGGCATGTAAAACACGCGGTGCGTCAATATTATGTTATGTTTGTGGCCAGCTGACACTTCTTGAAAAAAATAAGGTAAAAATATTTATTTTTATTTGGGTTTTTTTTAATATTGAAAACATGTGGCACTTGGCTAAATGTAAAATAGTTTATGTGGTCTGTGATGTAAAATGAGTTTGACTTGTCTATTTTGTATCATCAAATTAACGTATATATGCAAAAGTCATCCAACCCACATGTGATATAAATTGTTTGAGTTAACACTAATTACTTTGTATGCACTTGGGTTTTAAAATAATATTTACATTTGTATTTATACTCGTAGTATTGAGGTATGCTCATTCGATATTTGATATACTTACACAAAGAAACATTCGACTGAAATCAAAGTTATAATTCTAGAATGTTTTTTTTTTATTAAACAAAGTAATATATGACACAAATATTTGTCAAGGCTATACCTATATACAAATTTATTACTTAACTAATCTTATTTATACGTTATAATTTATGAACTTACTTAATCTTATTTTCCTACATGTAATTTTAATTTTATTTTTTATAATCTTAATATATGAATTCTTGTAAATAATTAACACCTACATACTACTTATAACTAGATAACAATTCTTACAACTAATTATTTAGCAAGAACATGACCACTCGTTCAGGCTTCTTGTATTCCATCACAGTCACTCAGACCTTGGTCCTCCCAGCTAATACTGTAGGTGGACTACTCAGACAACATATAATGCTTCGGGAGCCCGTGCTTATAACGGAAGGGTAGATCGGATTTACTCTCGTAAGCCCCCAGGGCAGCGATTAGCATGTGTAAATGAGACTTAAGCGAAGAAAAGTTGGATTATACAATATGACATATTCTTTGAATAGCCACTAAATGGTTCGAATCTAACCTGTTATGAAGATCTAATTTTGACGGTTAACCCAATGCCAATCCATGTTATAATACTCATTACAAACAAACGTCCGACTGTTTGCAGTGTTAAGAAAATACACAGTTTGCAATGAAATTACGTTATAAAATCAATATACTAATTTTATAAACGTGGTATTATTTTAACAGCGAAAGCAAATTGTCCTTCTATAAAGTAATCTGTATTCTTTTTATGAAAGTAATAATAATAAAATAACAATTTATATAGCGCCGTTTACAGAGCAGACTCTCCTCAATGACGCTCAACTCGGGATTCTAACCTACTATTATTGACAGATTGAAAATATTAAAAAAATAAAACAAGTTGAGTGCATAGAAAGGAAGGTGGTGACTAGTAAACGTTATCATCTTAATATTGTTCAGTGGTGGGTACACCCAAAACAAGTTGAGTGCATAGAAAGGAAGGTGGTGACTAGTAAACGTTATCAACTTGATATTGCTCACTGGTGGGTACACCCAAAACAAGTTGAGTGCATAGAAAGGAAGGTGGTGACTAGTAAACGTTATCAACTTAATATTGCTCACTGGTGGGTACACCCAAGTTGAGTGCATAGAAATGAAGGTAGTGACTAGTAAACGTTATCAACTTAATATTGCTCACTGGTGGGTACAGCCACATTTGAGTGAATTGATATAAGAAAATATATTTTATGGGTTTATATTTATATTTTAGATATATCTCGTAACCTAGTTGGTAAGATATCAGCATTCCGAGCCAGATGACCTATTCGTTTCTGATGTCTACTTTTCGCTTTCTTTCGTAAATGTTTGCAAACATTCTTAATAATTGCATTTGTTATTATCTCGTGCATGAACACATTATATTTTTTTATAATAGGCAATCCACCTAAACTAGGATGATTTGTGCAATCAAATTTAAATCATAATGCAATTATGTGAGTCAATTGTCTATAATTGTAATTTGAAAATAAAATAAAATATTTTTTTCAAATTACAATTCTAGACAATTTAATGTTTTAGCTTTAAAAATTAAACAATCGATCTATAAGTGGAAAAGTTCCACGGAGAAAGAAAAAACGCAACGTTCATAATATAATATACAGCTTTAATACGAGTATACAGTATTATATTTAAAAAAAACCGAACTATTACTCTGTGTTTTGAGATACTTGAGCAAATTAAATAAAATCACAAATTTTCGTAAATATTATATACGAATATACAAAAATTATCTTACTCAAAAAACACGTTTACTTGGCACATTTAAAATTTGGAATAAGTTTTGTTTAATTATTTGTGTGCAAAAACATTAAGTCAATTTAATGGATATTAGTTTGTAATGCAATTCTACCATACTTTTTATTCCACATAGGCGCAAACAACGTGGAATTATGTTTCCTCACGTAATATACTAATTTATTACATATGGGTTTTTTTTACATACATTGAATTGAATTGAACTATGAAAACAAACCTTTTTTATTGCATATAACTATAGATATGGAAATAAATTCATCGTATATTTCTTTAAATAAAAAATATGTGTTTTTTAGAGGTTGGATCTTGGGGAAATGTATACGAGTATAAGTCAATTTTGTTTTAAATGCGTTACTTTTTCAGCAAAAGTGCCAAAACATATGGTTATTACCCTTTTAGGTTAATATAAATTCTGGTACTTTTTAATAATTAATAACATTCGTAATATAAGAGTAATTCAATTTGAAAATTAATAAAGAATCTTTGATTTTCAATATTATTTTCGTCAATACCGGATCTGTTTTTCAATGTAGAATTGATTATATTTTCAACTTAGATGTTCAATGATATGATCGATATTAATAAATCTGTTTATCTTCTTTCAAAGATGTTTGACACATACCACAATCTTAAACTCATTAAACAACTGAACAAATAGGAATGAAGGGTTCAGTGAATAAACTATTTGGAAACTTTTTATAAAACAAAACTTTCTCAAGAAAAGACAAGCGACAGGCAAGATATGGAAAAATAAATTGAACAAGAATCAATAATAGAATCAACGATTTATGTTCTTGATATTTTTTTTAGGTTTATTGACCGCAAAATAGTATGTACAAAATATATTTAAATAACACTTCTAAAACACATAAATTGCAGATAATACATAAAATACAGAAGCTATTAAAAGGTCTGGGCTCATCTAATAACGTCCCCTCGGCCAAGATACACCCCACCAATATAGGGCGAACCCCCCCACGGGGACACCAGATGTTTTTTCAGCCCACACCCTTGAACACGTAGAACAAGAATATAAAAAATACACTCAAGAGAGAAGACATTAAAAGGTCCGGGCTCATCCCACAAACATTCCCCCGGCTGAGATACACCCCACCAATGTAGGGCGAGCCCGACCGCAAGGGCATTGGGGGGCTTCCATCCCACACCCCCGCATATCTAGATTAAAGAATAAATATAAAAAAAAACAAAAACGCATGGCAGAAAACAAAATAAAAAGTAAACCCACATATACCACCTCAGGTTAACTGTCAGCAAGAACGAAAAAAGAAAACCCTCAAAGGATTCCAAATTTTACAAAATGACAAATGGGAAATGATAACAAACATGAGATATGAGTGCACTATAACATTGAAATAGTTAGCCAGTAATACATTGAAATAGTTAGGCAGTTTTAAAATAATTAATGAAGAGATAACGCACAAACGAGTATGCACAATCCACGATTCACCACCAGCAAAAATAGAGAAAAGAAAGAGAAAAAAAAAAAAAAACAAACATGAGATATGAGTGCACTATAAAATTTTAAATAGATGTGAGCAATATAAGTTCGCAGACGATGCTTATATCGCACGGAAAAACAACTGATAAATTTAAGAGTAACCTGCGGGAAGATTATAATAACGCATCAACACGAGCTATAGACAAAATAATGAGTGATAAACTAGGCGAAATCATTTTTTTACATTAAGTATTTCCCATTTTGAAATAATGGTTAGTTTAATAGGTTATTCGTAGTATTTGGCTAAATAAAATAAGATAGTTTTCGATCCACGATCCTGTCCTCAGTGAGATGCAGGCAAAAGCCTAGTTTACTGTGAACACGACAAATAAAAGGCAACAAACCCAGATTCATTAAAATTGTGTGTCCAAATTAAATTACCTGTTTTTTTCCCGCATATAGTGTTTATTTCTTGTCACGTGAAAAATAAATAAATTAATTAAATGTGAAATGCTGAGTTTGTACTTTTGTGCCTTTTTAAAAAAAAAATATTTAAATTTTATAAATAATTTTTAACGTTTTATGATGTTAACATACATTAAAAACACGTTCTTGTGCTGTCATAATACCTCTCAAGTTTGGTGCTACAGCGGTGGTTTTTGTGAGGACTTTATTTATAACATTTCCGATGAATATATTATAATGATTTATAAAATATTGTATTTATCGATCGATAAATATGCCCATAATAATATATTTTTTAAGCTCTACCGTTTTTCTGAACATATTTTCATTGCAATTCACATTTTCCCCATAAAACTGTCATTTGATACTCAAGGTATTTGGTATATAGTAAAATTGTATTTGCCCACTGGAAAGTATGTGTTATTTTTAATAAATTCTTCTAAGTAAGAACAATTAAAATTGAATGAAAAAAGTATACCAATTACAGATAACGCAATCCCGCTTGTGCAGAATCATACTCGTATGAACAAATACGATTGTCAAATTTTGTAGAAAAATGTCAAGTCATTGGCTAAAACGCGCGCGAATGTATGTGTTTGGTGGGTATTCATTAGATTTAGAAAGTTATGACTGATACGAAAAAAATACGTTAATGCTGTTATGATTCTTGCTTAATACTTAAATTTTGTTTTTAATAGAGAAAAAAAAACATAAAATTGTTCTTATTCACATACATACGAAATGTTTTTATATCCATAAAAAACATCCAAAACTTTCACTAACGCGTGATTTAGCCAGCTCCAATAAAAAACATCTGTTACTCAATATCACCGAAAGGTCAACAGGCACCCATAGATAAAAAAAATGCAGTAGCTTGAGTGTTGTTATCGAAAATTAACCAAACGATTTTGTACCCTTCTCTGATCTTAGATTGCTGCGTCTAGTTATGATAGAACCGATAATGGTGTTTGGGATAAGGGTTGGACTAAATAGTTTTAAAACATATTTACAGCAGAAGTTTGCAAAAAGGATAAAGTTTAATGAATCAGCTAAATGGAAATAATATATTAAAAGGAAAAATATTTACCGTATTAAATGCGTACAGATTTCATGTAAAATTATTGAATATTACTATCATGTTGACACCCTGTATCAAGTTACTCTCAAATTAGGGAAGTTACTTAAGTATTACAAGTACCCGGCGGTAAGCAATACACATCGGACTTAAGAAAGAGACTGTCGGCCATAATCGGCTAACTTCAGCTTTGTAGAGCGTCGTCTCTGTCGCACGATGCACTAACAGTCTCGCGACCGAACACGTGTATGAATGACATAGACGATGCTCTACAAATCCAAATTTAGCCGATTTTGGCCGACAGTCTCTTTCTTAAGCCCAATGTGTATTACTTACCGCCGGGTACTGTACATACATTATCAGAAGCAAATAACCTGAAAGAAAGTTGCAGGTGATGATCCAAAATTTTAAATGGGTTGTCATGTAATGTGGTTGCGTGTAAAACTATTACGTAATAGTTTTTGCATATTTTTTTATTACATTAAAATTCAATAAGCTCTCTACGTGCTCCACCAGGAACACAGGTTTTCCATAAAATGCATCCTTCTCAGTTACTTTTTAACATTTTACGCTATATTTCTATGAGTGGGAAAAATTATTAAAAAATATATATTGTTACAGGCATCCCACTAATAACCATATGGTCAGCAAAATCTCATTATAACAACAACCCCAAAATACTTACATTGAGTGAGTATATTTTATATTTGACTCTATAGAACGAAACAATATGTTAGCAAGACATTCGTCCCCGTAAATAGTTTAAAAATATTCCTAATGGTTTTTATCTTATACTTGAATATGCGAAGTGCTTTTGGAGTAATATTAATGTACTAAATATGAATTAAACATTATGTCCACCATTGACGTTTTGAAAATTCATTTTTTAAAAAGACTCTTAATTAGTAAGAAACTAACTGTTCCATATAATTTTTTTAATGCGGTGTAAAAAAATACTAAAGCGTTTACTGAAAAACATTGTTTGATAATTAATACTTATTGAAAATGAGCTTGACAAACGTTTTAAATATGTGTGGATAAAACAGTGTCGTATATTTCAATCTTAATATGATTCCTAAATATGCGTTAAATGACAAAAAAAAGATAAAGTAAGCTATATTATTCTATCGATTAAGAAAAATGCTCAAAAGCCCATTTCCCATGGCTAATCTCATAAAATATAGAGCCTGTAGTGTATTGGGGTCTACAAACCTAAGTCATAAATAAGAAAAAACTAATATCGGACGAAATCCCTGGGGTTCATGTCAATTTGGCAATTTATGAAACAATACGCATGTTGCTAACGTGAGCGAAAAAGGCGCACGACACGAACATCTTATTTCTGAAAACTTCATAATAATATATTAAGACGAGAAAAATTCTTATAATTTTGTTTTTTAAGACTACATAAAAATACAATGAATTATGTTTTTTGAGAAATTATGTAACAATGAGAGAAAGTGTAACAATTGTACAATAACATGTGATGAAAGTGTACCATGTGATTTTTTTAAAAGATAATCTATTTTATTCAAAATGAAAGTTTGAAATTTTTCAGTATAATTTATTTTTGAATTGCATATATGTAATGTTAAATAAAACAAGTGAAATATTTTGTTAATATTTTTGCTAGATTACATAAACTATTTTGAGTACTCAAGGAACTATACTATGATTTAAGTTTCTTTTTCAATATAATCGTAATATATTACTGAACAATATAATGATATAATCATTTGATAATATATGTTAATCCATTATAAAAGTGTTTTTTTTTTTTAATATCAAGTGTATACAAATGTTATTGGGTGCTAACATAAGTTGTGTACGTTTTTTTTTCAAATTTAAAAATGAGCACCAAAAGTAAAACAAAATGGTAAAGGTTATACGTCATTCGAAAGAATATTTTCTGCTCTACAAGATATTGTGTTTGCTTTTACGTTACATATATTATTTTATTTGATTACAAGCCTTCAAAATGGAATGTCAAGTAGACGAAATTACGCATTTTCGACACCTCCTTCTGTTCACGTTCAATCGAGGGAATAAAGCTGCCAAAGCTGCTCACGATATTTGCGAAGTATACAGTGAAGATGTTATGAATGAAATTACAGCTTGTCGATGGTTTTTGCGTTTCAATGACGGTAATTTCGACCTGAAAGACATGGAGCGTTCCGGACGACCAGTGGATTTCGATGAGAACCGCTTAAACCATATTATTTATGAAGATCCCCTTCAAACCACCGTAGAATTGGCTGAGCAGATGAATTGTAGTCACATGACTGTATACTGCCATTTCCTTGATTAAACGTGAACAGAAGGAGGTGTCGAAAATGCTCACTATCGTCTACTTGACATTCCATTTTGAAGGCTTGTAATCATATAAAATAATATATAACGTCAAAGCAAACACAATATCTTTTAGAGCAGAGTATTTTCTTTCGAATGACGTATAACCTTTACCATTTGGTTTTACTTTTGGTGCTCATTTTTAAATTTGAAAAAAAAAAACGGACACAACTTATATTAACACCTAATACTAAAATATATACTTTAAACGGTTTAGTTAAAGGTAGGATGTCACAATAATTTATTATGACGTATGTAGGAAGTTGTTTTCTTAATATAACAGGTATTTATGGAAAAATAGCAAACACTACAAAGGTAATAAATAACTATTTAATTAATTAACAATTCTTGCGTAGTGCTATAAATTAAAGCTGATTTAAAGTTATTTGCATCTAATCATTATAATAACTATTTAAACATCACAAGATTAACATATCAAACACTATCAATATACGAGTATAACATATGTTATATGAGGGTTGATAAAAAAATAACGAGATTTTTTTAATTCGTGAACTGTTTGTTATTGATTGAGCCTATCTTTTTTCTTCACGTTGGCGACATTGTCTGTGCTGTACATTTCGATCTTCAGCCGTATTGGCTGGGCAGCGTGTGTTTTATAGGTAAGTATAATATTTACAACGCATTTAGGTACGTTTGAAATTTTTAAATGAAGGTTTTTTTAAGGGTTTACGCCGTTTACGTGATGCAATCCGCAGAAAACGATCAGAATTGTGGGCAAACAACTTCTATGTTTTGTACCACAATAATGCAACAGCTCACACTTCACTACTAATTCGTGATTTTTTTACCAACACTAACATTTTGTGACGCCGCAGCCACCGTATTCACTAGATATGAAGAGGATGTAACGATGGTCGTTATCAATGTAGCGTGTGTCCTATTAGGACGTGCTGATGATTTTGATATCGACATCGCTCTTCGTTTTAGTTGATTCTGCGTTACTTCTCGTTCAGAGTCATCAATATAGCGGATTGCTTATCTTGATAAGTCCTGATGATCTTGATTTGTATTCAAATAAATATAGACTCAGGAATGCGGATATAAAAAGCGAAAGTGACAGCGGGTGATAAATAATAAGTCTTGACAGTTTAATGAATGACAATAATAATATGTTTATTTCTCGGCGTCCGAGTAATTTATACCAATGAGTGAATACATTCGGGATACATATCTGCCTTGCTCTAGCGCATGAACTGGCGGTAGGTTAATAATTTATATTTGGAGATGGCTAGCCAATTCGCAGACGTTGTAAATAGTAAATATTGTTGTTGTTCATAGTGTGTGACAATCATTGAATTCTTCATCGGTCATTGCCCCTGTATGTTTACTATCTGACAATAATTAATTTAATTTAATTGTGTTTAACAATTCACTTATTCATTTTGACAATTATTTATTTATTTAGGTAGGTATTCCTACAAGGACATTGAAAGGATAACGTTTTGCAACCATAGAGGAGAGATGGGTAAAATCGCTAAGTGAGCTTAAGACTATCCCAAAAAGTGCATACCACAATTGTTTTGAGGAATGGAAAAAAATGTTCGCAAAAGGGTATTGTATCCTATGGGAACTACTATGAAGGGGATAATGTTGATATTAATGATAAAAGAAATAACTTTTTGATCAAAATTAAAATTCTCGTAATTTTTTTATCAAACCTCGTATGTTGCATTATTTTCAATGCCTTAATGTCCAAGGTTTTATTATTTTTTAAAGAGATCAGACAGTGAGCAGTATTGCCTGTTTCCTAAAATCCATTACAATAAACTACATACACATAATATTAACCACTAAGCATTTTCCCGGTAGGGGTAGACAGAGACGACAGAGTATGAGACTTTCCAATCTGAACACTTCCCTTTTGCCTATTCTACATTCATACACCTCGTCATACAATCTATACAATTAATCTGATTATCTACAGCTAACACGTTCAAAATTACATAGCGGCAGTCTCATTCGTATATATAATTAAATTAAGATGCGAGTCCTACGTTAGCATAATATTTTGAATTATGTTTAAATATCCTTAAAACGTTTTCTTTAATTTCAACACATAAAATATAATATAAACTTATATTATCCGTTTTTGATCTCACAACTTTTCCAATAATTCGTCAAATTATTCACGGGGTATGAAATCCAGCCATTCACTCGGATCGTTTTTAAGAAAGTTATGTCGTTAAATAAATTGCTGAATTATTAATTTCATTCAGACGTAGATATCAATCTGACATTTCACCATGGACCGAGGAACAAATTTATCGGTAGCAAACTTCTGGGACGGTTTGACTGGAGGGAACATTTCTGGAAAGGCAGTCCTATACAATAATCGTTAATACGAATGACAGGCCACGGGGCTCGCTTTACGGCCGATTACCTGGCACCCTGATTCTCTGATAACTCTTCAACTTTCACTGCTTGGACTTCACTTTTCACCTCCCTGTTCTATGTTTTTAGTTCTAGTTACTTTTCACCCCTTTAATTCTTCGTTCTTAGTGAAGAGTGAACACGTATTTTTTTAAAATTAATTCGAGTACTGATTGAACTATTTAAACCTTTCAAAAAAATAAACACTTGTATTGTTATGATTCATTGGTCAAAGGTCTTATTTTTTTCACGACACTTGAAAATATTAAAAAAATACTAATTCGGTATAACTTGACGGAAAGTTTACAAATGACAGATAATATGTAATTATGTGAATTGGTATAAATATTAATATTTTTTTTTAATATTTAACGTGCCGTTTCATATGGGTATTTAAAAAAAAGTAAAAATGTAAAGTTTCAGTGAAAATTATTTTGAATCAGTAAAAATAGATTTTTTCCACCATGCTTAAAAAACAACAATATTTATCTTGATTTACAGATCAAGTAACGGATTACAAATCAAAAATGTAATATTCGCTATGATTGAAAAATAAGAAAGGAATGTAAGAAAAGGAAAAATAAATCGTAGATAATATTTGAAAAAACAACAATGAGAAAATAAATGTGAAGGTCAATAAATATGGTTTAAATTCACTATGATTCCCATTTGACTCTTTTATCACCCTCAGCTGTTGCGTGTCTTTGATTTCATAACTGAATTTCTTTCTTGTGTCTATCTCTTAGTGAGACGGCTTTTTATCCTTTATGATAACAAATGAAATATTTTTCGTTTATAAACTCCCCTAGCACAAAGAGCTTCTTCTGTGGTTAAAAGTCACTAAAGCCCTTTGGACGCGACGCTTCCCATTCCTCCCCTAACCCCACTTTCCTACCGCCGGGGGCCAATCCAAGCTTGACCCGAAAACACAACTCAATCAACCAAAGTGTTCCGTCTTTTCCTGGATCGGCTCTTCAGCCTATGCCCACCCCTATCTTGAGATACTCAAACTTTAGACATTTCTGAACTTCCCGATTTATTTAGAAATAAGACAATAAAATAAATCAAAACTCCTATTAATTCATCTGCTGTACAGCGTCTGAATTACTGTAATTATATTTATTCTAGTATGCCTGAGTTGCAAATTTCTAGACTCGAGTCTGTTTTCAATCCAACTGCTAGGCTGATATGTGGTAGCCATAAATACGAGTATGTTCATTTTAGTCTACTTCTTATAGTCTACGTTGGTTAAATGTTGTGAATGAATTGATTGAAAACTTTCCTCCTTGTATACAAATCTTTTAGTAGGAGCTCTTTATTGTGTATTTTGAAGCCATATCTAAGATATGATGTTTCGAAGAGAGGCTGAACTCTGAGGAAAATTTTATATTCATCGAATAAAATTATTGTTCCGAATTGATCCAATACTGTGAGGTATTATGACAAGGATTTGCCGTTGCTGGTCCTGTGGGATGAAATATCGTGTGTCCAAGTGTTAGAGATATGGGTGGCGCGTATATTTTTAGGAAGCACATGGGGATACCTGTTTTGGGCGGTATTATCAAAATTTGTGTTTACATATGAACATTACACACATACATTTCACTCAACCTAAACTTGAATGCGTTACTATCACATATCGGAAGATCTACAAAAATATTGTTTGTAGTTCGTCGTCCCTTGTTAAGTTTTCTACAGTTTTCTTAACAAATACGTTTTTCTAAACTGCAAATGCGGGGAAGTGCTTAATCTTACGACTGCAGCCACGTTCTTTAAATTCAGCTCGTGTTTTTGTTGTTCTTTTTTGTATGTCAATAAAAGTGAACTCAAATCCCGAGTGAGATCATCCTTGAAGAGAGTCTACTCTCTAAACGGTGCCACATAAATTGTTTTTTAATATTGTTATTTATTATTAATGAGCATTTTTTAAAGAATGTAATATAGCATTTTAAAGATGATTTCGATTACTGAAGGCCAGTTTTACAGTTATATTTATGAATTAAGTGCCTGTCCTATCTTATCCCTATTTTGATTAGATTTCGGTTTGATTTGTTTATTCAATATTTGATATTTTTTTATAATAATACGATTTTAAAGCATGACTGTTAACGGAAAACTTTATTTTGTGCAAAGCGATCTCAATAAATGTCTTATGAACGAACGATATTAAATATTTAAATAAAATATTGATTTTTTCCTTAACGACTGTAAGTTATTTTCTTTCATATAGTAAGTGCCCTTTCAACTTTAATTATTATAACTGAGCAATTTTTATTATTACTGAGCAATTTTTATTATTACTGAGCAATTTATAAAGAATGTAATACAAAATTTTAAGGATGATTTGGATTACTGAAGGTCAGTTTTACAGTTATATTTATGAATTATGTATCTGTCCTATCTTATCTATATTTTTCTTAATATTTTTCTTTAATTTTAAATATTCTTAGTTTTTCACAAATATTTTTTTACATACTTGGAGATAACGAATACCAATTATGGAATAAAAGCTGGTACCATAAAAGTGTTAAAAAAAGAAGAGATTTAATTATTTCCCACTGAAGTATTGTAATCTTGATTGAATTTATTTATTAATTTCAATTTTTTCAACTTTTCACGGCGTAGTTAACTATGTGATACTTTACAAATATAAGCTATCTTGATTAAAATTTACTCAACTAAAATAATAAAGATCCCCATATAAAGGGAAAAGACGGAAGAAAAAAGCGTTCGTTTACATTATGAATGAATTAAACTAGTTTTTCTTTGGTGAATAAGATTGAGATATTATTTGAAGCCTTGGCGTAAGTTATTATTACACTAATAGCATGATTATTGCTTTTTAGTTTTCCATTTCGCTTTTGAATTTTCCATTTACCAAACGAACAAACTATCAAAAAATCATGGGCAGTTAGTTTAAGCGCGGTTTGATTTGTTTATTCAATATTTGATTTTTTGTTATAATAATAAGATTTTAAAACATAACCGTAAACGGAAAACTTTATTTTGTGCAAAACGATCCCAATAAATGTCTTATGAACCAAAAATATTAAATATTACATTTTCCCCTAACGACTGTAATTCCCTTTCTTTCGTATAGTAAGTACCCTTTCAACCTATCCGAATTGGCAATTCGAATATATTGAAGAGCATGGCTGGGGCACATTATTTTCTTAGGTCCTAATGATCGATTCTTCGGGTTTAGACTTCCTAAAGTGGGCACGGAGTTTACGGATCATCATTACACATTTTGGTTTCATAACCAGGACGTGAAAAGACAATACTCGCATGTACTTAGCGCAAGCAAGTGCTGTTACCTGGCGAACTCTTGGCCAGTTTGGAACTTTAAAAAAATTTAGGGCAGCGTCGGAAATCGAACTGTCGGAAATTCGGTCACTCATCATTATAGGCATAATAAAAAAAACTGCAATTTGGAATATCACAAAGAGAATTTATTTATGTTAAAAAATTCTAGTAGAAATATAAAAAAAAAACATTTTTCGGAATTTCCACCTTTCTCTATTATATATGCCTTTAATCGAGTGGTTCACTCATCTATGGCGGCGTGCACAGTTTCTAACAAAAAGTGTTCACAGGTCTCTTCAATGCACGTTTTATTGATTCAACATTGGGATATCTTTTAGTGCACACCTTCAACCATAATTTATAGTCCAGATCAGATGATTGCGATCTGGACTACCAGAAGACCAGTCGAAAGGACTAAATATTGTCGGAATATTGTTTTCTAACGATTACTGTGAAGGTTTCGCTTTGTGAGTCAGTGCAAAGTATTGTTGGAATATCCAGTGACTTCTGGAGATTTTCTCATATTTTAGAACAATCGGGTATTAGTCGTTAGAATTTAATCAAGTCGTGTTCAGTAGTTTCGCAATAGCTTCCATAATTTAAGTTTTTACACCTTGTTCATAAAAGTGTAGTTTTGATATGCCATTGTAGATCACTCCCCACTTAACCATTACTGATGCTGGATAATGCCCTTTAAGGATCTTTCCGACCTTCTTACGAGCTTCCTTGAAGTTTTTTTGAGTACAACCTATTATTTTGTGTATTGTGGGATTCCTCTATGGTAACTTTTTTTTCTGAAAAAAGTATTCTTTTCGATTCACGATTAGTGCCGTATGTTCTTGATATCGGTAGTTAATAGGTGACCAGTGCTTCTATGATAGGCTCTCATAATCATGTTTGCTTTTATCAAACATGAGGGAGTTAGGGATTAAGAGTTTGGTAGTGTCAGAACTGTTCGGAGTTGACCACTTCTTAGTAACCACACCGGTCATAACGTTTTGTAGCACGATACTCTAACCTGCGACTAATATTCGATTGTTTTAAAATATTTAAAATTTCACTAGCACTTTGCATAAGTCAATTATCGCAACACTACAGAAACATTCATTACTTTCTTTATGGTTTTGGGATATCTCGTATATTTTCTTATGTGATCATTTTATTTAATACTTAAAAAAATGAAAACGAGTATTTGCGAAACACAGTTCCGAATACATAACCCCGGGGTATACACATTTAATGACCACGGTGTTTCTGACAGAGGCTGAGAATAAAGAAAGGCTCTAAATCCCAGAATTTATTATTTCACTTCAAAACAAACAAGCTGAATTTTTGGGGAAAATAGTTGAAAGTGACAACTCATCTTATCTGAGTCAAAAGAGAAAATGATATCAGATCAAAAACACATCGTAAAACGATTGTTTGGAGACGAAATATGTCGTAAAGTCATGATTGAATTGAAAGTGGATACACATTCTCGAGAAATTGATTTAGCTCCTTGAAGTGGACTAAATCCAGTAATGGATTGGTATGTATATTATACAAAATTGACTTGGAATGTATGCCTCTTCAATTTTCAGATTAATTTAGAAATTGTAAAAATTTCTTAAAAATTATTTACTAATATACGAGTATTTTAAAAATCTTCTTATCCTTTTTTAATTTCGCTTTCCAACGGACCCTCCAATTTCATGTGATTGGTAATAATGTAAACGTTTTTCAGGTGATATTTGGCACCGACATCGTGTTTTAGAAATTTTCTTTACATAATTATTATTCAAGAACTTTCCGTACAAATCAATAAAAAACTAACCTAGTATTATTAAAAATAATATTAAAAAAAAAAACAATGTTGAAAAAATCAACACCATATTTGTAATGAAATAAGTGACATAATAATTTAAAGGTGTAATTTTTTATAACAATGAATAACTTAGTACCATAAAAAATCCTTAAATTGTCCCTAAACAATTTTATTTGAACCATTTCTCTTGTACATCTCTAGTATTTTTTAAAATTTGACTGAGCAATTAATTTCACTAAATATTTAATATCCATTTAACTCAATATAGTCAGATACATGACACAATTAAAATAGTTACATGTCAACTATGAAGAAAATATACATGTTATGAATGGTTTTTAAATGTTGATCTTTATATTTTCATGGATGATTATACTTATATGAAATATACTTAAATATTCATTACACTTAAATAGTTAAATAAATCAACTAAAAATTAAAACAACTTATAGTATTTTTTCGTAACACATATTGCCCAATGAATTTGTATAATGACAGTGAGGTATATGCAACTGAACTCACGTGCGGAAGGATGCCGGTTCGAACCCCATGCAACTCCTCTCGAATGACATAAGCATTTTTGACTTCGGTCTTATATGTATATTCTTTTAAAAAAAAAAACATGCGGATCTAGTACCGCGCTGTGGTCAATGAGTTTGCTGGTGTGCAACGGATCTCTTACTTAAAGAAGAGAAAAAATAAACAAAAAACTCCACTACTTCACTTTGCTTTCTAAATGAATTGATGTACGAGGCATATCCAGATAGTAAGTGTACTGAATTTTTGTAGGTTACAATTTTTTTTATTTAAACAAAAAAATTACGTGGTTACCGTAGTACACATGTAAGCTATTTTTTGACATAGTCGCCATTCCTCTCAATGCAGGTGGTGAAGCGGGGTATCAACTTTTTGATGCCTTCCTCGAAGTAGTTTCCCGTCACCCCCTCCGTCCACTTCTCCACCTCCTCCTTTACCTCCTCGTCGGTTGAAAACCTTTTTCCACCCATGTGCAGCTTCAGGGAGGTAAAGAGATAGTAATCTGAAGGTGCTTGGTCAGGGGAATGCGCGGGATGGTTCAGGGCATCCCATAA
This sequence comes from Odontocerum albicorne, assembly GCA_949825065.1. Classification (NCBI taxonomy): domain Eukaryota; kingdom Metazoa; phylum Arthropoda; class Insecta; order Trichoptera; family Odontoceridae; genus Odontocerum; species Odontocerum albicorne. Next base: position 21,207,887 of record OX463844.1, read on the forward strand.
AAACGAGGCGAGCAGTTCCTTCTTGGCGTTGGCCGTGTGTGGTCTGGAATTGTCATGCAGCAGGCAGACTCCCTTTGTCAGCATGCCTCTCCTCTTGTTCTGAATCGCCCCCCGCAATTTTTTTAGGGTCTCACAGTATCTTGCAGAGTTGATGGTCTCCCCTTGAGGCATATATTCAATTAAAATTATGCCTTGACAGTCCCAAAACACGGATGCCATGATTTTCTTGGCTGAAATTGTGGTTTTGAACTTTTTGGCGGAGGGTGAAGAGGTGTGACGTGACCGTTTTTAAACTCGCGACACCACTTGTACACACTCGTACGATTCATAGCTTTATCACCATATGCAGTTTTCACCTCATTATAAACCTCAACCGGAGGTTTTCCCTTCCAAACTCGCACTTGGTGGGAGATTGGATTGACATTTTTCACGAAACGTGTTGTCGCGTCGACACTTCTCAACGTACTGACCTCGAACCGGTCTCGTTGCGGAGGGGAAGGGTCAGGCTAAACGGAAGTGTAGCCAACGTGTCGAAAATAAAATCCATCCGGTCGTGAGAGCCTCAGTACACTTACTTTCTGGATACGCATAGTACAAATGGCGAAGATATCTTCAACTACGAGGCCCAGCAATGACAACGATGATGGCAACTAAGCGAGAGAAAAATAATTAATCTTGAAAAGAGACAGGCAGCAAAACTAATTCGGGACTGATAAAATCGAAACCACGAAGACTATACTAAGTTAGTATGCATTTCACTAGAAGAAGTAACATCAATTTTGCTTTTATTATTTTATATCCAAACGATATTTTGTGATTTGTAGATTTATGATTTAAGTAATTCCCTTACTTGATAAATACGTCTTCTTGACATTTCTAAAATATGTTTTATTGTCAAATATAATAAAACATCATTGCACCCTTAATTTAAGATTTATTGGACAGAACCTTTTTTTTTTTTTTTTTAATAAAAATGTTTTTCTTTTAATACTTCTAAGTGTAACTTTTTTATTAACATAAAAGGGTAACTTTCTCTTTAGTTGATATCAAAAATGTTTTTAAGTAAAAGGAACACTTAGGCAGCTGAAACATTACGAAGTTCAAACAACAATTACCGAAATTTCAGGACGGTTAGTAAAAAAACACTTAGAAGAGTGCCTATGAAATTTACCAAATTTTCTACTCAAGTTGTTTCACTAAAAGCTTCGAGTGTCTGAACACTTAATTTATAATCCATAAAGCCTAACCCTTCAACTTTTTTCAGCCCAATTTCCCCTCCGTTCATTAAACATTTCTTCGTTCCCGTAACTTTTTTTTGAGGTTCCTTTGACTTCATTCCGGCGATCTTCAGAGAGTCGTCTCACTTAACTTAATAAATCTAAAGACTATCCCGTTTATGTTTCGTCTAATCTTGATTTTGCTTTTTTCTTCAATCACTTTTCCAGACGACTTCACTCTGCCCGGCGGGTCCTAGAAATCGCTCAATGCTCATGACTCGAAAAGATAGACTTCTTCAGTAAAACTTATTCCCTAAGGGAAACCCCATTGGATTTGACATATAAATTCGGATCGTTTTGGAAAACAAGAGTATAAATTTATTTGTTAAATATCGATGTTTTGAAGTCATATTGGAATTAATTTAAATCATTTTTATATAATTTAAAAGTATAAATTCATCATCACCATCATGCCCACTACATTTTGTTCACAACATTCGTATTTCAACTATACTAACCATATTTCCATCGCTCATTTCTCAAGTTCAAGCTTTGTTTCATAGTATATATTAGTATATAAATTAAACGAAAATAACATATCTTGTCCCCCCTACAAGAACTCCTTGGAATCGTAAATTGTGACCCATTAGTTGATATTAAAGTTTTTTTTAAATGTCTTCAAGTTTTACAAAAACTTTGTTGTTTTACATAATTACTTGTAGAATCTCATTGCTGGGGTTTAAATAAAGTAATATCGATTGATGTGTAATTTGGAGGTTACAACAGGATACGAATGATATTAAAACCACTTTGGCTTATTTTAAAAACGATGTGTTATTAAAATTGGATACATATCAAAAATATAATGCTTATTCTACAAGCAGACGATTGAATTGCTATAATATGTGTGTATGTGTTTTCAAGACTCTCTTCTACTTTAATTTTGTAAAGGTTATTTTGAAGACCCTTTGAACTCAGTAAATTCTATCTGCCGGATCATTTGGGATGGAATTTTCTTTGATGCACAGATATTCGAGTTATTTTTCTATTCGATGGAAATTTAATTAACAAAATATTTTATTTCTAAGAAATATTTCAAGTATCTTCTTTGTACTTGTCTTTTGATGAAAAATCTTTATCGTCAATGAAAATGTGATTATGATCAATCCTATGGAATCTTTTATTATAATTTCTTTACTCAATTTTACCATGAGATCTTTTTTCCTCAGAAATATTATTGTTTCAATCTTTGAATAATTGAAATCATTTGTAACCTTTTAAAATATGTCTGCTGAAATAAATTTGATTTTGTCCCATATATATACTATATTTTGCAATCTTTGAATTATCGAAACCATTTTTATCATTTTATGATGTTTTGTTTTTATTATATTGTACTAAATAAACATTGTCCTGTCCAAAATGTTTTAATTCCATATTAGAATAATTTAAAACATTTTATGTCTAAATTAATTTTATTTATTTCATCGCTGAATTTCTCTTTGAAACTTATTTTAGTTTAAAAGTTAAATGTAGCAAAAGAAACATGTTTTATATCAATCATTGGATAATTAAAGATGGTTATATATAATACTTTCGAAATATACCATTTTTAAATCGCTTAGTTTAGAAAATAGAGAGAGCGGGAAAGAGATATATTTTGTTTTTAGAAAGAGTTTCAAATTCTGAACACAAACCTTCCACAAAAAAATAAAACCAATCGATTCCCTTCAAGTCCTTTAAATAAAGTAGAAACTGGCAAGTTTATACGATAACGGCACGAGGCAATTTGTTTTAAGAGTACACAAATATACTTCCAAAAAATATTTGTAATTGATGAAAAATATAGACTGGGAACTTTGTTCAAGATCGGAAATCAAACCGATAACGCCTTGGGACAGACTTTGCATAAATAATTTTAATATAAGAACAAGCTGCCAAATTAAACATAATTTTTTGAAGACGCAATTTATTATCATAAAAAAGAAAATTATATAGCAGAAAAAAAAATCATATTTTGTAACAAACCGGCGAGTCTGTAAAAAAACATAACTTAATGAGATGAATAACATTTTTTTAATCTTTTATTCTTCCTTTATAAGTCACTTGAAGCATAACAATACGACTTTTCGGTAGACGCAGGCTATAATTAAAAAATAAATATAATTATGTAAACACGACAAAATATTTGTCAACGTTAATAAAAAAATGTTATAACTTGTGGGTCACATTTAAATACAAGGAGGACCGTAATTTGCCCAGGGCTGCTTAGGAGATACGCGTTCTCTTGTCAGGTGGCAGAGGCCGTTATTAACTTTCTTTCGGTGGTTTTATTTTCAGAATATTTCAGTCATTATTTTAAATTAAGATTTATATTCACACATAACGTGATGACTTTCGTATATTAAATTGGTAAGACACACGTCTTACAGCATGGGGGTAGCGCATTCGATCCCTGCTGGAACTAAGATTTTTATCAAATGATATCTCTAGTCAAACTCTTTTTCGATTTTAATTTATTTAACTGAGATTACTGTAAATTAAAACAAACACTCAATCAAAATATCAGAATGAGTCATAACTCGAGGTTAGCTCAGCGGTAAACGAAAATGAACAAGCTCTCTTTTGTCTCAGGATTCGATGGGTACAATACTAGATATTCTCACGGGATTGACACAAGGAAACAGGACAATAATGATTAAAACACAGTAATACGAGTAGATAAAATCAAAATTATTTATTATCGCTACCGGATCAATGACCTCGGTAGGAGTAGGTAGGATTTGAATAAGTAACTGGCTCTAATAACTTTACCTATTAGATGTTAAGTTTAAAATTATGTTTTTAACAATCGCTCGACGAGCCTCGATATCACAAGAAACAAGGTAGAATTGGTAGGGAAATCAACAAAGAATTACAATAAAATAGGTTCACAATACCTTACACATTATTATGACGTAATCGATATCTGACGTGTCCATTCCTTCTTGCTCACGAAGTCCACGGCGAGAATACTGGTCGCTTGAAGCATGACGGCGGCTAAGGCCGTTTGTTCCAGGGTCCGCGTGTGGGACGCGGGGAATTCGATGATGAAAGGAGGATGATGTCACCAGGAAGAGCGTGATGACAGCAGATACCTCACGAAGTGGTATCAGCAAAGGTAGAAGTATGACGCAACATGCATCTGCGTATTGGGCTCCGGAAATTATTGAAGTAGAAGTAGAAATGGTCAGATCCTGACGTAACAGAAAGCAGCTTCTGGATAGGAGAGAATTCCTGACGTGGAATTACCCTCCAACTGAATTTACAGCTATTTGAATTAGGCTCGATAGTAATAATTAAATAAAAAAATTACAACGTGAAACAAACGGGCGTGAACCCAGTAGCTCTTGGTTCAGTCCCGGAGAATGCGCTCCGCGACGTGGAATCACCCTTTTTATAGCCTAGTTCTGGGGGGGGGGGGGATAGTTGACGACAGGACGAACACCTGCAAAACGCGGTGTTGTGCCAACTTCCCAGCTTTTGCCGTGGTCTCGAATACCGCCTCTAATAAATAATTATTTTTTATTTTTCCTTTGACCATGAAATATTATTTCTAGAACAACACAGAATTTCGTGAATCTTATTGACCTTCCTACGCACTAGCGAATGGTCAGAATTAATGACAATTTAAGACCCTCCGATTTGGCAGGTCCGCCACCTATCTCGAAATGGCGTCCGACAATTATTGCGGCAATTCTATATCCATTTTGATTTAGTAAATTAAAAAATATTCCTTACACTCTCTAATTTTTACTAAAATCTTATCTAACAACTCTTTAGTTGGTAAAAAGTGATTGTTTAAATACAAAAAAAACTCGCCTGGTTGTACTATATATAATGAGAGTGTAATACAATATAATAATTAATCTATTCACATTTTTTTAAATAATTAAAAAAAAACACAGATTTTTCTGAAACATGTGTTTTATTGGCAACTTTATATTTAGGAACGGGTCTAATTACAAACTGGATGAATTTCCCCATTAAATGCAAATTAATTGCATTTAAAACTAATTGACTTCCCTCCTATTGGGTTATCGTTTAAATTTAATTGGTATTTTGATATTACATTTTGCTGAGAGTTTTAAAGTTTGCCCTGTGTTTACATAAACCAATCGAATTTGTTAATTTAAGTTAGTTATTTCAAACAAACCATCGTTGAATGAGTTTTAATTTAAATTCAAATAACTCATAAATACACCTTTATACAAAATCATCATGTCATTGTATAGTCAAAATTATAAGCGTTGAATGTATTAAGCAAAAAGAAAAACAATGCTTTATACGGATGGATCGGTACTTGATGTAGCATATTAAGGGAGGTTTATAGGAGATTAAAATAAACAAAAAAATGGATATTTTATAATGTATAACCATAATTTTATTTGGGTAGATTGAGTGTCAAACTAAAACCAAAATATGTATATTTGGTTAAAGAATACATTAGCCAAGTAATTATTTCTAAAACGTTCACGGAATCACTACATCATTTCACCATTTTCGCTTTTTAAATTACTAATTTAAGTAAAAGGGGAGAAGGAGAGGTGTTATATAATATTACATTCAAAGATCATTCTAAAGACACAAGGTGTTGATAGAGCATAACATACATTCACTTGTTCAATAACATATATAAGGATGCAAAAGCCAAAATATGATACATCTCCTCAAATCTTCAAAAACCTTCCAAATTGGAAAGGGAGTTCGTCAAGCAGATACTATTTCCCCAAAATTATTCATATCTACCTTGAATACGTCTTTAGTAAACTGGAATGGAATAATAATGGCCTGGTGATTGATGGAAAATACCTGAGCCATTTGAGATTTGCAGATGATATCGTTAAATTCTCACAAAACCCGAATGATCTTCCTTGCACGACGAAACGATTTTGTCTTACTAATCTACTAACATACTTTAATATGTTAAAACTCAATTTACATGTTTCAAGTTTTGCAAGTATGTTTTTTAAAACAAATTTAATTTTTTTTATCTGGCACGTGAAAAAAGTTAAAACTTGTTTTTTAGGTGAGTGATTAATATATTATTCAAAAAAGTTATTTTAATTTCTTCATCAACTTCAGACTTTTGATATAATAAAGAAGTTTTCAATATCCGAAAAATATCAAGTTTTAACATGAAATCAAGCGAAAAAGTTAACGGCGTGCCGTGTGAAATACTGAACCGAAGTACACATAAAAAGTTCCAGTTAACTACGTCGGTAAAAATGAGGGAAAATTTGTGAAAGTTTCGTGTTAGCATACTTTTTGTTATTTACGACAGAGTTAGCGTGGATTTAGTCCCAGTTCTCAAATAACAGTTAAATATTGAGTTTTATATTCGGGCAAGGATTAATAAACAGTACTGGAAATTGATGATTGAAGCTTAAGTTAAATATCTAAGTCTCAAAATTTAAAATTGTTTTTTTCTTCAGATAAACAGAATTGTAAACTCTTGTTAATATTATGATTATTGTATTTTCGTAAGGACCAAACAAATTCCATTTCTATTATTTTAAACAAGTCATGTATATTTTATTGTAATTTTATTCGTTAATATAAGGTAGGAATTTATTTTGAGTACTCCCAATGGCACCTAATATATTTCGAAAGAATTTATTTTCTAATTGGTGTAGAAATCGGGGAGGACAGGTTATGTGGTTAAATATTGTTATGTTTAAAACTACTACACTATTTGATGTAAATTTCAAGCCATACATCATTTTTTCTATTATTAATGTGTTGTATCAAGTATCAGACAACTAGTTAATCCAAACAATACAACAAACATTATGAAAAATTGGCTATTTTATTCGTATATCAAACAAATTGCAATCAACATTCAGGTCATTGTATTTGAGAGCAATACATTTCTTGTAAATATTAGTGATTTTTAAACTATTGATGGATTAATCAATTGACAACTTTACATTGAAACTCAAAGAAAAAACATATCTTTATATTTTGGTCACCTAGAAATTAACTGAATATAAAACGTCTTAAAATCATTTCGTACTCATTACCTCTGTTTATTTTGTAGATTGAAGTTGTTTGTGAGGGTACCGTGTATCGATATTCTATGGATCCTTTATGCAACGCTCAAATATATTTGACTACCATTTTCCTAAGAAAATCGGTTTAGTACCTAACAGAAAAACATTCAAGGAGTTTAAGGTATTCCATGTTCGTCTGGTATTTATTAAATAACTTATTATATACTGTGTGTATATTTAATAATATTATACATGCATTCTAGCGAATTCATAAAATATTAGGCGATATATTGAATCTAGTTTCAACCTTACGCCTTGACACATATTTTTGAATAAGGGACATAGTTCCAAGCGCCAAAAATTTGCAGCGCATTCCTGAGAGAGAATAGAAATTTTAGGATATTGCACCTAGAAATTAAAGAAAAAACGTAACAAGGTGGATATTTGACAAAACAAGAGCGAATATTAAGAAACTTTTGGAAGTCTTCACATATATTTCTGAATTAATGAGTGATATTTATGTAGGGCGTATGGTGAGTAGTTATTGAATATTATTTTGATGTGGTTGTAGAGAGTAATAACTTAATATTTAAATTTATTTAAGGACAGTATGAATGATTCAACTGAGTGTTATATATATATAATATTAAGGATAAATTTGTGAAATTTGTGATGAGAACTGACCATTTTTTCATAGGTCACTTCTTGTCATCTTATTTTCTCTATACACAAAATAGTGAGGTTTTACATCATTGTATATAAGTAATTATATTGTTCAGCTCACCTACCTAAATTATAAATCGTGTAATGTGGATAATAAAAAATAAAATGAAATAATCAAACTCCCACAATTTAGTCATATTGCAGAAACATGATCAAGTCATATTGCAGAAACATGATGAATAAACAACAAATAAACATAAATAAAAAACGGATAAACAATTTTTTTAAGAATTTGAGAAAGTTTTTCCACTGCCATATACAACCATTCTTTTGAACAAACGTTGACAAACATAAAATGGCCACCTTCACCGAAGAGGAAAACATTTAAAAGAACAATCAATTTATTGTTTTCCTGTAAAATTGCATAAACGATAGTTATGAGCCTGGGAGGGCTCGATGTGTAGAGAAGTAGGATCATCACTGGAACAATAAACGTACGCTTCGTTGCATTAATTTTATTGCACGTCAGCTGAGCAATGTCGCTGAATAATTTCGCAGTATATTAGTGACGTCAGCCGCAACTCGGTTTACTCGCTGTGGTGGTTCCTCTCTCACATATGACCGTAGACTGGGATCACAGGACATGGAACCTGCTGGAATTCCACCCTGCTGCATCGGGATATAATAAAGGCTCCATTGCATGATAGTTGACATAAATCAGATGGGGCGGTTACTTCGTAGATGCCTTTTGAGGTTTTAAAATATTTTATTTTTAGAGTTTTTCTTACTCGATAAACTAAATTTCAATATAAAATGTTAAACATGGCATACAAAACTTTCTAAAGAAGTTTGTAAAAACATATTTGTCAATCATTATAAAAATATTTTAAATTTTATGTGGGTTAATTTTGTATTTGATTATTTTCCTTTGTTCTCATTTAAAATTACTATGATATTCATTTTAACCAAAAAGGGCTTGATACGTTTGTAATGAATCCAAAGAAATATTCATACTGTGGGTAATTAATATGCGTAATTCATTTCGGTGGAATTCTGAATTTTCGATTTGATCATGCTTGAACAAATGGCTATTTAAAATAAATATTTCTAGATAATAAAGCATTTTGTATTCTGAACGATATTCTGGATAGGAAATATCAGACGCTATCTAGGGTCTGCTTACTAGTTTTGCTTTTAATCTTTGACTATGTTTGATATCTTTCGTCAAGCACTAAACAAGAAATGGTTGAATTTAAACGCCTCGTCATTCCACGGTTTTAGATTTTTGAAGTATCGAATTTCGAATCATGTTTGAAGTTTTTTAAATAATTTAAAATTAATTAGCAGTTGTTTGTGTTAAATATTTTGTAATTATATTTTGATGAAAAAATACAAAACACGAACGATGTAAAATATGTTTCCTTTCATACTAATCTGAATATCTCTTTTTTCTTTAATTTATTAAACAAAATATGTTTTCTTAATTGGATGTTCAATGTAAAACATTCATTATATTTTTTTATAAATAGCTAAAAATTACGTTTAGATAAAACATTCTGAGTTAAAAGTTAAGGACTCAAAGAGTTACAGTAAGACATCAAAAACTTTTTTACATGGTATAATAAAATAGCTTACAATTATGTATTTGTTTATGGTAATTTTTATTATAAAGTGATATTTCAGTTCTTTTCAAATCCAGTAGTCATTTATGTGCAACATCAATAATATTGGTAAGAAAAAAATTAATCAATTTTAGGAAAGAATATGAATTTTATATAAAAACTTAACACAAATTAAATGTTCCAACCCTTATTATGCCAGAAAATAATAGGAGTTTCGGTCCGGCCACAGCCTACGGGAACTGCTCACATTCAGTGGTGGAAACTTTGTCCATTCAGGTGAACTTAATGAGAATTTTGATGGTCTCTCTTACATAATATTGTTTGTTAATGCGGCATTTAGCTGTTTCAAAAATAAATTCTCTCTTTTAATTTTATTCAAAACAAACAAGAGATATAGTTGGCGGTAATTAAATACTACAAATTATCTAAAAAAAAGCTAAACGACCTGGAGGCGCCTTATTTTTTAAACATCAATATTGTCGCGCAATGGACAAACTATTATATATCGGGTCTCGGCTTTGTAGAAATCCATATTAGAATATTTGGTAATAAATCGCTTTGTTATTTTACTTATTACATTAGTCCCCCGTACACGTTGAATTCCACCTGAAGAAAGCCTCGGAAAAGAAGGTAGAAATACGTGTAGCGAGGATTAATGTTATTAGTGAAATAACAGAGTAATTTATTGTTAAATATTATACATCACCTCATTTTAAGCGTCTTGATAGCGTGATAGCGTTTTTAAGATTTTCTGTATATCAAATATATTCTAACATACCATTATGCCGTTTCTCAATCAGGATAGACAGAGAAGAGAAAGGAAACCCAATTTTTCGATACATATAATATATTCCATCTCTTCCACGTTTATACAACTTCTCATGCAGACCCTATAATTTCTCCAAATTTTAACATTTCCAACTTTAAAAAAATAAATTACATTAGTCTTCCTCTACAACCCATTCCATTTTGTTTAACACTATTTACTAGTTGCAACCCGTGAAATATTCACGGAAGTAAAACAAATTATGCATTTTTGAAATACCGAATGGAGCAAGATCAACTTAAAGTTTTTGGATTCATTAATGTTTAAAGTTTAAAATAAAAAAGGTACACCTTGATTGATGAATTATTAAATTCTCAAAAATCTCTTTATAATCGATGTTTTGTGTATAAACATTACTGTTGTTGAATTTAAATCGTTGATAAAGTTTTCCTTGAAGACATCTTGAAAACTCCACATATAATTGTCTGCATTCAAACAAAGAGCATAAGATAAATAGAGTAATTATATGGTTCAATATAATAGGAAATAAATGAATTATTTAATGAATTACAATTCAAAACAAATTGGCATCGTCCTCTTTTACACCGGTTCGTTCAGTATAATTTCAATCTGTTTCGAAGTATTCCTCTCTCGCTCTTTTGTATTCAAAATTCAATTCTTGTATTCTTTCTTTGGCGACAACCGTACGGGTTTTGCCCTATTTATATTATGATTTGTTTTTTAGACCTTCCTTAACTTTTTCTTTATAATCAAAACATCTCTGAAAGTTTTTCTTCATCTTAATCAATAAATCATTATTTAGTCTTCTTTTCCTCATCACTAAGCATCTAAGGCAAATTTAAACACCTACGTTTGATTTCTAAATCGGTCATAAGTTCAACTTATCACTTTGTTTTGTATTCTGTCATACATCGTGTGTTCTTCTTAGTGTGCGCATTTCCGTATCATTAATTTGGTTCCTTTCAATCTTTTTCCATGTTCACATTTCACTTCCGTACATTAAAAGTAGTAATACAATATAATTGTGGACTATCATGTTGTGACTAGTGGGTGTATAGAAATAAAAAAGTTATTAATTGAAAAATATTTTTATCTTTTAGAGATAATGACAACCTTACCCCAAATTTTGTGGAGATAAAACACTTTTAACTTTTAATTTAAGATACAATAGATTTTATTTTTCATTCAAGGAACAATGGAATAAACTGTATCTTAAATTAAAAAAAAAACACTCAAATCATTTGATTTTTCGTGTGGTTATATAAAAACAATTACATTGATTCAAATAATATTCATATCATCACGCCGTGTTCCTTGCGGGGTAGACCGAGAGAACGATCTTCAAACTTTTCTATCTATGCATACAACCTTCGCCTCCTCCACATTCATACGCATTGTTGTGCACAATATTCTATTATTCACACTTCTCACTTTACCTTTTTTTCAAAATGTGGTCCATTTGGTCCAGCCACATTTTCCTCAGTCTTCTTCTTTTACGCACACTTTTTACTTCTGACTTGTAAATTTGATCAGTCATTATTTAATTATTCATTCTTTCCACGTGTCCAAACCATTTTGAATATATTATAAATTATTTTTGTTCGAAACTGAGGGGATATATACATAGTTTGTGATTTACAGGACAATGTGCAAATCATCAATTTATTATTATTGTGAAATAATACAATTTCATATTCATGGTTATTGCTTATTGTACTTTTGAGCTGTTCTATCTCCGCATTGATTTGGCTGGTCTATCTCAGCATTGTTTGGGCTCTTCTATTCCCGTATCGCAGTCGAATCTCTCCTGGGGCGTAATTTTGGCATTAAAATACGCTATTTTAAAATTTGTATTCTGCGAAGTAACAATTTCGTTGAATTTATTTGTAGAATTTATGATTCAATTCATTTTTGACGTGAATTTACGAAAGAAATTATCTTTTAATTTGCGATTTAAAAAATCTTTGAAATAGGCACTTCTCTCTGAATGACAACACCACTTCTTTAAAAAATCGTCTAATCAACACACCTTTAGATGACCTCCGTGGTCTTGGTTGCTTGTTCATTTCCCGATGATAACCAAAACATATTATGGTAACCAAACCAAAACATGTTACCGATGGAAACCAAATCTATTGATTGGGAGTAATAGCTTCTCAGAAAAAAATCTCTTATATTGTATTATATTGTATGCAAGTGTAATCTTTATCTGATAGTTTTATTAAAAGCAACATGTAAAATAAACTATTGTTTTGTATTGATTATGCGATCTTATAAATGCCATTGAAATCTTAAATGTTTGGAATAATTTTATTGTGTTTTATAAGTACTAAACATGTCAACCCGTTTCTTTGAAATTTTTAAATTTAGAACAATTAATAATTCTAGTGAGAATACAAAAATGGTCTGTACGGTCTGTGAGCCCTGAGCATATCACATAAAATAAGGACCTGACTTTAAAAAATCACTATAAGAGTAACCGTACACTGGTGGAGTGGTTGCGCAACCTGATGGTGGAATAGTTTATTTATTTATTAACACAGTAAACGACACTTAAATGTCCTTTGCATAACACAATAATATCACTATAAGATATCACAATAATATCACTATAAAATATCACTATAAGAGTAACCGTACAGTGGTGGAGTGGTTGCGCGAACCTGATGGTGGAAGAGTTTATTTATATATTAACACAGTAAACGACACTTAAGTGTCTTTTGCATAACACAATAATATTAAAAATCAAAAGATAACATACGAGTATCAATATCCTCTTAAAAAATCTCATAATTTATGAAACATATGTCTCTCAAGATATGATGCTTAAACATATCACTACAGAACAAAACTAACCAACAATACAAGACTTACACAAAATAACTTAAGGAAAAAAAACATTAAGTAAAGTCTCTCTTAATGGGATACCATAGAACAAATTACAAACCAAAACATAGTTAGGGTTGGTAGCGAAATCGATATAAGAGAAGATTTGAGCTTGCAAGATTGCTACTTCGACCCGAAAAATAGCTGAAGAAAGTGATGGTGATAAATTATTGTATAATTAATATTTATTCCCCAGTAAAACAAATAATTCTTGATGTTTATTCCCCAGTTAAATTATGCTGTTAAATATCATCAAATAATTGTTACTGCGAATTTTGATAATAATTGATAAAGAAAATTTCTTCAAAAATGTATCGTTTTTCTAGAAAACAAAGCCATGATAGAATTACTGGGCATATTACAGTGGGAAATTGGAGTACTGTACACTGTGATCGGAAAGTCACTGTCGAATATGTTTATTTATCACTTATTATTATAGAGTAGCTGCAATGTTATTTATTTTGAAAGCTAGTTATTCCACATCTTTAATATTACACTTGTTTCATAAACATTAAAACTTTAGAAACGACGATTTCCGTTAGTTACTTTAAAAAAAAGATATCCGTCTGCTTTTATAAATTCTGTAGAAATGTGTGTTCTGAGAAAAATACAAAAGATGACAACGTATAAAACAAAACGGAATGAAGTGATTAGGACTCAATGTGATCTTTTAAGGCTGATGTGTTAAGTGAGATGAAGAAGATGGTTTCAGCATGTGGAACGAATGAATGAAGAAACACTGACCACATAAATTTACAGTGAAATGCGCGTACAAGGCGTGGTTGATGAAAACCAAGGAAAGTAAAGTTGGATTAACTGAGTGATATTTTAAAAGAAGGAAAATTAAAAGTAAGCTATATTTTAGGAGCTGTATCAGAAGGTGTATGGCTGTGGAAGAGGTGAAATAGGTGTGTTGAGATAGGAAAGCTTGGTATTCTGTACACTCTGCTTACCCCATCAGGTAAACGGTTCGATGGTATGCGTGTACATGTATATATGTATTACTTTAAAATTAGGATCATACGAAGTTAAACTCTGGATGCAAGTCTCAAAAAATATTCAGGTAAGAAATTAGTATTTAGAAGGAATATATAAATTTGAATCTAAGAATATTTCATTCTAATACTCGTAATATCACGTTTCAGTAGTTGATCATATTTTTTCAATATTACTCGTACTTGACAGCTGTCACTTCTTAATAATGAATTAGTAGTGATAACAATGATTCAATCGGGTGAAATCTAGAAGCAGTTGTTTCTAATTTTATATGAATTTAGCCGACTAATACTTTTGAATCTCTAGAACCGTGCCTACATTTATTTATTTAAAAAAAAATCAATATCTTACATTTATTTTCTATTCACCTTGTTTAGTTGTCGAACACCTAGGATAAAAAATCGACTCGGAGTCACACAGGGTGTTCCGGGCCTTATTGAAATTCCCGTTCGCGCCATTCACTTCATTGAAGCGATTTCTACTCGAAAAGTTAACATTGAAAGGGAGGTCTTAAGCCTATTTATCGTGTGACGTGAATCAATAATGGACTTAAAATTAAGGTGGAGAATGGGTAACAAGGATTTATTCAAATTCGAAGGGGATTGTCAAAAAAATGACAATGTTTTGTTCCTTTTTGTACATTGATAAAAAAAACTGGAAATATTTAGAATGTATTCCATGATCTTAGATAATGTTCACCATTAGAAGTGAACATAAATTTGACTTGAAATTGTTTGTATTGAAACTTGAATAGAAAATATCCATGACGGTGCACAACGATATACTCATAATATAAATTTACACTAAAATGTTCAATCGGGACTCAACTAAGTACTACTTATTTATTTTTTATTATAATAATCGTTAAAATAAAGTCAATACTTGTTGAAAAATGATTTGAAATTAATAATACTAGCCAAACTGATATTTTTTTTTATAAATGTTTTAAGTAGTCTTATACAAACTTTTTATATTTTCGAATGATTTATATCAACATGCTAAAGCAAACAACATGTAAAGCTTAAAGATAAATATATAAAGTATTAAAAAATTAAAGAAGAAATTGTATTGAAGACGAGTTTTTGGCCGTTATTTTTAGCCGGAACAACTTGACTCCCATTACTAAGAAAATCTATATAATTTCTTAAAAACTTATTCTGAAATGTCGAATATATCAATATCTGAGACCTTCTTAAAAAAACCAGCCAGCTTATCAAACAAATAGCGCTTTGCAAGTAAATTGTATTTATTGTCATTCTACACAAATTTCTGTACCTAAAAGTCAGGAATATAAAACCATACATTTTCCACCATAGTTGAATTACATGTTGTTACCGTCAGCAATCTGAAAATGTTAGAAGACTCTCAATTCTCTCATACTTATCATAATGTAGGCAAATATGACATATCTTCAAACACTATCCATACATACTTTTCTGTTTCTCATACTATATTTTTTACTTCAACTTTTTTGTCAATCTCCATTAATTTCTTAAACATATAACTGTATTTTTTTGGGAAATCTTTCGTTACTTATTCTGTCAATATGACCAAACTATTTCAAGATTCCTATTTTGATTCTCATAACATTAATTTTAAACAGTTATTTTGAATCCTATCATTTCTTACTCTGTCAAATATTGTTCACTTTTATACATGACTTGAAAACGTCACTTTAACAAGTCTATCATTCGATTCCCAATCAGAATATCTTTTCCTTTTTCTGTTCGCCTATTTCTATTTTAAGACCTGTGCAATACATATTTTCCATTTTATTAGGTGTACCGCGGTTTAGTTGGTCTAATAGGTTACACCCGTAGGCTGCGAGTTTAATTTCCGCTCAAAAAAAGGTAACGGTCTAGTTTTAACGTAAGACTTCTTTAAAAATCTTTCTGATAGGTTGGATGAGAAATTCACACGGTAATAAATCCACCCGGCACTGTACATAATGCAATATCGTTTTTGAGATAGTGTAAGAATAAGGATTTACATATTGTGACTTGCTGGAGATAGTAATGGATTGATGTGAGTTAGGAGGATTGGCTTCGAATCAGCTTTAATTAGAATGGCGATAAGATGACATATGGTAATACTTATAAACTTCTGGTAATTTGCTAGGAATCATCACATTATTTTCGCATAAAAAGATTCGTCACGCTTACTATCTGTATAAATGTACTTTATGATCTTATAAATGTATTTTATGATAAGCGAATTGTATGCGCGATTTGACAAAAACAACCTGTGTATAAATGTTGCAAAATTCAAAGTCATCTTAATTAAAAAAAGTGTAATGAAAAGTTTATGCAATATTTGGGTGAAAAAAATAAAAGATTAGAACAAGTTGAAAAATTCTGTTCGGAATGTGAGACAAGATATTGAATGGTGAGTTGCAATAAGAAACGAAGTCAATGTGTCAGTAAAAGACACATTTAAACCAAGAAATATCATCCAAAATGATGTTTCCCAACCGCGTATTTATAACAACAGTTAAGTATGGACGAGAAACGTGGACAAGGAAAATGAAAACAGCCAAGTAAATTTGCCTATTGAGAATTTTATGTGATGTATGATAGAATAAGAAATGAATTATTAAGGATGAATGTGATTTTAAAGCTGACATGTTAAATATAATGGAAACGAGGTTATTGACGTAGTTTGGACATGGTGAACAAATGGAGTAAAAGAGACTGATTAAACAAATTTAAAATGCAATCATAAGTGAGAGCTATGATAGACAACGATCGAAAAAAATATAATGTGACCAAACGAATGAAATTACAAAATTAGATATCGAGCGACAAGATATATGGATATGGAGGAAACATTTCTGCCTTTTCCAACAGGAAAATGTCGGGACGGTAGGTATGTTTGTATAATTTACCTGTCTTATCGATATTTATAAAAATCATAAAAGGCTTAAAATGTTATTATCGTTATCTAGTTTAGTGAGATTACCAACAATATATAATAAAACGAGTTACTGTTTACACAAACGATACAAATTCAGATGTTTTTAGATTGGTATAAGTTATATGAATCCCAAAAAAAATCGAAGAAATTATTTAATTACACTAGTTTCACAATGATATTAGTTGATGATAAAACCCTATTTCATTCACTGAAACATGTTAAAATATTGGAAAACATAGCTCTTTCTTGAAAGTAATACTACCATAGTAAAATAGTCGGAAAATCTAGATTCAATATCTTGATAATTATATTTCAGTCTAACTATGAGTGCAGCATTATACTTTTTGTGCACCTTAACCGACCTAAACCTCCATTGTACTTAGCGAGACAGGTTTGATTTACTAAAGGCCGTATCTTTGCCGCGTCCAATGAACGTTGCGTTTTTTCTTTCTTCGTGGAACTTTTTTCGTTAAAATACAGTTATAAAAGTGGTGACATCGTGACAATGATTTCATTGTAACAAGGTCATCGAATGGGGAAACCATTGTCACTAAATAAATAATGTATAAAACTGTGAAAACACTGCTAAAATGTCTAAATTTGCTTCTTCAAAATATTTTTTTAATGCGCTATTGAAGTGAGATTTTGCTTTTAACGGCGTAATAGAAAATATATTTTAAATCCTTTTTATAATTTCACAAAGTAAAATGATATTCAATAAAAACGTTGACTATATCGTAACTTTGATATTAGCAATATTTATTTAGAAAACAGGACATAACCAGCAAACATGCAACGTCGATTTTAATGATCATGAAACTAAGTTTCGTTTCGTGATTCCAGTTTACATTCAAAATAAATCTCGTTAAGGATCCATCTGAATAGTTGGAAAGATATATGATATTACGTATGTGAATGTGGCACGAACGTCACAAAAGCAAATATCTTCAAAGAGAAAGGTTTTGTTACAAACGTTACGTTTGAAGGAAAACTTCATAACGAACTAAAAGTTTGAAGCTCAGGTAAGTAATCCTATAGCTGGCGTCACAAGACAAAATGTTAAAGTTTTAGCTGCGTTTTGTTTGGGGTAAAGAGGTTTCTTGTACACAGTCTACTTCATAATACTTTTCCTGTTGTTTTTGGTTACTTAAAAATATTCTCCTTTCTCTTAAGTCAGAACTGTGATATGTTATCATCAGGGCTGTCTTTTTTGAGATGTTGACTATGTTATGCTTCCATCTTTAAAAGACTTCCTTGGGGACGACTCGCACCGGATATTTCATGCATCGTTACGTAAGGAACCCTTGTGTTATCTATTTTTCCACATATCCTAGTCATCTCAGTAAATATCCTTTACTTCATATATTTTTTGGGTGAGAGAGTTTCTAACTTATCTCTTGGTATTTAACCTGCGATAGCTTTAAGGATTTTCATCTTATGAGTTCTGAGCATAGTTTTATTCTTGTAACCATTTTTGTATATGTATATAATCAATGTAAGGAAACTTGCCTTAGATCATCTAAGTGTTTGAAATAATTTTAAATGGTTTCCTGACTATACAATGAAAACACAAAGGGAAACCTCTTATGTAACGGAAGTTTTGCATCAGGCAAAGTCAACCCGTGGTTCATCAGGGTATTTTGAGTAGCCTGTGAATTGTTTTTTTTAAATCATGTAATAAATAACAATGAAATATATTTATTTACTGACAGATACCGTGGATTTCCAATACGAAAAAGATTTACATCAAAAAATATTTTTCAAATTTAAGTGTGACTTAAATTGATAGTTATATAAAATTATAAAGACAAAAATTAATAAGAAAATATATTGTATCATAAGTACATATTTATTTTTTAACATTGAGTTATATGATTGCAAAATAAAACTAATATCTACTTATTTAGGTATTTTCTTAATGTGACACTCACATAACGTATGTAACATATATTTCAAAAAAGAAATGCATGTATATTTAAAACAAAACAATTGAAGAATTTGACAGTTCTTAAGATTCAGTGGTCTTGCCCCACGAAAATTCGATTCCAGGCTGAAAGGATCGAGTATATGATAAACTTGACATAGCCAGTACTGTTGGAGTGGTAATGATAGTTTCCAGGTAATGATAGTTTACTTTCATTTGCCCCGCTTAATTACCTATGTAGTTTTTTAAATTGCTGACATTTGAATAATTTAGTATTTTACAGTCTTTGTGACATATCATTATACAATATAATTAATTTTGTGACTATTTATCTGGTTTCAGAAACAGTATGTTATTCACTTATTTAATAAAAAAAATGGCTAGCAAATCTACCAAAAAGAGAAAAACTGCCGAAGAATCTTTAAAAAATGGACAAGTCAACATTTTTTATTGAAATTAATAACAAGCTAGTTGACTTGATTTGCAACAAAACTCTTAAATAATTGGAGATTTAAAGGCATTAGAATACTAAGAATATATCTTTATATGACAAATTAAAAGACCAATTTCGTGCAGACAAACATACCGAATATAAAATAGTACTTTCAGGACAGCAATTATATTTTAAAAGCATGCCCTCTCATTCAAAGTCATTGGTGAAAGGAAGTTTTCCAGTAGCTTAAATTATTACTAAGAAGTCAAAACCATGACCGGGTAGCGAATTTGTTAAACAATATTTGGAAAGTGTTCAGAATATAATATATCCTGAGAAAAACCCGATTTTGCAACAATAAGTTGGTCTCGACTCGATGTATTGATGAAATAGCCACCAGTGTTGAGAACACTTTAAATTTAGCCTTAATTTTTTAATATTATTCTTCGGAGCTTGATGAAATCAGACATAAACAACACTGCCCAGCCAAGTTAACAATATTTGTACGTGGTGTCGATAAAGATTATACTTTTACTGAAATAATCGATGCTTTAGTCCAATGAAAAAAATAATTTAATAAATCTCTCAGGTATAACAACCGGTGGAGCTCCGACAATGGTAGACAGAAAAGAAATGTTCATTAAGCTAAGTAAAGAAGAGGCGGCTTAAGTCAGCAATGGCGGTATTATGGAGTACCACTATATACATAATCCACTAAGAAAACCTTAGAGCTTAATCTCTGAAGGTGGAAAACATTCGCAGTTGTTAAAGAAGTCAACTTCATATTTTCCAAACGAAGTTCGATGGCTTACCAGTAGAAAAATGAGTTTTCGATTTAAAAAAAAATCAAGGATTCATGGAAAGAAAAGGTAAATCAGTTAAAAAAATAATATGAAAAATATATATGTATGTGAATTAACATTCATAGTGGATCTTACTACTCGTTTTAATTAATTTAACTTACGTATCCAATGCAACAATTAATTAACTAACGCAATGTTTGACCACATCATTGCATTTGAAAAAAACAAAAACTCCGTGCATTTCCTAACTCCACTATTCTAGGGTAATCGAGAATCTCAATAATTAGTTAGAATTATATCAGAACTGAGAGAGAAAATCAAAAAGAAATTTAAATGTTGTAAGACGGAAAGCCTTAACATTCAACATTTTTTAATATTCATTCTTGATTTACGTTAATGAAGATCCAGAGACACTTCAAATGAAGTTGATTGACATTTAGTCTGATTTTGACATGAAAAGTAAATTCAATGTTAATTATTTCTTACAGTTACAGTTAACAAGAATTATACATCCGAGGAAAAATACAGTAAAGTTCCTTTACATGAAATTTTAATAATATATTTTAATAATATATAATAGAACATTTAACACTTGCCGTACGGTGATGGATAGCGAGTGATCATGACTTATATTTTATTTAATTTCTCGAAATATACTGCTTGCAGGGTCTTCATACTTTATGTATTCCTCATCGAAACCTCTATGATTTGAATGATGTCATTAGGAAACAAAACATTCATAGTTAATTCAACAGAAATTAATGATTTTAAATCGCGAATTGACGAAATGTCAAACACTCATTCTTTTTTGACAGTTCGTTTAGCGCCCGTTCCAGGGGATCGTCACCATCCAGGGGTTCGTCACCAGTTTTATAATCCTGATTGTTATTTTTTATTTTTATCTGGTATGTTTTTTCTATTATCATTTTTTATCTGGTATGTTATATTGTACCATTACTCTTTTTATAATAAATGTACATTTTATTTATTATTTCATTTTCAAAAATATAATAATTGAGATGGCGGGAAATATCGACGGCGATGATAGCGATTTGGAATTTAAGGCGACAGGCAATATATCAGAATCAGAAGATTTTGTCGAGGTACAGGATGAAGTATATTCTGATTTGGAGACGAGTGAAGAAGACGAAGAAATATTATTTACATCAAAACATGGATTCGAATGGAGTTCATTACGAGTACCACCTCAATCTTCGAGGCATCGGTCGGGTATCAAATATTCTCATCGAAGATTCTGGACTGAGAAATTCAAGTATAAATGTACATTCCATAAAAGATATGTGTTGTCTGTTTGTAAATGAAGAGGTGGTAAAAGTGATGTTTAAGAAACAAATCGTCATTTAAATCGAATCATTCAGAAAAGAACCAACCAATATCAAAAGACGAGTTATATGAATTCATTGGAATATTGCTCGCACCTGGCAGAAATCGAACACGAAAGCTATCTTTGAGTGAATTGTGGATAAGTGAAAGTCCCTTTTGCCAGTCATTTTTCACAACAGCTCTGTCTCGAGATAGATTCATCTATATTTACAGTCATATTCGTTTTGATGATAAAGAAACCCGAGAAGAGAGATATCAGGGTTTTTTCAGATAAATTAGAACCAATTAAGTGGATTTCAAAAATGTTTATGGATATGTGCAAAAGCAATTATTCTCCATCTTCGAATATAACTGTAGATGAACGTTTGGCAAACTTTAGAGAGAATTGTTCATTTCGCGTGTACATGAAGTCTAAACTTGGTAAATATGGCATCAAAATCTGGGTTGCTGCCGACTGCGGCGGCATATGACGCATAACAAATTTACAGGCTTATTCTGGTATGATAAATAATCGTAGAGAGAGATAAATCAAGGTAACTGAGTAGTTATAGAAATGGTTCAACCGCAGTATGGCACGAACAGGAGGATAACCACAGGTATTTTTATTACCTCCATCAAATTAGCCGATAATCTTTTATTAAAAGGTTTAACTCTAGCTGGCACGCTTCGAAAAAATAAAAGAGTAATCTCACTTGAATTTATACCGTCTAGAGAGAAAACAATCCATAGTAGCTGAAAATAAAATACTTGTTTCGTGTGTACCACAAAAAATAAAGCAGTATTATTATTATCCACTCAATTCAATGATGCAGAAATTGATTATTCAGAAAAACAAAAGCCACTATAGTAATTATACATCATTATAATAATACGAAAATTGGAGTAGATACGGGAGACCAAATTACTTGAGAGTACTCTTGCTCAAGGTCAACGAGAAGATGGCCTTTCCGTCTTTTTATGGAAATTATAGATATGGCTGCATTGAATGCATACCTCTTATGGATAGACAAATATTCAGAGTGGAAACAAAATAATTAATACCACCGAAAACATTTCACAAGAGAGTTAAGTTTGGAATTGGCAATGCCCAATATCTTAAAAAGGAAAAATAGCAACAACAAGATGCTTTTAATACAGTTTTAACATATTGTGGCGAGTCAATATCCGAAACATTAGTAAATAATACCCTGTTGGCACCCCGTGAGGTCCTCAAAAGAGGAAGTTGTGGGTTTTATTAAAAACATTCGAGAAAAAAAACCAGGCTATTCTGCAATATTTGTCAAACACCTGCGTGTTTAGTACGTAGAATATAGTAAAAAAAAAAGTGGTTTCATGCCCCAATTGCGATAACTTTCTCCACAGGATTAAACTTTGATTATATGATATGTTTGTCCTATTTTAAAATTTTCTGTAGTGTTTATATTTTCCAAATTGCATATATTTTATTGATTTGAATTTCGTGTTTGTTTATATATAATTTTGAATTTCGTGTTTGTTTATACTATATAAATTTCTCGCCCTAAAACCTTGATTTTTGACCGAACGACGCAGCGTAAAAATAATATTCTTATAGAAATGCCTTTCTGTTTTAGCTCTTATTTTATCATTTCTTACCTTTATTTTATATTATTCGACATTTTATTACATAATAAAATGATGTTTATAGCTAATAACAAAAAATAACCTAGCAGATTTTGCATAATTTTAATTTGAAACATACATGTTTAGTGTACCCTCAGTGTCCAACGCCGTTACTGGCGTAATTTTTTAGCACAGTAAGGGAAGTGTTAAAAGGTTGGAGACCTCTTTTCAGTCATGCGCAATCTGAACGTTGCGCAGACCGAACGACGCAGTGGGAAAATTATATTCCTATAGAAATGTCACTTCTGTTTCAACTATTATTTTATCATTTCTTACACTTATTTTATATTATTCGACATTTAATTACACAATAAAATGATGTTTATAGCTAATTAAAAAAAAAAACTAATAGATTTTGCATAATTTTAATTTAAAACATACATTTTTAGTGTACCCTCAGTGTCCAACACCGTAACTGGCGTAATTTTTTAGCACAGTAAGGGAAGTGTTAATAACATGACTATTTGGGAGCACATTGAAGTAATGGTCTCTGCGATGAAGCATGTGAACACATGGACAAGATCACGAACAGTCATTTAGAAAGATTATTCCGTATTCCCACTGCATCCATAAAGCCAGACAGACATAATCTAATGAATAAGAAACAGTGTCAAATTTAGAAAGATTATTACGTATTGCCACTGCATCCATAAAGCCAGACAGACATACTCTTATGAATGAGAAACAGTGTCAAGTTTACAAAGATTATTCCGTATTGCCACTGCATCGATAAAGCCAGACAGACATAATTTTATGAATGAGAAACATTGTCAAGTTTCAAATTTATTTTTCCTGTGATAATAATTATAAATATTTTTAAAGAATGTGGTTGCATTTTGTTTAAAATTTCGACAAAAAATTGTATTTAAAATTTATCATCATTCTAAATCATAAATATTTAAATGTCATACATGTGTAATTAATTTAAGAATTATAATAATTATTTATAATAATCAAGAATGTGTGGCAGCATTGATTGTAAAATACTTGACCTTGGAACACTGTTTGCAGCTAGGGACACGACACCTTGTTTTCTGACCATCTTATTTTGACATGCCAATTAATTAAATAATAATCACGTGTAGCTTGCGAGCCTTTACCCAATACCGGTTTTGGCACGCGGCCTAAAAAGGATGGACACTCATGGTCTACATTATAGTTTTTTTTTCAAATTTATTTATCTACAATAATTTTAATGGTGCAAGCTCTTTATGTTAGAAGTCTCTGAAATTTTTCAATATCGATCTAAATGTATTTATTTATTTCATAAAGCTTACATCTTTAGGTTAAACCCTAGTGAGATTTATGTATAGTAACAAGAAAAAACAAAAAAAGGAAATATTTGTTAAAGCGACACGATGAACTCCCATTTTTTAAGAAAACTCAAAATACTTTCCTAAAAAACATGTACCTATAGTATGTATATGATATATATTATATTTATCAATGGTATAATGCACTAATTATTGGATAATATTAAAAGTGAATGTTTCATTCATAACAAAAGAAAAATATTAAAAAACAATTTAAAAACAACTACATTAAAAACACAATGAAAAAAATATTTATACATACGAGTATATACTAGATATACAGAAAAATATTGATACATATATAAAAATATTAATACACGTATATACTCGTATGTGTATAAAGATTTGGGAGGCCGCATTGGCTTAAACCGGACGTCACTCTTGACACCCGTGCGAAAGGAAAAATAAAGTTATGGTACATTCAAACAAAATGATAAAAAATTTACGTATCGTCGCCGATATTGCAGGAACACGTAACTCGAGTTTTTGGTATAAGTAACATTCATTATTTTTTGTCATCTCTTGTATCATTGACACATTTTTGCATTAACACATATATTTGCGTATGCAACATACGCAAGAACGGGTCTTAACATACGCAAGAACGGGTCTCCCAGCCGCTATGCCTGTTGGAAGGGCTTTAACTCTTCTGAACGGGACTGCTTCGGATATTGACATATTTCATATCACATTACCAAAAGCAAAAGTAAATTTTCTTCTTAGATTGAGCGCGTTAGAAAGCACTCATCAACGTACTTAAGTGACTGTGAATATATGTGTATCATATGTTTGTGTGTATATACTCATATGTATGTATATACATTATTTTTTATTATATATAATTTTTTATTTTTTTCTATGTAATTTTTCTTTTTTTAATATGTCTTGTATTTTTCAAAGTAATTGGGCTAAGCCTGTTTTGAAAAAATAAGTAAATAAATAAATGAAATTTATTTTCAACGCGGAACGCATTTATTCGTAACTGCAATACCAAATGATGTTTTTATTATGTTATGTTTATGCAGAAAAATCGTTTTTGTGTTCCCTGTAAAACTTGAACAATCCTAGATATGTGTTCTGGTAGTATCGGCGACGATATGCATAGTTTCAGCGCAATCAAAAAAGAATATTGATCTCACAATATTTATTGTCTCAAGATAATATAATATAACAAAAATAATTTACTCTCACTTAAGGTCACTTCCCTTGGAGCCCAAATGACAGGATCAGGTCAAGAATCTAAATAGCAGAAATATGACTTCTGTTGGCGGTAGTGCAGACTTGACGAGGTAAAATAGTACGTTCGAATATCCGAACTCTGAATATGCAACCCTTTCTAACGAAAACATACAGATTTCGCTGCAATGCATACGAATGATCAACAGACCAAAAAAATCCATGACGTTGTTATATCAAATTATTCGTATATCTCTTGCATAACAAGGCATTGTATAGAATTGTATATTACCTCTATTACTTACATGAGTAAGGTAAATAAGATGAATTAAGTAATTTTTTTGGGTTAGTTTTGTTATTGTGTTGACTTCCTCTTATATGGATTTTTTCTCTGTTGTATATATATATAGTAGTATTATATGATACTTTAATGTAAATTTTAAATTTGTTTGTTGATTTTTAGTCATGTTTTATATCAAAAAAGCTTATTTAACCATTGAAATTATATAAACAAATAGAAAGAGTGCCAAAAACAAGAATTACTTGCCGCGTCAAGAAGACCGCATTAAGAGCACTTTATATAAAAATCATACCAGAAGAGTTTCTACCAATCAGATGAGGTGGTTGTCCGAAGGGAATGCTGAGTGAAGGGCAGAGGAGATGGTCAGAAAATATTTGCAGTGTTGAATCTGTAACTTCAACACAAGGAATAAGTGGAGGACAATGAGCACGCGTATCATAAAGTCAACTGTTAAATTTTCAATATTTAAAAAACGTGCAAGTACACTATATTTTCATTATAAATTGTTATCCAAGAATGATTTTTTTCGTCAACAAAACATGGAAATATTTATAAAAAATATATATTATATTTGAAACACTGTGTTCCAAAAGATTTGCTCTGCAACTTTTAAACACGAAAAATAAACATTGACAACTTTTTGTAGATAAAAACCTTACAAGAATTCAAAGTGCACTGAAATCGCTTGGAAAGTTAGATAGGTATTTTTAAAATTCAGTAAACTTTGTACGGAGATGTTTTATTTTATTCAGGTTTTCATACTCTCATATGTTTACGGGAAACTTAAAATCTCACATAATTCATTGTACAATATAAAAGTTTGTTGTGTTTGTTCGTAATATTGCTTTTAATATGCGTCAAAAATTTCTTCGGTTTTTAATTAACAATCGAAAAATACAATTATTGAACATTATAAAATTTTGTTTTTTTTATTCAATATAATCATTTAATTCAAAGTTACTTTAAGCGTATGATGTTAAATTTCCAGATCTCCTGATTTTTTTTTATCATTGAATAAAACGTCTGCGTTCATTATTAGTATCATTTTTTGGGACACATGATAATTTTGTTTCCTGTCTACAGTATTCAACATATTTATACCATTAATACGAATATACCTTTAGTACGAACAGTTTCATGCGAGAGTATATTAGAAATATGTTTTTTTTTCATTACAGGTTTAGTGACCGAGCATTGGTGGTATAACCTTGGAGGCATTGGGGAAACCAACGGTTTCGAAAAAAGGCGTAACCTCAGAATGTCATCTAAAATAGTGAGGCTTAAAACCCTCTTAATCTGGGCTGTAGTCAGTAGTCACAAGTGCAGTAGTCACAAGTATAGTAGGAACTAGGCGTAAGAAGAATGACTTTTGACAGGCTGGCATACGAATTTCCATAGACACTATTGAAACAACTTGACTGGCTGTGATACTGATATGTGAAAAGCAGCGAAAGAGTTCTAAATAAATTTTGAGGCTTTCGCGGTTCTTTGTATCAATTGTATAAGTCTTTCTTAATGGCGAAGTTGACTACAAACAAGCCTTGAATATATGAAAACTACAACGTTTTCAAAACGTCGGCATCATAAGTAAACCACACGGCATACTCTCAAAGAACTTATACAACTAAAAAAACTTCAATTTTATTATTTCAAGCGAATTCAATAGGGTTAAAAAATCAATATGACCGGAGGAGAATCATTCGCTCATTTCGAGATCATAACGGGACTACGACACTCGGCCATAAGTAACACGATTAAGAAGTGAACAAGATTCTGTTCCAGTAGCGGTTTAAATAACTGGTTCATTCATTATCCAAAGAATCATTCGGCGGATGCTCTAAGTTCCTCATTCAAGTGAATAATGAGTGGTTTTTTACATAACATAGAAATGTGATTGACCTGTGTAAATTTATTTAAAGCGACAAAAAATTATTATATTGGAATGATTTGGACAGAAATAAAAAAAATATCTATGGAAATACTATTCAACTTAGATTTATAAACAATCTAATAAAAATATAATTTTTTCTTTGTCGATCTTTTATTCCCAGAATAAAATTTTTTGAAAATTTTCGAATGTTTTTATTTTTTTTATTTATCAAATTGTTCACAAAGTAAAAAATCCTCGTCGAGGGGAATCAATTTTGATTCAATACATACAATATTATACAAATTACATTTTTTTTCATTAATAAAAAACTCCCTTTCTCTCTGAATGAAATGTATTCTTTGTAATAAAGAATTTACTTTGATATTCCATTTTTTTTTATTTATTCGAAAACTCCTTTTCCCTCAGAAACAAATTTATTCTTTATAATAAAGAATTTACTCTGATATTCATATTTTTTTGTTTATAAAAAAGTCCTTTTCTCTCTAAATTAAATTAAATGTTTTACAATAAATAATTTACTTGGATATTTCACTGGTAACACTCTATCATCAATCTATTATTTTTCTTCATTGTGTCTTATACACGAATGTCTGTATAGAAAAATATCCCAGATATTCCATCATCATTATTATTGTCTTTTTAAAATATTTTTTGTTTCATAGATGTTCTTAGAACAAGTGCCAAAAAGATTAACTAAGAAGAAATATTCCTTACCACAAATTTAATATCACTATCGTTAGATTAATATGCATTAAATAAATTCAAGTAGTTTAAATCCATTTTAAATTAAATAAATAGATAATGTGAAGCTTATTTTTGATTGAAAATAAAATCTTGTCTGTAAACTTGTAACATCAAGTTGTCATAATATTTTATGAAATTGATTATGGAGGAGAAAACTTCCACCTTTATCTAATGACAATTTAACCGATTAGCAAATCTGAGACACTTGGGAAACATTGAGTCGTAAAATTTTCTACCTCGTACTTTCTTCAAGATCAGTTGTTAGTTATATTGCAAGAATCCATTAATACCATCTGCCGCTTTCACTTCGGAACTGATCAGACCATTACCGTCTTTATGAAGAAACACCTTACCTTTGGTAGTTCAATTATCTGTTTCGTGACATTTTTCAATACAACATTAAAATAATAACGGAGCATTTTTTTAAATAAGATTTTTATTGGTCATTCACCTAAGTTTTCCCCAATCAGTGAGCAATAAAAAGTTAATAATATTAATTAAGAATATATTGCATTTTCTGAAAAGATTTTTTGTATTTTTAGGTCAAATTCAAACACAAAAATGTACGAAGTTTTCATGTATGGTGGCTTTAGATAGTTTCAGTATTTTAGCAATTCTCGATAAAAGTCTTGATTTGGTCGTCATCAGTGGTAATCGACCTTCCACAGCGGATATCATAATTGAGTTTAGCATGTCAATTATGGTTTTTTGTAAAACTACATTTGACACGAGATCGCTAATTGCATCGACGCCATACATTGGACATGAATATTTTTAGGTTATATCGTATTTTCTTTGCGGCAGTAAAAAAGCACCAAGCACCGTAAAAACTATTTAGTTTGTTCCATCTTCAAAATAACACTCAAGCAATTTAGGTAAACAACGCCTGAAAATGCTCTCAAGTACTACCATTCATAAAAATATACATTCAGCACATTTGGAATGATGTAAGTAACAAAATTTTGTCCCACCGACATCCATACGATTTATACAATACGAAACTACTTTCCAGACAAAGTATTAAAATTTGTTCAAAAAATGCAATCACAATAATTTACGAAATCAAAATATTTTTTTACCATGTTTATACAACAAGAATACTAACTTATATATTGAATTAATTAGAAACTATAAACTTTCATAACAATTCTGCAAACAGAGAGATAAGTCTTTAGCGAGTATTTTTTTACTGGGTGGTATAAAGTTATTCGTCAAAATTAGATCTTCATAAAAGGTCAGATACGCTCCATTTATTGGGAATGAGGTGCATGACCGCACGGTAATGCATTGAACTTCCGTGCGGAAGGTCGCCAGTTCGAACCCCGCGCAGTGCTACTCCCCTGGAATGACACATAGCATTTTTTCCGACAAGTAATCGGGTGTGTACATTTGACTTCGGTAATCTCTATTCATTCAAAAAATTAAAATAAATGTATGCTGGTGTGCTCAGATCGTCTAACTTCGGTGTGCCATTGGATCCAGTACAGCGATGAGTTTACTGGTTTGCAACGAATCACTGACTTAAAAAACTTTCACGGCACAGCTTCGCTCTCCAACTGAATTGATGATGGAATGGCGACGGGATCCACGACTACGAGGCCCAGTAGTGACGACGACTGGGCATACAAAGAATACATGATCATATTTTTCCTCGCTGACATCACATTTTTATATACTACAATTAAAAAAATTGAACTTTTAAAAAACGTAAATAAATAAAGTTGGATCATATCAAATATTTTCTTTTCAAACACTTTTTTTTCATTTCTTATCAAATCGGTATTTGAACATAATAAATTAATTAAGTTGGCATAAAAATGCGTCATTTTATATTTTAATCAAACTAATGAAAGATTAACAAGCACATATTAAAAGTGATTAATTTATGAGATTATATGTAATTCAGAGGTCTTTAGTCAAATTAAAACTCATTCCTAAGAAGAACTTTAATTCATGAGATTTTACTCACAAAAACAAAACTCCTTGTTATCATCAACTGTAAGAATATAAATAAATGCCTTATTATATTTTTAATTGATAAAACTAAGCAATTATCAAAATATTCTTTTTTCAATATTTTGCAACGTTACATAAAATATTAAAATACAAAGAGAGCAGATTATTTCCAAATTTTAGCAAAATCGTAATGCGTGTTTTAACTTTTTTAAATTACTGAACATCTTTCAGTTTTCTTATTCTGTGTTAATAGAAAAATATATGACATTTAATTTGCAGAATATATGACATTTTATTTGCATGAACTATTGTAGTATATTCCTGGAGCTTAAAATTTTGCTTTGGTTTTTTAATTATAAATGTACAAAGATCATTAATTTGATTTCAAAGAGAGCTACACAAATAAAGAGAGCTACATACATAAAATTTAAAAATGATATTTTTTTATTCCCTCGTCTTTTAACTACACATTTTTCTTCTTCGTATCACAGTTTTTTTCCAACTAATATGGGTTAAAATTTGACATATTTATGAGCTTGAAATACAAATTACTTTATTGCACTTCAATCAGATGTTTTTACAACAAACGAAAACGTAACAGCTATTATTTTATTTTGGCTAAGCTAAGTTAATTATATTGTTTTACAATTGTAATATTGTTTCGAATATTCATAAATGATTTGACTAAAACAAAAACTAAAATCAAGTACGTACACACAATGACAATTATTTTGATCTCATTCCAAGAAATATATCTGATCTAAATATTTAAAAGGCTTTAATTTATAACAAAATACATCATCATTACATCGCAAAAACATTGGCCAAGGTCCATGAGCATAACAAAGTGCAAATGTTTACTTTGAGTCTCGTGATCTTAAGTGTTCCACCGTTGAGGGAGCCGAAGATGTAAAACCACATCTACTTCAATTTCACAGTCGTTGTTCAACACACGCTCAGTCGACAACTTACCATTGTAGTGTACATTTCGTGCGCGTAACATTCGAATCATGGCTTTTGATGTTCCGTTACTCAGTATAACACTTTTTAGTATTGTGGTATTTTGTTTATATAAATATTTAACTTCCAACTTTGATTATTGGAAAGTGAGAGGTGTGATTTATAAAGAACCCAGTATTCTTTTTGGAAACCTTAAGGAGTTTGTTCTTACTCATTCTACCTCCGGTAAAGTTTATAAAAAAATTTACAATGAATATCCTAACGAAAAATATGTGGGCTGTTTTAAATTGAAAAATCCCGAACTAATGGTGAGAGATCCTGAACTTATAAAATGTGTTTTGGTTAAGGATTTTAATGTTTTTCGTGAGAGAAACACGGATGTTTCCGACAAAATAGAAAAACTAAATGGCCATTTATTCGCTGTTCAGGGTGCAAGGTGGAAAGGCATAAGAAAAAAAATGTCACCTTTGTTTACTTCCGGCAAGCTGAAAGTAATGTTTCATTTAGTGGTTGAAAAAGCGGAGGAATTCCAAAAACTTTTGGAAACTGAAGTAAAAAAAAATGAAATACAAGAAGTTCGAGAATTAATGTCGAAATTTACGACGGACGTTATTGGATCTTGCGCTTTCGGAGTGAACCTGAATTCAATGCTCGATTCTGAAGCACCGTTCCGAAAAATGGGAAGAAAAATTTTTGAGGCTAACTTAACAAAATTGTCTAAAGTAGTTTTACGTTTGATATCACCAGAAATATTTAATTTCTTTAACTTACGTGTATTAGAAAAAGGCGTGGAAGACTTTTTCATCAAAACAGTTACAGAAATAGTTAAACAGAGACAAGAAACTGGAATTAAAAGAAATGACTTCATAGATATGATGATCGAATTAAAATCACAAAAACAAATTACTGGTGAAGGAGAAGTAACCGTCGAAGTTGATGACATTTTTATGACTGCACAAGCTTTTATATTCTTTGCAGCTGGTTTTGAAACTTCGTCAGCAGTAATGGCATTTACACTCTTTGAGTTGGCAAAAAATCCAAAGATTCAAGAACAACTAATAGAAGAGATAGATAGTGTTACTAAAAAGTATGATGGGAAATTTTCTTACGATGCAATATCAGAAATGACTTATCTGGAATGCGTTATTTGTGAAACGATGAGAAAATATCCCGCTTTAGGGATCCTTACAAGGCAATGTATCTCCAAATATGAATTCCCTGATACAAACTTGACTATCGATGAGAAAGTGTCGATATGTATTCCTGTGTATGCAATTCATTATGACCCAAAATATTATCCAGAACCCGATAAATTCATACCAGAAAGATTTTCACCCGAAGCTAAGCAAGAAAGACATCCGATGGTTTATTTACCATTTGGAGAAGGCCCTCGGAATTGCGTAGGTAAGAATAACATTAATGTTTAGTAATATTGGCTGCAATTTATGCAAAATTACAAAATCATAACTTTTTTCTTAAAATAAGGGGGACGCATTGCCGAATAAACTTACCATGTGATGATGTACAAAATATGATTATGAGATGAATTATTTTTTTATTATTATTTTCATAACAGATAATTTGTACTCAAATGAGATAAGTTACAACACACTTTATATCTCATTAATAATCATTACGTTTTGGAAAAATATTCACATTTCTTTCAAAATTAAAGGTGTGGCTGATGGGTAAAATATGCCTATAAATAACACAATAGGAAACTTCCTATTACAACAAAATTATTTCACCTTATCTACGTCCATACATCATCCTATACAGTTCCTTATGTTTTTCTAACAACTTAACATATTTGGGCATAATACGCTTTCCTGTATCGTTTGATACAATGTTGTATCTGAATTTTGCTTTTCAATTAAATATGGGCACAACACAACCACCCTATCCTTATACGTAACTACACATATAAATATATATTTGTTAATAGGCAATTCATCCATACATCATTTTTTTATAATATTTTGAATCTGCCAATCGTATTGAATTCTAATCCCACGTTAGAATGTCCTTGACGAAAGTCTGCTCTCTAAACGGCCCTACATAATTTGTCCTTTTTATTATTTAATTCATTTTCTGTATGCACACGTTTAAGTGAGACATGCGCATTCAAATTATTCTAATACTGAAACGTTTGCGTGACCTTCAAATTAGAGCTAAAATAAAGTATAGGAGTACATATATGATATCCAAGTCACGGTAATTTGTGATGAAAAAACAAATGAGTAGACTTTATATTGATAGTCTCTGTATTAAAAACACAGACTGGTAGAAAATCTATATTAAATCATCTTTATGTAAGAGAGATAACCTTATTCGAAAAGATAAAGATAAAAGGCGAGGAACATACGCAGAACAAACCGGATTTGGTTGGAAGCCGATTCATAATTAATTGAACTGTCACATGTTTATAATAAAACAATTATTATATTTTATATATTATTTATAGTTAAGGTATTAACATTGTGGAGGTTTGAAGACATTGCTCATCATCAGGGGAGCATGAACAAGTCTTGTTTGTGCTCCCGTGATGATGAGGTGAAAACCTTTAAACCGGTAGGGTTATACCGTTACATAAAGTGGAATAAACAGTGTTTGTTGAAAGAAATTACAAAACAATTATTATTTTTATTTTAGTTAATTTGGATATAATCAAATTAACTTCAAGTCGATTCAAATTAATTATGTTCACGTCGTAAAATACTTCATAAATTGAATTTTTTTTTATTAAGGACTATATCTCTTAGTTAGCAAGATGGCTGCAGATTCGATTCCATTTTTTCAAATATGGATTCATTTTCACTTAAGGTTTAGATAAAATCTTTTTGGTTGATTGGAAGAGATTACCGCAAGGCAATAAATTCACAAAGTTTGTAATATTAACAATGCTAGTGATACAATACAATACAATATAAAAGGGTAACAGGGTCCACAGTGAAACACTTTGATTTATGTCTAGAATATAATTTTTATTTACCTGAATAAAATCACCGAATTACATTTCAACAATCAAACATGAATTTACTCGTATCTGTACAACTAACATTATTGATAAAAGGAAAATAATTAAGAACGACAGATAAAATATGTGCAATAAAATTTGAATTTTATACTGTAATCACACTCCTCTTCCTTCACAATATTCTTATTTTACATGCATATGGGGAAGGCAGAGAGTACGAGTAGATCTCCAAACTTTTATATCCAAACCCAGATTTTGGCCTAATCCAAATGTATTCATATCGTCATGCGAAATCTTGTATTATTTATACATCTAATTTTGCGTTCTTTCAAACTCTGATCCATATCATTCAGACATGTTTTTCTCGGATAACATCTTCCACGCACACCACGCACTTTAGCGGTTTATATTCGATAAGTCATTCTTTTGTTATTAATGCACTTGTCCAAACCATATTAAAGTTCCTTTCTTTTAATCTCACTTAAAACATCTACTTTATCTATGGATTCTTTTCTGAGGTCTTCGATTATGATACGTCAAGGTGGACACCAACACACTATTAGGGAGATACCAGTCAAACTATATAAGAACATGTTTAATTTATTTATTAATTTTTGTTTTATTGCAGGTCTCAGGTTTGGAAAAATGCAAAGCATGATTGGATTGGCAGCGCTACTGAGAAAATTCACAGTTCACGAGTGTTCAAAAACTGAGGATAAGATAAAAATGAATCCAATGTCTTTTGTGACTTCCTGCAAAAATGGTGTCTGGTTAAAGTTACAGTTACGAAATAGCACAAACTGAAACTATGATATTTAAAAAAAATAAATTATTTAGTTTATTTGTTATTGACTATTCACGTATAATGGTGTTCCCACCCAAAGAGCAATGACAAATTATTTATAATGTTTTTCTAAAATACGGAATTGTTAATAAAAATAAGGCATTCTAAATAAAATAGTATGTATGAATAACTGGGAATTTCTTTGAATATCATACAGTATAATTATTTATTTTGAATTAAAAAAAATTCTTATACAATATAAAAATTTATGAATGAATTGTGTACTTAATATCAAAAGAAACTTGCTGAATATTTTCGTCATGAAATCATTGTAACAGTTTGAACATATTTTGAATAATTGGTTGTTCAAAATAAAGTTTATAAATATTTGATGTTGTTAATTATTGTATATACCTACTCAACTAAGTATTCAATGTCGAAATAGTTGAAATATTATCAAGAAAAATATATTATATTATTTATAATGAAGATTAATGCTTAAAAAACATATATATTATAATTGCTGAAATTTTATGCTTCCAGCTACGTCTTTGTTTTTGTAAAGAACAGTTATAAACCTGATAAGGTATCTATCTATTTTCATGCTAGTTAAAATATTATAAAATCTGGCCAATCAATTAAAAAAATTCACTAATATGTTTATGAAATGTATAAAATCAAAATTTGATTTCCGTAGTACTCGTATACTGTAATTATGAGACATGAGATGATCCATTTGGAGATGATACAACAATGACACGTTTCCGAATTTTGATAAATATATATCGTATTTTGAATGTCAATAGACATTCGATATATTTTTTTATCTGAATCAATAAAAAATATGTTTATTTTAATAAGTAAGGTTTATTTTTAACAGTAGACGGTTGGTTGTTTTTACAATTGTAAAGTTTGACTGATAGCTTGTAACTATGGAATCAATAAAAACACGTTTTTTCAATTATTGGAAACACAAAAGTATAGCACAGAGGGGAACCTGTTTTATTTTTTGGTAACCTTAAAAAGTTTGAATCAATGAATATCTGTGTTTGCTTTATAGTATAGGATTTATTGTAAGCCCAACTTTTGCTTTACACAAGTATTTCACACTATTTTACAATTATTGTAAATAAAAAGTATAGCATATAAGGAACCTGTTTTTTTTTTTGGGAACCCTAAATAGTTTGTTTTTGCACGAAGTCTGGTAAAGTATTCAAAGATCTGAATAATGAGTTTCCTTCCTGAAAAAAAGTTGGTTTTTTTCAAATTTCGGTAGCCAGTAATTTTAGTTCGAGATCCAAAGTTGATTAAATATGTTTTAGTAAAATATTTTCAAGTATTCCACGATAGGAATTTAGATATTTAGAATAAAAAAGAAAAAATTAATGTTCACTTATTCTCCGTGCACGGAACTCGGTGGAGAGGAATGAGGAAAAAAGTTTCACCTGTCTTTACTTTGAGAAAGTTGAAGATAATGTTTCATTTGATTGTCGCGAAAGCAGGGGACTTGCAGAAACTTTTACTCACTGAAATAAAATAAAAACAAGGAACATCAAGTTAAGGACTTGATAGCCAAATTTACAACTGATGCTATTGGATCTTGTGCATTTGGAATATACATGAGTTCTATGCCTGATAGAGAAGCTCCGTTCCGAAAAATGGCTAAGAAAATGTTTAAGTAGGAGAATTCAAAGTATCAAAAACGATTACTTTATCATTAGAACTTTTCGAATCTTTAAGATTTAGAATATTGTCCAAAAAGGCTGATAACTTTTTTATTAATACGAGTACAGTAAGAAAAATTGTTAGAGACATACGGAAAAAAATATAAAATGGAATAATTTCATTGACATAATGCTTGATCTTAGAGTTAAAGGATGTTGAATTTTATGGTCACTAACGCTTTTGTATTATTTACAGCTGGTTTTAAAACATCATCAACTGTGATGATTTCCCTTTGTTTGAATAATCTAAAAATAGGGAAGATCAAACAAATTTGACTTAAGAAATTGATATTGTTTTGTAAGAACATGATGGAAGACTTTCTTATGATGCTAAAGCAAATATGCTTTATTTAGAACGTGTTATCAGTCAGATCATAAGAAAATATCCAGCGTTGTGAGTTTTAATTGGAGTGTGTTCTACATATTACGCTTTTTCTGGAACGAATGAAACCATAGATAATGAATGATATTTCAGTATGTATTCCCGTATCCGCTCTGCACTTTGATCAAAAATATTATCTAGAAACAGAAAGTATATTCCAGAGAGATTTTTACCAGAAGCTAAGCAAGAAAGACATCCAATGGTATATTAACCGTTCGGTGAGGATCCTCGAAACTATATTGGCAAGAAAGAGATTTTGGTAAACCATTTTTGCAATATTATTTAAAAAAAATATTACGCTGTTTTTTTTAAATAAAATAAGACATTCACCACCATCATCATCATCATCATTTTCATCAGATATTCCATAAAACACCCTTGTCGGTCTACAATTCGGCACTCCACGCTCATAATGTTCATAAGACATTTGTGATAAAAAGGGCAACTGTAAATGTATAATTATAAGTAAAAGTTAATGAGATGTTAAAAAAATATAATATGTTAGAACTTTTATAAATAATCATTAATTGAGTTTTTGTTGTAATTGGTGCTTATTAAATATTTATGAACTTTAAAAAAATAATTACCAAATCAGGAATGAACATGAATTATTTAGTTTCTTAATAAATTATTATGAAAGTAATTGAAATTTCAATTATTTTAGTAACTATAAATAATAACATTTTTATTTCCTTTTGCTTAAATACAAAAAATAAACTAGTTAAATTGTTGATAAACTAATTAATATGGATACGTATGAAATCATTTGATTAAATGTCTAGCTATGCAAAAAGTGATAATACCAAAAATATTCCAGGTATAATATGACAACTTTGAAGTATATTTGCAAAAGGAATTCAACCCAAATTCGACTTGTTTTGAGATGTTTAGGCAAACAAATCAATTTGTATGGAAACAATTTGGGAAGGAATTTAACATATTCTACTTGCTTGATACTTTTTCACATCAAGGATTGAAGTATGCTTGTTTAATGTGTCAAATAAACAAAAGTAGTCCCTATGCGGGCTGGATCTTGATTGAATTAAATCATTTAAAATTTTAATTTAAAAATATTTCATCATATAACGAGAGCTAAAAAGTGTTTATTTTTTACCTTTTACGGTTTGATTTCCATGCGTAGATATTCTGATAGCATTTATGTAAGCTAGAAGCTCTGAAGCATTAATTATAAATTAAACATGTCCTTATCTAGTTTGACTGGTATCTCTCTAATAGTGTGTTGGTGTCCACCTTAACGTATCATAATCGAAGACCTCAGAAAAGAATCCATAGATAAAGTAGATGTTTTAAGTGAGATTAAAAGAAAGGAACAACTAGGTAGAAAGCGTTTGGTCTGAAGATCAAGGAAAGGCTTAGAAAAACACATGAAGGTTATTTATAAAAAAAAGACTACACCTGGTGTGGGTACAAATTCTAGAAGACGACTGTGTCACAGTTCCTCATCCAGGCGATAAGCCTCACCCTCAAAAGTAGAGTGCACTTTATTGTCAAAAGGTCTTGAACTGACAATAATAGTAACAGACGTGAAATTTTCAACGAAGATATTGATAAAGAATGAAAATTATTATTTTAAACTCGATGTACTCGAACAATCTCCGTGACCTTAGGGTTCAACTATCCTCACCCTAGGTCATTGGATTCAACTCCCGATGGTGACTAATACAAAATATGGGTCTCAATATTCGTATATTTGAGGAATCGTGAATAATAATTTCGTTGCCAGTGTGTAGATGTTTTTGTTGAGTTTTGTATTTATTATAAGAGGCGTTTATTTTTTTAATTCTTTTTTCGCAACAACGTATTATTCCATACTTTTTTAGGCATTGCTATTACGATGTAACATATTTAACTTATTTTATATTATTGCTTATTTATTGTAATTTTTATATAAAACAATAGTTCGAGAGTGTGAGTTGAAAAATGTTTGCAGCCAGGGTTCGCAGCCGGGATTACCATCCTAATGACGGGGGTGTGTCTCGGCTGGTAGGGTGTTTTGGGATGAACCCGTACCTTTTGGTGGCTGAACATTTTTTAAAATTAGGGAATACTTGAGCCTTTATGACAAAAGGTCTATTTCTTCATTCCTAAAATTATGTTTCGATAGGTGAACTACTTTTTCTGTTAGGTGTTTTGTTAATCTGGTCATATTTTAATTTATTTAGTTTTTATTGAGAGTTTTTTTTTTCTTTTTGGATGCAAATGCACTGACAGATTCATACACATACTCGTTAAAAAGATCCCACTCAACTGGATGCAAACAATGAATGAGTTCAGCCACTTCCAGCCATCCTAATAACCATAAATTTGCCGCCTTCAACTGTATGCTTCATAGATTGCTTAGTGTCCCCTTAACTGGCGACAATTAAAAAAAAAAAGAATTGATAACCATAAACAAATAGCTACAAATAATGGCTACCCTGCGAGCCTCATTGATTCACTTTTAAAAAGTAAAACAAAAAAGAAACTCGTAAAATATCATATATTTAACGACACATAACATATAAGTATTAGATTTTTCAGTCGATTTTTTAAATATACCAATGATGGACTGAGTCTTAACAGAAGATTGTAACTGGCAGCAGTCTCACTGCAGCGTCAGTAAACGACGACTTTGAAAAGAAGAGCGGTGAACTGAATGTCAATAAACAACCTATTTAAGCGTAGCACAAATCAGTGTTCGGAAAGAGGTTTAAAATTATTGGCGAGTTATTGGTCGGAACAGTTAAGGATATTACATAATAGTGACAGTATGTGAATTTCATTCAACCAGTTCATCTTCTTGTGGAATTAAGTGAGATGGTCGTACTTTCTCAGGTTAAAATAAATTTTTACATTTCTATTTTGAAGACGCTGTAATTTGTTCAACTGTTCCTCCGCAATATCCAAATAATAGACGTCTTTATAGTCCAAAATCGGAAAGAGTAGAGATTGCAGGGAAAAAACTTTGATTTTAGTGGCAGGAACCTTTAAAACACTTAAAAGGAATGAAGGCTGAAGAAGATCCTTCGGCTCACCTCTTTTATGTATTTGATCTTGCTATGAGAGAGTTTTGTATTTTAACACTCCTAGGTTTATAACTGTTTTATTTAATGATATGAGGGAGCCATCGATTAATATTGGAGGCAAATAAACCAACATTCAATTTTCTGATAAGTTTAGGATCACTTGAGACTTCGTAGAATTAATGAGTAAACCATGATCTTTAGTTCATTCGGAGATCAATTGAAGACCCACATGTTGATTGTTCTACGCCATGTGAAAACAATTGGGATCGATATAATACTCGTATATAACTGCAGGTCATCCGTAAACAGATGATAAGAACAATTAAAATATTGTGTAATTGGGTTGACAAATGTGGAAAAGAGGAGCGGAGAGATAATTCCACCTTGGGGAATGCCTACAGATAGACCAGTCCAGTCATATATACGCTCCTAGTATGAGTATTTGCAGGATTGTTGCCTTCCTTTTAAATAAAAACAATGACCGATTCAGAGAATCGTAATGAACGCATACGTGCCCGAACCATATCGTCTACAGTATTGAATGCATTGCTTGAATAGTATCCACATAACAATGTCAGCTGTTTAAAACTTATTCCACGTCTCACATCATCCGTGCTCCTGCCCAGTGCCGTTGTAGTGATATGTCCCGGACGAAATCCTTACTGCAACGGGTTAAATAATTCGAATTATCTTAGCTGGGAATCAATTTGCATATTAACTATTTTTTGATAGTTTTTGATAATGTAGGCAAGATAGATATGGCTTTGAAGTTTAAATGTGACGTGGGTGAGCCAATTTTCGGGATAGAAATTATAAGAACCTTTTCCACAAATTAGGAAAACTACTATCAGACAAAGAAAAATATATTATGTCTCGTATATTACAGTAGTAAGAATATCATCAATAATAAAGAAGATGAGTTAAATTGAAATATTGTCGTCACCCATCGCTTTGGTGGATATTGTCAGTAGAATACGATGAACCTTATTTACATTAACTTCTGAAAAGTGGAGATCAAGAACATTGGTTCGAGGTATTACAAGATTTTTTTCGTCAAGTTTTCTTCTTAGTGTTAATGTCTAGACAGAACGATTTTGTTGCAAAATGTGTGTTAAGTCTAATGTGAAATGACTAGTATTTTAAGGATTTAATATCCATAGAATGGACGAGTTTCTACCTTTTTACAAGTTTACAGTTTTGAATCGAGTTAAAAAAGTATTTTATTTTTAAATTCCTAGACACCTGTGTTCCATTTATCGCAAAGTCACCGGAAAATTTCACACCAGAGTTGCTATAGTCTTCGTAATGTCATAGGTCAGTTATGGCGCAGGCCGATGCCAAATTTGCCAACTTTTTATTTAACTATTATAACTTTTGAAATTAATATGCATAGTAGAATTTCAAATACTTACAAAACCAGCAATTTTCATACACTTTGACTTATGACGTAACATTTCTCAACGTAAATTGACAGTCGCATTTGGACATACAACAAACATCATACATTTGTTTACATACTAGGTCGCGTTATCATGGGACGTTATAAAAGAAACGGCTTCGTGTTCAGGCTCCTTCGACATTTGTTACTTTATCTACGTGTGACTCGACTCGCCCACAACTTCCAACAGAAATCGCTCCTACACCACCAAGATTCCAAACCTCATAGTTAGTTGATTATTTGTGAAATAAATTCTAAGATATTTCACATGGTATACAAAAGTGTGTGGAATGTATGGGCTAGCTTAGATGAACTCGTACAGGTTGACGAGTTGTGTAATTTGAGTTGTATGTTTACGTGTAATGATTGCGCTTAATGTAACAATCTTCTATATAAATAAAAATGTAAATGTTCGTATGCTAAAAATCTCAAATCACTGAAAGTTCTTCACCGTTTGCTTTGAAATTTTGACAAAAGGTTGCATTTAAATACACACATGTTTATATATACTTTTTTATATACAGTTGTATATAAAAAAGTATATAAAACAGACGATATAATGGGAGCGCCCTCTGTTGAACGAAACGGCAACACACGCAAACTAAACATTTCTCATTGATGTAAGAATGTAAGAATCGAAAACATTGCAAATGATTCCGATTCTTACATTTCGTTTTTTTGAACTGTTTTTCTTATTTTTCAGTGCAATTGAGCTGTGTCGATTGATATTCATTTGAATTCAAATTGTATCGTGAAATGCATTGGAATTGATATGTGTCGATTGATCACGCAATACTAAACATTGATCATTTACAGGTTATGTCACTTAACATTTTCAATGTTTTCGATTCCTTCATTTCGTTTTTTTAAACCAAATTCGTGCATTGTTTGCAACCATAGTAACCGCCTGCCCTCCTTCATGTTCAACAGAGCTATGGAAGAAATATAAATCGCACATATCTGAAGATATTTTCCGTCGAATACGCGAGGAAAATGCAAATATGAACATTTCTCAGCAGAATTCTACAACGAAGCGTTGATAATGATTGAAGATTTGTGCTTAGAAATCGCAAAGTTTTCAATATGTTTTTGTTATAACTTTCTTCATTTTCAGTGCAATCGATCTGCTTTAGTTTATCAAAATAATGCTTTGCAGAAGATCAAACTCAGGTCGTCGTAATCGCGGAGCGGAACCAGTGCGACGAGTAATTGCAAATCAAACTGAGAAAGAATGGGCATCAGCGAACGAGCGAAACAGACAAAGAATGGCTCAAATACGTGCCGAGGAAGCAGCCGAGTGACGTACAACCAGACTTGAGGATGCACGGTTGCGAGCATGGCGATCGCGTTCTGCAGCTTCAGATCTGCTTCGTTCTCAACAGAATGAACGTGACATGCTGAGAGTGGCTGAACTACGTCAAAAATATTGTATACCCACAAGCATTGTGAAATTAAACATATTAGAAACGTGTGCTTTCTCTTTTATTTCTTTTCCATTTAACCAGTTTGAGCCACAGCAACGTGTGACCGGGTACAGCTAGCACACAATAAAAGCAGAAGAAAGATAAAAGTAAGATTAATGTTGTGAAAATGCATACACTAAGAAAATATTGTGCAGTATAAATGTATGGAAGAAAACTAAATAAAGAACTTAGAAATAAATGTATGGGTAAATTTAATGTTTTATTTAAGATAAAAAAGGAGGTTCAAGAGCTTTTCGACCAATGAAGAGATTGAATGAGGAAAGATTGATTAAGCGAGTAAACAAAAGTTAGAAGTGTAATGTGCGCGTAGAAGAGGTTGACTGGGAGAAACATAGCTGGATCAAATGTATCATATGTATAATAATAGAAAATTGTTCATGACGTAATGTATGAATGTGGAGGAAACAAAAGATGTGTGCTTGGATATATTATGGAAAGAAGTATCGATTTATTTTTTCATGCTAAATATCCTCAGTGAGATACAGGCAAAAGTCTAGTTTACTGGGGATACGACAAATGAAAGGCAACAAACCCAGATCCATTAAAATTATACGTCCAAATCAAATTACCTGTTGTTTTTTCTCAAATTGTGTATATTTCTTGTCATGTGTAATAATAATAATAATAATAATAATAATAATAATAATAATATAAAATATCGGAGATCTGTTATCTAACATATGCCTATCCCACAGAGAACACCACGTGATGATATGTATAGTATGTATGTCCATTTATACTATTTGTATTTTAAATTTGTGAATGTTGTTAGTTGTATTTGTATAATTTTATAGTAAACTCGGAATATTTATCAAATGTGATAATACAGCTAAAATATGTAAACTTTTTAAAAGAAGTAATATAGTATCTATTGAAATATTCATACAAAAAAAAAAACTTGCGAATAAATTTCAAACTGTGAAAGTGTCTTCATTGGTATGAAGGTTAGAGTGCCAACCAGGTCGATAACATGTCCTACGTGTTACATTATGCATAATAGTAGCTTGGCACATGTCATTCA
The DNA here is from genome assembly GCA_949825065.1 of Odontocerum albicorne. Lineage (NCBI taxonomy): Eukaryota > Metazoa > Arthropoda > Insecta > Trichoptera > Odontoceridae > Odontocerum > Odontocerum albicorne. The sequence goes on from OX463844.1 coordinate 21,252,325, forward strand.
TACATGCAAAAGTTTATGTTCGCGGACGAAATTTGTATAAAAAAATACCAATATCAAATAAAGAAAGGTGCAGATAATCATAGAAGAGATCTCGGTGATATTTTGCGGTGATCTCACGACTATGGAATTGTTATAAATACTTGAAACATAACTAAATAGACACAAAAACAATCGCAAACTACGAAAAAAATATTAAAAACGCATGGGAAGTGTTGGATTTCGAAGTGATGACCTCTATGGTCTAGTTAGTAAGAGTATCTTCAAACCCGAGGGCTCCATTTCTATTGGTTCCCAGATTTGAAATAAAAAGGTTTAAGTCTGGTTTTCACTTAAGACTTATGTGATATCTTTCTGATTAGTCGGAATAGTCCACATGACAATACATCCACCAGGTTGTATCGTGTACAACGAAAATATTGTACAATATTTTATACATTTTCAACATAGCAGTGGATAGCAAATTTGTATCGACTATTGAGTCAGAAAATTGATGAAATAATGAAATTAATATTACGTTAATTTTGAACGTCATAATTATGTACCTTTTGGACCACACTGTATTGTTGTGACTGTATGATAGCAGATACTTTGAATATTTTGTCGTCAACTCAATAATCGAACGACGATACGATTTATTATATTGTTAAAAATAACAAAAAAAAATGTTGTTATAACTCTATGCCTGAATGAGTTTAATTTAAACATTTGGTAAAATGCTAAACACGGAATTAGATGTACATATCGATGTGTACCATGACCCAGATATCGATTATCGAAGATTACCAAGATCAAAAGATATGTGTAGTGAACTTAATGGTTTATTTAATTTTGTTAAATAGTTTATTGATTTAAATTACATTACTAAAATTAAATTGAGTAAATATTCTCGATGTAAAAATATACTTAAGAATTTAGTTAATTGTTATCTAAATTTTCTAAGTATTAAAGTTCTGCATAAGATTGGCCTCTTCGTTGTATATACTCTAAGTTTTGCATTTATTGTTTTGTGAATTATCCAAGTATTGTAGTTCTACATAAGATCGGCCTCTTGCTTTTACATAATTAAGAAATAAGTTTTTTGTTATCTAATTTGTCTATGTATTAAAGTTCCACATAAGACTGTCCACTCGGTTGTACACTTAAGAATTGAGTTTATTGTTTTGTAAATTGTCCAAGTTTTGTAGTTCTATAAAAAAATGATCTCTCGGAACTACATGTTAAGTTTATTTAATGCGGGACACAAGTGATACATGGTTTGCTCTTATATAGGGCAAGACAAACTTGTAACAATACTGTACAAAATATATTCAGAGCATTGTGACACAGAGTATTGTCAATATAGTGAATACAAAATGTACCCACATGTCAACACTACATACTTAAGAAATGAGTTTATTGTTATTTTAATTGTCTAAGTATAAGGCTCCTACATAAGATTAGCCTCTCGGTTCTACATACTTAGGAAAGGAGTTTATTCTTTTGTAAATAGTCCAACTATTGTAGTTCTACATAAGATTGACTTATCGGTCGTGCACACTTAAGAATTGAGTTTTTTTGTATTGTATTTGTGCATAAGGTATTTTTCTCGTATGTACATACGCAGGGACAATAAACTGTTTGAATGCATACGCAGGGACAATAAACTGTTTGAATGTAAAGAAAGAAAAACTTGAATTTTTTTAGTGAAATCTTCCTTTTTAAGAATTATTTAGATTTTTTAATCTTTCATTATTTACTTCTATAGAATCTGCAATATATGCGGATTGGCGAACCTGACATAGACTGGAACCATTTTTTAATTTTTTGGACCTTCGAGAATCGATTTTGAAATCCTAAATTGAAAAATAATCATCTCACCACCTAGGCCACTGAGGTTGTGCATCATCCAATATATTGAATATTTATTGAAAAATTGTGTGAATACTTTGTATTGGCTATGCTTTTTTGCCTTGTTTTTTTTTTTGAATAAATCATTCTAGATCCTGTAAAAAACAGTAAAAAACTATCTCAACGTGTATATGAAATTATAAAAAAAAATATTTTGAACTTTGAATTTGTTTTCCAATTTAAAAGTAGAACGTGGCATGACTGGAAAATCATCGGTTTTTTAAATTATAATATGTTGATTATTATTATGCATTGAGATTTTTGTGTTTATTAAATTGTTCAAATATATCTTTGAATGATTTCATTGTGTTTTTAATTTTTTTATTTGATTTTGAAAATTTTTCATGTACATTAAAATTATCTATGAAATTTGCGTATGTTCAAAAATGGAACAAATCATATTTAGTATTATGAATTGCAAGTATACCGGAAATATTAAAGTTTGTTTTGACATTCAAATGAATATTCCTTATTACAATAATGTTATTTTATGAAACAAAGGGTCTTTCCATTTTGATCCCTAGGTGATATACATGGTTCAGTGTGGTCACACAAGAGGCGCGTGTCACATATTTACTGGTGTCCAAAGTTATGTACGGAATTTGAGACATGGGACAACAATGTCAACTAATTGGCCCTAGGGGCGAGACAATTCAAGCTATATGAACCTCGAAACAGCCTAATGATTCTCTACTATAGATATATAACGTCGTATTGACTCTGCAATTAAATTCACTTCAGTGAATTTGCGAAGCAGATACGGAATGCCAATTTGATTAGTTATAATCGTCACATCAATATTATATTGAAAATCATATAACAGGAAAAAAATACTATATGTGATCACTTATGTACATTATTTAAATGCCAAACAATCCAAATATTTTTTTATTCCTTTGCCATGTTTTTTTAATGAAATACTCTCCAAAAAATAACAGATTTAATACACAGTAATTCTTTTTTTTTAACAATTATATAAGGATGATGGACAGATTTTATTTGCTTATTCACGTAACAGTTTTTTAAGCTTACATAATTTCTTCAATAAGTCGCTTTTTGAAAGTGTGATTTTAAAAGATAATGTAAATTTGTGTTTGCATTATTAAATGTTAAAAAATATAACCGAATACGAACTTGATATTTTTTAAACACACCAAATAATAAAATCCGTTTGTTTGATCTAAATTTTTACATTTTTGGTTTATAAAATTACTCTTTATTAACCACTTGATATGTAACAATTTTCTATATCCAAAAAAAATGATTATTTTATCGACGGATTCGTGATTTTTGTCATAAAAACTGGGTCAAAAAAGAATTTAAAAACCAGGAAACCAATCAAAAACCTTCTTTTCATTACATTATATCACCAGCAATGTTATATCTGATGTTAAGCAGATTATTTATTATTACAGCGTTGATATGAAGTATAATGACAATTCTGGTGAGACCAGTTAAAAAACAAGGCAATTTGCAAAGACCACATGCAGTACTCAACATTAAAAAAAATAATACAAAAAATATTGAAACGTTGTCAAGAATATGGTACACTGTTACTGGTATTGGAGAAGCCATTGCATTGAATAATTAATATCGTTTATTGACAGGGTGTAATCATGAAATTGCAGCCGCGGCCGATATTGATTTCAATAAAGAGCTAGGAGTAGTGTAAACCGTAAGAAATAAATAATTTGGATATCAATGATTTATCGCAAATACCAACTAGAATACATTTATTCATTATAATATGAGATCATTAAATTTTAAACAATTTTTTCAGGTTTTCATTGTCATTGGATAATTTTGGAGAGAAAATTTTACGATAAAAAAATAAAATAAAACATAGGAAAAACAGATATTCAAAATATTCGAATCCATCAAATCAATGATAACGATGAACTTGTACAAGACATTGCTTTTCCTAGACTAGCTAACATTCCATATTTTTAAAGATTGGCTGTCAGTGGGCAAACTGAAAATATTCTCACGAATTCGTTTTTTTTTTTCAATATAATTATTATTTTCGTATTTCTTAAATGTAATACAGAATTTTGTAGAGCATTTTGACAGTCAGTTATAATAATTGCGTCAGCTGCTTTGAAGATGATGCAAACATTTTATTCACCAATTCTATAGCTGAGGTAAGTGGAAGTAACTTCCTCTATCAACTTGTCAATTATGAGATTGAATAGGAATGGCTAACCCCTGCGTTACTCTAATCGTTCCAAGAGTTCTGATTACGTTAGACATTTCGCCATCTACCCTTTTTCTCATGGGTATAAAAATGTTCTTTTTAATACATTGAGCTTTCTCATAAAAATAACCAAAACTACCTTGTGCCAGCATACAAGAACCATTCTTGATTGTTGCAATACGGATTATTATCGGTGGAAAATAACTAATATTATACATATAAGCTAGTTGAAGACGGAACTGAACGGTTTAAAGAGATGAATACGTTAATATATGCCTTCAAAAGCAAAATATTTGTTTGTTACCATCTGTATTTATTATTAACAAAAATATTCAAAAATTTTTTTAATATAAAACTACGACTGCCTTGGCCTATTTTGTAGGGCATCAGTTGTACTCAGGAGCTATGTGTTCGATCCGTTGTTTTTTTTTTAAAAGGCGTCAGTCTCATTTCCATTTAAGTTTTCTTAAACATATTTTGAACCAAAATTGTTTAATTGAAAATCTATTCTCCAAAGCACTGTATTGAGTGAAAACATGGATGATGAGAAAAAGGAAAAAAATCGTGATCGATGTCTTCAAGATGTGGTATTTTATTTATTTTATTTTTCATCAACGGTAAAATGTACCTTTCAAAATGATTAAAACAAAATAGTGAGTGCTTCATTTCGAATATTTACAACACAATCCTAAAATTAGAAAAAAAAAATCGCAACAATTCATCAAAACCGAATAAAAAGATACATAAACACATTTAAAATAATATAATATTGTACGTAAGTCAAAATGTGATGTGTTTTGATTGATGTTTTTGTTTCCTTTTTTAGTTTTTAATATAATTTTTGCATTTAATGTTTGATTTTTTATAAAAGCTGCGATTGTTAAAAATGAATCAATATATCACAATAAGTTTATTTAAAATAAAATATTTGAAAAAAAGCACAGAATTTAACTCCAACGAAAGCAATTCTTTTAACCACTCGTATAAAAAGTGTATTATTTACTGTTTTTTTAATAACAAAATCTAAAAATATTTGATTTTTGTAAATAAAATTGGTAAGAAAGAAAATTTCATTTTATTGTAATCTATTCTTCAAAAACTGACTGACGCATATACAATCTACTGAGCATGACGGAAAGAGAGGTAGGGAAGGATGTCATGTCATGTAAAAAAGGACACTTTTTGGCAAAGTCTGTCTATGAGTGATGGATTAGTGGATGGGAGAGCTCAGCTGCGGTACTAAAAAGTTGATGAAGGAAAACAGAAACATTTCGTCCTACAAATACAAAACATAAAGCAGCAAGTGGCGTAGCGTGATTCATTGACGAGAAAAATAATAAATACATAACTTTATATATTTGGTTCGAGTAACGACGCAAAGTCCAATCATCATTAAGAAAATATCTCGTTTTTAGCGGCATAGAACGGCTTCTTTACTCTCTGGATATATGTCCACTAGCGAATACACCGTCACCAAGACAGACAGACGCCTTCTACCGAATCCACGTCTTCCCTCGATTTTATCCAGAAATATTAATTTTAGGAAGTGATATTTTTTCCTCTTAATTTGTGAGAGAGTTAATCTTACGGCATTTCACGGTATTTAAAAACTCTCGCTCTACGTCAGCTTGTCGTACTACCTCGGTGTTGGAGGTAACCTTATATCAAGAAATTTTGATAATTTTCTGATGAATTCACATTTTGAATGCTTCCTGTTAATTTAGCTTGTTAATCTTCATGGGCCATGTCTCAATACCACAAAGTAGAGTACATCATGTATATCACGTCATCATGTGTTACCAAAATCTAAGACTCAAGTTATGATTACAAAATCTAAAATTCAGAAATTTTGCTACATCTTTTTATTGATGTACTGAAGTGTACTATTTTTCTAGAGTGATGAACACTTGATAACATTTTTTAAAAGTATTTGTCTCATCACACCATTCCCACCATCCTGCCATATCTTTATTAAGATGACAGTGAGAACAGATCTCCACTTTATTCCATCCTGGCATACATATTTCCCTACTGCCACGTTCATACTCATCGTCATGCATGTTATCCCATCTAAATTTCTCATACCATCTTGTATAGAATATTTTTCATAAATATTTCATCTTTCACTATATGTACTCTTTTCGTTTATACATTAATATATAAAAATCAAAGACTTGCTCGAAGTATTTATCTATGTCCAATAATTATTAAAAATAAAATTTTTAGGTTATGTTTGAATACTTTTAAACAACAGAAATTAGAGCACGTCTCAGATGATTTTGGTATTTACTGTACCCATAGGACAAAAAACATATGCCTGTGAGATGAAAAAGTAAAACTGAATATTTTAAGATTCCTTGAAATGATTGTAGAAGTATATCATCTGATGACCTAGAATCTAGGCACTAGATCAATTAAATACTAAGATATATTTTTTATTACAACTAATTAATACTTTTTTTAAATAAAACTACTTTCATCAAGACTCTTAGATGAACTAATATTTTAAATATCATTTTACATTAACGAAAATCAGATTACCATTTTTTTATTGCTTTATTCTCATAACTTGGACGTATTAGGGTTACGCCTGTGTCTTTTGAGGCGATATTTCATGATATATATTTTATGGAGCTTTTAACGAAAATATGAAACGAAAACTGAAAGCAAAATATTTGTGTTGTTCAAAGCATTTGTTTTTTCAAATCAGGATATTCAATATGACAAGTTCATATTACGGAACGCACACGTACGAGTATACAAATTTAAGATTTTTTATAAAGAAAACATTGAATGACTGGTTGGCTGGAAGAGATTGTTACATCGCAATACTCTTATATCCCAAATTATACTGTGTATAATGAAAGTGTAAAACAATACAATAAAAGTATTCAAAAGTTTTAAACAATTGAATGGTTGAATCAAAATAGGCACTAAGTACCAAAAAAAAACAAAAAAAACTAAGTATGCAGTTTCATTATATATGACATATAGAACGAAACTGCATACTTATTTTTTTTTGTTTTTTTTTGGTACTTAGTGCCAATTTTATTTCAACCATTCAATTAGAAAATATAATAAAAGGGTTTCCACACGAAGACACAAGAAAACAGTAAACGAATGATTTAAACGAAAATAAGAAAAATTAAGCGTCAAAGCCCCTAAAACCAATGAACCTTTTGTTGAAAATAAAATAGACATTTTGCCGATTTCGCAAATGAAAATTCTAATACCGAGTAATTTTATTAAGAGCTTCTTGTATTATTAAAGGAAACCGCCAACATGCAGACCCTTGTCTCGTCATTGAATCGATGGGGTGGAACATTTTGATTTTTACTCCTCCCCCAGTAATTTCCGTTACATATTTTTAAAGGCGTGCAATTCCCTCTAGTGGTTGTGACCGGAAAGTTATCAGCCGTCTGATCAAAGTGACAGTTGGAAGGAAATTCGAAGTTTGCCGGAATTTAACCGAAAAATTTTCACCGAATTGATATAGGTCCCCCCCCCCCATAGTGAATAGAGTTCATAATTTATACGGTCTGCCTCGATGCTTCTTCATAATATTATGTCTTTAAAATGTTATGAGTTACGAAATATAAAAACATCACTTTGTCCGTGTTTAGTTTAATTTATTTTTAACGATTTTTTTTCGTGTAACATATTTGGTCCTAAGCACAAAAGCATGGCGCGTAATTTAAAGTAAAACATGTTGGATTTTTATATTGTAAATTAATAAAAGATTTCCCAATCCATAAATTATTATTTTCCCCTCGATGAAAATTCTATGATGTTATTCCAACAAAATTTTACAAGAAAATATATGTCAAAGCATAATTTGTTTAAGCGTTTACTATAATTTTAATTATTTTCAACATGAAATTGACAAGCATGAAAGCACAGCGTGCGATTTTAAATAAAATATTAGATTTAAAAAAATTATTAAACCAATTTTTTCAACACTTATATTTTATTTAATTTATTTTAAAATATTTTCCTCTGTAGTGTATTCGATGATTAGCACGAAAGGGCGGCGTGCAAAGTTATGTAAAACAGTATTTTTAATATTCAATAAATCAATAAATTATTTGCCATCTGAAATAAGTAAATTTTATATTTTTATCTGACTGGCTTTATACAAAAAGGCTTCTGCTCTGATAATCAAAAACGTAAAGAAGAACTTATAAATCAATTCATTATTTTATCAGTTGAACAGTAATTTTATGCTTAACGACATTATTGACATTTTTATTGATGTTAAAATTATCTTTATTGCAGACGAGCTGAAAATGTACTGCATTATTCGGTCTGCTGATAATTGTACAGTTTTGCAATATAATGTTGAAAGAGTGTACATTTGGTGTGATATCAGTAGATTGAAGTTCAACATCATTTCTATGTTTAAAATATCTATACTTTATACTTATGCAATAAGCCATTCTTGGATTTTGCAGGTATCGCAAATTTGTGAACTGGGGATTTTGTTGATGCCCGATTGCCTTTTCTTGCCAATATCAATGGTGTATGTTATAACGTCACTAGAATGTTAACATTGTTGTATACTACATTTGTGCAGTCACAAATTTACTATTTGGTCCCCAAGATACGATTTTCATATCAAAACGATTTGACGAGTAAAGTATAAGTTTAAGATTTATTAACTTTAAATTAGGCATGCCAATTATTATTAACTTTAAATTAGGCATTCCAATTTAAAGTTTATTAACTTTAAATTTAAATTAGGCATTAACTCTAAATTAGGCATTCCAATTTAAGATTTATTAACTTTAAATTAGGCATTCCAATAATTTAAATTAATAGTAATTTTCTCCGAAAACCATTAAATATGTTACTACTGAATAACAGAATATTATGGAATGATTTACTTTTTTAATAATAATAAAAAAATAATAATTTACACCGTGCAATTTAGAAATCAGATTCTATTAAAGGGCGCTCTAGCTTGGGATACGAATCCACTATTATTGATAGATTGAAAATATTACAACATAAATATACGTAAGTTGAGTGAAATGTGCTTCATTAACAATATTTATAAAATATTCCTGAAAAACAATTTTTAATAATTCAACATAACCAAAAATAAAAGGACACATTAACAAAATAAAAAAATAATTATATTATTATAAGTAAGTATACGAGTCACAACTATTATATTATAAAAATTTAACAATATAAACAGTTGATCACATGATATGGGGCCGTCTCTAGTCAGCTGCATGCTCCTCACCACACCATGTGAAAATAAGAGTACAGTACAAATTCATCAACTCTACAACAAGTCTATTTTTATGTCTGTATAAATATAATATATTAGCCAATATTATATGTGAAGAAGCATTCTTTGCAAAAAATCCATTCTCTCCCAAAATATGCTGTCATAAAAAAAACTTTTAAATTGAATTAAAAATATATTTAAAAACTACACTCAAGTTGTTGATTTACTTATTATTAGTATCTTTTCGATTAATTTTAGTGGACCGTCTTACCACACTTCCTTTTTAGTTATTCTAAAACTTTTACGATTTCTTTCTTCACAATGCCTTTATTCCATTTAACGATGTCCTTACTTAATTTATCTTCTTAATCTACAATACCATATATTATATTAATGCATCTCGTTTTGTTTCTTCTTTATCAACTGTAAGACGATAGAACTTTTCTTAAACAATATGGTCTAAATCAGAGACTGGATCAACTTGTTATCATATCAAAAAACCTCAAACGTTTTTCTCTATTATCTAGAGCAGTGCTTTTCAATTTTTTGGTGTTCATAGATCTGTTTTCTTCTTCTTATTTTGTGATATTAAATAAAATTAATTTAAAAACGGAGAGAACGTAGTCCATATGCACATTATTTTTTGTGTATATGGAATGATTAAGAAACATAAAATAACATAAAAAAATTGAAAATAAATTATATTTACTATGTATGCATATGATATGTATAAAATATTTTATCTGTTTAGTAAATAATTGTTTTCTGTTTTTATTATGAGTTCAAATTTTGATACTTTTAAATTTTGAAGTTTGATTGACGGCTGTTTTCATTTGATTAGTTTTGTTTTTTATTTCGTTTAACTTTTTAATTGAAATTTGATTTTTTTTTTAAAGGTTGTAGCCGTTCAAAACTGACAAGTCAATCAATAAATATAAAATATACATAAGTAATTTTAAAAAGGGGTATAATTATAATTTTTTTACAATCAGCTTGCTTTTACTTCGTTAATTTGACTTATTTGAGTCCAACGGAAATATTCGGATAAAAATTTTCAAATAATTTTACTAACGAAATGTAAAACATTTTGAAATTTCAAATGAAATCTCATTTATAGCCCAGTGTCAATTGCCCTTATTTCTGAGGTGCAAGTAAATAAAATGTATATTTTTTTAATATAACTTTTATGGGTTATCACTGGCACTGGCAATAAAACAATTGTCTCTAGCAAAGGTGACTAACACGATGTTACTCGTATCATATTAGTAACCATTGTCAGTGACAATCGTTTGATGGGTTGCTGTCATGGTGTTGATCTTTATCTTACAAACCAATCACCGACGTTGTATTGTATTATTTTGCATTACACTTTTGTTGTATGCAGTACAACCTGATTGAATTATTGTCATGTGGTAATCTTTTCTAACCAATCAGAATTATGTTAAAGAGGTCTAGAGAGAAAAGCAGACAGAAATCGTTTTAAAAAATCTGGGTTCCAACGGGAATCGAACCCGCAACCCCCGGATTGATAACCAGCGTCTTACCAACCAAGCCACGAGGGTTGCCTAGTCGTCATATGAATGGTAATAATTTTACTAAATAATTTATTTTTTTAAATTATAATAATAAGTTCATATGGCACCGTTAAGGGAGCTGACTCATCTTAAGGGGGCTCTCACTTGAGGGTCGAGGCTACTATTGTTGATAGATTAAACCATAGGTTCTCAACGTGGGCGATAACGCCCCCTTTTGGGCATTTGAGACTTTCAGGGAGGCAGTAGAAGACCCAGAGAAAATTAGGGGGCGTTGAGATGGCACGGAGGGGCGTGGGCAGATTAAAAAAATATAGTATTAAAATACAAAAAAACACGCTAATCACATACTAACTTAAGTAAACTTTAATATTGGTTAATTTTTGTAAGTTTTGTAACTAAAAAGAGAAATTGGCTCCATGTTACTGAACGCGGTGACTTACGGTTGTTTTTAAGTAAAATCGAGCCTGATATTAACAAACTCCTTACAATGCATCAAATTCAACCTTCTCATTAGATTAGTTATAAATTCAATGTGTTTTGAATCTTAATAAAAATACTTTTCAATATAATTAAGTATGCGTTTTAATTGTTCTTATTGAAATAGTCTTCTTTAAGCTCAGAAATAGGATAGGGTCATATTCTATCTTACAACTATATTATATAATATTACACGTTTAAATGTAATCATGGCAATAGCTGTTTCAGATTCGCAAGTAAAAAAATTGGGGGGCTTTAGAAAAAAGAATATTTTCAAAGTGGGCGGTGGGCAAAATAAGGTTGAGAACCCATGGATTAAACTAACAAGTTGATTGATTATATGTGAAGAAACGTAGTGGCTGCGGCCATCAGATAAGGTACTTTACCGCATCTACATATGTTCTGAAAAACATATTTGGTTGGAATACCACAGAAAACTTACCAAGGGATGACGAACTGCAAATAAACCTTTGGAGATCTTCTGTTACGTCATAGTGAGATATTCAGCTTTGGTGTAGTACAGTGTATGTGCACATATGTAATGATCGTGTATATTCATGAATTTTGATAAGACCTTCCAAAAAGTTTTCTTCAAGTGCTTCTCAAAGGTGCATACGCCACCCCTATCAAATTGAAATATTACTTTAGTAATTGAACATAGTCCAAAAACAACGATTCATAATGCATGAAATATTACACACCAATAAAATGGCTGTCGCAACAAGAAAACAAGAGATATAAAAATCATCGAACAAAACCACTAAAGAAATTGACTTAAAATACAATGCAACTCAGTGTATAGCTTTAGGAACACCAACATGGCCATAAATTATAAGTTGTTATGTTAAATAAAAAAATACTCTTAAGATCTTCGTCTCTCGTATGATTGATATCTCACAGCTGGATGTTCTGGTTTTTCATCCATGATACAACCTTAAGAAAAGCCCAATGAATATTTTGTCCTCTCGGGAATGAATATATTGGACACTCTTCCGCATTGTGACTCTTCTGGGTTATTTTACATGACTAAAAAGGGAAATCAGTTAAACCTTACACATGTGTGTAGCTACAACTATGCTCACATCTAAGACGATTCAGAGTACATCACAATATTTGTAGAAACACCTGCTGGCTACGAACCTGCTTTGATACTTGGAAAAACACGTTATGATAACACACAAGGTGAATATTTACGATTAAAAATCGATCCCTTTGCTGTTGTCAGCTAGCAGTGGAGCTCAAATCCCTCTCAACTATACGTTGTTCTTCGATTAAGAAAGGTCGTCGAAATCTTAGATGAGTCAAACAAGGACAAGAACTATTTGGATCGTGTTTTACAAACAAGCAATTAATAAGTTGATTAAATGTTGCTGTAATCATATGGTAAAAATTTAATATTTTTTTCGATGTTTTAGTAATTAAGAAAATCTTTTAGCAATTTTAAAGATAAGCATAGTGGTTTACTCCAGCTGAATCTTTTTACAAGGTCCCGCGGGATTTCGCCCAAGAGTGCCCATAGAAATAACACGTACAAATCTGGCAACATTGAAAATACATTGGCCACGGAAAAAAGAATAGTCTTCTATTGTATGGCGCAAAATAAAAGGTCAGTTGATTGGGCTTAAGTAGCTGTTATTGTTCTCAAACTGGTTCGGGAATATGTGGGGAGAGCGATAAAAGAGAGAAATTTCGCAATGAAAACATAGCTTTTGTTTCCGAGTGGGTCAGGTCACATATACTATTTATCGACGGTAGTTTCTTGGTTCCGTTTACACTGTGATCGTACTCACAGTCTTTGTTTGAAGAATTCAGTTTTATTGGGGATATTTCTCGTGACTCGGTGATATTTTTTGGCCTAAAATGAAATATAACAAAGCCTATTTGCTACCTTTGTTCATGAATAAAATTTGTATAAACAGCGATTGTTGACGAAAGAAATTCTACAAAGAAATTAGTTGATTTGAAAGAAAAAATTATTTTGTATATTTTTATGATTTTTCATTATTTATGTGAACTACGTGTAATCTAAAGTTAATTTCTTTTAATTTTAACTGCAAATTTCAAATACCAAAGGGGAAGTTTACTTAGTCATTAAAAATGATGGCTCTGTAGCCTGGTTCGTAAGACACTCGTCTTTCAAACTGGCTGTTTGATTTCCGTTGGTATGTTTTTAGAAAATAAAATCTTATCTGATTTAAATTTAAGGGTTGTTTCATACAGTTTTTAATTTCTACACTGCAATAAGCTTTCAGGTTGTATATAACGAAATGGAAAACCAGTGAAAAACTGGGAATTCAACTCAAGACTTCTGAACGCAACGCAAGCATGTGTTAAACAATGACGCCGACATTTACTTTTTAAATGGAAATAAATATAAGAGCAATAAGAACATTTGAGATGAAAAATAATCTCAAGTAATGCAATAAACATATTTTATTCAATTTCATAATTCAAGTAAGACAGAAAACCGATATGTTATTTTCAATTGTCGATATGTTTCGTCTTACATTTTATCATTCAATGATGGTTTATAAGGATTGAACAGTACAATGTATCAAAGATGGGCTGATTGGTAGGAAGAAATTTTTATACAGCGACAAGCCCGCCAAATGTAAGATGTTTAACCATATACACAAAATAATTTTAAAAAATGTTTACTATTAGAGATTTTTTCATTACGAGCACGATCATGACAATAATCTTATTTTACAAATAAAATCATTCGATTACACAGATAAACAAAAGACAAATTATAAGGTCGACAAGTTACACCGGAATAAAGAATTTTCTAAAACCACCCCGAACGAGTTGAGTACTCAGAAATTAAAGAATATCTATTTTAATTAAATAAATTTTATCGTTCCTTCAAAAAGATGTTTAATTCTGTTAGTTTTCTTAATTAAAAAAATAATCAATCGACAAGAAGACGTATTAACATTATATTTTAGAATATTTCCCCGAAACACTTGAGATTCCACCATATTGTTTATATTCGTGCACACGTGTACATCCAATTTTCCAGCATACTACACCAAGGAGGAAGAGTACAGTATCAAACGATAAAGCAACGCTTCTTTTCCGACATAAATAATATATTCGGTTGCGAGCCTAACACTTAAGCCCTAATAAGGTAACTCATTCGAATTCCTGTCAACGCAAAGGCGGGTTTTCTCGTAAAAATAATGTTTGTCATAAAATTTTTGATTAGGTGTACACATCTCCTTTAGCGCTTCTAACATGAAAAGGGTTGTTCGTAAGATCTATCAGAGCTAATAACATGAATTTTGTTGATACATATTTTGGTTTTGCTAAGCTGTTATAAAAATAAATAAAGTAATAAAGAAAAAATATTTTAAAATTTGATTGTTAAGTTAAATTGCTCAAGTAATTACTGTTAATCACTGTTTAACAAAAAGATTGAAAGAGTGAAGTAGTAATTTCCATAACAATACACTAAAAAAAGAGAGTGACTGAATTTGAAACATGATATTAAACAAAATTATAGGATTTACTTCTTATAAGTTATTTATAAATTATTTGATGAAAATATTACTTGTGCAATAATTATTTTGTGTCTCAACATTAAATCATATATTTTCATAAATATTCCATTTCAAATTGTAATTTCAAAAATACAAGTAATACTATATTTTATCACAGTAACTTCTAACATAGGCTATTATCAGCTGTCTTTCTAGGTTCATTGCCCTTTCTGAGCTTCATACATTAAAAAAATACATAATGTCTAACGAATCCGAGCTGCAGCCGCGCGTTAGATTAAAAATTTATCTGAAAAAAAAATGTTGTTATGATTCAATGCAAACATTTTATAAATTGGAAAGATTTTCATTTAGCTTTTAAATTGATTGTTATTAACCATATCGTATTGTTACAATATTACTGTATTTTCAAAGAGAAATTTGGAATTGTTATCATATGCATAAAGCCCTTTACAGAGTAGACACGCGTTTTAGGAAGTTACAAAAGTCTTACATACTCGTATTTGTATTTTACTTGAACGCAGGATAAAACACAAAGTTTCAAGTATCCTTTATAACGGCGTCTGTACATAAATCTTAAACAAAGACTTTTATATATAAATGAAAATCGTCTGATATATTTCGTACTTTGTCTCGTTAAGTTTCATATATAAATACTTCAAATGTGTTTCTCAAATTGGAAACGTTGTAATTTATGTACTCCTGTGAAGCTTACACATTATATTCTCAGGGGGTTTTCTGAATTCAAAATATTCGAAAATGAGTAGAAATGTCGTTTGAGCTCCATTTCCTCGGAAGGTACTTTGTCTTGAAATTGACTGTCGGAATATATTTAATAGCTAAATTATTTCTCACGACACGTGCAATTCTAGTTTCGCGAGTTAAAGGAATCATCCCTAAGACGAAGTTTATTTCATATGGAGTATAAGAATTTTATTCAACGCCGTCGACGGTTGACGATTTTATGTGAAAAAGTTACGACTATACTTTGTAGGTATTTTGTGGACTCGTAAAAGAGGCGTATCATTTTCGACATTTCCCAGCTTAACATATTTTGTCAGGTGTTCCGAGCTGAGATGAGAAAAAAATAAGGTGAAACGAAGAGCAGGACTTAACAAGATGCGTTAATATTTGAAGAGGTGTTTAATTACTTCGTTTTATGAGACCAGCTGAGGGAGTGATAAAATGTTTAAGGGATTCTGAGCTACGAATAATTAAGCGAATCATTTTTGACGGCAGCATTTTCTTTTAATTTTAAAACCTCCGAACTTCAAGAAGTGGAAGCTTAAACATTTTCAAATTATGTTTTTTATGTCTTAGAATTTAAGTCTCAAAACTATTGAAATAATTATGATGGAATTCTTAGTTGGTTTTCCAGTACCATAAAATCACAGTTTACGTTGGCTGTATAATTTTGATTATGAAAATATAAATACATTTGTTATTTTAGTAGGTAAGTAAACCGTAATTTATTTTTCTGTGAAGCGTTTTCATCAAAATAATGATACAAATAAAAAAAATACGACCAATAAATATTTCTGTGATAGTGAACAAAAAAAATTACATTGAATTTTTTAAATAAATAAAAAGGACTATACCATATATATGATAGCTCCATTTAGAGAACAGATTTTCCTGAAGGGCGTAGATTGTTTTTTATATATAACTCGGGATTTAACCCCACTTATACAAAACCTTACACTTGAGCGTAAGGATGGCGCCGGCTATTATATTAGGATCTTCCGCATTTCTTCATATGTTAAGAAATACGAAGAGAAGACGAACTACCAAAAAAACCTAGTAGATCTTCTGATATGTGGTGTGAACACATCCGGCTTTAGGTGGAGTGTAATGTGGAGTACAAATAACAATATGCTTTCGTATTTAAAAATATTAAACTCAAATTAAAATTTCTACTCATTGCTATGAAATAAGTAGTTGATAATTTTTTAATTGATTTATCATCCGATCTTTTTATCTATTATTTTTTTCGAATGCGAAAAATGTTTTTAATTTTTTCAGTTACTTAAACCAAATTAGGTATCTGTTATTTTTACTGATAAATTAATGCTTGACATTGTAACAATCTGTTCTCATTAATTTGAATGCACAACATTGATATCATTATTTTTTAAACTATGTTCATTTAAAGGATACTTTTAGATAACTCGCTCAGATAATACAAATGTATTGTATTTTTCTATATTTTTTTCAAGATGAGATAAATAAAAAATAATAATACCTGTCTATTTTCACCGTCATTCAGTAAACATCCCTCGTAAATTTTCAATTCATCTCCAAATATGATTCCATTTGATTGTGATCAAATAAATGTGCTCATTTCAAAATAAAATACTATCATATTTATTTAACCTTCCAAATGGGAAAAAATGAGCCTTTCCTTCGGAGACAAAAGTGATCAATAATCCAAGGAGTTCATATTGGCTGAACCGGTAGTTAAATAAATAACTGAAATCGATATCCACTCAGGCTGAATAGCAACCTTCAATAATGAAACATCCAGGAGTCGTGAGTCGTGAATCAGGAGCTCTTATTCGAATCCTTGTGTATTATTTACGGAAGAAAGCTCATAGGTATCTTTGGCTGTGTGCTAGAGAGCTCATTACGATTTCACGGTTTCATACTTTTCGAACTTAGTTGAAATGAAATATGTTGCTGCCCACTTAGGGCGAATTTCATTAGCGCCAATCAGATATACATATACGTTTTTAATGTAAAATATTATCGACGGTTGTAATATTTTAGTGATGTGTACTGAACGAGTTTATTACATACACACGGTCTGTCCAACGGGAAAGGTGACTGATTTAAATTTTGCGTCACCACCAGCGCTATCTGTGGATGAATAAATGAGTTCAATAGTGATACATTTCGACTATCTTCCGTAAAAGTTTCAAAGCGCTGGCATTGCTGGTACATTCGTTATGAAGTAACTATTAACAGTACCTTCTGAGTCTTGATCGGAAAGGGAACAATAGAGCAACGTACCAACATTAAATTTATTTTGTTTTAAATTGGATAAAAATGCCACAGAAACTTTTGAAATGATTCAAACTGTATATGGTAATGAAGCAATGAGTCGTAAGAACGTTTTTAAGTGGAATGTAAAATTTCGTGATGGTAGAGAGAGCATTGAAGATGATCCACGGTCTGGACCATCATTGCCAGTTCGAATAAAGAAAATGATCAAAAAGTGGCCGAAATTCTTTAACATTATCATTGTGCATCTGCTAAGCTCATCGAGGAGCTCACTAGAGTTCCTAAATCCACTGTCCAGCTTGTTTTAACGGATTATTTGGCCAAACGAAAGGTCACAAACTGACTGATGATCAATCAGTTTGCAGAGTGGAGCACTGCACATACATGAAAAGAGTGGCTGATATGGATCCAGACTTCATGTCAAGCATTGTTCAGGTGATGAAATATGGTACTTTCAGTATGAGTGACTTACAAAGCGCCAGAGCTCGGAATAGAAGGGTCCACGATCTCCGAAACCGAAAAAAGTTCGGATGCCGAATAGCCGAATCCAGACTGCTCACCGTTTCATTTGATTCCAAAGGAATTATCCATAGTGAATTTACGCCAGAAGGTCAAATGATGAACGTCAATGTTAACTTGGGTGTTTTGAATCCTTTATGGGCCAGACTTGTTCGAGTTCAACCCAAATACTGGGAACAAGGGTATGGTCTTTGTTGCGCTTAATGCACCGGCGCACAAAAGTAAGATTGTACACGACTTTTTGAACAAAAAATTATCGATCGTCCTCGGAATTCGCCTGATTTGACCCCATGTGATTTCTGGCTACTTCAGACATCCAGAAGGTTTCGACTGCAATTTTGGAGGCAACTCCGAAGAATGAATTTTAGGAGTGCTTCAGAAAATTTTAAAACCGCTTCCAGTATTGTATTGACTCACAAGGAGGGTATTTTGAATAAAAGTTAATGTAAATATAAAATAAACAATGTCTTGTAACATATTTCATTTCACGTCAGTCACCTTTCGCATTGGACAGATGGTGTATCTAAATAACACCAGTAAAACTCCAATATACGTATGCTTTCATGCAAATACATCTGGTGGATTTATTGCTTCAAAGCATTTTTTCCCAACCAGATTTTGTTTCATTATTATTATTGATATCCATGACCGTGACATAACATAGTGTATGAAAATAATATTTGAAAAATAAAACTTATAAAATTTCAAAGAAAGAAACGCCTTTCGGAAAGTAGGGATATGGATGAAAATTGCATGGTAGTTAAGGAATAATAATATTTTGAGACAAATAATGCAAGTTTCTCTTTTATAACATATGATCGAACCGGGAAGATAATTCCAAAGTCGAGCCGAGTGAACCGCAAAAGATAGTGTATGTGATGTGTTGGTATACCAAGGAATCTGCAGTCACCAGATCGGAGTGACATACCATGCTTAGTGAGAGCTTTTTTTCATGCAGATACTGAGAACAGCTTACTCCAAAGAAGTTGACAGAACGTGGAGATTTTTAAGCTGTTGTACTCGTATTTAAAGTCATTGGATTCTGGCACAATATTTTGTTCGTGATAATATTTTTATAGATAAAAATAAACCGAATACAATTTTTAGAGTATTTACAGTCTTTCCAAACACTCCTCGTAGTAAAAAAATATCCTCGTAGTCAATTAAGGCGAAGATGGGACTTAAGAATGACAAGATTTTGCTTTGAATAAGGAGGAAAATGCGAAATTTGTCGAAATAATAGAGACAAATGCAAAGATTTTGCGTCTCAATTCGAATATATGATTGCAGGTACTAAAAAAATCAAAGACAAAGAATCCTACATTCTTAATATATCGGGATATGGAATAACTAATCCATAAATTACAAATTAAGATAAATATTTTCAGTACCATTTATTTTTTTCTAATTTCGAATCATATACTAGTTAAAATCTTTATTTAAGTGGTCTGGATGGTAAGATGATTGTTTACCAAGTCAAACCCTCGAATGTAAGATGACCACCTTTCTCAATGGTCAGATGTATGTTTATAAACTTTCAAGTTCAGTTAATCGACATAAAACATTCATTTTATCAAATTTATGTTGATAATAATATTATCAGTTACACATTCAAATCTTCTGTATTCTTATATTATTTTTTTATGATTATAGTTTACAAATAAAGTTTAACAATTATTGATCAAAACAGACATAGTATTTATAATTGAATATAACTTAAATTCATAAAACTTGATGCAGAAAAATCTCGGGTCATAACATAGACCGTTGCCCACTCACAGGCAGATAAAATTACTGTGTACCAACTTTCTCTTCTTATCAACTGTATGAAGACTAATAAAGGATTAATTAAAACTTGATTTCCCATTGCGAGAGCTTATCCCCTACGGAGTTGAGACTATGACACTTTTGCACCCTCGCCTCGTATCATGGAGTCGTACCACTGAATTTCAGTGCCTTGTTACGCCTGTCTCACTTTGTCTATCGCAATGAAAATGTATTTTTATATACTTTTCTTCCCAGTGATAAATAGTCTTTTTATAAAACCACTGTACCTATTCAGTGAGTAGATATTACTATGAGAGTGGGAGCCACTTCACTCTGCCGTTATTCTTTGTACTTTTTCCTCCAACAGAGCCGATGGTGCAGTTCCCTTCACAAATCCACCCCCTTTTTCTCGTATAGAAAAGAGATGGAGACTGCTGAGATTGGTGAATTGATATAATGTTTTATATGCCTTTTCACCTTAGCTTTTACCATTGCGTGTGATGCTTTTTGATCTTAATGCCTTCATATTTTCTGAGAAAGCTCAAGCTCAGCAAGAAATATGAGAAAATATTAATATAGAAGAAAAGATTTATATTTGATTTTAACATTTACGAATGAAACGATTTATAACTGAATTTTTTAGATGTTACTATGAATCCACATCTTGTAAGTTTCTCGTCAGATTCGTAGTAAAGTACATTTATCATAAGCGTATCTTTTTATATCAAAATAAATAGAAACAAATGTTTCCAAGAGTAAACATTACTTATCAATTTTTTTAATCGTTCGAAATGAAAGAAATTGTATATACAAGTAACCGTATGAAGATAAATTTTTAACATATATTGCCCATAGAGAAAAATGTATCAGCCTTTTTAACATATATTGACCATAGTAAAAAATACAAAGTTTAAGTTGATTATTTTGGATACCCTGATTGAATTGTTATCAATTTAAAAAAAAATCTTTAATTATAAACTAATATCTTATAAAAAAATAATCATCAGCTTCGGCTCTACATATTTTTAAGAAGAATAAAATCATTTTATAGGCTTTCAAATATTAAATATTATAGATGGATTAAAAATAAAAACAATAACGTACAAAACAAAAACTTTTCCAACTCTTATCTATCTCAATGCATAAACAAAACGGTTCGTTATTATTTAAAACAAAACTTAGAAGTCGAGTTTAAAAGAAAGTTAAAAGTTTATGAAGATTTCGGTGTTCAAAAAATTCGCAAATATTTATAAAAATGACATATTAGTAATAAAAAGTGCACTTTTATATGTATAACATACGAGTACATGTACCTTTTGGCTTATGGTTTGATGCACAGTAACGCCAGACATTAGAACGTTGTGCGTGTCCGTTTTCTGTAACGGTCAAGCAATGACGTAATTATTGACAAACCAATAGTGCGCTTTTCCAATCTCTCTCATAAATCTACAAAATAAACGTAATAATACTGCGCATATTTTCTGACACTCTGTGTCAACTAGTGAAGATGAAGTGCTAAAAGTGTTCATTCGTTATAATTTATTCTGATATTAACTTCATGGTGTGAAATGCTCAGGGTGCCTTTTTTAATTTTAAGAGGAAGCATGGATCAGACTATTTCTTAGCGTATGATTATTGAAAAATATATGACAAAAAAATTAAAGGTTTATTTTGCGTTTGTGGACTAACCGCGTAAGAAGAGATAAGTTATGGAAAATATCGAAAAAATATAGTGCCGTATGTAAATTTACACGCGTTATTGCATCATTGTATCTTGAAAGTAGAGCATATATTAGAGTAAACGGTTTCTTGAGTGGTGGTTTAATATTTCAAAAGGGTTAAAGCAAGGGTGGGTTATTTCACGCTGGTTGTTTAATATTTATATAAATTCATGTGTGAATGAACTAGAAAGGTCCATGGATGGCATACAAATGTCGAGCTAGAATGTCTGCGGAAAATGAAGATGAATTACAGAGCATGATAAGCAAATTGTATGACAGATGTTAAGGGAAAGGAAAGATCTAAGAATGGATGTTGCGAAGCCCAAAGTCGTGGTGATAGAAACGAGTGAAAGGAAAAATAAATGCGATATGAGGAATGAAAAATTAAAGCAATTCGAAGAATTTTACTCTAAAAGTAGTGTTTTCTCAAAGAAAAGTGTCAAAATCCTAACATATGATAGTCCACATTTTTTTAGACAATCTTTAATATATGGGATTGAAACTTTTATATAGAAGTATACACGGGGTTACAGTGTACGATAAAATACGAAATTAAATGATCAAAGATGAACGTGAACTTAAGAAAAATAAAAGCAATCTATGATACTCGCAGTTTGAGTACGTGAAATGGACGAATGAAGAAATACCAACAAAAAAAAACGAATATATGGTACAAATGTGAGTGGAAGGCGTGGTAGATCAAGTGTCAACATATAATATCTAGAAAAAAAGGAAATATAAAACCTCAGAGAAATCGGAGGACTTGTCTGAGAAGATGTGTAAGAAGTCGCGATGGTATGTATGTTCGTATTAAATTCATACATTTTAATATAATTACA
The DNA here is from genome assembly GCA_949825065.1 of Odontocerum albicorne. Taxonomy (NCBI): domain Eukaryota; kingdom Metazoa; phylum Arthropoda; class Insecta; order Trichoptera; family Odontoceridae; genus Odontocerum; species Odontocerum albicorne. Next base: position 21,275,000 of record OX463844.1, read on the forward strand.
TAGTAATTTTTCATTTGAAGCGTTTCTTAAATAAAAAAACATTAAACTCAAAAGAGTGATCACACTTTCTATTTAAATTGAATGCAAGTCCATGAAAAAAATATATTACGTTTAACTCAGGATAAACTTATACTTTTTGCTTCATTTAATTTTTTGACTGTATTTAATGATAAGTTACATTGCATGTTTTTAATTCTATTTTTTTTCTTCGCCTTTTGACAAAGGAAATCACTTCATCAAATTATCATTTTTAAATCCGAAATATTAAAAATTGAACCATGAATGAAGTCACTGTGAGTAAAAGTATCTCAAAGAGGGCAACGCGGTTAACATGAAAGAAACGCATTGTATCTCGAGGCAACCCCCGCGAAACCCCGACAGAAAATATGAAAATATTAAAGCAATCCACTTTACAAGATATTTAAACACTACCATAGTGGTCTCAGAACTAAAATTAAGATAAAAATATTCTAACGAATTTGAATATCTAAATTTATGAAATTCTGTTATGTACAAGTATGTTTACATTCATATTTATTTTTCTTCTAGCATTAACAGATAAAAAAAGATTTCACATATATCTTAGCAATTTCATTTTACCGTAACTAAATAAAGCTTCTTTTTGTGAATTATTTCGTTTTTGTAAATAAACGTTTTTATATTTTTGTATGTTAAGATTTTCACTTAAAGCCGAATGTGTTACTATCATATGTCGGAAATCATCGCTTTGTAAGTTTTCTTACTAAATATGTTTTTCTTAACATATGCAGATGCGAGAAAGTAAACAATCTAATGGACGTAGCCACCACTTTCCTACAGGACTGATTTTTTCATTTTTTGTCATATTTTTAATCTGTTTATTGAAATAAATTATTCCAATTATTGATTTTCATACACATTAATTAAGGACGTTTTTTATTTAGATTTTCATATATATTGGATCAACAACTTATTAAATTAATAACGCATAATTTTATTTTGCTATTATCGTATAAATGTACACGTTACATATATACAAAATAATATCAAATTCACATTGAAAAGATTCAAAACCTTTAAGATGTTTGGGTAAACATTCAAGGTTAAACTGAATTATATTATTTCATACAACATTTTACTATAAACTACACATTTCTGGGCTCCGATACTGTTTTATTTAATATAATGAAGTAATTTTTTTTTATTCAACTTAAAGGAAATGAATAGTATTTTATTGGTCAGTATTTTTTCATGTGTACTTCCATATTTTGTTTGAAATATAACATAATATGTCGGTCAAAACCAAACCAGTTGTCAGGCAATTGAAGCAATAGAACAATAAATCTCTTCAAGACATAGTTAGCATTTGATCGAAGCATCTGTAGCCAGCATAATGTTATAATTGTAGGGTCGGAAGCTGGGACGTGATAAAAATCACACCGGCTCGGCTGTGTAAAATGTTATGGTTTAGGTACATTTATCCCGGAACGATAGTTATCTTGGGACGCCTACTCTGGGTCTATTTCCATTTCAGTTGCCAACAATGGCTTAATGAAAGATTCCTATGTTTGCTTGTTAGTTTATGCTGAAAGCTCAACATTATGGTCTGTTATTGTAGGGTGCTTGGAAATAATTATATTCAATTAAGAATTTGTGATTATTAAATATTCTTAATTTTTTAATGTAAAAATATATATTTTTTCAAAAGGATTAGAATTTTTATTCGCGAGTTCCCTGGTATCGAAAGGAATAAAAAAAACTGTTTTTATTCTATTTATTACAAAGAATCTCTATGTCACATGTTTTAACATGGTGGTCACATGTTTTAACATGTTTTAACATTTTCAGCAGGCATACCAAATATCAGAAAGTATTTCTCTACTTAAAAAATATTATTTATAAAGTGTAAACATGTCGTTTAAAAAAATCAAATAAGAGAAAAGCGACTTGGTATCATGGTGTAAATAATAAAAGAAGTTTGTATTAATTCTTTTAAACTTCGAGAGTAAAAAAATCTGGTGCAAAATAAAATTAATCGTAATATTAAAAACATATCACAACGCTTACTTTTTCTTGAAATATGAGTTTGTTCCATATTAATGAAACCACGTACCACTAAAAATAAAAGGATATTTAAATTAATAAGGTTTTGAAATTATCCTGTATTGTTTCACTTTTTATTTCGATTTTTATGAATAAAAATGTATAATTTCACACAATTCATAAATATATTAAAATTCTTAATATTTCTTTGAATTAAAGTTGAAAGTTTTAACCAGGTTTCAAATATTCTTACCATAAACGAAACACAATATTCCAAATGAAAAATGAGGCTTTTACCCCAATCTCATTCAACGGCAGAAATTTTAAATTTCCTAACTCTTTGAAAATTTAAAATAAAAGTAATTTTTTACTTCCAAATTTTCCATTTCATATAACAAAAAAAGAAATGACAAAGTTTAAGTAAGAAAAGCATAAGTTTTTCATTGATATCATTATCCCTCATATGAGATATTTTTCAAAACTTGAGCGGAACAAACTCCTTGAAATTTATTCCCGTCGGAGAACAAATAATATATGAAGTAAGTTTCCAGTCACCATGTGTGAGCATTCATGTAAATTCTGAAGGAAAACAATGGAGCTGTTTCCATCCCTTTCGCCTACCACCCTCGACTCCCATTCCACAGTGATTCACGTCTGTCTGTAGAAGAACAATAATTAGAACTGGTAGAGTTTTACTAAACGTTCTTCGTAAAACCACCTCATTCCACATTTAATCAGAACTAGCCTTTACACTAAGTCTGTTTTTGCTTTCTGGTCGCTATTTTATCACAGTTTGCTCATTTTATGCTCGAGTTGTTTCACAGGAAGTAATTACTAAATTAATATACATTATTAAGGATGCTTATATTATGTAAGTGAATGTAAGGCTATTGTTAAAATGTAATCGTTTTATTTTTGTATATATAGTAGAAAGTATTGTTCTTGGATTTTGTCGTTTTTGAGACAATCGTTAAAACTTTTTTACCCAAGTCTACAAATAGCATTACTATTGTATTGACTCATGGTTAGCTGATACATTTTAAATTCACGGTTCCTTGGTTTAGTTCCTCACATATTTTATTGTATTTTCAGACATTTTATATTATGGTATTGTACTTGTGCTCAACAGTTGCCTAACACAAATTCTGGGACCTTTATATATTTTATAAAATATTTCTAAAAAGCTTTTTTTTTCATTTATTAATTAATATATAATTTACCGAATACCGTTGTTTAAAACTTTTTTGATTTTTCAATTAAGTTTTTCAAATCTGATCAACTTGTCAATTTCTTTAATTGGAATATAAATTCTTAGATTTTTTAAATTGATTAATAAGTCTCCTACAAATCCAGAAATCAAAGATTTTTTAAATTGTGAAAAGTGAAATTCTTCTGTTAACGATTCTTAGCCAAATTAGTTTTCATTTAACTTAGAAAAGTATATAATCATATTTGAACTATGTCTAATATGCAATTTATGACTTCCTAATGCTAGAAATGTTTGAATATTCGAAACTTCATAACATAAGTCACTGAGCGTCCTGTCTTGGAGAAAGATTTGAACATATGAAAATTTCTGCAGGACGATATGAAAATTTGACCCTTTTAACGATATGAAAATTTCTGCAGGACGAAAACTATGTTTTTGTAAAGAATACACCCAATTTTTATAAGGAAGCATATTTTGCGTATTCAGGGTGAAAAATAAGTTATGTTATGATTTTTCATAAAACTTGATAGGAATATTAGTCACGAAGAATATTACGTCAACACATTATTTTATCTTCATAGATAGAATTTTCAACATCAATATGTTATCTTCATAGATAGAAGTTTCAACATCAATATGTTATCTTCATCGAATTTTAATATAAAACAATAAGATTTTTTTAATTTGCGTAAACTTTACTTAACTTTCAGTCTTCATAACACTAATTTTATTAGAAGTTTGAAACAAGCATGAATTTGATGAATAATTATTCTTTTTGTTAATGCCCCTGACGTTTTTTACACTAGCACGACTCGGAATGGAAGCGAATGGGGATAATTGGCCCGGTGGGCGTACCTCAGATAAACGCCGCCTCAGGAAAGGGGACCTCAGCCCCATTATTTTGAATAATGCCCCAGTTCCAAAATCGGCGATCCAATGCTCCTAGCAGGGAGATTTCAGAGGTCTTCTCTAGCTATTTATGCTGCCCGGATGGCAGTTTGGAGGAAGACAGGAATTTCTGGAATTATCCGTATGGCGTATCGGTCCGAAACCACCATCTTCATAATAATTGTCATGCCCTTATATTTACGACATTGAGGTAGTTGCGGTTTCGACTTCGTGGATCAATTAATAATATCTATAATTTCAATGTCCGTTTTGAAATTGAATTTCATATTTGATTAAAATCTTAGACTAATAACAGTTACGGAGAATTTCAAATGATTTTTATTTTTATTCAAATTCGTTTTACAAACTTGAAAAATCATCTAATAGATGTTGATATCTGTCATTTTGCACACTTTTCTTATAATAAAAAACATTGTTTTTTAATTGCATTCATTATTAATTCAAGTAAGTCGTGTAAGGTATATTATTATATTTAAGGTCACCGTTTACCAGTGTATTGTTGAATCAGATATGAAAAACGTGGGCTGTCGACAAAAATATAGGTTGTGTTGATTGCCAGTCAGGAAGTTGTAAGTCACATGCCCGATAGCGCCCAGATTTGTTTCAAAAGGACTCTATTCTGCTTTTAACTCAAGGCATATTTGGCATCTGTTCGGCTTGAAGATATTGCCGAATGGTAATGAGCCCGCTTGTTTGTAACGTGTACAACGAAAGTGTGACATAATACATTTTAGATCTTCTTGTCTTTCTTCCATTTCTTCTATGTGCCCTAAAAGGAATGCGTACTTTAATGGAAGATAAACACGAATCGTTGACTAAACACGAATCGAAAAGCGAGTGACTTTGAAATCATGAAGTTTGATACTCGTGAAATTTATATATTTATCAAACGGGATTCCATAAATTTGAGTTTTTAAGCTTGATTTTATAATAATACTTAACGGGTCATGTAATAACAAGGTGCCGCGCCGCGTCAAGACGCGATACTTTATTATTACATGCGCAAGCGCTGAGCCGAAGGTCTTCTGCTGAACACAGGGAGTGGGCGATAAAGTGTAGTGCTGCTGTTTGTGTATCATTTGATATACTAATTTATAATGTTTATAATGCATATTATGTCATACTTTAATTTGAATTTGGCGCGATTTTTGAACCGTCTAACCTAAAACCGTTTATTTGCAGCTGCCAGTGGGCGATGACGAGTATTATTGTTATTTGTATATACTTTTATACTACTCATTTATAGTGTTTGCAAAGGTCACATTTTAATTTGGGAATTTGAATTTGGCGTCATTTTCGAACCGTCTAACCTAAAATCGTTTATTTGCAGCTGCCAGTGGGCGATAACGAGTAGTATTGTTATTTGTATGTCATTTTGTACTACCCATTTATATTGTATGTAAAGGTCCCATTTTAATTTGAGAATTTGAATTTGGTGCCATTTTCGAACCGTCTAACCTAAAATCGTTTATTTGCAGCGGCCAGTGGGCGATATAGTATTGTGTTGTTATTTGTGTATCATTCTATACTACTCATTTATATTGTATGTAAAGGTCCCATTTTAATTTGGGAATTTGAATTTGGTGCCATTTTCGAACCGTCTAACCTAAAGTCGTTCATGGGCAGCTGCCATCTCGAGACTAGGCAAATTTTTCACACGACGCACAGTTTTCGGATTGACCAATCTAGAGGGACAAAATCCTAAAAATGAAAATCAATACTTCACATAAAAAATGGCGTTTTAGTGTGTCAAACAAACCTATTGATAAGATGCAATTGCCAGATTTTTCAAGAAACCCTTATTTTATTTTTTATGACGGAACAAAGTGACGCTTTGTGTCGCAGGTATAAAATATTTCTAGTAGAACATTTATGACTTCCGAAGTTTGTGCATGTTAACAGGGTTTTAAAAAAATATTGAACATAATTTTCGTGATGGCATCGTGTTTTACAGGTATTTATTCATTTATTTATGTCATAATTATATTAATTTATTTATACTATAGATTATTTTTATAACAATAACAAATTCATGAAATTTCATCCTATGCATTTTATTGAATTCAAAGTTTAATAAGATGTAAGGCTGTGTGCAATATGTCGCAGGCAGAAGCGGCTGGCTCATTAGTGCTCTCGTGCGCCAAACTACTGAATTTATATAACAATAAACGCCTAAAGAAGTAGAGCCCAAATATATATTATCATAATATTTATGAAAAATAATATATATTTATGTCGACATGGCTCACTACAATATGCAACTCGATTTGTTAGAGCTCATTTTTTGTATACATGTGTTTTGCATCTGGACACAATCTGCGAGCATGTTGGAGTAGGTACTCGCTCTGCGTGCGTTTTTGAACGAGCCCCAAAAATTATACAATTCCCTTGAGATTAAAAGAGAACAGAAAATTTTGAGATAGCTATATTTGAATAGGGATTTCTAGGAATTCTTAGTGTTTGTAGTGCGCGCACGAAATATCCGAGTGCTCCCGGAAACACCCGAATGGCGCGTATGACAGTTCTTTGGGATAGTAATACATCAATTTAAAGTTTTTTTTAAATATGACCACCGCAGAGAAGGGATGATTTGTTCCTAGCGTTTAAACTGGGGCGTCTTTTTAGTAGATATATCTTTGCGAGTATACTCGTATGTTGTTTTGTTTAGTGTTCTTCCTTTATTGTTTTGTTTAGTTAACTTGTAATAAATTTCGTTTTCGATTTTAATGATATTTTTGCAGTTTCGTCACGTGGCTGAACGCTTTTCTAACTATCTATATAATATTACGAGCCATTTGTAGGATAAACATAACTATTTCGATTATTTATTGTCTTTGTTTGCGTAAATTTTTCCAAAAAATTCTGCCACACTGATATTTTATTCAAACAATTGCAATTTAAGAATTAAGATCCCGTTATAATGCGTAACAATATCAGTGAGTTTTCTTGGACCACCGACTAAACGACTAAACGTTTGTGTGAAATGAAACAACGTTTTGCATTCAGTAATCACCTAACTGCAGCAACATTATTCCATAGCGAAAAAATTACTGAGTATAGGTCGAAATTGCCCGAACATAATTTTATTTTGATGGTAAAAACATACGATTTTTTAAATATAGTTCAATTCAAAGGTGAACTCAGTGCAATTTATGCTCGCGATGATTTTGCCAATTCTGAGGGCGCTTTGTCTATTTTACAACTTTTTTATAATACTGGTTTAATAGAAGATTTTTCTCAGATTGTAAAGTTACTTAAACTCGTATGCACTATTCCAATGACTTATGTTCTCAGTGAAAGGTGTTTCTCTACGTAAAAAAGGATAAAATCATTTTTGAGAAATACAATGAGCCAGGACAGGACAGACTGAACGCTTTATCAATATTAAGCATCGGAAAAGAGCTAATTCAGTCTATACCTGATTTTAATAAGATTCATTGGGTCTTCGCTAAACAAAAAGAGCGGAGAATAGAACTTCTTTATAAATAGGTATGTAATTTTTTTTTCTTTATATTATTTGGTATTTGGATACCTACTCTGGTGAACCCCCAATTATTTGGTCCACCGGCCGCCACTGGTCGCAGGGCTATGAAACGAAGTTTAAAAAATAGTCTTATATATTCTTTAAATAAAAAATATCACAATTTACCGTGATTTTGTGCGATTTATTAAATATATATATTTTTTTGTTATAGGGACCAGACTTACGAGAATTAGTATTTTTGAAGTATAGCGTTCTAGCCCATCGAAACACCGCATTCAGCGTGTTTATGATTTTGTAAAAAGGGGTTACAATATTCAAGATGATAAAGAAGCAGAAGCTATAACATTAAAAGTTTTTGTAAAAACCGAATATGAGAAAATTCGTCGAAAATGGGTACAAAAACAAAGACGTTTGAATTTGTTTTTAAAACTCTACCAACTTAGGTTTTGTGAAGATTTAGATTTTTCTTCTCCAATGCAGACATTAATAAGGCAGGTCATACAGTTAAAATATTTCGAGAATGTTCATCCGAATCAAAAAGGAGAAAAGTGCGTGATTTGGTTACCAGCTACGAGAAGGAAGAATTGACATATGAAGCTGCAGTTAGTGTTCGAGTCAGTAGTAGACGTGATGGGGCAAATTCAATACAAGAAATGTTGACTGCATCACCAAGAAGAGCAACGAGTTATAAAAAGACAAAGAAACAAATTTTAACAACTCCAATACAAAATCCTTATTGCCCAGAAGAAGCTTTAGCATTGTTCAATGCAAAAAAAATTACTGTAATAGTATAAAAATATAAGCATAAAAATATCCAACAGGAAGCTTCTGAAAGAGGTTTCAATTTATATTCATCATATGATCGGGTTTTAGAAGAGAAAAAACAATTGTTATCCAGAAGTAGAGAGCATAATTGTAACAGATATTTTGAACAGCAAAATTTGAAAATTACGTTAAAGAAACAAAAATGTTATAGATATCATTATACTCGTGGTACAATATGCCTGCAGCCTTGCACAAAATATTGACGCACGGTGCTGATATCATCGATTCTTCTTTGATTCCTATTGGACAAATGTCTGAAGAGGCATCAGATGCCAAAAATAAAGAAATTAGAAAAATTAGCAACATAACACTTTAAAAACTTCGCGTGTTAGGACAAATTACGATTTATTTAAATATTTATTAGTTTCTTCTGATCCGTAACATATATAAGTCTTCTAAGAAAATTACCCAAAAAAGTTAAACACGTGTATGAAAGCGATTTTCCAATGCTATTAAAAAAAAGTTATTTTTGTATATTTTTTTCAAAGTTATAAATATTAAGTTTTTAATGTTCTTAAATTTGTCTTATTCTCAATGTATTTTGGTGTATTTGATAAATTAAAAACCTATTATTAAATTAAAAACCATTTGTTTATATTTTCTAAGCTTCTAGTTATTAAAATGTAACATAAAAATATCAAATTACTGTACATGAAAAATAATTTTGTCCCTCTAGATTGGCCAATCCGAATACTGTGCGACGTTTCAAAATGGAAGAACCTATAAAAATCTTGTAAACAATTTAAGTTTTTTTTGTTACCTTGTTAATACGATTCGAAATCTTTGCACTGTTTTGGTTTGTCATCATGTGCCAAAATGACGCCGCAGATTACAACTTATCCAGTGCGGTTATTGATACAACGACGGTAGTGCATGGTCGTAGTGATCGTTCAATGAAAATGTTGCTAAAGTGTCAATACACTGAAAATTCAAGAACCTTAATTCGTCACTGTAGGGCATTTTCAGAAGCTTCATATATAAAAATCAGTTGACTCCAAAACATAAGCTTGCAGTAAAGACAACGCCGAGTGTTGGCTAGTTGGATCTTAGATCACACTGCAGGTGATGATTTTGTGACAAATCTATCTTCAGCAACGAAGCCCATTTCCACCTCAGCGGATATATCAATTAGCAAAATTGTCATGTTAATAAAAGTAAAAAATCTCGAGTAAATAAAGAACAATCAAAAGATCTAAGCCGGGCTATAGCAAAGTGTGGTTTTTGGGCTGGACACGTTATTGAGCTATTCTTGTTTAAAAACGAGGATGGCGAAATAGCGATCTATGGCAAACGCTATAGCAACATACTAACAAATTTTTTATAGCTCCAATTGAAGGATATAAACCTCGAAAATACTTTCTTCTAGCAAGAAGGTTAGATAAATAACAGCTTCATTGCTAAGAAAATTTCCTAGCTGGGTCATTTCCCAACATGTTAAAATCAATTGGGTCACGATATCGTGGGACCTAACTTTAGACGTTTTCCTTTAGGGCTTTGAAAAGTAACAATTCTCAGCCGATCGACGAGCTCAAGAACAGCATTATTCGAGTATTAATGAAATGAATCCGCAATTGTGGTCATCTGTAGAAACAACCGAAGGACATTTGGCAGGTATTTTAATTCAGATATAATTCCCATGCATTAAAGATATAATTAACAAACTAAATTTTTGTTTTAATAGTTTTTTTTAATGAAATTTCAATTTCAAAATGAAACACTCTTTATGCGCACTCATACCTACACACACGATACATTTTTAAACACATTCCGAATTGACCAACTGTTATGAAATAAGCAGTGCTTATAATCATTTTTAAAGAACACACACACATGCTTACACGTTACAATCATAGACATTTATACAATTAGCGCATTTAAACACAGAACAGATTGACCAAATGTTATATTAGCATTGTTTGAAATCAATTTATAAACACGCAGGTATATACAGGGTGGCGCAGAGGAAAGGCATGTTTTTTGAATGGCTAGTATTTTGCAAAGAGAGGGGTGACGACCTTGCCGCTCAGCTCACGGACATTTCAGGTAATGCATTTTCAGTAGCCATGGCACCGTGGACCTTGGAGCAGAGACCTGTTGTGTCTTTGCCGTCGAGCAGTTTTTTAGAAACAGTGATTCCGTAGTTACTGTGCAACGTCTTTTTCGTGGCGCAGAGGAAAAGCATGTTTTTCATTTAAGCATAAAATTGTTTAGTTTCAAGATATTTTTTTGATTAATACAGGTAAATGAAGTAATAATATTGCACATTTAAATTAATTGTGAAAATAGTGTTAGGCAAGTATTGCCCTTCTTCGCAGTCACATATCTGCAGCCTCTCTTGAAAGTTAAGCATCACTCTCACAAACATTTCTTCTGGTATTCCTTCGATTTCTTGACGAAAAGAAACTTTCAGTTCCTGTATCGTGCGGGGTTTGTTTGCGCAGACTCTAGATTTAAGGTAACCCCACAAAAAAAAGTCGCATGCAGACAAGTCTGGAGAGCGTGGAGGCCAACAAACGTGGCCGAAACGGGAGATCACATGTTGAGGAAACATTTGTCGAACACATTCCATTGATGTTCTCGCCGTGTGTTTACTTGTTGCCTCTCATGTTTACTTGTCGCCGTTGAAGTTGTAGTAACAGAATTTTTTTTAACATGTCAACATAACGTGCCGAAGTCACTGTTACTGCTCTTTCCTCCTCTTTAAAAAAATAAGGACCAACGATCCCTAATTTGGAAATTCCGCACCACACTGTAACTCTTGCACTATGAAGAGGTCATTGGTGCAGCTCTCGTGGATTCTCTGTCACCCAGTACCTACAGTTCTGCTTGTTGACATGTCCATCTAGATGAAAATGTGCTTCATCGCTCATCATTATCACGGCACCAGGGTCATCAGCAAAAATGGCGCGCATTCTCGCACAAAACTCTCAGCGCTGTGCAAAATCTCTTTCGGTCAGCTGTTGTAAAATCATTATTTTATAGGGATGGAATTTCAAGTCGTTATGCAGAATGCGTTGTAGAATGCAGAATGCGTTGAAAACATGCGTTTCCGCTGCACCACGAAAAAGACGTTGCGCAGTAACTTCAGAATCACTGTTTCTAAAAAAACTGCTCGACGGCAAAGACACGATACTTCAAGGTCCACGATGCCATGGCTACTGAAAATGCATTACCTGAACTGTCCGTGAGCGTAGCGGCGAGGTCGTCATCCCTCTCTTTGTTCTCCTACATCCATCCATCCTTCCACCATCCTTCAAAAAACATGCGTTTCCTCTGCGCCACCCTGTATTTACTCACATGATTAAATAATTTCATACGCGTACTATTTTACCTCAGTATGATATAGGATCAGAGCAAAATATTCATCTATATTTAACTTTCGAGAAATTCTCAAAGCATCTCTATTCATAAAAGTATTCAGGATACTTAATCTCAATGTACTTCAACCAGACAAACACATAACCGATCAAATATTTGTATACATTCACTTTGGATGAGTTGATTTCAACAAAAATCGGATATAAATTTTCAGGGTGGGTTAGACGACCTATTGAAGACTTAATTTAATTGTACGAGTATATGCATAGTACCATGTCAGTTGTATTGCATTTTGAGTCAATGTTCTGATATAGTAAAATCGTGTCAGAGTTTAGAAAATTATCCCTTTTTGACACTTTTTGTTTCTCAACATCTATGAAATATAAATGTTGAATGTAAAAGGTTTATGACCGTGACGTGTGCACATGGGCCCTCCCTACCTCGCAAATGTAATGAAGGCGTATGGGTTTGTTCCACTATGGGAGAACAAGCGCGTTGCTTTCACAAAAGTTGAAGCGATGAAGTTAAAGCAAATATTATTATAGGGTACCCGGCTGATTTAAGGAGAAAATCAGTGTATTCATAAATATTATTTGAAAGTTTGTAAAATTTCTATTGCTTTTGATTAATTGGTCGTTGAGACTCCGCTATAGAACAAGCAACATCCGACGTTTATTCCCTAAGGGGAAAATGAAACGAGCCCTGAAGATGAAACCTCAGCGTTTTCAAAACGTCAATATCGTGAAGAAACCACGCGATAAAACACTCCAAAAGGCCTTATACGATTGATCCGTTGAATATTTTTTTTAAATCTTACTATTTTTATGTTAATGTTATAGAATACAAAATATTTGTCATATAGAATGTAAAATATATAACATAAAGAATGTTAAATATTTGTCATGTGAGTAGTGAAATTGAATAATTTAAGATAAGCATTAAAATTTTAACTTTCAGTGATTTGCTATACAACTTTTTAAACATTTTTTTTTATTAAATATCATAACAGAATAATATTGTCCCGTTTTATTGGTTATTAAACCATGGTGACATTTATTTTAAGAATGATACTTACGAACAAATAAATGTACATAAAACAGTGAGTTTAAAATTTAATACCGAATAAACGTGCTCGTTTTATGACCCAATTAGTCCAACTAAATTTCCTTTTCACGCACGAAAATATATATATATATATATAAGTGTATAAAGATCTCAGCCGATATGAGTTTTAATTAATTTAATAACCCTTGCGAGGCGGCAGGACAAAGGAGATGTTATCCGGCACGGTTCGCCCGGGAGTAAATGGAACACTGATGAGAGAGAAGATCAGTTGATACCGATAGAAACAAAGCAGCATTTGATCAGATTACCCGGGCGCTTTCAACCCCGAGGATAATGTCTCATGTAGGGTTACACGGCGCACTATCGGGCCCGACACTCACCGCTTCACTTTTGTTCCGCCACTGCAATCGAAGTAAATTGAAACACATTAAAAGAGATTTTTGTTATACTGTGTGGATTTGTCCTCCAGAATTGGCAATCCAACGCTGAAAAGAAACTTAATTTAAAAGTTCTTTTGTTTTAGCTTAATGAACGAAATAATTTATTTGGAACTTTCTTACTAAGGACTTATTTTGGGTGTTAAATTTTAATTAGAGGCATACTTTTTTTAAGTGATTTTGAGAGTAATATACCTATATATGTGCATAAAATAATCAAACTTCTACTCTACCCGGATTGATATATTATAAGACAAATAAAATTGTTTGATTTGGGATTGTAGAAATTTATTTAAAAACACAGAAGAATCGTGGACGCTGTATAAAGCGTATGGATGTAGAAGAGACGAAATATGTGGGTTGCAATGGAATAGTCTGGCGCTCCTACTTTTCTGTCTACCCCGATAGGGAGATTACGTAATTGTATATATGGGTGTGTATATGACGTGCATAGCCGTGCAATAACGTATGGACGTTCAACGTGTTTTCGTGTTTTTGGTCCCATCCCTCAAATTAAGCGAAATTTCAAAGTTTGGCGTCAACATTTAATGTTTGGCGTCAACATTTAATGTTTGAATGAATTTCATTACTTTTGACTAATAAAAAAACTAATTTTTCATTTAAAAATTCAAGCATAAATCAATGTTATTACTTTTTACTTACAAAATACCAAAACAAAATACCAAAATGCTAGAATTATAATGAATCAAGACAAAAATGTAGTTGAAACGCATTGACGTTAATTATGAAATAAAACGTTAAAACCTCCTTCCTAAACATGTATGGACATGTGTTAGTAAGACAGGGAAATTTCATACTTTTCACTCGAAAAACTGCCATTGATGACCAAGTTTACGAATATATGTACAAAATCACCACAGAAATATTGTTTGTTCAACAATATTTAGTGTTTTTCGTCCCAAACGTCTAATTTTTCAAAATTTCAATATTTTGCGTCAATATTTTCAAGCGCAAATGAATTTTATCACTTTTTTCATACAAAATGCTAGACTTATCAAGACAAAAATGTAGTAGAAACGTATTGACGTTAATTGTGATATAAAATTACAAAACCTGCTAAATGTGTGTGAACATTTCTTAGTAATATATTTAAATTTCATACTTTTCACTCAAAAAACTGCCATTGACGACCAAGTTTACAAATATGTGTAGAAAATCACGACATAATTTTTATAAGTTCTACGTGTTTTCATGTTTTTCGTCCTAAACCTCTAATTTTGCGAAGTTTTAATATTTTGAGTAAATATTTTCCAGTTTGAATGAGTTGTATAACTGTTGACTAATAGAAAACCAATTTTTCGTACAAAAATGATTGAATCAAGACAAAACTATAGTAGAAATGCATTGATATATTAATAAAGATATAAAAGGTTAAAAACTGCTAAATACGAGTATGTATGAACATTTCTTAGAAATACACTGAAATTTCACACTTTTTACTTAAAAAAACTTTCATTGACGACCAAGTTTACGTATATATGTACAAAAATACCACAGAATTATTATTTGTTCAACAAGTTTTCGTGTTTTTCGTCCCAAACATCTAGTTTAGCAAAATTTTGATATTTTCCGTCAATATTTTTAAGCGTAAATTAATTTTATCACTTTTGACTTACAAAATAACAATTTTTCGTACAAAAATGCTAGAATTATAATGAATCAAATTAAATCAAATCAAAAGTGTAGTAGAAAAACATTGACGTTAATAATGATACAAAACGTTAAACACAGCTAAATATGTGTGAACCTTTTTTTTACAAATACACTGAAATTTAACACTTTTCACTCAAAACACTGCCATTGACGTAGAAAATTACCACAGAGTTATTATAAGTTCTACGTGTTTTCATGTTTTTCGTCCCAAACCTCTAATTTTACGAAATTTAAATATTTTGTGTCAATATTTTCCACTTTGAATGAGTTGTATAACTTTTGACTAATAAAAAACCAATTTTTCGTACAAAAATGATTGAATCAAGGCAAAACTATAGTAGAAACGCATTGAAATATTAATAATGATACAAAACGTTAAAAACTACTAAATATGTATGAACGTTTCCTAGAAATCCACTGAAATTTCACACTTTTGACTGGAAAAACTTCCATTGACAACCAAGTTTATGTATAAAAACACCACAGAATTATTATTTGTTCAACGAGTTTTCGTGTTTTTCGTCCCAAACATCTAATTTAGCAAAATTTCGATATTTTCCGTCAATATTTTTAAGCGTAAATTAATTTTATCACTTTTGACTTACAAAATACCAATTTTTTGTACAAAAATGCTAGAATTATAATAAATCAAGACGAAAGTGTAGTTGAAACGCATTGACTGTAATTATGATACAAAACGCTAAAAACTGCTAAACATGTGTGAACCTTGTTTAGAAATACACTGAAATTTCACACTTTTCACTCGAAAAACTCCCATTGACGACCAAGTTTACGTATATGTGTAGAAAATCACCACAGAACTATTATTAGTTCTACGTATTTTCACGTTCTTCGTCCCAAACCTCTAATTTTGCGAAATTTTAATATTTTGTGTCAATATTTTCCACTTTGAATGAGTTGTATAACTTTTGACAAATAAAAAACCAATTTTCCGTACAAAAATTATTGAATCAAGGCAAAACTATAGTAGAAACACATTGAAATATTAATATTGATACAAAACGTTAAAAAAGGCTAAATATGTATGAACATTTCCTAGAAATCCACTTAAATTTCACACTTTTCACTCGAAAAACTTCCATTGACGACCAAGTTTACGTATATATGTACAAAATCACCACAAAATTATTATTTATTCCACAAGTTTTGGTGTTTTTCGTTTCAAACGTCTAATTTTGCAAAATTTCGATATTTTGCGTTAATATTTTTAAGCGTAAATTAATTTTATTACTTTTGACTTACAAAATACCAATTTTTCGTACAAAAATGCTTGAATTATAATGAATCAAGACAAAAGTGTAGTTGAAATGCCTTGACTGTAATTATGATACAAAACGTTAAAAACTGCTAAACATATGTGAACCTTTTTTACAAATACACTGAAATTTCACGCTTTTCACTCGAAAAACTGCCATTGACGATCAAGTTTACGAATATATGTACAAAATCACCACAGAAATATTATTTGTTCAACGAGTTTTCGTGCTTTTCGTCCCAAACGTCTAATTTAGCAAAATTTTGATATTTTGCGTCAATATTTTCCTGTTTGAATGAATTTTATTATTATTGTTTCTAACAAAACACCCATTTTTGTAGAAAAAAGCTAGAAAAATCAGTGAATCAAGACAAAATTGTGCAAAGAACGCTTTTGGTTATTTTTTATATGAAACGTGCAAATCTGCTGAATATGTAAGGACATTTACAAGTAATTGACGGAAAAAAATGCTAGAATTAGAATACGTCAAGACAAAACTGTAGTCGAAACGCATTGATGTTAAGTATGATATAAAATGTTAAAACTGCTAAATATTTCCAAGTGATGGATAGCTTGTTCGGAGTTTCGGTCCGATGGTAGGACACCTTACTCCTTCATCGGATAAGTTCTGACTGATTATTTGTTAGTTACATAGTAGACGGACATTTCACACTTTTAACTCGAAAAACTATTATTGTCGAACATGTTTTCGAATATACGAGTATGTACAAAATCACGACAGACTTATTATTTGTTTTGCGACATTTCAAATTAAAATTTTGCAAAAGTTCAATATTTTGCGTCAATATTTTCCAGTTTGAATGAAAAGCATTGACGTTAATTGTGATATACTGGTAAAACGTCAAAACCTGCTAAACGTGTTTGAACATTTTTGTTAGTAATAGACGGAAATTTCCCACTTTTCATTCGAAAAACTGCCATTGACGACCAAGTAACGAATATATGTACAAAATTACGACAGAATCATTATTTGTTTACGACAGAATCATTATTTGTTTATCGTGTTTTTCGTCCCAAACCTCTAATTTAGCGAATTTCCAATATTTGGCGTCAATATTTTCCAGTTTGAATGAATTCAACTACTGTTTACCTACAAAACACCAAATTTTTCGTACAAAAATGCTAGAATTATAATAAATCAACACCAAACTGTAGTAGAAACGCGTTGACGTTAATTATGGTATGAAACATTAAAACCTGCTTAATATGTATGAATATTTCTTAGTAATAGACGGAATTTCACTTTTTTCTCTCTGAGGTCGTCGGTTCGAACCCTGCGCTGTGCTACTTCCCTCGAATGGCAGAGGCATTTTTTCCGCCTAATATTCGGGGGTATAAGAATACATTTGATATTAGTTAAATCCATGTGCTGCTTCCCTCGAATGGTAGTCATTTTTTCCGCCTGGTATTCAAGGGTATAAGAATACACATGACTTCGATCATATCTATTATTTCAAAAAGAAAGGATAAAAAAACACACCAATGTACTCCGATCGTCTCACAATGGTGTGGTTGGTGAGTTTGCTGGTGTGCAACGGCCTATTGACTAAAAAAAAACAAACTCCACGGCACAATTTCGCTTTTCAACTGAATTGGTATTGAAATTGCGAGGGGATCCTAGACCACGAGGCTCAGCAATGACAATGGGTTTGTGTGGGTTGACATAAAATAAGTAAGACAATGTTATCTGTTTTTTTTTCTAGAATAAATTCATTCAATATAACAGTCTCAAAGTGGTATCTGCAGCTGACCGGGAAACCTATAGAGCAAGTCGACAGTTTCAAATATCTTGAAAGCCTAACTACTCGTAATATAGAAGTAAGATTCCTCATTGAAATGGCTCATTCAGGTTTACTCAAAATGAGATCAGTTTTCTGCAACAATGACTTAAATCTTAAACGTCGGCATCGCATGATTAAGTGCTATATATGGTATATTTTACATCATGGTTTTGAAACATGGACAAAATACTAAATACGGTAAAAGTATTCGAAATATGCATTTCTTGGTTTCATTCTTTCTCAAACACTGAGGTGTTAGGTCGAGTAGTTGAAGAACGAGAGCTCTTAAAAACTATAAATGCCAAAAGCTTGCTTATCTTGGTTGAGAGGACCGAAATTCCACGTCTTTAAGTTAATATTGATGAGCTATATTGAGGGTCAACGCGGAATCGTTTGAAGACGCCTTTTTGGCTACTCAACATTCGCAAATGTATGTTACATGGATCAAAACATTTGAGAATTTGTTCCACGCCGCCAATGACAGAGATATTTTCTCAAGAGTGATCGCCAATCTCAGGGGGACCAGACACGGCACATCAAGAAGAAGAATATAACATAGTTCATTTAAATATTAAATGAACGTTTATGTAGTACAAAAATAATCCTACCCACATTTTGCTTATTTCATATGTAAATCTTTTTAATAAGCCTCGGAATATTGACTTGCCTACATCAGCCTCTTTACAATTTTAATTTTATTTTGACAGTTTTAGTTGAAATTTTGTAAATAAAATCCATTAATAATGGACTTGTTTCAGTAATACAACGGTGAGCAACAAAAAAAACTCGTATTAGCGTAGAAAAATAAACAAAACAATGAAAATATCGTAATAATCTATATAAATACAAATGTAAATGTTCGTTTAGTCGTTCCTACTAATTTCCGAAAGTTCTCCACCGATCGCTTTGAAATTTTGACAAAAGTTGACATTCGTATACAGAAATGTATATATATTTTTTACTTATATATCGGTGTATATAAAAAAGTTTAGAAATCAGAAAAAATCACGTTTGCGCCTCCTGGAGCGACACGGACGAACTAAACTGACAGTTATGTCACATTGCATTTTCGACGTTTCGGAATTAATCTTAATATTAAATAATTAAATCTATATAAATAAAATATTAAATAATTTAATGTTTAATAATAAATAATAAATATTTCCTTTTAAACAATAATTCTACGATATATTTATTACGAATAGGCTAGAATCGAGATGACGTTTAAGTTAATAAGGATAAGCTCCATTGTGTCATAGCAGCTTGAAAAATTCTTAATATGGCTGAATCTAGACTTTATAGCGCAAGTGCAGGAAATATATTTGGCAGAACTAATATTAAATTTGTAAAAAAATATCCAACTAACATTTTATCTGTTTTGAAATATTTCGAGTATCGTTTCACAAACTGTGGGTTATAATGAAATATCAGGAGGACCGCTAAAATAAATATAACTTATATATATAAAAAACAGATGCGTGAGACACTCTCGCGCGGTAGAACTGAAACTTCTTAGCTCCTAGGAAAAGTTGACTTTATGCATTGCTTTTTTTCCATTTGTTAACGATTTTTATTGATTTTTTTTAGGATTAGGAAATGGTTCTGTGGAATTTAATTCAAGAAAGTCTCTCTTAATTCAATAACAAAAGTTCAATAAAAAATGAAATAAAAATTCAGTAAAAATTAGTTTTTTATTTTTAATAATAAACAATAATAAATAATCTATATAAATAAAAATGTAAATGTTCGTTAATTATAGATGGCTAATCTCCGGAAGTTCTCTACCGATCGCTTTGAAATTTTGACTAAAGTTGATATTCGTCAACGGAAATGTTTTTTCATTTTTATTTATACATATAAATCGGTGTATATAAAAAAAAATTTAAATCAGAAAACATTACCTAGGCGAACCTGTCGGGGACAAGGATATCAAATATTGAATATCAACTGTCAAAACATTTTGACAGTTGACCATATTGCATTTTCGAGGTTTAGTAATTAATATTTGATATTCAATGATTTAGTCTATAAACATAAAATATAAAATAATTTTATGTTTAATAATAAATATTTCCTGTTGAACAATAATTCTACGATAAATTTATTACAGACGAAAAATAGGTTAGAATCCAAGATACGTCAAAATAAAATTTGTGTTAATAAGGATAAGTTCCATTGTGTCATAGCAGCTTGAGAAAATCTTAATATGGCTGAGTCTAGACTTTATAGCGCAAGCGCAGGAAATATATTTGGCAGAACTAATACTAAATTTGTAAAAAATATCCAACTAAAATTTTATTTGTTTTGAAATATTTTGAGTATCGTTAAAATAAATATAATCGCTAAAACAAATATAGCTTATATGTATAAAAAGATCTAAAATAAATATAACTTACATGTATAAAAAGATCGAGGATCGCTAAAATAAATATAACTTATACCTATGTATAAAAAAACATATGCGTGATACTCTCGCGTGGTAGAAGTGAAACTTCTTAGCTCCTAGGAAAAGTTGATTTTATGCATTGCTTTTTTTCGATTTGTTAACGATTTTTTTTAGGATTAGGAAATGGTTCTGTGGAATTTAATTCAAGAAAGTCTCTTTTAATTCAATGAAAAAACTATTTTTTTTTATTTTTTATAATAAACAATAATAAATAATAATTTTAATAATAATATAATACACTTAATAAAAGAAAATTTATATTTTTTTAATGTTAAATATATTAATATTTTTATATCATTATTAATTATTAAATGAATTATTTTAAAATAATAATTTAATTATTTTAATTATATTATTAAATAATGTATTATTAGAAATGTTATTTTATTATATAATTTTTTTTGTATAGTGCCATCTGCGCTAATTTATCCGCCATTTTCATTTCATAATGTGCGTTGTTAACATACCTACTTCTAAGATTATCTTTTTCACTTAGTTTTTTTACTTATTTTTTTATTTTTCTGTTCAATTAGCGATAAAATTTAATTGTGTTGATTGATTTTCGTTTAAATTCAAATCATATCGTGAATTGATCTCTTGGAGTGACGCGATTATTTGCTTCACAGAGACAACGTGATGCTGGTATGTACATTTTTGACAAACGTCATATTTATTTTAAACGAACTGACAAATTTTTGCTTATTTGTAACAAGATGTATTAATTTGTCATCATTGTTGTTTTTTGTAATGTATTTACCTAAATAACTTGCTATTTATTAGAATAGATATTTATTGTTCATTAATGACGCGTCCAAACATGTCACATCCAAATTTAATTCGTGCGTAGTTTGCAATGTCTTTCCTTAACATTTAATTAATTCCAATAATCTCTCTCTTCGCTTAACATTTAATTAGTTCCAATTATCTCTGTATTTCCTTAACAATACTCCTATTGGACAAATATTTGACAAATGCGTGTCCAGCTGCAAAACGATCGATCAGCTGAGATATTCTCACATCAATTGCTGGAAATTGGGAACGGAAAGGTGCAGGTTGATATGACCCCAGGATGAATTTCACTGTCTCATAACTTAATGTTTCACAATTTCGAGGAAGCAGCAGAACGACGTGTAGCCAGACTTGAGGATGCACGGTTGCGAGCACGGCGATCGCGTTCTGCAGATTCAGAACTGGTTCGTTCTCAACAGAATGTACGCGACAGGCTGATAGTGGCTGAAATAGGTCATTAGGAATATCAAAAGTATCTTTTTTATATAGAATTTAATTTTATCTCTACGTTTATATTTCAAAATATATCAAATCGTATATAGAAATGGAGATTTTTTAATTAGTTTGATATTCATTCGTTTGAATCAGACCAAGCTTCGCTCTGAAGAATACGTTCATTTGCGAGATACAGTTGTAAATGACGGTAATACAACTAACGTTTGAAGACTAACGATTTGGCCATCTTCATATACAGGCAGTCCACGTCATATGCATGAGTATGCTCAATATGCAATTGCGTATGTTCGTCACTACGGGTGTCCAGACCTATTCACTACATTCACATGCAATTCAGCTTGGGACGATATACAACAGCTCATGGTAAAACATGAAGTGTTTCGGTCTGTGCGCTGCTGGATATACTCAGTGGAATAGCAAAAGAGAGGATGGCCACATGCACATATATAGTACTAATCTGGCTCTATAACAAAATCACTTCAAACGAAATCGACAATGTAATGTGCGCTGAAATACCCGATGCCGACGTCGATAAGGATTTGCATGAAGCTGTGACGAAATATATGATACATGGACCTTGCGGTACACTGAATCCAAATTCACCATGCATGATAGACGGAAAATGATCTAAGCGATATCCTCGAGCATTAGTATCCAACACGGTTACAGGAAACGATGGATATCCTTTATAAAGAAGAAGATCAACAGAAGATGGCGGGAAATTATCAACCATACAAATGTGAAATGGTGACATCAAAGTAGACAACCATTGGGTTATTGCATATTCGCTTTTGCTATCAAAAACATACAAAGCGCACATAAACGTGGAATACTGTAACCCCGTTAAATCGATCAAATACATTTGTAAGTACAATACGTGAATAAAGGCAGCTACATGGTAGTTTTTGGCGTGCAACCAGAATGCGGGATGGGAATGCGGTCATACATATCGATGAAATCGCACAGTATCAGGCTGGAAGATACATAAGCAGCAATGAAGCTGTATGGCGAAATCTTTCATTTCCCATACATGAACGAAGTCCAGCTGTTGTTCACTTAGCAGTACATCTAGAAAATGGACAACGCGTTTATTTCACAGCTGCAAATGTGCAAAAAATAGCCCTGAATCCACCGGCTACAACATTAAATGCTTTCTTCACGTTATGTCAAAATGACGCGTTTGCGAAAATACTGCTGTATCAGTGATTGTGACATCAAAAGAAGAATTGGTTGAAAAAGTATTTACCAATATTCAAATCAATTATAAGAATCACGATTGGCTGAGTGAACGAGCTATTGTTGCCGCCAAGAACAAAGACGTTTACGAACTTAACAATATTATTCAGTTCCTTTTTTAATGTTTCGCAATTTTATATGTTTTTGTTATAACTTTCTTTCTTCTTTTTCAGTGCAATCGATCTTTCATTTGAATTCAAATCATATCGTGAATTGACCTCTTGGAGTGATGCGATCATTTGCGAGCACGGCAATAAACGCGACAGACTGAGAGTGGCTGAAAGACATAAAAAATATTGTATACCCACAAGCATTGTGAAATTAAACATATTAGAAACGTGTGCTTTCTCTTTTCTTTATTTTCCATTTAACCAGACTGAGCCACAGCAACGCGTGGCCGGGTACAGCTAGTAATTTAAATAATAATGTAATACACTTAATAAAATTAAATTTATATTTGACAATATTAAATATATTACCTACTATTTTTATATTATTATTAATTATAAAATTAATTATTTTTAAATAATTATTTAATTATTTATAACTTTATTATTTTAATTATATTATTAATAATATATTATTAAAAATGTTGTTTATTATATAATTTTTTTTGTATAGCGCCATCTGCGCTAATTTATCCGCCATTTTCATTTCATAATGTGCGTTGTTGACATCTACTTTTAAAAATATCTTTTTCACTTAGGTTTTTTAACTTATTTTTTTATTTTTCTGTTCAATTAGCGGGTAATTTAATTGTGTTGATTGATTTTCGTTTGAATTCAAATCATATCGTGAATTGATCTCTTGGGGTGACGCAATCATTTGCTTCACAGAGTCAACGTGATGCTGGTATGTACATTTTTGACAAACGTATTTATTTTAAACGAACTGACAATTTTTTGCTAGTTTGTAACAAGATGTATTAATTTGTCATTATTGTTAGTTTTTTTGCAATCGATCTGCTTTAGTTCATCAAAATGTCAAGGAAGCAGCAGAACGACATGTAGCCAGACTTGAGGATGTACGGTGGCGAGCACGGCGATCGCGTCTTGCAGCTTCAGAACTGTTTCGTTCTCAACAGGCTGATAGCGGCTGAAAGAGGTCAGTAGGAATATCAAAAGTATCTTTTTTATATAGAATTTAATTTTTTCTCTATGTTTATATTTCAAAATCTATCGTATGTATCGTATCAAATCGTATGTAGAAATGGAGATTTTTTTTTAATTAGTTCCAATTATCTATTTGTCTTCCTTAACATTTAATTAGTTACAATTATCTCTCTGTCTTCCCTTAACATTTAATTAGTTACAATTATCTCTCTGTCTTCCCTTAACATTTAATTAGTTACTTTTATGTTTCGCAATTTTATATGTTGCCTGAAATACTCTACTTTGTGGCGATACGTTAAGAGGTTGAAATTAACTACAAATATGCGTGTTCAGCTGCAAAACGATCGATCAGCTGAGATATTCTCACATCAATTGCTGGAAATTGGGAACGGAAAGGTGCCGGTTGATATGACCTCAGGACGAATTTCATTGTCTCATAACTTCTGCAATTTAGTGATGTCAAAAGAAGAATTGGTTGAAAAAGTATTTCCCAATATTCAAATCAAATATAAGAATCACGATTGGCTGAGTGAACCAGTGCAATCGATCTTTCATTTGAATTCAAATCATATCGTGAATTGACCTCTTGGAGTGATGCGATCATTTGCGAGCACGGCGATGAACGCGAAACACTGAGAGTGACTGAAAGACATCAAAAATATTGTATACCCACAAGCATTGTGAAATCAAACATATAAGACACGTGTGCTTTCTGTTTTCTTTCTTTTCCATTTAACCAGACTGAGCCACAGCAACGCGTGGCCGGGTACAGCTAGTATTGAATAAACCCAACAAAACCTCTCAATAATGACACATACTCTTTTGTTTATATTGATAATCATAACATTGGACCAACTCAGTGGCTACGTGACAGCTATTAAGAAAATAATTATATTAAATTGAGGATTTCCATAATATTCAATTGCTTGTCGAACAAGTAAAAACTTTCGTGGATCTTTACTAGATGACACTATAGTATAAGTCAGTCATATGTGAATATCGATTTTTGTATTTGTTTTGAAATCATTACAGTACATAACAAACATTGTTCGGTGCCATTTTGCGAGTATACTTGTTTATTACAGTAAAAGGGTTAAAAGGGAGAGATACATTTTTTGATAAGGGATTATATGGAATGAAAAATAGTTTTATTCATTGTTAACAAGTAGACTAAGTAGTTAAATAGAATAGAGTTATTTTAATATATACATGCAACAAATTGATCCAGTCCACATTTTACTTGTTATAAAATTTTAGGGAACATGATATTGTTGTCTATTGGCTTTTAAAGATTAAAATTAAGATGTTAGTCTGTGAAATATGTGTGCATTTAGTTTCTATCAAATCGACTTTATGCAAGTATTTTTATACTACAAAGCTCGTAGATGACGTTATATTATATTAAATCACTCTTTACTAACTAAAACCCCTCCATTTGGGTTAACCATTCTACACTTATTAAACCAAAATCCATCTTGTATAGAAGGATGGAAAGAATTTTGGTAGATACCATCGAGGTGTGGCATGGTAGGCGCACCAACGTTTATTTTTTTTATCATTTGAGAGTTAGATATTTCCGAAAGAATTTGGACGCATGAAAGGAATTCTAACAATTTTCAATGAATAACGGTAGTCTGGAAAAACTGTTCAATGGAGAAAGGTGGTGCACCAGGTTCAAGACATAGCTGATGACCACTACACGCAGCATTGATAACGCGATAAAGAAGAATAAGCCGCAACAAGTTACGCTGTTCTGCAATCATGAATTAAATAAAGAGTAGAAATAAGCATAATCTTCTTCATTTCGAATTTGAAATAATATTCGTCGAAAATGAACGAAAGTTTTTTAATTATTAATTAACTTGGTAAGTTTATTACTATCCCAACCAACCAGAAATATGTTTTTTAATGGTCCCTAAGTGAAACTCAGACTGAAATACCACTTTTTTTTAAATCTGGGTTCCAGCGGGGATCGAACCCGCAACCTCCGGATCGTCAGACAAACGTTTTACCATCAGGCCACGGAGATCATCAAGGATTTATGGGTAAAACTAAATTGAGCTCATATTAATATGCATCGAAATAATCTAAATATAGTTCAAAATTGGGTTAAAAAATTATCTATTTCCAAATATTCACGATATTATATTTGAAAAAATCTATCAAATTATTACATAAGATGAGGGTTACACTAGCATTTAAATACGTAGAAGAAATAACATATTCAGTGGGCAGTAAGTTTAATATTATTTTGTTTCAAAATTCCAACAAAATATTATATAAGATGAGGGTTACACTAGCATTTAAATACGTAGAAGCAATAACAGATTCAGTGGGCAAATAGTAAGTTTAATATTATTTTGTTTCAGAATTCCAACAAAATGTATTCCATTTTACAAGGTCTTTCTAGAAAACATAAATTAACTACATATTTCTAGATGAGTTTTTATTCAAAGAGCAAGATAATTTAAAAAAAACTTATCAATTGATGACATCAATTCGGTTATCTATCATAGTATAAATAGGTCAAAACCCATACGATGGTTGTGGTCAAAGAAATAATACGAGAATTGAATTTTCAATACAAGAGAGCGAGAGAGGAATACTTGGATTCTCTGTGAAAGTAATTCGAAATTTGAATCTCGGTGGGTCCGTGATACTGAACGAATTTTAAATACCTAGCTAACAATTTTTGAACCGGTGTTAAAAAGGGGACGATGTATCGTTGATTCCCCGATCCCTCCATGTCATATTTGAGTAACTTATCGATTCCTTGTAAGTGTATCTTGTTAACTTTTAATTAACGACGGTTCGAGCATATTTAATAGATATAGTAGCTTACAAACAAAAACTAATTAAACTAATAAAAAATGATAGCAAAAGTGGGAATCGCTGTAGAGAACGACCGAGAAAAGTATGGTTTGAGCAAGTAATAAGTTTTTGAAACAAATAAATATGCGGAGTAAGAGAAACAGATGGAAGTGTGCAAAAATATTTATGGATGTGGAGGAAATTAAGTAAATGTATCATGATGTGAAATTTTGACACTCTGCCTTGCCCAACAGATAAATGGTACGATGTTATGAATGTATTTGAAGTCTTATAACTCCGTTATACTAAGAACAAACACCACTTTGCTTTCACACCCCAATTGGAATCTGTCCAGGAGTACAAATATAACAACTTATGCAGCATTAGAGATAATTGTCCACTTATGGTAGCATACCGACTTTATTATTCAATTGGCCTTTTGAATTCTGTGTTTTCAGATTGTACCGTCAGATAGAAGAAAGCGTATAATATGTCTCGAGCTCATGTCAGTGGTTTTTTTTCTAAAGCCATATAAAATTGCAGAATACGTTTATCCTTACAGCATGTTTCAGCGTGATGGAGAGATGAAAGGAATATTTTAAGGAGAGTAGTGGTTTGTAGTAAAAAAACATAACATGTAATGTACTATACTCATAAAACTTGAAACGAAATTGCAAATACGAAATCGCGTGCTAGTGCTCAGTTTGACATATTTATTTAAATGTTTAGATACATACATATAATCACTGATTTTCTGCTGTTTCTGCTATTTATGTTTTTTATCAACATAAAGAGAATAGATCGCAACACTTTCCCATCTCAACACACATATTGGCCTGTTCCACATCCGCACCCATACAACTTTTCATACAGATATTAAGATATGTCTTACTTATTACATTTCCTTCTTTCAAAAGACCATTCACTTGATCCAACTTTACTTTACTTAGTCTTCATCTTCGACGCTTTCCACTCACGTTTACACTGTATTTATTTTGTTAGTTTTACTTATTCATTCTTTCCACGTACCCAAAACCATGCTAGTGTGCGATTTTTTATCTTACTAAACATGTCACCCTAAGTTCATATACATTTTTAATCAATTAATTCCTATTCTGTCATACATTACCATCCCATGTGTTCTTCTCAGTATATGCATTCCTACAGCATCAATTCGACTCTTTTCAATCATTTTATACGTTCACGTTTTACTTACATACATCAAAGTTGATATTAAAATATTGCTGTGAACTATAATCTTTGCAAATTTTGATGCAGTCCGGTTTGAGTATATGAGATATACTCGTATGTTTTAGTACACCATTTACTTTATTTTTTAACGCTACACGCCGCTTGGTAACTCTCCGATATCTGAGAAAATATGACCTAAGTAGCATAATTCTTCAACTTCTAAACTTTTATTGCTCATCCATACATTTTTATCACCATGATTATGCATTTCGCACCTTTCATTCTCAGATCCTTGTCTTTACATCTCTCCAAGAATTTACTTATTAGACTCTGTACTTCATCTTAATTCTTCGCTTACACTACTGTAACTATTATATGATGTCCTTAACGTTTCCACCGCCCTCTTTTGTCTCGCCGAGAATATTCACCGTCTTTCTGATCATGAAACTGCGTTACGCTCAAACAAATATTGTTTATTGGCTTTCCCAGTTCACTGCTCCTCTTTTACGTCCTTTATTGTAAATGTAATGAGATTCTGGAACCAGTTACAAACTAATCTTAAGCTCGCTCCGTCATTGGAATGTTTTATAAAGCGGCTGAAAAAATATTTCTTTCAAGTAATACGGCATGTTTTATTACTGATTTTTCTTTTCTCTTCAACATCCCTTCCTTTTCCTTTGATTAATGATACCCCCCTTTTAATTTGACTATGAACCATATGTTGTATATGAATTTGTCAAGTTAAATAACTATATAGCGTTAAAAAATAAACTCTTCATTTATTTTTATCTGGTTGGTTGAAATACTCGTAGATTACCAACTACTGGCAATAAGCCCGCCAGATTGTTTTACGATGAACAAATGTAATCGTCATACAGCAATGCGCACACATTCCCATTTGATATCTTATGCCACCTATGTAGTCCCTTTACATTTGAATCTACGTAAATATTAACCAGTCACTGTTTACAAGTATTTAAATTTTTACATTATTTTATCTAAGATAAACAGTCTTTATCGTCTGTTTCACTAGCCTCGTTGTCTCTTCTGAGATAATTGAATAACTACTATAAATTTAACAAATTAATATACTTAAACAATATAACAACTTCAAGCTGTAGCCGAAGATTTGACAACTTTCAGCAAAAAAATGTGTTGACAACATTTCAATGAAACACCCAAAAGCTTTAAATATTTTCTTTGAACTAACTTGATCGAAGTGTAAAATATCAATTTGATTGTACCCCTGTCCCAATAAATATATAATATGGATACTCATATGATATGTACATTTTAAATTATCACTTCACTATTCCAAGTGTCTACATATCACATTGTTAAGACGAAGGTGACATTTTCAAACTCTCTTTCAATCTGTCAAACTATCGTTTTTTTATTCTACGAGGGAACTTAAGTGACGGCCGACAGTAAATATGTTATTGTGACATGTACACAATTTTTTCCCCGTATGGTGGCCCTGTTAAAAACACCATGACTACGCATTTGAAATTTTATAAAACAAAAAAAAAACATTTTTTTTCGTCGCTAAGAACACATAAATTTGTCTAAAGTTCTAATACCGACCCTTGTGTTACACCATTCTTAACAATATCATAAGATTATATTATTATAAAGATTGATAACGTTTTTTTTTATTTTGACAAATAAAAACAACCCATTCAAGGATATTACCCGAAAACCCATACTCATTGCTAAGTCTTGGCAAGATAATTTCATGATAGACAGTTTGAAATGCAGTACTTTTTTTATTTTCCATCGTTGATTTAAACTTTGTTGTCCTCAGTATCAGACCTTTTTTCGGTGTTACCACTATTATTTTCACACTTCAGTGTAGCGTAAGCAGATGATGTAAATGCTGCTCTCTTTCGCCGGAGAGAGCGCTTCCATCAAAGTATGACTAAATTAAAATTTCTTGTTAGTGTACGATCTATAAGGAAACCTGATTCGTTGCTAGAGACAATGTAGATGTAGGAATAACTGCATATCCCAAAAAAAATAGTACTCTACGAGACCGAGAACAATCAACTATTGTCAAAGTGACTAAACAAAAAGCCCCATCGCACCACCGCAGAGTAAATAAATAAACTGAAACATAAAATAAGAGATCATATTTCATATTCATTGTGAAATTGTGTGGAACAAAACACTTCTCAATTAACGTCGCTCCTTTGAGATAACCACGTTTACACCCAATTAGTTGGTTCACTTTAACTTTTATCCAAAAATCCTATTTTATTCAAAAACATAAAACGATTAGTGAAAGCCATTAAACACCCAGTTAGCGCAAAAATAAACGTTTTATATCTTATTACAATGACAATTCCGTAAGATCTTAATGAATCTTGAAATTAATTATCCTATCCACCGGCAAACAATCCGGGCAACTAGTCCGTTGTCTTTATAATACTATTAAGAGGGATGAAATAAAGTCAAATTTGGAGTATATCCTTATCGTCAATTGCCTGTGGGTAAGAATTGCCAACACCGCATTTTAATTTACACCCCATTATTCCTTTGTAAATGTTTCATTATTTGCGTAGGATGAAAAGCCTCAGTTTGGATAAACCCTGTTTCACATTGTACAAGAATTTTTTATACAGTACTAAATCATAAATACTCATAAGGTAGTTCCCATTTGCCGATGCTTTGGGATTGACAATGAAACGAAGGATACAATTATATACTGGTTTAATGCACTAGCGCTAAAGGTTGTCTACCAAGGGATGACAATACTGGCCACATTTCACGATAAGTAAATGTTGAAAAGAATGAATTACAATGAAGAATATTACATTTTTCATTTATTTAAAATTAATGGTTTAGAAAAAATTTCTCAAAGAATTGTAAAATTCTCAAGAAAAAAATAAATAGGTTGGTGCTAAGTTAACGATCGTTTTGCCGGCGCCCTTCGAATGTATCAAATTTGTCATTTTGTAAATTTTCTTTACTTACGTATATTTTCTTACTATTTAGGTAGTAAAAATCCATATCGATAACTCCCTTCATATTCGTCATATCATGTTTTACCTCTTCGAAAAAGGATGTCCCGCCAAACATGCCACATTGCCTTTTTGCAATGGACGACTTTTGGCATTATTTTCGGTGTCTGACAGGGATCAACGCACACTTTCGTTTGACATGTTTGAAAAGAGTCATGACTCTAATTTTCGCTGAAGCAATTGGGTAAATATGTGGATTCGGCTGGCCTTGTTGTCTTCGGATAGCTCGTGGGGAACCAATCCAGTCTTTTTACATACCTTAGCGAGCTGTTTGAGTCGCCTGACGATCGGGAAATGGTCGACAATGAATTGTTTTTGCTGTCAAACTTTTGTCTTCTTTCAAGGCCATGTTTTTCTTAATCTTTAAGCTTGTGTTGCCGGATTTGAAACGATTGAATCATTTTCAAACTTGACTTTCACCGTTCTTTGCTTCACCAAAGAGTTCGTTGACATCGCGAAATGACTGTGCCAAAGTCCATCCTTTTTCAAAGCGACAAAGCATGATATCACAAATATGAAGGTGGTGAGGGAAACACATGTTTACAATCTAAATAGTTAAAAATATATTAGTGAAAAAATTTAACAAAATGACAAATTTGACAGACTCGAAGGGCACTGGTAAAACGATCGTTAATTATGCACCAACCTAAAATATATTTCTTTTGAAATTTTCTTTATATCAGTAAAATTCTCAATATTGGAATATTTTTTGAGAATTTTCTATAATGTAAATCATTCCATTTTAACATCTAACTAATTGAGTTTACATTGAAAAATTATTTTAAAATTGTTAACGTTCAAAAAGTACATATCAAACCTAAGTAGAAAGACTATGAATAAATATTGTAAGATAATACTTGTTTCAACCTAATACTCGGGTACCATAGAATATTCTTTAGTTTTCATTGGAAGTTTTGCTGAGATTACTTTAATGTGAATAGTTTTATCTCCATTCTCACATACAATGTTAAGTTTATTTAAAGAGTTTTGACAAAGCAACCATAATGTAATTCTTATAGTATAATATTTACGGTGTACACTTTAAATGCAAAAAAACATAACATTCTTTTTTCTTATTTATTGAAAAAAAAACATTATTTGATCCAAAGAAAACTTTGATTTTTATTGAGTTTTTCTTGATTTATTGATACTTTAAATTGACAGGTGTAATAACAATGTGAGAAAGAAAAATCGTCATTTGATAGTTTGCTGATGACACCGTTAATTGTGACGTCTAATAAAAATAAACTTATAGAAGTAAATCGCAGTATAGAATAGCAGTATCATATAGAGTGAAATGCTTAGCTGGCGCATCAATAGGAGAAAAACAAAAATCTTGTTTATTGTCCGTTTTAACACGGCAACATGAAATAATGAGCTGCAAAACTTGAAACATGTGCATGAGATTGTTTACCTGGGCTCTTTGATCACTGACCTGCGATGAGGAGATAATACACATAATCCAGATGGCTAAAAAAGCGATGTCTGAAGTCTGTAGGTGATATGATTGGGATCGATGAATTTTTAGAAAAACCAAAATCCGATTGGTCCAAACCCTCGTTTTCTCAATTTTTCTACATAGTAGGGATACCTGAACACTCACGCAAGCAATAGAAAAAATATGTTGGAGGCGATTCTTACGCGTTTCCTGGATTACCATAGAGTTCGGAGTTTAGAAGTGTTTTTTGTGTTACGTACAAGAAGAATCTTACTATATTTTTGGCACAGCGTGGGGATAGAAATCCCGCTTTGCACTCAATTCAGGGACGAGTTATGGATGATAAAAGTAGCAAAAGTATTCCAGTTGAAAGAGTGACCAGGTGAAAAAAGCAGTGGGGTTTCCTTATTTCAATGGGCATTGGACAAGAGATCCTTTATGCTAAATGAGAATGGTGGACAACCCTGGTGATCACGACCTTTGGAATTGATGGAACGAGCATAATTTATCTAACAAAGTAATGAGGTTTGAAAAAAAAATCACATGACGATGGTGATGTACATTTAACGATTGTGCACCTTCTGCCTTCAGTTTTGCTGCACCCCAAACCGAAAGAACCATTTGAATGGCCTAGACTAACCGAGCGATCTTATTAATCGGGTCTTAATATGTGAAGTGGCTAATCCACGATAGTCAACTGACTCTATGGCCGTTGATGATTCAAGGTTGTCGAGAAAAGAACGAAATCTCCGAATCGTTTCTTAGGCTTAAATTCACAGTCCGATCTCATTTTGATATTTTGTGATTTGTATTCAGAGTTTGATCTCATATGCTTTAAATATTTAAACGATGTGATTTAAATACGTGACTTTCTTATTTGAGGAAGGTCTAGGTTAAATATTAACTGCAAGATACCACTTTCAAACCAAAGTATGGGTGCCGGAGAGTAATGGTTTAAGACTTATAACGTAAAAACGATATGATTACGTATCGTTAAATTTGAAAGTTCTTAAATTAAGGATTTTGTAGTTGTCTCAGAAATTCTATAGCTTTGGTTTTTCGTGTGTTTTTTTTGTCATATTACAGATATCCACTACGTTTTATGTGGGTACTTTTTACTTGCCGCGTTTTCAGATAAACGACAATGAATTGCAAATGTCATTTAATATTGTTTGAGAGTGTCAAGTCATTAAGCACGTATATCATAATTTTTTTCTTCTGTTAAGTAATGTTTCCAACAAGGAAAATATCAAAGATGCCTAAAGATAAAACCAGGCTGAAATATTTTTGAAAAAAATTGGATTTCAGTGAAAAATGAACCCGCGTCTCTAGACTAGAGAGTAGGCGACTTATCAACTGGGTCACGGGAGTCGTTTTCTCATACAGCTCATTCTATATTTTCATAGTTAAATATATTACGATTCTTGATAAAATATGTTAGAAGAAGAACCATAAAAGTTTATGTACGAGTATATCAAACACCGTGGTAATAAGGTAAACAATGACTTTATGAAACATTTGTGTACATTTGAAGGTTTTTATTTGTTTTTTATCTGCATTTTATAAACCATTTTCTTTTTGTAGAGTAATGATACTAATGTACCTCTGCAAATGTGTCATAAAGCTGAAAAGCCGGTCCTATATAGGAGAACAATTTATTGGTGCACTTCGGTTTTATTACTGAACCATTTGCGACCAAACAACTCTAAATGACCCATTATTTAATGCTGCTCCGCCCACAAAAACTGTTTTAAACCCGTTCCCCTTCAATGTTCTGATCAAAATGTGTATTATTCTGAAATGTTTGACGCTATATTTGTATTTTTTCTCCCTTTACAACATATGTTTTGAAAGTTACAGTTTTTTTATAGTGCTCGAGTTTTTGGGATATTGCATTTTTTATGTTAATGTTTTTTAGAACAAGTAAATTGCGGTTTTCTTTACTGGAAAATAATTTATCTTAGTTTTAATGATTTTAAATAATTAATGAATGTCCATTATACAATACAAAACGAGAATAAAAGAAGAAACAGCATTAAATGAGGAATTCGGTACCACCAAGCATAACTATGTAAACAAGTTGTGATAGGCATATCATGTTTCATAGGTATAGATAGAGGGGCATGGAGTTTCAGCATCTTCTTTCACCATTGGATCCATTATAACTAGCAACAATTCTACATTAGTTTTGCTCGGTCTGCACCTGTTTGCTTCGAATTGTATTGAGAATTTATATTTTTGAGCAATATACGATCTTATTTCTCTTTCGATGTCCACTGTGCTTTCTATTGGCCTCCGTTAGTTCTCCAACTAGGATATTGTTTGCAAGGCTACAATATATTTTTCGCCAATTAATCACCGTAGATATCCATGGGCTATTTTGTTGACAAACAACATTTTCAAAATTTTATTGACATTAAGTTTAATCTATTCTATGCGTATGTCATAAGGCCAATCAGCTTGAATAATCTTTCGAAAAATTATCACGTACGTAACAATATCTCATTATTCTCATTTGAGTTTTTTTTTATATCTACTTTTTTAATTGGTTCAAGTAAATATACACAATTATGTAGATTTTATTTGTTTTTCTTTTCATGGTATGTTTTAACTAAATGACAAGAACTGTTTAAAATTTTATCAAATTAAATATTTTTTGTGTTCATCTCATTGTACCTATATAATTTAACCAAGCGGGATTTATGCAACGTCGCAAATTTTATCAACCAACTTACGTATGTAAAAGGCTTTTTGTAGAAAAACTTGTTTTTACTAAAAAAAATGAAACCGTCATTTTTTCAAAATAATGTTCTATCATAATTTTAATTTAAATAAATGTTTCCTAAACAAACTCTTAATTTTTTAAACCGTTTTCGATTTCTTCAATTGTTTAAATATTTAAATATTTATAAGTTTAAATGTTTAAATATTCAAGCGCTGAAAAAGATTTTA
The DNA here is from genome assembly GCA_949825065.1 of Odontocerum albicorne. Taxonomy (NCBI): domain Eukaryota; kingdom Metazoa; phylum Arthropoda; class Insecta; order Trichoptera; family Odontoceridae; genus Odontocerum; species Odontocerum albicorne. The sequence goes on from OX463844.1 coordinate 21,310,473, forward strand.
TTCTTTTTATAACCAAATAAAATTAATTTGATCTCAGATTCGTGAGAAATTACTTGTGAAATGGAAGATTTCAATTTTAATTTAACACATATTTTACATTCTCTTTTCAGAGATTTTCTAAGAACAAGCTTGAACTAGAGGTTGAAATGTCTGAAAATCTTTTTTTATTTTATTTTTTTCCTTTGAAACATTATTTTTGATATCTTTAACGTAGGATTTCTTAACAAAAAGGATCTCACTTAAATGTTATTTATATTCTTTTTTCAAAAGAAACTCAATTTACTGATTTTTATGGCGCCATTTAAATACCTAAATCGCTCCATAGGAGTAGCCTTTACATTTATATGTTTCACAAATTTCATAATTGTTATATAAAAAATAGTTTTTAGTCTTTCTATATTTCAGAGAAAGTCTTTTCCACGGAACAGGGCCAGCTGCTCTTAAAGTATTTATTTAATATTTTCAATCAATCTTCTTTTTCGTCTGAAATAGCGATGATAGTTGTAAGCTTTTCTCTCACCTGCAAACATACCATATTGATTGCATCATCATTTTCTGAATTTTTTTCTATTATCTAAAATGTTTACAAATTATTTCACGTGTTCTTATTTGTTTCCAATGTCCAAGAATATGTGCGAAGGTCTTGTTTAAATTTTGGGTTTAATAAAAGTGATAAAAAATAAATTATTGTTTATCACATAAGTCTTTCAAACTTTTTCCACGTATTTTTTTCTTTACTTTCCACAAACATAAATGCGTGCTATTAATGTTTATTAATCTATTTTACCAAAAATATAAGTAACCCAAGTTAATTATAATGGTTTTGTCTTTCGATTTGTAAATATATAAACACTTTTAATTTTTTTACCTAATCTGAAAATAAAATCTGCATTTCCTTAGGGTAGGTAAAAGAAGATGTTTTTATGCGTGTAATTTTTTGTATGTTTAAACTTATACTCATTTTAAATCCAAATTTAGTTATATATTATGGTAAACTTTAAAATAATTCATATTTTTACTTATGTGAAAAGGACGTAACTGAGAACAGAATGGTGTCACTGAAAATCATAAAAAAAAACTTTGTTTATTACAGCGTGAAAAAATGGCATTTGGCAAAAAATGGCTTAACAGCAGATCCTTTTTACATATACGCATATATGTTAAAAAACCATTGTTATTCGTATATTACTATCGCGAGCTTTATGTGGAATTACAAAAATATTTATTATTTTTATTTTTTAGTAACTTTCCATAATATTGGCTTAATTTTAATTTGTAATGCTTTCTGTCACAGCGTAAAAGAAAATTTGACAAAAAGTAAAGAATTCTGCAGTAGAACTCTTCATTTTTTTCTAAAACGAAAAAGTTTTTTTTTCGAATTGTCAAAAAAATAAATTTACAAAAATACATGATAGCGGTAGAATTCATTACGTGTATGTTATAATCATAAAACACGTAATTACAGCCTTCTAAACTCAAGATATCAACAATTTACCGAAAAAAGATTTTTTTTATTTATAAAAAAACAGCATATGTTCTGTCGCTTCCAAAAACTTAATTCGAGAAGGATTTGCAGTATATTTACATTTTCCTTTTATTTTATCAAAGGTTCTTAAACAAGTGGTCTCGAATCAACTTGTGAATCATCTTTCCTCTAATCAATTCTCCAATCTCACACAGTTTGGGTTTTGTTCTGGCCACAGCACGATCACTATATTTTTAAGGATCTTTAATGACTCCAGACTCACCATGGAGAACACGTAGTTCATACTTCTTATTCTGTTTGATATCAGCAAAGTATTGCACTTTGTATATTTTAAGTTATTACTGTAATAAATTACGCTGTTTAATGTTTCAAATTGATTCAAGAGTTATTTGTTATGGACACAGGCAGCAAATTGAGTTGTCTACTAAACTATCTAATGAATTATTTCTTATTGCAGTTGTCACTCAAGGGATACTATTTTAATCCCTTTCTTTTCCATTTTTATAAATCTGATAACTCAAGTGCTGTAATGTAAGTACCACTAATATGCAAAGACGTACAAGAGTACACTAATTTCTGCTAGAAATATATCTACTGCTGTGGACCTTAGTGAAATTACAGTGTTCTAGGGAAAACGGATCGATCGTTAACTCTATAAAATCACAAACTATCATGATGGGAAATTGGTGACTTATGTATGAGGACTGTGTCTGTGTGATTGACAATTCTGGATATCAAGAATTCAGGAATCTTTATTGATAAGTTTTTGTTTTTGTGCAACCATATTTCAGAGTAAATCCACAAAATTTCATAAATCTCTCTTCTTTCAACAGATTGCGCATCTTATTCCATATTAAAAAAAGAATCTTACTTACCTAATGCTTTATTTTGCTATTGATTTCATACGAGGGCTTTTTTACTTTGATCCTAGTGAGGAGTCGTTAAACAGCGAAGGAGTTGAAATTTCAAAATTATTGTGTTCAGTTTATTTTTAACATGTATTCGGACATTGTATCAGACTCTCACGCCTCAAACCAAAACATCCAAGTAATTTCTACGTTCTGTTAACCCTGTTTGAAGTGTTGAACAATCCAAGCTGTCTTAAAAAAGTGGATGATATATTGAATGTTGTTTCTGAGCATGGACTGTCCCTCCGATTTGGCTACGGCAGAATGATTTGTTTACTTACACATTACACTTTATTGCATATACAATCTTTTGCGGTTCACTCTGATTGATCTTTCTAGCTCAATCAGGTGTGCCTCAGTTAAATTTATATTTAAGAAAAAAAATTAAAGAAGCATTATTTATTTCAAAATAATTCTCGTTCTTAACTGTTATACAATTCTCATCTAAATGTCCTTTGATTTATCGTTTATTTAAATTTATATTTGTACTAAAGTATTATTTTTATGAACAAAATTTGAGACATGTTTATGAATACCACAAATAATTATGAACCAAATGTTTGTTCCGAAGAAATTATTTCTAAGCAATAAGAACACCAAAAGTTGTATTACAATGGAAGTATTAAAATACACTGATTTATTGTAATCAAATTTGTGTATTTTACACCAATTTTGCGTTAAAAATTCACTTAAAAGCATAAGCAAAAAATTGTTTTGAAAATTGAAAGTTTGAAATTTGTATTTGTAAAATTAGACATTTGAGATTTCAACAATAACAATAAAATTACAGATTTTCTTTAAGGGCGCTTCAACTCGGCATCCGAGATCACTATTATTGTCATTAAAGAAATACAAAAAAAAATGGTGAATATGGATAGATTTTTTTTTCTTGAAACCATTAAAGTAGGTACTTCTCCGCATTTGTATATGTTCAGTAATACACATTTGGTAAGGAAACCGCACAAAACTTACCAAAGCAGAGGAACTTCATAAGCGCCTTCATAGATCAATCCATATGTGATATAGTTACACATACGATTTGGGTGGAGTGTAGTGTATGTGCGTTGTATTAATATATTAACTAATTATACATTTTGATAAAACATACGACAAGGGCTGTTATCACACGCCACTCATAGCCCCAATACTTAGAGGTAAATAATTTTTCATCAAAGAACCAGCCAGAGCAAAAGCCCAGCCTAAAGGCCCAACCGTATTGAATCGATTGGGAACAATAAATTTATTCAGAGTTCTACTTTATTTTCAAAGAAACATCTATCAGATACAGATATGAAAGATACAATGAAAAGAGACATCATATCAAGAGATTTGAATATAAAGAGACTTAAGAGACCTTAAAGTTCTACTTCTCTCTGAAGAAACATCTCTCAGATACAGATATGAAAGATACAATGAAAATAGACATCATGTCAAGAGATTTGAATATAAAGAGACTTAAGAGACCTTAAAGTTCTACTTCTCTCTGAAGAAACATCTCTCAGATACAGATATGAAAGATACAATGAAAAGAGACATCATATCAAGAGATTTGAATATAAAGAGACTTAAGAGCCGTAAAGTTCTACTTCTGTCTGAAGAAACATCTCTCAGATAAAGATTCGAAAGACACAATGGACATCGCAATAATTGATTTAAATACATATAGACAAATTTTTTTAATTCGTTTCCAACGCTTTAGTTATTGTAGGCTTAAAATAAGCGGACTAGTATGACGATATTTATGACTAACATATATCAGCTTAGCAATTAATAAGCGGACTAGTATGACGATATTTATGACTAACATATATCAGCCTAGCAATTAATAAGCGGACTAGTATGACGATATTTATGACTAACATATATCAGCCTAGCAATTACGTTAGATTGAAAACAGATTATAGTTGAAAATTAGACAGACTAGAATAAGTAGAATTATAATTATATAGACGTAGTACAACAAATCATTTTAAAAGAGCTTTATTTTGTATAAATTGTAATTTTTTTATGGTACAAGAAAACGAAAGAAACCACACTACAATTTTTCTATCGAAAAAAAGTTTACTTTTAAACTAAACACCAAGAAAAGCATCTCTATCAAGAAATTGTTGTCTACTTGGCAGAACCACGCAGATATATTTCATTTTACTGGGATTTAGTTCCATTTATCTTAAGACAGCCAATTTGAATATTTGAGCATGCAATTAGATACATTTTTCTATGTGATCTCTTTCTATTTTGGATCACAAAATTTAAAAAACAGAGTATGATCCTAAAGCTTAAACTTGAGATACAAAATCCTAGTAAAAACTATCAAATTCTATAAAAATCAACAGTCCTAATGTCAACCCTTGCGATGTAATATACTTCAAAATATCCAAGGATTTCCCAAGCGATAGTATCAAAGGCAGTGTTTATACCCAGAACAGTAATTAAAGCAATTTTCGTCTATTCTTTCGTAGTCAACAAATGAATGGTTGAAGTAAAATAGGCAATAAGTACCAAAAAAAAAATCTAAATATATAGTTTCATTCCATATGACATATATAGTAGAACGAAACTGCATACTTAGTTTTTTTTTGTTTTTTTTTTGGTACTTAGTGTCTATTTTACTTCAACCATTCAAATCTAAGAACAATATTTTTACAACAATATTTGTTGAGTTAAAGTTTTTCTATGCCGCCAACTGATAACTCAAAACTATATTAGATTGTTCAAAGTAATACAAGAGTTAATCTGATAGGATTTTTGTCTTTACGTTTCGATAAAAGCTATTAATTAAAAAACAGTGTAAATTTCTTTATAATTTGAATTTAAACTCGCTTTTAATTAATATGCGCTCTCCAATTATTTTCTTTATATTTAGGATTTAAACTTGCTTTTAATTAATGTGCTCTCTCCAACAAATATTATATAAAATTAATTAGCAAGGTAATATTGTAACGTATTTACTATATTGTCAAATTAAAAAGAGCATGTCTATAAATATAAAAGTTAAAATATTTTGAAAAGTAAATTGAACCTCGTAATAATAAATCCAGTTTTAAAAGTAAATAATCTGTTTTTTGTTTATTTTTTTATAAAAAAGCAATCTTGAAACCTATTTTTTGTGAAGCTTTCCCCACCAAAGAAAACTCTTTCGAAAATATCATTATGTGAAATGGCTCTATTTCGAAGGTGCTCAGTGCCGTTACGATTCTATGTTAACGCTCGCTACTCCGTTACTCAATGGCGTCGTGGCCGCTATGCCGTTATGCCGTTACGGTTCTACGATGGCACTCGGTGCTACGTTACTCAATCGCGGCTGTAGCTGTTACGCCGTTAGGGTCTGCAGGCTGGCCGAGCGCCAGCCTTTCCCGTTTCCTACGTGACAATTCGTTACCAGATCGAGTGGGTAGTTACCCCCCGCCCCGGCTTTGCAGCTGAATACAAGGAGTGATTAAATTGTTTTTCGCAATAAAATTTAATCATAGCCCGGGCACAACGCCCGGAGAGCGTGTTACAGATGAACTTTTAAATGATTGGTGCCAACCAGTTTCAGTGTATATTAGGAAAGTAATTTGTTTCCAATTGAAAATAGGCATATATTCTAGAAATGTTGATAATATTGAAAAAAAATCTTATTTTACTATCGCATACTACCATAAAATATATCTTTATTGGAAATTCCGACATATTAAAGGGATGATAGTGTGTTTGACCTCAGGAATCGAGTCATCAAACTTAGAAACACTGGAGTAAGCACGGAACTCGCAGTTCGTCATTGCACATATTGGTAACTACCATATGTAAAGAGACAACATTTGCTTATATCATATACTCAACTCGTGCGAGATTTGTTCCTAACAAATTCTTTTACCAGACTGAATTCTTTAAGTACCATCGAGAATTGAACCCAAAATCCCCATGTGAACATCAAACGCTTTTTCAACTAGGCTATGAAGGTTCTCAAATTGTGGTTACAATGTGTGAAATTGAGCTTTGTTGCTACAAACTACGATGTCATTGAATGTATTATTGATTTCGAAATTAATTGAAACCGAAAAAATATTTAAAAGAGATCGTTGGAAAATTGAATAAGAGTGGCCTAGTTGGTAAGATGCTTGTCTCCCAGCCCGGAGGTTATGGATTCGAGTCTCAGTGATATCAGTTTTTTAGGGATCTGGTTTTCACTTAAGGCCTTTTTGAGAGCTTTCTGGTAAGTTGGAAGAGATCAGGTTGTACTGCTTCTAACGAAAAATCAATAAATACAGTACAGTATGAAAAGATATGTGAAGGAAAAAAAAGCTCTGCATATTGGTAGGAAAGTATTAATATATGCCTTCTCTGCGTAGTTTTTATCTGTTAACCTATACCGACAAGTACTAGATGTGTGCTGGTATTGTCGAATCTCCACGTGCAGGGCAATAGTTCAAAAACGTGCAATATCGAACCGCGAGCTCCGTACCTAGTTCAGTGGTTCTTAATAAGAAAGCTTGATTAATGGGTCCGAAGACAGTAAAGTCTCTTAGCCACGCTCTTCAATATGATCGCATCGCCATTTCGCAAATAAAGAGAGATAGGAACAAGACGTAATGATATGTATATATAAAAGTTAAATGAACATGAATACAAAAAATTCACTTGGTATCGATTTCTTTTACTCAAAATTTGCATCTGCCAAACAATTAAAAATCAATTTATAACTGTTTGAGTTAATTGAAAGTTATAAACTCCGTAGACTTTTTTCAACGGATGTATTTAAAAAAAAAACAACATTCAATCAAAAATGAAAAGTAAGGCATTTCGCATTTGCCACGTTTACATATTGAGATGCATACTCACTTATTATAAACGTTTTCACTCATTATTAATTTGTTATGTCACGTTTTTCTAGGTCTTCTCAAACTTCTCATATATTCTACACTTCTTGTTTGGATTATTTTTATGAATCTTTCATTGTTAATTATTTCTACTTGACCAAACCAAATCTTTATCTGTCTTAAGCACTGAATCATCTTTCATCTTAACTGCAGCATTTATCTTACTTTCATCACTTTTTGCCACGTCCATGTTTCCTTGGTATATCCTATGGCTTCCAGTTGAACCTGTTGACGAAGCTTAAATTTAATATTTTAAAAGAAATTCAAACGTTTTTTAAGTCATTGCAAATTAAGACATGAAGTTGGGAATCAAGGTAACGTGATTACATTTTTCAATTTAAATTATTTGGTTTGTTTACATGACACACTCTCATAATAATCGTTATTTAAACTACTGTAATACAACCAATAACAGAACGTCGTTAAGCAGTATTATCACTTTGAGGGCGCAAAGTAAGTCGGTTAACACTGAGAAAACAAACAATTTGCTAATTAAATAACTCTTACACAAATGGGAGACTTTCTCGTAATAACTACTATGGCTTCTAATTAAGTACGTTGCTTTTGATGTTTTGGCATTATTTTGTTTTGCGTTTTATATAATCTCGTTTTAAACATATTTTTTTTGTGATTTATGCGTTGTTTTGTGTGATTTAATTTAAAATAAAAATATTTTTGCCAAAAGAAATGAGACATGATAAATTGTCTTTGGGTATATTAATCCATATTGCTTAGCTTCACCCACTGTTTGATATGCCTATTGTACGGCAAATGAAATAAGACATAGAGCTACCAACTCCCTTAATTTTGATTTTCCTGTTTAAGACAATCAGATCAGTTATCAATAATGTAGATTAGTGTTATTAAACTTGTAAACCAATAAATTACAAAAAAATATATTCCTAATCTCTGCAAAACAATACAAAATAAATTGCTTTAATCTCAATTTTGGTACCAGATAGGCATGTTAATTGTTATGAACATTAAAAAAAGCAGACTGAATAACTATAAACGAAATATTTATTTACATTTATATATGTATAAAGCCATTACTTATTATAACAGCAGTCCTAAAATGTTTTGCTAAGAATAAGAAAACTAGTAAATGGCTAATAACGTCTAATGACAGAGCTTATTTCAAATATGTTACTGTTAAGACCATGTAACTGACCAATTTAGTTTTGAAATCAAAAAGTTATAAGGGAAACCTGAAGAAAAAAAAATAGGTCTACATAGGTGTATTTTTTAAAAACAAAGGATGTTATATCAAATGTAAAAAAAACTTTGCTATGGTTAAACGATGGCTGGGAGGATATAATATAACGCTCTTGACACTATCCAAGGTACAGAAATATTGACATATTTTGGCTGGCAATAAGTTGAACAACTTGCCAAATGACCTTTGTCACGTGGGTTGTCCCTTTTATATAAGACCTCAAATATTGACGTCTTCGACATTTCAGAACCAAATTCGAACCCCGCGCTCTGATATTTTTTTTCCGCCTAGTATTCGGGGGTGTAAGGACACATATGACTTCAAATGGGGGTGTAAGGACACTATGGTCAAATATATTTGTTGAAAAAAAGTATATAATATACCAGTGTGCGTCTAATTAGCTCACGTTGGTGTACCATCGGATTCAGTACGATGGTATGGCCAGTGAGTTTGCTAGTGGACAATGATTCACCCACTTAAAAAAAACTGTACGACACATCTTCCTTTTCCATCATTCCGAAACAACTTACTCCTCATTATTAAGAAAGCTCAAAATTCTCTCTTAAAACATTTTCTGAAATATTGAAGCATTCAAAATCAAAGGGCCTCGAAAAGGGACATGCAAAACAACGGAAAATCACTTGAAAGTTCAGCTTTACTTATTGTCATTCTAAATTAATTTATATTTTTTAATCTAAGAAGTTGTCAGGAACAGAAAACCATATGTTTTCCAGCATGGATTAGATGTTTCTCCCGTAAGCAGTTTAAATATATAAGTATATATTCTTATATTTCTCCTCACGCTAACAAAGAAGTATCCCACCATACCTATAATAAACCTTGTAGGATAGATTCATGACAGAACACCGTGTTCATAAAAGTAGATATTTCTCAAAAAAATCTTTTCCACTTTCTCCACCATTCGAGAGGACCGAATCCACACCAATCACATTCTAACTTGTTCCACATTCTAACTTGCTACGTACCAGTACACTGTAGAAGTATCTGAGAATTTCCCCCTACATAAATGACTTACAGACTCGCATTACAAATCTTAATACTCTGTAAGCGGGCTCACGCAGTTCCTCCAAGCGAGAGACAAGTGTTAAAATGAATACCCAAGTCTTCAGTACATTCAATTCTCTGAATCATAAAACCGTTCACAGTATATCTATAGTACCATACATGAAAATCATTGTTCTAGAAAAATACAAGAGTGTACATTTTCTAATATTGAAATTAAATACTCGTATAATAATTTTACTCTACTCCCAAATAACGTTTGATTCCGGCTGAAGGAATGTTTATTTGACGAGTAGTAAGAACCGAGTGTGCTTTATTACTGAACCAATATCTTTGATTAAAATTAAGAAAAGCGTCAGCTCCAAATTCAATTCTTGTGAGACCCCTACAAATGCCGTGAAGTTACCACATTTCTTTAACGCGTCTAAAAAAAATGTCTCATATCGGTTAAGTAATCGAAAAATAAATCAATAAAGATATGCGGGACCCCAAAGCTATCAATTTTATCTAAAAATAATTTGATTTATGCAATCGAAACCCTTTGAGAAGTCATGATAGGAGAAATCATCCATATATGTAGTTCTCGAAACACAGTAATAAAATATTATTTAATTTAATTGAGTAGAACTTTTTTTGCTGAAGCCATGTTGCTCTTCTATATTTTGAGGATCAATATTGGATTTTAGTATTTGACCCAATATTGTCTCCAAGAGTTGGGCTATATAATACAATATAGCAACAGGTCCATGGTTACTTATGCCTTTTTTAGAGCCAGACTTCATAATACGGTACGTCAATATACTATACAATAGGCATAAACCATACTTCACCATATTAAGAATATGGGAATGATACCCGGTCCCAAAGCCCTTAAATTATTAAGTTTTGTTATAAAGTGGTATTCGCCTTTTTCTTAAACCATTAAGTGAAATGTGAACTGTGTATTTTTGGGAGTAAATTTATTCAAATCATTACAACATACTGTTTTCTTTATTCCCTTTGCACGGATTTTTCCTCTAATATAAAGAGGCTGATGAAAAATAACTAGGAAATGCTTTAAGGGTTTCGATCCCGCCATACGGTTTTTCACCCCAATTCATCTAATTTTAAGTTAGATTCGCTCTGAATAATTGTCATATGATCCACAGTAATTTAAGTCGCACAAAATAAAGGACCTCGTCGTTTCCGTGTATTTCTTGTAGGCTACTGATATATCACATTAAATCAGAGCTCTATTTTTTTTTCACCGGACTCACGGTGACCATGAAGTATAAGACTTTCCATTCCATTTCTTGTGATAAGAATCTTTCAACCTAATGTTCCTTACAATATTCCCAGTAAACTATCTCAGAAATACCATCTAAACAAAAATGTTATGGTTTTGCTGGAAAACACTCGTCAAAACACTGTAAATATTTTAGCTAAAGCATTCCACAGCCTCGTTCACATCATTAATTTCATACAAATAACTCAATTTCATACAAATAACCAATCCAATCATATTTTGCATTTTTCCAAATCTCAAACCTGAAATTCTTTTTTTTAACTTTTTTGAAACTAAGCTCAATTTATACGAGTATTCTATGCCAAAAAACCAAAAAATTTAAGAGTTTTGTCAATGTTATAAATAAAAATTTATGCCAAACTAAGAATACAAAATGTTCTATTTTATTTAAATATTTTACTAGAAACATAATGTTTATTTCGAGTTTAACATACTCGTATATACGAGTACTATATATCCCTTAGGAATTTTTATAAACAAGATTTATTTGAAAAAAAGGGTATGACTAATTGAGTTATTCAAATGTTTTGCCCTTTTATATTTATTAGGTTTAGTCACTTAGTGAATATTTTTGATCTCAAATTACTATCCACACATATTATTTTCATGAGTAAAAGTACTCCCAAAATTATTAATTTGTATGAAAAGTCTCAAATTTATGACACCATTCTTATTTACCAAATAAGTATCATTAATTTTTATTTCATTAGAAATATTACAAAAAATACATTTTGCATTGTTACCTACTATATACAGTTCCGAGGTCATTTTTTGAAAGGTAAATAAACCATTGGATGTCTTCGTTGCTTTGCTTCAGGAAGAAATCTCTCTGGAATGAAGTTTTCTGGCTCTGGGGTTTTGGATCATGATGAAGAGCAAAAACAGGAATGCAGACTAAAACATTCTTATCAATTGGCACATTTGTTTCCAGAAAGGTGTACTCTGAATTACATATTCTGTTCAAAAATCCTAAAGCCGGATACTTTCTCATAGATTCACTAATCACACATTCTAAATAATTCATTTCTAATATTGCGTCGTATGAAATTTTTCCATTATGTTTTTTCACAACTGTATCTATTTCTTGTAAAAGTTTTGTTTGAATTTCCATATTTTTCGCCAATTCATATAAAGTAAAGCTCATAACACCCGACGAAGTTTCAAAACCAGCCATGAAAAATATGATATAAAAGCTTGAGCTGTTATAAAAATGTCACTCATTTCAATATTATCTTCATTTTCAAGTATATCATATATCCTTTTGATCTCAACTCCAACATTAAAACGATAAAATCATTTCGTTTGACCCCAGTATTCATTCTCTCTTGCATTATTTCTGAAACTGTATTTATAAAGAAATCTTCAACGTTTTTTATAAAAAAACTCGAAGTTTGAGTACATTAAATATAAATTGTGATAATGGCCTTAACATCGCTATAGCAGTTTTCATTTTATTGGCCGTGAATATTATCTTCCCATTCTCCTAAATGGTGCACTGTAATCTGACATAAAATTCATCTCAACCCCAAAAACGCATGAGCCAATCACATATTTTCTTTCCAATAATCGAAATATGGAGTAAAATATAAAATAAAATATATAATATATATATATATATATATATATATATATATATATATATATATATATATATATATATATATATATATATATATATATATATATATATATATATATATATATATATATATATATATATATATATATATATATATATATATATATATATATATATATATATATATATATATACATATTTATATATATATATATATATATATATATATATATATATATATATATATATATATATATATATATATATATATATATATATATATATATATATATATATATATATATATATATATATATATATATATATATATATATATATATATATATATATATATATATATATATATATATATATATATATATATATATATATATATATATATATATATATATATATATATATATATATATATATATATATATATATATATATATATATATATATATATATATATATATATATATATATATATATATATATATATATATATATATATATGTGTGTATATAATAGGAACAAAACAACTGATATTATGTTAAAACTCATGTAAAAGCTATCAAATTGCCACATTTTTTTAACTGTCAGTATAAAACCTTTGGCAATATGAAACTACTTTACAGTTTAAAATAATACTCATACTAAGTTATTTTTAAGTTTTTATAAATTTTTATACGTATTTTAAAATATAAACACAGAAAGGAAAGATTCCGCTTCTATCACTCGTGTCAACAGTACTCTTATACTCGTACTTTGTGAGGTGTACTTAAATAAATTGCGCTGTAATGGTGATGTATTATTAAACAAACAAGTGACGTTCTCCATTATGGACGCTTATTATACGAGTACTACGAGTAATATAATAATATTTACTGAACAAATTTATTTAAAATCGATAAAGTTTTATTTAAAATACATTTTTTATTTCAATTTAAGGTTTTTGAGGTATCAATGACATACTCGTATATAAATTTCTTTAATTTTTTTTCAATGTTTTTGTCTTTTTTTTTAAATGTCTCATTGAAGCATTTTCCAATATTACTTTTTGTGTTTCATTATCAAACAACAGTCAATAATAAAAATTAAGATAATGATTTTCTCTCTTTAAGTAGTAATACTCCTTTTGACGGTTGTTTTTTGCATGATACGGACGATAATAGTGGATAGTCCTATAATGCTGATCTACAAACGATAATAGTGGATATACCTATAATAGATATGTCTAATAGAGTTTATTTGTAGTAGGTTGAGCAAACGGACTGGGGTATCTCGATGAATCACTTGAGTTAGTTAATCTTTAGCATGTTAAATATTTTTCTGGAGTTTAGAGAGGGTTAATGAATTATATCATGTTATTTAATTCATCAAGTTGAAGTCATAATGAATTATAATGGTTAATTAATTATATCATGTTATTTGATTAATCAAGTTGAATGATACAATTTTTCAAATAAAAGTAATTTCAGCATTTTTTTTGGAAATTATGAAAAACCTTGACATATTTCTGAAATAAATACATATAATTGGATAATACTTGCCTTAATTATCATCGCTCACATCCAAATTACTCTGTGTTAATATTTGAGACGTATGTAAAATATATGAATATGGTTTTTCCGTCGATTTTTGTTGTGAATTTACAAATAAGTCCTTCTCAAACTATAAAAATGCAAAAAAAATATATTTAAATGTGTTATGTCAACAACACAAGATCTTCATCCTGCCAGCCTATAAAGATGCATGTGGCATTGGGCCTTCTCAGCAAGTTTTTTTTTCAAGGAACTCAGTGTAAATAATTATCGTTTATCACATATACTGAATGCACAGAATATGCCAAGTGATGGATCCACTGAACCGATCCTCTTTTGAGAAGTCTTTGATAGAAATTAGTTCCATGTCTCTTACAGTAGGTCGTGTATCATCCGCAAGTAATCCGATGGCTACATTCATGTATTGAGGTACTCGGTTCTAGTCCTCCAGGAATCGACCAGCTCACGTTCCGGAAATCTTCCAAAAGGGTTGTGGGTGATTCATCCTGTGTGAGATCAGTCTTAACTGTGATGGTATTTGTCCATATTTAAGAGCCGAACATCATCAAACCAAATAGGAATATTAAATTCATGTTTTCCGATAAGGTATTTTGTGTCGTGGGACTTATTTAATGAAATAGCCTGCCTGTGAAGTTACTTACTGTGGATAAACTTGAAGCTTTCAGTGGAAAGTATTGCTGAACCATGATGTTAACAATGTGCTACTGAGGTTATTTATTTTGAATTCACAATGTTAAATAATAAATCATGATCAAATGGTGTTGGTGTAATTTATTTGTGTTTCTTCTCTTCCATGCAATGTTGTGGCGGATATGTGCAGTATATACGCTAGCAAGTATATAGACATTCTCCATTGAGGTCAGTCGGTCGATCTAGTGATTAGACGCCATGTTTCGTTGAATACAATACCAGTTCTGCATACGTAGATATGTTCCACACTAGGTTGATAGAATAAATAATACAGACGCAACTAGAGTTTCGCAAAATGTTTCAGTGTGCACCCAAAGTTGATCCAGTAAATTTTTGCAAGAGGTTGCTCTTGGTGGGGATTCTCTTTCAATGATTACACCATAGATTCCTGTAATTTAGCCAACGATCTTGAATAACTCCTAAGTATTTGAGAGTGTGAAAGTGTGGGAATTCGTTTCTCTCTCATCGCAAATTAAGTTACTGGCCGTAATATCGTCGTGATGTCGGCAGCGTAGTTTTATAGTTAGCATTCATTCTAAGCAAACGGGTGGGTCTAAGAAAATACATCTAACGAAATGTTGCAGCAGATTTGACCTGCCGGTTGACATGGAACATTAATTTCTTTGCCGTCGAACCTTTGGGGTTGATATCTCAAGGATGTTTGCAGTTGATGAGAAGCTTGTACACAATTAACGCTGCATCCACCTTCCATCCATGAATTTTTGACAATCTTCGTTAAGTATTCATGCCATTGTCCTTTTACAAAAATAGACAGCGTTTATTTGAATTTTCACAACATAAGGGCTTAGATATTTATCTGAGCCATAAATATTTAGCTTCACAACATCCGACTGCAACTGTTACTTGATATTTGTATATACGCCATAACAAATGTATCGAAGAACACTCAACTGATCTTTTATTTTGCATTTCTAAGTTTTTAAACGTGCCAAATATGATATGATTTATAAGCAGTACAAATATTTTGTGATGTTTAACAAAAAAAGACAATTTAAAAAAAATCTAAGCCATGAATTAATTTCCTAACTTGTGTTATTGTTTACTATTGCTGGTTAACACGGGTGCTCGAAATATATGACGTCATTTACAATATATTATATGTATTTACCGAGAATGTAAACGTAATGATGATCACGCAAAGAAATGTTTGTTCATGTTCAGACATGTTTCAGAAAACGTAAAAGTCTTATTCTTTATCACATTGTTTATAATTCAAATAAGATAAACATACTGCGCTCTGAATTTCGTTTCATTCAAAGTCAACCTTATTAAAGAATTCTAGTTTCATTCTGGAAAATGGTTTAACTCACGGTTTTTTTAAATAACTTTAAAATATTTTTTTTTAATTGTTTCAGTAAGACGAAGTTTTAAATCCAATCATTAAAGACTTATCATCATAGATCGAAATGATAACATAACTGTAAGAATACCTGTACAGACTTAAAGGAAGAGACGATTGGGTCAATCACGATGGAAGAGTTATGAGAGATATAGAACGGCGTAAAGTGATGATTCTGACAAATTAATTGAAATTTTGCAAAAAATTTCAAAGGAGGATACCACGACGATTCTATAAATTGGTGTGAAGTGAAGGTGTCTGGAGAACCAGATGGAATGAAAAAATCATTATGTTTATAAGAAACCCATAATCTCTTTTTATATGAACAATATACATACTAAAAATTAAAATGAGGTATCATATATCAACGAAAAACGAAGTGATGGTGGAAAAGAAACAAAAATCTAAACGAGAATAAGCCAGAGTATAAGAGCCAGGAAGAGATAAAAAGGAAATTTTGGAAGATAAGGAGGGTGAAAAAAAAACGCGAGATTAAAATTATATACGAATGGAGTCTAAAAAGAGCGAATTTATTTCTATGGCATTTAAATAATTTGTATGAAAATAATAAGTTCTAAAATTTGTTATCTAGTTATAAGTAAGTGCGTGGCTGTTTACTATTTATAAGAAATAAATCATTAAAGTTTAAAAAAAATTAACGTGGGAAATTAAAATTAAATTAGCTTATAGTTGTAGTTAATATAGAAATTAGATAAATGCTTCAGTTTTTCAGTAATACATTTGTATATGCCTTAGGCAATTTTTTGTATCATAGATTACTTAATCAAATAATATATTAAAAAAAATAATCCCTTTCACGCAGTTTAACTTTGTCTAGTTGATTTAAGAGCACAATTTAAAATAATCCCTTTCACGCAGTTTAACTTTGTCTAGTTGATTTAAGAGCACAATTTAAAATAATCCCTTTCACGCAGTTTAACTTTGTCTAGTTGATTTAAGAGCACAATTTAAAAAACTTAATAAAAAAACACGCAAGGAACTTACAATGCCAATTAATAAAAAAAGGTATACCCGTACAGAAATTAAAGTTATTTTAAATACAAGCATGAAAAAAAAGTATGTTTCTTTACAGTTGAATAATAAAATAATTAAAAATATCATGTTCCACTCAAAAGATAAAACTAATGCATTGGAACTATTGGGATACAGGTCGCTAAGATTATATACTGTGAGGACTGTATTTGATAAATTGCATAGTTCACATCCCCGATATTAAATTCCCGACATATCATGTTTTTTGTAACACGTGGTCTTGGTTAGTAACTGAGATTTTAGTATATTTTTTTAATACTGTCGGTAAGATTAGGTCAATGAAAAAAAAGATCTCTTAGGTGGTCACCTTCAGGGTACAAAACCATATCCCGAATTGTAAAAGAATTCCATGGTCATTGCTTGTTTAAAAAAAGGGTCTATAATAAAATCTACTTCGTAGTTGTTTTCAATGGAATTGGAATGCCAGCGGTAACGGCTGGGACAATAGGACCTACGGTCCTTCTGTGAAGTCGCTATTGGACCAAGGTCTTTGTTGTTGAAAAGATAAAGGCAATGGATCATAAAAAAATCCGTACGGCCCAAGATGGGGTAATAAAAACCGTCTAGACTACGAACCTTTCTTGCTGAATTGTATAGAAATACCGATGTCAATTGTCCTTCAAATAGTTTCGGGTCTACGGCTTACCAGGCGGCTTAAGTATTTTTTTAAAGTGAGAAGGAGAACATGTAGCTTCTCTTTCTCGCGATCTGGCTATAAAAGAGGAGAAATTCACGGGCAGCTCCCTTTTTGGGACCAGACTCGACGGTGTTAGGACGTCTCTCCAGAACGCTGTGTGCACAGAAGACTGCCAGACTCGTTTCCTCTGCTATCACAGAACTTCAGGACGCCATCTTCAAATTATCGGTGAATATTATTCCTTGTATTTAATGCTGGATTCCGACCGCACGTTTAACCATCGCTCAACTTAAATTCTAATTGTTATTGAAATCCCCCTTGCTAATCGACAACACAAATCTTCGTACCCAACTTTAAACTTTTTTTTTCTTGACATTCGTTCAAGTTTTTTTAATTTTTTTTTATAATATAATAAACTGTTTTGTCTTAAAATTATACTTTGTTTAATTGTGTCTCCTTGTCCCGCTGAGAATTGAGAAAGAGTTACACAGAGTTAAAGGAATCCAACAAACCCCTGAGATCTAAAAAGTACTTGCCTCTTTAAGAAGCCGGCGGAGCTGAACGGGCGTGTCACACCTCGTATGATGGTAATGTGTTATAATTGATTTATGTATTGAAATGTGCACATTGTATGATTGTTTCTAATATAGGAAAAAGGTGTGACAATACAATAACATACATGTGGAGACAAAATATTTAGGAGGACATACTCGTAGTTCGCTATGAGCTGGGACCACCATCGTAGAATAAGAAAGTTTGTGATTTATAGTGCTCTATATACTTTTATAAACCGTAAATTGTATTGCATAATGTTTCTGCATATAGTACAATTAGACGGGCGTATTGTCATGTGTCAATCTCTTCCAACTAAGCCACCAGAAATATACTAAAGCGGACTTTAAAAGCTGTTCCAACGGGAAACAAATCCGGAAGATACCAATTAGGCCACGGAGATCGTCATCAACTTGTATTAAACAATATGGTTTTTTTCTTTGACCAAACTTTTACTTTCAAATGTGTGTAATAAAATGTTTTCAGTTGTTTTCCATAAGTTTATTTTTCGGAGTTTTTCCTATGTTAAGTTGTTTTCAGTGGTGGTCAAAGTTTCAAAGGTATCGCAGCCTTCACACTCAGGGCGATGTCAAAAATTAGATGTTCATACTCGTATGTGATTGTAACGGTAAAATGAAAGATGTAATGCCTTCAATACGCCGGCATTGAAACTAACTCAACACGTTACAACTTGGTAAAATATTATAAAGTAGACTTTCGCTATATAATTTATATAAGTATTTTTTTATGAAAATTATTGTCTTGTTCTGTAATAAAATCTAAAATAACAAAAATATCTGAAACATGAGATTTTAAATCTGTTTTTTAACACAGATGTGTTCTTAAAAGGATATGATGTTGAAAATTAAAAATTTATTTAACCTCAAGCGAACCTACTCTTCATACAAAAATAAAAGTTGTTGTTTAATTTTGAAGAACTATTTCCGAATGAAATGAATTTAATACTGTTCCAGTGGATCAGATATTGCTTTTTGACATGTCTAATTCAACGATCCTTCTTCTTCACGTCATTCTTTACTATCCATGCATTTAACCCCTAAAACTAGTAACCAGATTCTATAAAATCTCAACCCTCAATGGTTTGCTTCAAATAACGACATACAAATAATACATCTCCCTTCAATAATGAAACGTGTTTCTTCGTAATTATTATTTTCATGTCATATCCTAGTTTTTCTCTCTTCGTAATTTTTTGTGATATCTCGAAATATTTTGTTTTGCTTTTTTTTCATTTATTATGTAGTGCTTTAAGTACTTTTTTTAGTTTTGGAGAAAAATGTAGTTACCTCCTATCCAGTTTTTGGCATGAATCTACATAAGTCTTGTTGACATAATCCCCCTTCATGGTAATTTACTACAAATATTTGTAAAAAAAAACAACATTGTACGTTTGAAAATGTACAAAAAAAAAAAACAAATAAAGAATCATAAAGTATGTTACATGCCATTTTGTATCCGATTATCAGTCTACCGCACGCTCTCGTAAGAAAAAAACTGAATTTATAAGAGAATGGTCTTTCGGGTTAATATCTTGCGGCGACACAACCTGCTAGAAAATATTGCCGAATATTAAGTGGCCCATATATAAAACCTTTTGGTTCATTTGAAAATTAAACTCCACCCTCTGCAGCGGAGAATTTTTATTTTCAGCTCCGTTCGAGCTTAAAAAAGAGAATAATTATAGTAAAATTGCAGCAATTAAGAATCTTATATATTACTTTAAAAAAATATATGCAAAAAAGTTCTGGAACCAAATACTTTTGTTTTTAAGTAAAAAAAACATTATTAGGGTGGAATTCTGGTTTTTATTTGCTATTGTACATATACATTAATACACATACATATATTGCCACGCCGTGCCCCTTCCAGAGTAGATAAAGAGAACAATTTCCCAACATTTTCAACATAAGCACATAGGTTTCGCCTCTTCTGCGTTCATAAATCTCATCTCGTCTTCTTTCAAACTCTAGTCCACTCCATCCAGCTATGTTTTACTCGGTGAGTGGTGTTTTTTGTTCGTGCTAGTATCTAAACAGTATCTTGTATCGTAGAACGCTGGGCATTATCAATTTAATTCTTGATTTGGTCGTTACCTGTGAAAATCGGCCCTCCGGGGCGGATATCATCTTCGAGTGCCACATTACTATTAGGGATACTTTTAAACCTCACACGAAATACAGATCACTTCGTAGCCATTCACCATACATTTTTTTGGTTTGTTTTTAGTGGTAGTAAAAAGCCTCAAACACCGAAAAAACACTCATTTCGTTCCATCTTCAAAATGGCGCTTTTTTTCATGGCCGAAAAAATGCACTAAATTATTACCTTTTATAATAATATACATTCGGTACGTTTGAAATGAAGTTTGCAACAGAAATTGTGTTCAAACGAAATATATTCGATAACTCTCCAGACAACATCACAGCAACATATTCGTACTTCTTTAACTTTTTAATAACCATGTTGATAAGTAGAGCGAAATAATTTTCAAATTCATGGGCACTGAATACGTTATTTTAAATAAACCTTATTTTTTATGTTATATATGAAACAATAAAAAGTTTTAAACTTTATGGTAAACTGTTTTCTAAACTAACCTATACAATTTACGCAGAATTAAAGATTTCTCAATGCAGAATATTTATATAAAGTCTTGATACCACCTTCTTTTTTAAGAGGACTTTAATTTCGTATGTTTACATTTTTTTAAGGAGTTCATATATTTTTTATAACATATATAAGTACATATTTTTATATGAAGTTATAAAGTATGGGTGTTAGCAATAAAATATTTTTTTAGAAGATACATTTATTACTAAAAAAGGGTGAAGAGAATATGAAAAAGAAACATACAGATTAAAATACAAGTTCCGAGTGGTTTTACATAGAGTTCGTTCACTTACGAGGGCCGGGTCAGTTCAAGAGATATGAGGTCGACACAGCTTGGACTACTGATGGAATGGGGCAGTATGTTCTCAGTTCAGCAGCGTGCCGGACTGGAAATTTGTATTCCCTGGCGAAGGTTCTTGGTCCTTGTTGTCGTGACAGTGAGTTTTGTGATGATGATGTCAGCTATCTAGTATGCAAAAAAGATTAGCACGAGTATCCACATCTTATTTCGAGGCTATCTTCCGTCCGTCTCTAAAACAGATACCTGAGCGAGGGATCGAACATTTTCGTAAATCTCCAAGGATCCCCTTTAGTACCCTCCAGCGTTATTTGAGAACTAAATCACACCCTTTGTAAATTAACTCATTGATAGGCTTCATATTAGAACATTCTTTATCACCACTCAGAACAAAGAAGAACTTTTTTCTAGAAAATTGTATACAATTCCGAGCAAAAGTCATCGAACCATTTTTTATCAATGGCCACTTATTTAAAATGAGTAAAAGGATACCCTTACCTTACCCTTACCTCGTGTAAGACAGATAAGGCTTACTTTATCTGACGAAAAAAATAGTTAACAAAATAATTTACGGTCCCTCGGTTTTTACAATATGGAAGCGAGTAAAGCATAATATAAAAAACCCACCCGTTTGAGCTATCACAAGTGTACAAAACATTCTTATATCACCAATTTATTTATGACAATATTTTGAAGGTGTTTTATCATTTTATGTGATGATTATTTAACCATCTCTATTTCAAAATTTCTTGGTTTTAATTTTAGCCAAATTCCATTGTTACTCGAAGTAACAAAAGATAACGGATTCAATTTTATTTTTTTTTCTGTTCCTGCTGTTTGGTGAATTGTAAATTTTCGAAGTATTGAGGCCAATCCAATCATGCTTTGCATTTTTCCAAATCTCAAACCTGAAAAAAAAATTGAAAAACTTTGTTTAGATTTAAAGTTTAATCTAAACATACATTATTCAATTTGGTTTACGAGTCAACAAAAAAACAAAAAATCTACTTTTTTGACAAACTTAATTACTAAAAGTTTATGCCAAGTTTCAAGTTCTATTTTTTCAGTTTTCCTGCAAAAAAAGCTTTTATTAGTTAGTGTATTTTCTTTTGAAACCAAATAATATTTTGTATTAGAAAAATATTTCAATGATTAACATCACTAAGAAAAAACATATTAACAAGATATATTTAAAAAAAATGTGTATGGTAAATCGTATAATTCAAATGGGTTTCCCTCTTTAATTTATTAGTTTTGTCACTTGGAGTGCATATTGTATATTTCAGATTGAGCTCTACATATTTTTTTATTTCATGAGCTATAATGGTAACCATACTTATTCGATTGTATGAAACGTCATATATTTTTTAAATTTTCTAATTTATCAAACTTCTTAAGAACATAATTTTATTTCAGTAGAAAGATTACAAAAAAAATATATTTTGCATTCTTACCTATACAATTTCGAGGCCCTTCGCCAAAAGGCAGATAAACCATAGAGTGCCTTTGTTGCTTTGCTTCTGGTAGAAATCTCTCGGGAATAAACTTTTCTGGCTCTGGGTAATATTTTGGATCATAGTGAAGAGCAAACACAGGAATGCAGACTAAAACATTCTTATCAATTGTCACATTTGTTTCCGGAAAGGTGTACTCTGAATTACATATTCTGTTCAAAAATCCTAAAGCTGGATACTTTCTCATAGATTCACTAATCACACATTCCAAATAATTCATTTCTAATATTGCGTCGTATGAAATTTTTCCATTATGTTTTTTCACAACTGTATCTATTTCTTGTAAAAGTTTTGTTTGAATTTCCGTATTTTTCGCCAATTCATATAAAGTAAAGCTCATAACACCCGACGAAGTTTCAAAACCAGCTAGGAAAAATATGAAGGCTTGAGCTGTTATAAAAATGTCATTGATTTCAATTTTTTCTTCATTTTCAAATATATGTCCTTTTGATTTCAACTCCAGCATTAAATCGATAAAATCATTTCGTTTGACTCCAGTGTTCATTCTCTCTTGTATTATTTGTGAAACTGTATTTATAAAGAAATCTTCAGCGTCTTTATCAAAAACTCGAAGTTTAAGTAGATTAAACATAAATGGCGAAAATGACCTAACTATCGTTTTGAGAGTTTGAATTTTACTGGTAGTAAATATTTTTCTTCCCATTCTCCTAAATGGCGCGTTGTAATCTGACATAGAATTCATGTCAACCCCAAAAGCGCATGAGCCAATAACATCAGTTGTGAATTTTGCTATCAAATCTCGAACTTCAACTTGGTCATTTTTTTCAACTTCGTATTTTAAAAGTTTTTGAAATTCTTCCGCTTTCTCGACAATTAAAGGGAACATCATTCTCATCTTTCCCGATGTGAATACTGGCGACAAATTTTTCCTCATTCCTCTCCATTTCACTCCGTGCACAGCAAATAAATGTCCATTTAGTTTTTCTACTGTGTCACTTATTGGAGGATTTCTGTCATGGAAAACTTGAAAATCTTTAATTAAAACATTCTTAATTAATTCTGGATCTTTCACCATCAACTGCGGTTTACGTAATTTAAAACATCCAACTAACTTTTCGTCCGGGAACTCGTCGTATATACGTTTATAAACTTCACCTGACGATATTCTTCCCAAAACCCAATCTTTCAAATTTCCAAATAAAATATGTGGCTCAATGTATGAAACATTTTTTTCCTTCCAATAACCAAAATATGCAGTAAAATATTTATAAAAAAGGAACAAAACACCTGTTAGCAAGGTTAAACTGAAGAGAAAACTATCGAATGGCCACATTTTTTTAAGTGTTGTCTTGAAAACTCTTTACTACTCACAGTTTAAAATATGACTGATTTATATTAAATTTGTAACTATTCTTTATACGTGTGAAAAAATGTAAACATAGATAGAAAATATTCCGTTTTTATCACTCGTTTCAACATTATACTTAGTGACGTGTACTTAAATAAATTGCGCTGTAATGGTGATGTATTATCAAACGAACAAACGGAGTTCTCCATTATGGACGCTTATCATACCTGTCACTTTCTATTCAGCAAAGATATAATATTTACTAAACAACTTTATTAAAAAATGATTCAGTTAAATTTTTCACTACATAACACATCTCAATTTAGGATAATTAATATTATATGTCAAAAGACGTATTCAAATGGACCTTGAATTTTTTTAAGGTCTTTTCGATTATTTTTCTGAAAATATCTCCATGAAGCATATTTCAATTATTATTGTATCTGCTTTCTCAAACAACTGTCAGTAAGACATTTACGAGTATATCACGATATTCTCCTCTCAAGTGTTTTGTTAATGGTTGTTCTTTGCAAGATACAAACTACAACGGTTGACAGATTCTTATAATTATTTGGATAAAGGTTTATGTTTGTAACTAATAATATCAACTGTTTAGTTGAAGTAAACTCAGTAAACAGACTGGGTTAACTCAATGGATCACTTGAGTAAACTGATCTTCCACATGTTTTCTATTTTTGCTGGGGTGAAGTACTCGTAGTATATAATTTTTCAAATAAAACAAATCAAGGAATTTTATTCTCGGTATATTATGAAAAATCTTGACATATTTGTAAAAGGAATATGTATAACTGTATAATATTAGTCTAAATGATCATAATTTACAAACAAAATACTGCATGTTAGCTTTTGAGAGCTATGAGAAATATTTGAGTTAATGAACGTGTTTTTTCAGCATGTTTTTGCTATGAATTTAAGAGTGAGTCTGCCATACAGATCAAACAGAAAAACGTTTAGTTATGTCTAAAAAAAAGCATTTCATCTGTCGTTGCTAAGTTAAATATAAATAAAACAGGTCATATCTCTTTGTAGTGAATAACAAAGTAAAGAAATTATCCCAATAGCGAATGCTTTTTGTTGAATCGAACGAATGTACATAAAATGTTACCATACAATGCAATATGAATAACGTGAATTATGATGGCTACGTTGACAAAAATAATATTGAATATTAAAGAGCAAACTGAAATATATTATTGGAAATTTTCAGTCATCGACGAGTATGTCGAATGCAATCTTAACTTTGAAGAGCAAGGAAGATGATAATGAAAATAGAGTTAAATCACCTAAAATGAAGTTTTTTCTGATGTTCGGGAAAATATTTTTTAAACAATGATGTTTTATTGAAAAAAAAATCCATGCTGCTAAGAAAAAATATTAGTCTAAATTGAAAAACATTTAAAAAAAATTCAGTGTATTTGTAAAACTTTTTATTCGGAGTTTTTGTAGAAGTATATGTAAAAGCTTTTTAATACTATATTTCTCCCTTATTCAGTATAAAGAAATCTCAGTATTATATAAAAAAAATATATTATTTATAGTTAAGGCATTAACATTTTGGAGGTTTTTGTCTCCAAATCTTGTTTGTGCTCCACTGATGATGAGGGGAAAACCTTGAATTGGAATAAACAGTGTTTTACTAAACAAATTTGAATATTTTTGAACCTCCACAGTATTTATGCCTTAACTTAAAAAAATATTGCCGTATTAATTTCGTTATAATGGGATTTGACCGAATATTCGTTTTATTTAGGTTGTGCGTGTTTATACGAGTATATTAAGATATTTTGAAGAGTAACGACAAATCTTAGCCATTGGAAAGCAAGAAGTTGAGTGTGTTTAATAAGATATGACAACTCCCCATCCCCATCCCCTTGTATACGATATAACAAATCCCCATCAGGGTAGACCTATAGAACCGAGCAGAAAACTTTCCTATTACAACATGCTTCTTTCACCTCTTACACATTCATATAACTTATTCAACATTTCCTTCTGTTTCTCTTTATCTTTACCGTTCTTTATGTAAAAAAGTCATAATTTTTTTCCCAACATACTTTGTTTAATCGTCCACTACCATCACACACTTACTCTCGCTTGAATTGTAAATATGTTTTATTCAATTATTATTTTTATTGCAAATATAATCTGGCGGGCTCATTGCCAGGCGGCAATCTCTAGCAACCAACTAGACAAAAGTAAATTAAGTTAGTTACATGGTCGCAAAAAAACATTCAAATGACTATCCATCACCATGAAATCCATGAACACATACGTGAGCATATGTCCACAAGCCCCACAAAGACGGACAATAACCGGAACATTCCTTTTAATAGAAAGTGAGATATCATCAATCAAAAGAAAAGGAAGGGAAGGTGGGGAGGAAAAGTAAATTCGTTATATCAGTCTTTCGTAGTCATCCATTCAAGACGTCCAACCTACATGACTATTCTACCTTTAAGCCAAATTTTTAGCTCATATACATGTTTAATAATTATGTTTTTTGTTCTCTCATACATTGATAGACAAAAAATCTTCTCAGGACATGCATTTTCATTATATTTAATCGGGTTCTTTCATTAATTTTCCCAAGTTTCCCTTCCATTCATCAATCTTAATAATAATATGTTGTTGAGAACTATTATTTTGGCCAATCTTGATTTTGCTTGGTTTGAGTGATAATATCATGACCGTGTACGAGTATTTACTTTGTCTGAGCAATTTGACTTAAGATATGTGGTATTTGGTCAAAACCACATAAAATTTTACATTCGGAATATCAACATAACAATAACGAGTAATAAAATAATAAAAATAAATATTACAAATAAAAATTAGAACGTATGCGAAGTTTAAAAAGACCTACAAAAACGCAGATTGACAAAATATGCAAATTCAACAAAATATGTGGTAATGAGAACATAAAAAGGAGTTTGAGGAAGAAAAGTGCATTGATTTGTTTTCACATAAAAATAATGAAAAATCCATAAAAGTGATCTATACAAGACCTAGAAAAACATAAGACAACCAAAGTAATAAAATCCTGAAAGTGGAAACGCTGAAAAATCATTATAATAGGAGAGTATGCATGACGTGGTATAAAGAAGTAGCAAAAGTGAAAGATCTCTGCCAGAATAGAATGATGCGGAGATTTGTTCTCTCTCCTGAAAGCAAAATGGCGGATTTACAATGATGATTTACAATGATGACACCCTTCAAAATTTTCACATGCATTCTTCACGATCTTTCATGTTTTTCTCTTTTCCTACGTTTTCTTCTTTCAAAATTGTATTCACCTGTTCCAACTAAGAATAATGTTTTATCTTTCAGGTACCATAGTCACGTTGACATTTTTGATATATCTTCCAAAGATATAACTTAATAACTTTTAAATACTCGTATAAATGACTAGATTTTATAAAAAGATTAGAATCTGCGGCTGGATTAATAAATATTCTTAAATTTAATTCACTTATTCAATCTCCCTTTGAAGTAATATTTTAAAAGCCAGTATTGCGTTACTAAAAGCTGAATTAATAAGCAATTCGAGTCGTCTTCCCTCGAGCCGGTAATGAAATTATTTTAATTAATCGAAGTATATTTCCGCTCAATTTAATTAAATTTCAAGCTTAATGAGAACATTGTTTTACCTTTATTTTTATCGTCAAAGGTAAATTAAAAAAAAAATAATCGGTTATAAGAGCCGGTTTTTTTGGAAGATTAAAAATATTGAGTTAAAAATATAAGGTATAGGAAGTTCAAGAAAAGTATAGTTGGATCATTTGAATGATATTTTGAAAGCAGAAATTTAAAAATCACAGAAGTCGTAGGATCTGTATGAGAAGGTGTTACTCCATACACATCATACAGGGTCTACAATTTCTGTGACGTAGAAGAGACAAAAGATGTGTATCATGACAGGAAAATATGGCACTCTCTGCGTACCCCGATAGGGAGACGGCGTGATGATATATATGGGCATACTATGTTGCTATAAATAAATATAGGTTAATTGATAGTACCATAGTGTATCCACGGTCTGTCCAATGGGCAAGGTGACTGATTTTATTTTCACGCAACCACCAGCGCCATCTGTAGATGAATAAATAAATTAACTAGCTACATATTTCGACTATAAAAGTTTCAAAGCGCTGGTATTGCTGGTTCATTCGTAATGACGTAACAATTGACAGTACCTTCTGAGTCTCGGTCGGAAAAGGAACAACGGAGCAACGTGTCAACATTAAATTTTGTTTTAAATTGGATAAATGAGCCACAGAATTTTATGAAATGATTGTAGTGAACTGTTTGTGGTAGTGAAGCAATGAGTCGTAAGAACGTTTTTAAGTGGTATGCAAGATTTTGTGATGACAGAGAAAGCATTGAAGGTGACCCACGGCATGAACCATCATTGACAGTTCCAATTGAAGAAAATGTTCAAAAACTGGCTGAAATTCTTCAAACTGATCGTTGTTCAGTTACTAGGCTCATCGAGGAGCTCACTGGAATTCCTAAATCTATTGTCCATCTCATTTTAACGGAAAATTTGGGCAAATTATGGTCACACACTGATTGACGATCAATAAGTTTGTGGAGTGGAGCACTGCAGATACATGAAAAGAGCGGCTTATATGGATCCAGATTTCACGTCAAGCATTGTACAGGTGATGAAATATGATGCTTTCAGTATGAGCCACTTACAAAGCGCCAGAGCTCGGAATGGAAGGGTCCACAATCTACGAATCCGTAAAAAGTGCGCAGGCAGAAGAAACAAATCAAGACTCTGGTTACCGTTTACTTTGATTCTAAAGAAATAATCCATAAGGAATTCACGCCAGAAGGGGAAATGGTGAACGCCAATAAAAACTTGGGTGTTTTGAATCCTTTATGGGCCAGGGGATTTTTCGAGTTCGACCCGAATACCTGCAACAAGGGCATGGCCTTCGTTGCGCTTAATGCACTGGCGCACAAAAGTAAGATTATACGCGATTTCTTTGCCAAAAAAAGTATCAACCCCCCCTCCCCCCCAGAATTTGTCTGATTTGACCCCATGCGATTTCTGGCTATTTCCAAAACTGAAATTGGGGATGAAAAAAAAAACGTTTCGACACAATTTTAGGCATACAGAAGGCTTCGACCGTGATTTTGGAGGCGATTCCGAAGAATGGGTTTCAGAAATATTTCAGAAAGTTTAACAAGCGCTTCCAATATTGTATTGACTCACAAGGAATGTATTTTGAATGAAAGGTAATGTAAACTAAAAAAAAACAATCTCTGGTATTTTATTTCCCGCCAGTAACCTTTCGCATTGGATAGTTATTATACTGTATGTATACATATATCCTAAAGTTGCATATATCTTTCAAGATAATGGCGAAGAAAATATATTTAAGAGACAGGCTATCAAATTTTTTTGCCCACATCCTTGAACATGTTAATTAAAAAAGTGTCGCAATTATATCTCAATTAAATTAAGGAGTGTTATACTTAAATAAGCAAAACATTAATTTCAATTACATCATATTTCATTATTTATAAAACTGTGTTTGACTTTCAAAGACAAATATTTTACAAAATCTTTTAACAGGTTAATTTGTGATTTATAGACAATTTAAAAAATTAAGAGCATTTTTTTATTGTTACATATAAACCTCTTGTTAAAATAAAAATGATAATTTCAACTTTTTTGTTCCGCTTATAAAAATCTATACAAAATTAGATATCCTTATAATACGAGTGGTTCAACAATAAATCTCCTAATTTATTTAAAAAAAATCACTAAATTATTTCAGGTAACTTTCTGTCGTATCATCTCAAATCTTTTTTTTTTCACTCAACTAGTTGATCCCATTTTCAGTTAAAATGGTTTATTGGAAATTATTATTTCAACATTGGGGTAGATCGCAGAGTTAACTATCTGATTTCAAAATACTCATATAAGAGTGGAAATATGAAAATTTAATGAGTAAAATCCATATTTATTCAGAAAAGAAATTAAGGAAAAAAATACAAAATACTCTTTTTAAAAATAAAAATGAAATAAATAATTTGAAATATTTCTGGAATTTCCGAATTGACGAAAATAGCTTAAAAATAAATACTGCCTGAAGTATTCAAAAATTTTACACCATATTTCAAATTATAGAAGAAAAACTTTGAGAATATAAAAAACATCATTAATTTGAAATATCTTAAAACATCGAATGCTGCTATGAAAGTTATTCTTGAATAAACAAAACTATGTACCCTCTTAAACAAAAATGACATATCCGAAAAAAAATATTTACGTATTTATATTGTCGATTTTTTCTATTGAGTTATTCTTTAAGGAAGTTAAAAAAATACCACCTAAAAAGTGATACACCCTGAATCAACAAATTTTCCCAAACTCTGCGTATTTTAATTTAATTTGGATACAACCTTACTAAAATACACAATCCATATATTTACCCGGACTGAAAAAAACAAGACTTAATGGTTTGT
Source organism: Odontocerum albicorne (assembly GCA_949825065.1). Lineage (NCBI taxonomy): Eukaryota > Metazoa > Arthropoda > Insecta > Trichoptera > Odontoceridae > Odontocerum > Odontocerum albicorne. Next base: position 21,340,945 of record OX463844.1, read on the forward strand.
ATACAAAACCAGGCCAAAATTGGATAGTATTGATTTAAATCTGCACCTTTGGTTAAATTTCTTTGGATTATCCATGAAAAACGTGTTAACAAAAGTATTTAGTACTTAAGGGTTATTAATTTCGTTAATTCAGAAAATAGTTCAACGAGTATATAAATACTTAACCGGGTTTAATTGTTTATTATTGTATTTTCTATAGGGGTTGAGATAAATACAAATTAAAAGTTTGAAATTATTTCACAAATTCTAAATAGTTCTGAAAATAAAAATTGAAAACACGTTTTTAAAACATTTTGAAACACAAACTCGTTATAAAAATCCGGTTAAAGTATTTTATAAACATTATGAAATGTCTGGTGATTATGCCTCGCACTTTGGATGCAAACACTTCATACGATCCCCTCGAAAATTGCTGTCTGCAGAACAACTTGGAACATAACAACGATGGCGCAAATTTGTTTATTATTTCAGAAAACTGCAACCACAACGTAATGCAGCGACTGGCTAATATCGCCTGTGAGAAAAATCTCAATATATTTCGGCGGCGTAGAGAGTTCACGACATGTATTTCATGGAAAATTCGTTCATAACAACAAGCGAGAGTCTGAGATGTTTCTATGAAATTGTCACATTTGTCCTTGGCACTCCTACGTGCGAATGACAAAGCCCTCGAGATTTGGGAAACTTCACACGAGGCTCGCTGCTAGTCGCGATAATGTTCTGCCAAACTGTCGAAAACCAACTTCATAATCTGTTTGACGATTATTATTGGCGTGTGTACTCTGCTACTTAGGGGCCGGGAGCCTTGCCTTCCTCCGAACCTTATTTTGGGAACTAATAGTATCATCAATACATGTCAAGCTTTGTTTACATGCGTGCATATACATAATAAACGAGTATCCTTTTGTATTGCACGCACTTTATTTCATACTTTTAATTTATTTTACATGGTAAGTTCAAAAAGGCGAAAGATAACTCATAACTTGGTGAAATAAAAGTAAGTTAGTAAGATGTGCGAATGAAAATACAGGATGTTTGTTGAAATAGTCACAAATGTATTGCATTATACTATCATTGTATACAGCAAAACCTTTCAAATCAATTACCATGTGGCTATTTCTTTCAACAAACCAGAAAAATATTAAAGATGCCTTGAATTAAAACCAGATTTAATTATTTAAAAACAAAAACTTGGTTTCAACGGGATTTCAACCCTCACCTTGAAAGACAGGCTTACCAATTAGGTAACGAAGGTCGTTACTATCAATTGTCAAAACTTATATGTTTCAAACACATCTAAGTTAAAATAGAATTTTAAATTTGATTTTTTCAGTATAAGTTTCTCTTTTTTCAAAAATTTTAATCGTTTTTAATTTATAAGAACTTCATACTTTGTAATTTGTTTTATCAAACACTTTATTCCACGTTATGTTACGGTATAACCCAACTTCATACTGTTAAAACATACTAAACAAATTTCTAATGTTACAATTGGAAAGTTAAACAGATTCTATTTTATTGTACAGAAGAGATTTTTACTTTAGCTAAAGATTTTCTTAAATACACATCTTTTTTTAAAAAAACGTGTTTAACCACTTTTAAAGGGGTGTGAACATTTTTGTTACCAATTAGTCATGAATAAGCAAAACTATCATTTTGACCTATTTTTTTATTTAATTTAGAGCAAAAATGTTTTTGAACACGAATTTAAATTAATTGAAGCAATTACAGTCCAGCGGTATAATGTGGAAATATAACATACCATTCTGAAAAATAAAACAAATTTTATTATTTTCATATGTGATTTTAATTATGTTACTGAGTTAATATTCAAAAAAACATCCTAGGTTCAAGTTCAATTATGCAACACTTCTTAAAAAATCTTATCCTAAGTATTGAAGTGACTGTCGATTATAATTATTAAGCCAAATATGAGTTACGTCTTAAAAATCATTTTGCGAATAATTCATGCCCATATAAGGCCGGACAACAGATTTAGACGATTCACAATTTAACTTTGGAAATTCATTTGGATTGCGAGAAGCATATTTCGCAGTTGATGTTCTTTTACATTATTGTAATGATCAAGTGAAATTTTAACGTGTTTAATTTATAATAAAACAGGCTCGTTACCGGATACAATACGACAAACTGATTGGAATTTAAATAAAAAGCTGTTGTTAACGAAAAAGAAAATTAAAAAAAAAAACTCTTGTTAATAAATTTCATAATAAATCTTTACTGGCAACATACAGCACAAGTAAAATTTGGTCAAACAAAAATAATTGCAGTGAATAAGTAAATGAGACGTGCGTCAGGGATGTGTTCGTTTACCAATTTTGTTTAACCTCTATTCAGAAATAATTTTTAAAGTGTTATTTTAAATGTACCAAATAGCATAAAGGTTAATATCATTGTAAAACAATATAACGTTGACTCGGTAATTTGGCCGATAACCTAGATGACTTTCAGTTTTTACTGAATATAACAAATACAGTAGGTGTACAGCAAGGATTAAAAATCAATTTTCAAAAGACAAAGTTTATGTACTTTAATCGATAATTTCATCTTAGTGTATCTCTGTCGCTGACCGTGCAACCAATAGGGCAAACAGATAGTTTCAAATATTGAGGAAGTTTAATTACTCGTGACCTCAACCCAGATGGAGTAGTGACGAGATGACATATTGAATTAGCATGTGCAGGATTTTTGAAGCTGAGATAAGTTTTCTGCAACAATAACTTGAATTTTAAATTTCAGCAACGCGTGTGATATATGGATAATATTATTAATGATGTTGAGACATGTACCATGAAGACCAAAATGCTAAATAAGCTAAAAGCATTCGAGATGTGGATTCATCAGAGAATGCTCTGAATTTCTTCGTTTTATTTTATCTCTAGGACCGAAGTATTAGATAAAGCGAGTGTAGAAGGAAAACTCTTAAATATCTTAATATGCCGAAAAATTGCATATTACGACGACAAAACACCCACGTCTTAAAATAAAAAAAAGGACAAAATTGAGGATCGCCACAGAATCGTTAGAAGATGCTTATCTTTATTATATAACATTCGCGAATGGACAGGTATCCGAGCAGTTGCAAATTGGTTCCATGCCGCCAAAGACAGAGATATTTTGAGTTAAGTTTTCGAGCGATCACAAACATCAAAGAGACCTGGACACATGACACAAAGATTTTTTTTTATAATAGACAATTTACCCAAACTAGGATGATTTATGTTATCAAACTAAAGTCATGCAGCTAAATGTGTCAATTTAGTAAAACTAGTTTAAACAAATACGAATTCTAGGCAATATTAAGTTTCAACTGATTAAGCTTTATACATTTAACAATCAATCTAGATTATGAGTGGAAAAGTTCAACGATGAAAGAAAAAAAAACAAAATTCATTGGACGCGGTAAATATATGGCTTTTAGTAAATCAAATATGTCTCGCAAAGGACAACCGAAAAATACATGGTCTATAGTTTCATCATCCAGATCACACTCCCAGCCGGGATTCATCACAATAATACCCATTTTGTAAAACGCAGTGACCCGTACGCAAACGACACATGACAGATAAATTGTAACAAACGATTGTTTCAAAGGGACATATTTTTGGATTAATTCATATCTACAGCCCTTATAAACACCAGTTATATACCAATCTAACATCCACCGGTGCCAAGTATCATGTTTAATTATATATAAATATCAGTTTCTGGCTGCGAAAAATTAGATAGGGGACAACTGATGGAATATGCTTCCTTCGCGAAGAAATAACTTTAGTTATACCTACTATTATACCATTCATATTCATCGATATTAAAAAAAACTTAAGCTGAAAGATTTTTTAAATGAATTAAATTAATTGAAGAGTTTTATTTTTTTTTACAATTCGTTATTTACAAAATAATTTTTTTACAGCGAAGAAAAAATCAAAATCAGTTTTTCAGAAAATAAAAACACGTTATTCCCGTTGATTCTTAACTCAAAATAAGCATAATAAACTTAACAACACAATTTTCCTGTTACGCAGGTAAATTCCCTTTAAAAATAACGAATTTGATTATGTTTTTAAAAACGGCGGGAGTCGATGAAGAATGTTACTGAACATTATTTTACTTCTTGAATGACAAACGGTGGCTTGAGAGAATTATTGTGAAAAAATATTAAATTGTTAGTGGTTGATTTGTTATGTTTAATTACAGTAGATATCTACTTGGTTGAAGTATAAATACTTCCTCAAATCGTCACGACGTTTATAATCTTTTGAAATATGGTGCGTGATTGAATATTAAGAATTTCTTTGGATATCGAATAAAATAATTTCTTTGGATATCGAATAAAAGAAAAAGTATCTAACATAAAAAAATATGAAAATGTATAATGAACAGAATGTATGACATTCTTCAAATGATATTTTAGAAAAGTTAAATAAAACACATCCCCTGGTTCAAAACTGTCGTCAAAAAAATGGCTATTTTGAATGTTCCCAACTAACATTAAGCTTCTTAAATATCATATACACATCGTAACACATGCGATAGAATGTAAATAAGAAGAGATAACGATTGGTCAGAGCTTTCATTAAAGCAGTTAGTTGTTACAATTTCTTTTACCCCTTTCTAATATTTTACCCTTTTAATGAAGCAGAAAAATAAGACATTTAAATGTTTTTAAAGAAACACGATCTCCACGATGCATGTGAAGTGAAAACTATAAAGAATAGAGTTGTGCATGACGAGATGCGTGAATGTGGAGGAGGCCAAAGTTTTGTTCTTGAATAGAAAAAAATCTGTGTTCTCTGCCTTCCACGCAAGGGACACGGCGTGATGATATGTTTACATGTAACATATGCATTAGAATATATCCTTTGAATTCATCTTCTTAGATTAAATATTTGATGACTTTTTAAAATTAATCATTCTGCAAACCTAATCTAAGCTTTAAATATTTTTTAGTATGAATTTCGTGGTCTAGATGGTAAAGCGCCTATATTCCATCCTACAATGGCGAATTTTTCTCGCTAGCACCAAGTATTTAAAAAAAATTATTCCAGTCTGGTTTTCACTTAAGACCTCATTAAAATCTCTCTTATTTGTTAGAAGATATGGCCACATGGCAATATCTCAGCCAGATTGTAGTGATATAAGTGTATGGCTGGTTGTACTGTATACATTTTCATAGGAAAATACAGACATGATATTTAATTTGTCACGAATGTGTAAATTTTAAACAAAAAAATAATTGACAGAAGTACTGAACAGTTGTACAACTTATTTAGGAGGGAGGGCGCGTGAATCCGGCCCACTTAAAATATCTCTGCAAGTCATTCTGTTTTTTATTTGCTCAGCAAAAACGCTAGCAAAAATGCTGGAGCTCGTTTCAACCTTTCCTCCCTCATCTTCCCTATCTTGACTACTGTCTGCTTTCTGTTATGAAAGCAGCGTTTATATATAATGTACAGGTTATTTCAAAATGTACGACTTCTCACTCTCTCCATACTATTTTACTGGAATATTTTTAACCTTTTTAAATAAAGACACTAAAAAGAAAGACAAACAAAGATACTCGAAGAAAATACTTCACTTAGAAAGACCTTTGTGCTCATAATTCTTAATTCTTAAGGCTAGTTGCCCTTTTATGTAAAAAATGATCTTTAAATCAATGTTTTTTAGTATTTTCGTTCTTTTTAGAAAAATTACGTTTCAAAAATAGTATGATAAATTCTAATATGTAATAAGAAAGAAATGTGTTTTTTATACAATAATTTAATGCTGATTCGAAAGATGTAATTTTTGGAGATGTAAACGGATCGATGTTTTATCATCATCATCATAGCCTATTGGAGTTAGCAGATATAACATATTTCTACTTCATTCTTTCTGGGGCATATGTTCCTTTTTTGACACATTTAAAAAAAAATTTAATCTTCACTCTTCCAGAATTTAATTTATTTGACCATACCACGTATTGATAGGTCTTTTCGAACTTTTTGTACACTTTTTACTTCTTGAATTTATAATTTTCGTAAATAATTCACATTTCATTCTTTTGACATTCCTTGAATTATCATACAATATGAATGCTATTTTCTTTATGTTTATCTCTTCTAATATTCTAATTTTTATCACACACTGTTTTTCCACATATTCTAAGGCTACGTTCTCATTTTTCACACAGTTATCTTATTTTAATCACAGTTTTGACATATCCACGTTTTGATTCGCATGCATATCCTAATGTTGGAACTAAGATTTCATTTTAATTTGCTGGTCGTGAAATTTTCCAAACATATAACACACTGTATAACCTACCATTCACTCATTAGCGTAATAGCAATCTTCTTTCTTTCTATATCGAACTTCACGCGGCCATCGAATGTGAATACGCTTCCAAGATTTCCTTTACGTTATATTTTTATTTCTGCGCTTTATATCAAAAGTATCGAAAATGACCAAACATAATAGTATGTTGGTGTTCACCTTGAAAAAGTGAATCTTGTATTTAGTAGAAGGATAAATGTAAGATTTAAGCTGTGAAAATATGAGCTCTAAAAAATGGATTGGCGATATATGAAAGAAGGTAGAATCAATATAACACATGGATCAAATGGATGTTGAAAGTAATGTGAAGAATAAAGCTTTAATATGGTTCAAGAATGAAGCTTTAACATTTAAGTAAAAATTTCAAGTTGTGCTTGGAAAACGTGGCTGGATCAAGTGTACCAGATTTTGAAAGAAGGTAAATTGAGATGAAGGAAACATGGAAGATTGTGCTTGACGAGATGTATGAATGTGGAGAAGGCAAAAGTTGTGTTCTTGGAGAGAAAAGTTTTGGTGATCTGTATTATTTTCCTACCCCGTAAGGGACACGGCGTTATGATACGTACAAATGTGTTTATTGTTATTTGTATATGTAGCACAATACTTGGTAGGACAAATGCCAACTGAAGGTTTTTTTTTCATCGAAGCAGAAAGATGTTGGTTGACCTGATCTGAAAAACTAAATTGAGATATTTTTGTTTGGCAACTCCTTTGCCTGAAGAAATATCTTCATTCGGCAGTTAAATACGAGTATTGTTCAATTCGCAAGAAATAGTTTTCAGAAGGACACCTTAATTAACTTATAAAGAACGGTTCAACATCGTCAAATCACGCAGTGAGCCAACCTTTAAATACAACGACCTTCATTGTCCAGTTGGTAAGATACTTAACTTCTATCTGGAAACTTCAAATGCGATTCTCGATGATACTAAAGAAAGGTCCCGATCTAGTAAAAGGAATTCCTCTAGAAATAATACTAGTATGCTCCGAGTACGTGTGCGAGTATTTTTACCTCTTAAGTCCATACGTAGTGTTGTTTATATGAGCAATGACAAACTGTGAGTTCCATACTCCAGTGGTTCTTAACCTAAAGGCTTGTTTACTGAGGCCGAAAAAAACTGTCTCGTAGCCACGCTATCTTCACGATATCTGAATTACTAATTTTGATATGTTGAAGCGTATCACACATACCATTGAGGATTTCTATAACTTGTCTTATTAGATTTATAATTTTACGTAATTATTTTTTTCATTATGAACTAAATAGTGTCAAATATCAAAGAAAGCATTGTCGGTGTCAATGGTTAAGTGAATACTAATATGTAATCGACATTAAGGTTTAAATCATACTTTCTGACATGATTCAATCTGAATCAATTTAGTAGCAGTGATGAGCTGCATCATATATGTTAAACAAACTATATTTCATAAGGATACAGCACAATGTTGTACACCTCCGTGGTCCAGTTGATAAGACGCTGGACTTACACCTAGGGGTTTCGAACTCGACTTCCGATGGTATCAGAAAAAAATATCCCAGTCTGGTAAAATCTTTTGTTTGATAACAATAGTCACGTACGCTAATTTTGTGAATGTTTTATTGCCAAAACATGCTGAAATGAATTGCGATATCCATATCTACTACACGGAATACTCGATTTATAAGATCAAACACAATTTTATCTCCCAGCCACACTCTTCAAAGTGCTCAACGTTGAGCAAAATAAGCAATGTGCAAAATATGAGAAAATAGAAAAAAAGCTGTTTGATAGAAATATATTTTGTTAAAAGGTAAATTTTCATTCCATCCTCATTAAAATTCTATCTGAACACCTTGTAGAGATAGGCTTTACTGCAAGAGAGAGAGAGAGATTTCATTATATTTCTTTGTGAGTGTTCATTAAAAGTACAAGTGACATTATTTGTGCAGCGGTCAGTATTTACGGGTTGTTTCACGAAATGAAATAAATTCAATTTACCTCCTGAAATGGAAGGATGCCACCTATATTAATAAAAACCAAACTATTCGAATGTGTGGGATTTTATTAACATTTCTTTATTATTATTTAAATATTAAGATACTTCATTCATCAAAACAGTTTATTTACAAGAGGTAGAGCCCCAAAGAGTTGGACTGCTCAGCTGAGGGATGCTGCAGGACTAACTTTAATCGCTGCTCTTCGAATTTTGGAGTATAGGAATGGATTGAGAAATCGTCAAGGGATTTCATGTGTGTTACAATACCTACTCAGTCATAAGTTATATGACAGGAATTGTTTAAACACTTGATAAGTATACGAACACCAAGTTTATTTCTTATATATAGAAAATATCTTTTATTTTAAACGCAGCCAATTATTGCCGGGTAACTCTTAAGGTAAAATAATAGAATTTTCTCTCTCGAAGCATACCGAATTACAAGTATTCTATTTAATTATGTTCATCGTTGCCTTTAGTGATAGAATAATGGTGATTTCATTAAAAGTACAATATTAAACTCGTATTATATTTATTATGATCATGCTGTCAGATAAATACTCGTACCATAAATAATTAACCTTTTGAGTTTTTGAGCTCAAATTCAATATTGAAATATAAAATTTAATTTGAACTCGAGTACTTTCATAACAATGGGCCGAATACTTTTTTACTTTTATTTTTAAAATTTGCTTGATAATTTTTTTTGTGAATTTAAATTCAAACGATTATATTATTTCAAATATCGAGTTCAATGTTTGAAACAATTGTACATCTTCTTTCTTGTGGGTTATGTGAAATCTCCGTGACATTGACGACCACTTTTGAGAAAAGATTTCTACTTTAGGCTAGATTGAACAGCTTCTCAATAGTTTAAACACCTTTCGATTCGCGAATACCATATTGAATAAACAAGACGGGCGTTTTTTTACTGATTACGCATATACCTGCAACTTTTCCTATCAGTTTTAATTTTGAGATGTTTTTGTTCTCTCAATATATGATCTAGGTGGGCAATCGTTCCCCACTTTATATTTTACAATAATATCTTTCGTTTTGCTCCTGCACGGCGTAGTACCTCGACATTTGGTATACGATGATACTATAAAATCGTCTGGATTCTTTGATGAATCTCTGTACATTACGAATACTTCCAGTTTATTTATAATTATATATGAATACGAGAGTATTAATACAAAAACAATAACATGAGATATTCTATTTTTCGCTCAAACTTATCAAATCTCCACGATCTTGGAAACTAAAAAATGCGTTCATGCCATGACAAGGTAAAAGGCCTTATTGAAGAAACTTTAAGAAAATAAAATAGAATAGCCTACAATTGCTTATATGTTTGGTACTAGGCAAGTGAGTGGAACCAGATCTTTGTGAAGATAATCTAATATAAATTTTAGCATTCTATATAAAATTAACCAACACTCACTTCAGTCTTGTTTCACAAGAAAGTCTTTGGAGAACAAGTATTTTTAGAATATATGTTTGTTCGGTTAAATAAATGTATATAAAGTTATCCTTACCTTTATATGAGTGTAAAGTAGGACTAACACAAACATTATCTAATTTGATTAATTGTTTCATTATATCTATCGTATTAAAGCTAAAGTTTCAAGAATTATCATTAATTTGAATCTTGGGATTGATTTCCACTTGAGTAAAATCGTATTTGAATTAAGATGAGCGGGCTCACTTACTCGTAACAGAGCGATACAAATTATCGCTTAGTATTAATATATATTCAAATGCTCGATCTGGTGTTCAGGTATAAAAAATTATTTAAATATTCATTTCAATTGAAACATGATTATTAATTTCTATTTTAAGACCATTATATGAGAGCGACGACCTCCGTAGTCTAATTGATTAAACGCTTGACTTCCACCTAGGTGTCTCGGATTATATTCCCAATGATACCCTCCCAGTCTATTAAAATAACTCATCTGGTAACAATAGTCATACGCGCTAGACATGTGCGAGTGTTGTTGCTATTTTACGTATCGGGTAATATTTTCATCCCATTTTTGTGGTTCTGTGTCCTCTTATATGTGATAAATGGGGCCGAAGACAACACAAATATATCTCCCAACGACATATATCGGCACGACGATCACGTTCTTTAAAATGTCACTTACCAATTCAGATGTGTTGAAATATTTATACGAATGGAAAAAATCAAATATTGAAGAAAATGTAGCATACAATCTGTGTCGTTTTAGCCCGTCCCATATAAATTTACTCGATGTCCTTTAATATATTTTTAACCACAATTTTCAATAAAATTAAGACACATTACAATGTAACATTTAAATTTCAATCCTTATAGAAATATTATTTTATTTTTTATGTTCAAATATATGGTAAAAACTTTTTTTTATTGCTTTCGAAACATAATGAGAGAATCCCATGCTCACAAATGCGAAATACATTTTAACAAATTGAGGCTTAAAAACTGATAACTCAGCATCCAAACCCTTCGTCATCAAAAAATAACAAAATTTATCTATAAATATGTCTCGTTGCGAGGGATGGGCAGAAATATCTTGTTGGAAAAGTCTCCCTTGCGTCGTATATTTTCTACCCCAACAATCTCTGAGCTCGGTTCCCTTATTTTATTATTAATGAGGCATTTTTGCGAATTCAGTATCGATAATAACTATTGTACAAAGACCGTCAAGTTAAATGAATTTTCTTTCCCTTAAATTTAACTTTTTTTTTTATAAATCTCTTAAAGTATTCCATTTGAAATTAACATTTTATTGATTTATCTTAAATAAATTACCATGCATACGGGCTACGAATTAAGGAAAAATTTACAGTACCCCATAAAGTTTTCGTGATATATTTGAAAAATTCGAACCATCGTGAAATACAACAAATCCCAGTCAGACTGATCTTCGAGAGAAATGGCACCGAGGACGTCCACGAATCAGGTGGGGTAACAACTTGATGAATGGCGCCATGCATCTGAATGTTCCTATCTGACACACCAATTCTTAGGATAAGGGGGGGAGGGGTGGAGATGCGTCGTGATGGGAGTCTTAACGCCACATAAGAGTGTGCAGCTTAGTATATTTTATGATTCTTATTTGAATATATGTAAATACATTACGAAACAAATATGGAGAGAGATGATAGGAGATAATAAGGTGCGTTGTAAAAATAATTACATTTTATTAAAATATATCTTAACACTACTTGTAACCAAGAAATTTTGAATGCTTCAGATATATTAATTTAAAGTTATTTTTCAAAAGCTTAGATTTTTTTTAAATTTACCACAAGCTTTGTTAAAACTAGTAAAATAATTAAAATTAATTTTACTTAAAGTATTTAAAAAAAATGTATAATCTCATAAATTCTACAAAGAGCCCGTAAGGGATGTTTTCTTTCTAAAAATCTTTATAGAAATCGTTTATTTCGCTTTATTTTCGTACTTTAATGTGACACTAAAACATACATACTTGAACAGAACAGTAAAAAAATCTGCTGAGATGATAATCCACAACAGATCACGTGTTTCCTAATATTCAATGGCTGGAGTATTATATATGCACTGAATGGAAAGTCCACCATAAAAGCTAAGCTAAAGCATGCCTGCAAGATTGTAAGACGCTGTGGGCTTCAGCCCAAAATTGAAATTGAAGCGCCTTTTAGAACAAACCTTCATTTGTTAAATGAAATAATACTGAAGTCGGTGACGTTGAATTATATAATATAGTAGGTATGTTAAAATCGGTCTTAAAGGGACTTACTCCATTTGATCCAAAGGTACAGCATCGCGTCGCGATTAAAGGGTCAATCCGTCAGTATAGGTAACGTCCACCTTCTTCTCTTGCCAGGAATCTATTCGCCCTGGTGTAATTTTTGCAGCCATTTAGATCAATCCGCAGATCACATTTTGTTGTACTGCGAGGATAATCGAGTCAATAATTTCAGAAGGAATCTCCACTTAGACTTACATCGTCGGACGTTCATCATCGGACCGATTGTCTAATCCAACCTAGTAGCGTCAAAAGATAATTTTGTTGCATTCGATTTTTTTTTTGTGAATGTACTGTCAACTTACTAGGATATTTAAACTCCAAGTCTAACGCCGTTTAATAAATATACTAGTATTGACGAATCTTCGCCACATTTTTTTTCATACTTAGATGTGTCGTCACCGGAGAAGAAGTCACTTTGAGCAATAATTTCGTCGTCACTACGTGATGTCACCCTCAAAAATAAAGAAGATTCCGATTTTCTAGTGTAGATCGCGTTAAATGGGGTTGTATTTTGTCCCCATTACACCGTGGGTGGGGGCTGAATCGAACTGAACTAAATTAGGCTAAGATTTATATTGAGTTGTACTCTCCATGCTCTGGTTTTACTTGCTTGCCAAATAATAAACCTATTAGGAAGTTGTAGTCTCTTCTGTTTTTTTCCTCTTAAGGTTTCTTCAGCTATAGCACTCTTCCCCGTTATGGCAATCGAGCATTTTTTAGTTCCCAAGATGATAAGGTTCACAAGGTGTACTGGTACTCCCATATTTAGAAGTATCTGCTAGTTTCTCCCATTTTACACTGTCAAATGTTTTTATATAATATTTGAAGTATCAGTCAGCTAAGATAAGACTTCAGACGGTTTACGGTGATACAAAGCAATTTTTACTTGCATGTGTTATGAGAAATAATCCTATAAATCTCTCATTTCCTTATCGAACCCTTTTTATGTAACGGGATAAACTGACACTTCATCCAGTACCCGTACTATTTGTTGCATAGATCTAAGTATTATGGTTGCATTTTCTCCCAAACGTTCGATTGATTCTGCCGCTATGCAGTCGCTTCCAGGTGATTTGTTGTTTTTTTAGTTTGTTTATGGCATGCTCTACTTCAGATTGTAGGATATCTATTTCTCGGTAGTTTGACCCAATTACTCTGATCGAAGTATCTCCATCTTTTTTGTGTAATTCTGCACAATAGTGTCACCATGTTTTTATCAACTTGTTAATATCTGCCATGATGTTACCTCTCGCATCCTCTATTATCGATGTTTTTGGAGTTAATTCACATGACAATATATTAACTTTGTAATGGAGCCCCTTGAGCTTGATTTTGTTCTCAGGAATTTCAATTTTTGCATATATATTATGTATATTTTGGTTATTATTTTTATGGCAGTGTTCAGAGCCATTTTTATAAATCCAATTATATGTATCATAGTCTTTCTTGGTAAGAAAGATTCTCTCTTAATTTTTATGGCAGTTTTTAGAACCATTTTTATTAATCCAATTATATGTGTCATAGTCTTTCTTGGTAAGAAAGATTCTCTCTTTATTTTTATGGCAGTGTTCAGAGCCATTTTTATTAATCCAATTTTATGTATCATAGTCTTTCTTGGTGAGAAAGATTCTCTCTTTATTTTTATGGCAGTGTTTAAAACCATTTTTATTAATCCAATTATATGTATCATAGTCTTTCTTGATAAGAAAGATTCTCTCTTTATTTTTATGGCAGTGTTCAGAGCCATTTTTATTAATCCAATTATATGTATCATAGTCTTTCTTGGTAAGAAAGATTCTCTCTTTATTTTTATGGCAGTGTTTAGAACCATTTTTATTAATCCAATTATATGTATCATAGTCTTTCTTGGTAAGAAAGATTCTCTTTTCATTTTTTTTCCTCCATTGTTAGATCACATGTCTCATCAAATATTCCGGATTTTCGTTCAGAAGTAAAATAGTTTTGACATTGTTTCAAGATGGTTTTGTAATAAATCAAGAGCTGCGCTATTTCATCACCCGCAAGAAGTAATTTAATGAATCGGACTATCACCATTGTTACTATAGGGAGATTTGCAGTCTAGAATTAACATAAGAGAACATGAAGGGCCGTGCTGTGGATAAACCTGGATTAACGCCTTTTGTGGCTTCCCTGTGTATTTAATGGAATAGGGTGATGGTGATGATCGTCCTATATGGGATAATATCATTTCCATCTCTTTTATAATTTAACAAATTACTGTACGAGTGTTTTCAGCAATTCTCTCCGGTATTCTCAGCTGAAAGATATATAAAAGGAAGCATAAAATGTTGCAGTATGTTTCCGACGTACCTGCAGAAGTCGGGCCACTAATTATGGCGGGGACGCTTCATACGTTTACCGGATATCCGCCCTCGGAGGAAATGTGGCATGAGTTAGGTGAGCGAGGATACATAAATATTGCGTCAAGAGTGGAAGAGTGGAAAATATCTATCTGCGCTACTAGTACGGCCCAAGACGCTTTAATCATTTGCATTTTCTATTATTTTCAGGAAAAAATGTTTTTTTTTAATTTTTTTTATTAGATATCTTAGTTAAGCGACTTAATTTTTTTTAAATCTATATTTTGTATGAAATTGATGATTGTTATTTTATTTCAGTAATATTATTGCCTTGAATTTGTGTGTCATTCTCTCTTATGGCAACCTAAAACATATTCGAATTTGTGATTTTAACATATTAAAGATCGTGGTCGGGATACAATATTTTCTACGATCCCAATAATCGAGCCTGTTTAGAACCACTAGAGTAGACACAAAACTCAAGGTGTTTCATTGAATACGTTTAGTAGAAAACACTCATACACGTCCTCGGTACGTGCGAGTATTATTATCAGACGAACCTTTTTTACCAGATTGGGTCCCTTGTTTTATTTATTATTTGTTAACAATCCAAAACTCCTGGGTGGGAGTCAAGTTTCTTACCAACTAGGCCACGGAAGTTGCATTAAGTAAGACTTAAAAAAAAAACATGAACATGTACACATTCATACATGCATACGACGTATCTTTTGAGGGCAAGCAAATGTATAAGTACTTCAAGCCTTTATATTTAGGCACCAAGGCTTTGCTTCTTCAAGATTTTTACATTTTGTCTAGGTAACATATGCTTAGTTTTTTTCTCATATTTCTTACCTTTTCATGAGTCAAAATCTCTCCAAGTATCACCTGTGTATTTAATGGATTTTTCTACCTCTTTCTTTGATTTCTTTGATCTACCTCTTCCTCGTTCTTCATTTATTAAGAAAAATATATAAATGTTTTATAATTCTTTTAAAGCAACCTTTTCAATGAGTTGTGAAAGTAAATAATTTGCATGTGTCACTGAAGCATTTTTTTGGTCAATACTATTTTTTTTCTTAAAGAGCAATTGTGATCTTTCATAAAACAAAAGTTCGACGGCCATTCGATTGAATTAAGAAACAAAAATATTACAATATGGAATATGAAATATATTTTAAAGACTATTACATATTTTTATTTTCGTCCTATAAATATGAATTTAGTTCTTTGTTATTTTAATTATTCATGGTCAATTTCAACCATAAATAATTTTCACAAAAAAAAACAATTATTGTTCAGTGCGCGTACATAGGGAAATAAACTATATTTCAAGAAAGATTTATATATTGACAGATAAACATTATTTCAATGATTTGCAGTCAAACAATTTATCCTTAGGACATCTATCCATGAAACACTTATTTTTCATGTCATACATAATATTTTTGAGGCATTCAGATATTGCCTGCTTTAGATCACCTGCCATGTCACTATACAAGACATTGTGGCAATAAATGTCAAATCCAAGATACTTAAAAAACGTGTTCATGGCCAAGCTACAAACCATCGTTGTAAGTAAGTAACATTTAAATATAAAACAATGGGGTTAAATTTTAACCAAAATATTCAAAATTACTTTCCATACAACCAATACATTGCAACAGAAAGTAAAGTTAGGTTCCATAAAACATGAGTTATATCTGTAAAAGCATATACTATTGAAATTAAAGCAGATGCTGATATAATAAGTAAAAACACCTTTTATAAAAAAAATGAGACGAAAGACTTGCGGTGTACGTTTGGTAAAACACTCAACTGACGAACATACGAAAATAATGTATAAACCCGAAGACTTTATGAGATGAGGAAGGTGGAGACAACGTTATTGACCGGATCGCAATCAAATAATAGATGAAGAATCCCCGTATAGTTTCTCATTACAACACCATAGGAAGCTGGAAGGCAGCACCGTAAAAGATGAAGAGATGGCTGACAGTTCATATACCTGGAATAATTCAGAAAATAATCTACTTCGAAAAAAATTATATTCAATATGTGTAGTACCACTTAAAGGGCAGATTATTAAATCAAAACATGTTTCCCTATTTGCAGTAAAACAAACCGTTGTTTTTTTGGTAATTATTAGGATTTTGTTGGATTCCATGACCTTCAAAGTCATCTGTCTTTTAATATGACACAAATAGTGGTTGGTTGAAGAAATTGCTTTAGAGCGAAAACCTTGTCATATTTTCTAGTAATAAATGTAGGTTATCTCAACAACCAACGCATTAAAAATAAAGCATATGAAAAATAATATTTAAAAATAAAATCCCTTATTTTCTATTTTTGATCTATTTTGTCACTTCAAGTTTCGAGTATTGCAATTCCTCGAATTTAAAAAAAAAATGTATGCTTCCAGAAACATATAAGTTGAATAAACTCCATCGGAAATATCTGGACAAAAACGCTTTGCGAAACATAAAGTTTAGTTTTGCTTTGCTTTTTTGGATGTAATAAGAAAAGTTTTTTCTCCCAGGAGACTATCAAAAGTTTTCAATACGTGTCGAGATTCTAAATTCTCATTTTTTTCTATGATCAATACTATCACTATACCGTTCCTGTGCATTTTATCGAATTGAAAATCAAAAAAGATTTCCGAAAGCAAAACAGGTTTCTTGGGAATCTTTTGTTTTCTCAGACGCCTGTCGAAAATTCAATGAGATCTTCGAGAAATATAACACAATCTGAATTTATTATTTTCACAAATTTTAGGTCATAAATATTTAAAGATAAATAAAAATCATTTTTAAAACTTTAAAAATTGGGGTAGAGTTTGTTACCAAACTTAATACAAATACTAAAAATTTATTATACATTATTCGACAGTCACTCCACATATTTTGTTCTTCTACTGTATAGTTTTTGACTAGGAAAACATTTATAAAAATGCCGTAAGCTATCCTTAATAAGGGACGTTGTACAATTTTATAACGATTCGAAACAATCGAAAATGTTGACAGTTCAACAGATAATTATAATTATAAATATATTTTTTTCCTAGATAAATGTTGATCGATGTTCTATATAGAGATACAATTTATGGGTATTTCACCAGGAATTGAAAAACTGCATAACTCCCAGAACAATAACCGTTATGGTTAAAATAATAAATGTAGGAGCATTAAGATACTTTGAATCCCCCAAATTGTAACCTACTCCCCCAAACTGTGAGCTCGCACTCTTTGCTGACGATGCGGCATGCTACGCATCGTCACTCAAGGTGGATCGAGCTGGTCGCCGTCTTCAGATTGCTCTTGAGATCCTTGAGAAATACTACCAGGACTGGAGGTTCAAAATCAATGACGCCAAAACTGAGGCCATCATGTTCTCCCGCAAAATCAAGGAAAGAGTACCGTCGATGCCCTTGTTTATCGGTGGTTGCCTGGTTGAGTGGCAGGACGTGGTTAAATACCTCGGCCTGAACCTCAACCGGCGGATTGACGTGGAAAACCCATCTGAATATCATCAGACAGAAGGGGCACAAGGGCATAAGGGCTATCAGTTCGATATTTCATCGAAGCAGATTCTTTTCACCCAAAAATAAGCTCCTCTATAAAACCCTTATTCGTCCTATCTTGACCTATGCTGCACCCGTTTGGGGTAGTGTGAGCAAAACGGATCACCTGAAACTCTAGAGAGTGCAGAACAAGGCATTCAAGATATCTTTTAACACCCATCCCAGAACAAACCTTACCCGACTTCACGCCGAACAGCGAGAAGAAACCCTACAGCACCACATCCTCGCTTGGACCGTGAAGTTCTATAAAAGTCAACAAAATCACAGCAATCCCTTAGTCGCTGCCCTGGGGGCTTACGAGAGTAAATCCGACCAACCTTTCCGTTATAAGCACAAGCTCCCGAAGCATTATCTGTTGCCTGACTAGTCCACCTACAGTATTAGTTGGGATGACCAAGGTCTGAGTGAATGTGATGGAATACAAGTAGCCTGAACGAGTGGACTTGTTTCTGCTAAATAATTAGTGTGAGAATTGTTATCTAGTTATAAGTAGTATGTAGGAGCTAATTATTTCTAAGAAATCATATATTAAGATTGTAAAAAATAAAATAAAATGATATGTAGGAAAATAAGATTAAGTAAGTTCATAAATTATAACATATAATTAAGATTAGTTAAGTAATAAATTTGTATATAGGTATAGCCTTGACAAATGTTTGTACAATATTTTACTTTGTTTAATAAAAAAAAAAGATACTTTGAATGAAGTCGGATACTCAGTGAAATATTAAACGTATGTCCTATAAATAATATACTAAATGCAAATCATAATTAATATTCTGAAAAATAATGTTTGGTCAAAGGTTTCAGCTTTAACTTTTTGGAACTCCAGGTAAGAAAATTAATGAACAAATAACTTTTTTATTCCACTTATTATATTAATCTCCGAAATACTTGTTTTTACCTACCATCTATTGTAACATAGAAGAAACACGCCTCGCGGTAACTTATGTACGAGGCATATCCAGAAAATAAGTGTACTGAATTTTTGTAGGTTACAATTTTTTTTATTTAAACAAAAAAATTACGTGGTTACCGTAGTACATATGTAAGCTATTTTTCGACATAGTCGCCATTCCTCTCAATGCAGGTGGTGAAGCGGGGTATCAACTTTTTGATGCCTTCCTCGAAGTAGTTTCCCGCTAACCCCTCCGTCCACTTCTCCACCTCCTCCTTTACCTCCTCGTCGGTTGAAAACCTTTTTCCGCCCATGTGCAGCTTCAGGGAGGTAAAGAGATAGTAATCTGAAGGTGCTAGGTCAGAGGAATGCGCGGGATGGTTCAGGACATCCCATTTAAACGAGGCGAGCAGTTCCTTCGTGGCGTTGGCCGTGTGTGGTCTGGCATTGTCGTGCAGCAGGCAGACTCCCTTTGTCAGCATGCCTCTCCTCTTGTTCTGAATCGCCTTCCGCAATTTTTTTAGGGTCTCACAGTATCTTGCAGAGTTGATGGTCTCCCCTTGAGGCATATATTCAATTAAAATTATGCCTTGAAAGTCCCAAAACACGGATGCCATGATTTTCTTGGCTGAAATTGTGGTTTTGAACTTTTTGGTGGAGGGTGAAGAGGTATGACGTGATCGTTTTTAAACTCGCGACCCCACTTGTACACACTCGTACGATTCATAGCTTTATCACCATATGCAGTTTTCACCTCATTATAAACCTCAACCGGAGGTTTTCCCTTCCAAACGAGATAACGGATGACGCCGCGTATTTCGCACTTGGCGGGAGGTTGGATTGACATTTTTCACGAAACGTGTTGTCGCGTCGACACTTCTCAACATACTGACCTCGAACTGGTCTCGTTGCGGAGGGGAAGGGTCAGGCTACGCGGAAGTGTAGCCAACATGTCGAAAATAAAATCCATCCGGTCGTGAGAGCCTCAGTACACTTACTTTCTGGATACGCATAGTAATTAGTGGACTAACAAAGTAATTGATTATTGAATATTCGATTATGGAATTACACATATTTAAAGGTGAATAAATATTTGATAAATCGATTTTTGTTTTATTCCAATACCTTGAAATATTTAAGAGTCGAGTATATTTCGTTCAAGTGGTCTGGATGATGAAACTATAGACCATGCATTTTTCGGTTGTCGTTTACGAGACAGATTTGATTAACTAAAAACCATATCTTTACCGTGTCCAATAAATGTTGCATTTCTTCTTTCTTCGAGGAACTTATAAATTTGTAGATCGTTTGTTAAATTTTTGAAGCTTAATCAGTTTAAACTTTTATTATAATAAATAAAAATGGTTTTATTATATTGACTCATAATTGCATAATGTATTAAATTTGGTGGCACCAATGATCTTAGTTTGGGTGGGTTGCCTATTTAAAAAAATGTATACACGTTAAGTGAGAAAAACATCTATAGGCGGACATATAAACTTTTGTTCGGTGCTCAAAACGCTCATCGCCGTTCTTTTTCAAATTTCTTGGCATGGATTAAAAAATAGTTTAGCCCTAGTAGCACTATAAGTATACACATGACACCGAATTTAACCCGCGCATTATTTTTTATTGTTATTTAAAAAAAATATTAATTATTTAAAAAAAATTAAATATAGCAAATTAATGATTTTAAAAGAAATAGTCATAATATTGAATAAATATAATTTATAATGTAAATATTAAAATCGGTTTGTAAATAAAATGTGTCTGAAAAGAGGTTTCGTATAAATGTCGTACAGGACAAATATTTCGTTGCGTACTTAGTTTCAAATGTTCTTAATTATCAAGATGTGTAATAATTTAATGCATTTTTTCAATCATTGTTTATCAAAATTGCTTGTGGGGGTTTTAAGCGTTATTGTGAAAAATGGAACCAAATCAATTGTTTTCAGCTTGATGCTTTTTACTTACGATAAAAAATGTGCGATACATGCAAAAAAAAGTGGAGGAAGGTGTTGCAGTAAGCGATCGCGAGTGTCAAATACGGTTTAAAAAACCAGAATGGTTATACAACACACGAAGATGGTATCCATTCTGGAAGGCTGATTACCACTGATGATGACGAAATCGAGGTTTTGATTAAAAATACAGCTTTCTATGACACGAAAAATTGCTAAAGTACTGAAAATACCGAAAACCATCATCCACGAGTATTCGGCGGAATTTTCCTTTTGACTTAAAAATACGAAATTGCTTTTTGTTCAACCCAACATATGTGATACTTTTTAAATTGCGTTTCAGCTATGTCATTATTATGAAATGTGATCAACCAACATTTTGTGTTGTTAACAATACCTCCTATTCTACATTTTATATACATGATTTATTAAAGTCTTTTATATGTATACCAATGCAGTTTCGTACATGTTTATATTAATAATATACAAAATTATCGTCATGAAAATTTCTCTTATATTTATTCTGGATTACTTTATTCTCTTCTATCCAACGTACTGTAGTTTCATCAATATCATCTTTAAACGATTTTGAGAGAGGACACCGCCGCGCTGGTCTGGCTGAATCGCGGTTTTCATTCGAGTATATATGTTTAAAAAGCCTCCGCTTGTAAAGCCACATATATTTTTGTTTATTTGAATAATTTCCAAAAACAAATTCCTGAAATAATTTAAAATACAGTCAACCGATTTAACACGGAATTTAAGTAAAACATAATGAAGTTAAAACATAAGTTTTTTTAACCAGTTAAATAAATAGGATAAAATAATAATTAGTAGTATATGTTTCTGTTGTGTTTTTTTATATACAAATTCTGAGTAATCGTTTGTTATATTTTTTCTGTTTGATTTTTTTCTATGTTTTCCACATATTTTTTCTCTCAAATTTTAAACAAAAAGGAAATACCAAAAGATAAAACTAACTTTTAAAACAAAAGTCAAAGACTTAATTTAAAATTTATATAGGTATACGTTTGTGAAAAGAAAAGGTTTTATAGTAAAAATGACAGCATGAATATAGGTAAATTAACAAAACTCTTAATTAAATGCTTAATAATGGTGTATCTCAATTGATTTATAACAGCAATAACCAGAATATTTCATCATCTAACTATAATAACTAAGAGCTTATACGGAAACTTGATATTATAATGGAGAATTGGTTAACACTATAGTGATTGCAATGCGAACTTTGGTGATTGGTTCAATCTGACCAAGTAATTATGCGGTGTATGCGATAACCTGCAAACCTGTTAACTCCTAATAACATTGTTTTCCATATATGATGAGCATACGGGTATTTCAATTCAAATTCATTAATAATCCAACCATATGATATTATTTGTACTCGTACCATATTTTATTCAAGCGGCGTGCAAAAAATGTTCTGCAAATAGTTATAAAAAAATAACGGAGAAAAAATAGAGTATACTAACAATACACATATCATCACGTCATATCCCTATCGGGGGAGGCAGACAGCATAGTGCCAAAATTTTCTATCTTGACACACATCTTTAGCCTCTTCCACATTCATACACCTTCTCATAGAACTTCTTGAATTTCTCAGACTTTCAACGTTTTCTTCTTTCAGAATATCATTCACTTGATCCAACCATACTTTCCTTCGTCGTCGTATCACACGCCTTCCACTCACATTTGCACTATGTATATGTTTTGTTAGACTTTCTTCATTCATTATTTCCATTCAAACCATCTCAGCGTGCTCATCTTCATCTTACTCAGTTTATCTGCCTTAAGTTCACATTAATCCCGATTTACTTCATTCCGTATTCTGTCATACATTGTCACTCCATATAGCTGTCTCAAAGCACGCATTTTTACAGTATGTATTCGGCTCCTCTTAGACTTTAGACGTTTTGTATTGTATTGTATTACATTTTAGTTGTATATAGTACAATCTTGCGGGATTACTGCAATGTGGTAACCTCTTTCAACGTTTCACTCCCGTACAACAAACAAGAAAGTTGGCGCCAAAATACTATTGTGGACTATCACCTAAGCAGGTGTCCAGTTCAAATATATATGTTTAAGGCTTCTTTTGACTTTGTTTCCTATTGCTATACGCTGTTCAACATTCCTCTGAAATATTGCCTCATCTGAGAAAATACTTCCTATCATATATGGCAGAATTCCTCAACTTGCTAAAATTTTTCATTTTTCACCAATATATCGCGTTTATTTTTCCTTTCACACTGTTATATCACCATTACTTTGGATTAAGCAATGAAGACCACCAAAAAGATGGATGAGTATTTGACAGTCGTACAATATGTTAGGTTAGCGGTGGAGACGATTATAGATCTATATTTAGTGGGTAGACTTTTGTTGGCATCAGACGTTTATTTTAATCGACATAAAAGAATTTTATCATTCACATTAGTAAAAAGTGAGACTGTATTTGTTCTCAATAGTTTTATGTTTTCTAAAGAATGCAAGTAGAATTATTTTAAATTGATAAAGCGTTTCGTGCCATTGAGAGGATAATTTGTACCAATGACAATTTAAAACAATGAAGGGAGGGTAAAATTATACGTCAAATAAAACTACTAAAGTATTAAACATTTTACGAGTTTTGGCCAATAAATTCAAATATCTGACTTAATGGCGAATTAAGTACGCGTACGTGGTATATTTGAGTAAAGATCATGTGTATGGGACACTAAAACAAACGTGGTCAAGGGCCACCCCTGGTATCTTCTACACGTGTATCATATAATATATAGCTCTCCTTGGTATGAATTTAATAAAGGTGACTTCAGACAGATCAGACAGTTGCCTATGCTATAAAGGTAACTTCCTATAAGACAGTAGCCTATTCTATAAAGGTGACTTCCTATCAGACAGTAGCCTATTCTATAAATGTGAGTTCCTATCCGACAGTAGTCTATTCTCAATACTTTATTTTATTTAAGCCAATTGCAAATATATGCAATAAAATATATATTTAGATTAAATGTATGTTTATTTTTATTATTTATTTTAATTCAACACTTTATTGCAAAATCAATCTGGTGGCTAATTGCCAGGCGGCGACCTCTTCCAACTAACAAGACTAAAGTAAAAAAAGGATGCTGGAAAAAATATTCAAATGATTATTTATCTTCATGAAATTTATGAACATAATTAAAGTAGAGGTGAGATATCATCAAGCAACGATAAGTGAAGGAATGGTAGAGAGGAAAGAAAAATCAGGAATGAAACACGTTGATTTGTAACTGGTTCCAGAGTCTCACTGCATGGCCAGTAAAGGACGACGTAAAAAAAGAAGAGCAATGAACTCGAAAGGCCAATAAACAATCTCTATTTGAGCGTAGAGCAAGTTCATGATTAGAAAGACGTTGACATTTTTTTGGAAAAAAAAGGGGACGTCGGGACAGTTTAGGATATTATACAATGGATATCGTTTGTGCTGGAGAAGGATTGTTTGTCGACCATAATGATCACTATCCTCAAAACCATCAAGAAAAATAAGCAGAATAAATATGTTTTTTTTCCTTACTAGTACAACGCACGTATTTTATAATTGCGTTGGTAAGTGTAAGCATTTTTTTTTTTTAAATAAAATGTTTGCCCGGAAAGATGTTTCGTATATGTCGGATACATATGTCATTAGAAGAAAAAAATCGTAAACTTCATTCCAAACGTGCTAAATGCATTATTGGAAAAAGTTTAGTTAAGCGCATTTTATCGGCCATTGTTTACCTGAACATTTTGAGTGGTTTTTAGTCATGTTGAAGATAGAATAAAATAAATATTTTGATTGGTGCCCTTTTATTACCGCAGAAGAAAAAATACGACAAAAATATACATATACGTACGGAGTATGACGATGATACAATAAGCGACCTTTTGTGTCAAATATGGGTTGAAAAATTCTGTTATGGCGAAAGATCGAAGATGGTGTCTACTCTGGCAAGCCGATTTCTACTGATGACGACCAAATCAAGGCATTGATCGTGAATAACCTTTACCAAGAGAGATTGCGGAGATACTGAAAATATCGAAAACTATCATCGTTCACGAGTATTTGGTGCAATTTTATATTTGAATTTGATTTTAAAAGACGAAATCCCTTTCCGGATCCCACAAATTATTTTTACCTTAAAAAAATGATGTTATATTGACTGGATCTAAAATGATTTAAAATGCAATTGCGATATGTGAACATTGTTTGTGTGTAACACAAGCGTATCTGTACTGTGCAGATAGGGAGAAGGAACTCAGGTCTTGTGTGTGGTGGAGCTACCTCTTAAACTCCAAGCACCACCGGGTTTAGTTTACAACAAAGTTGGTTAGGCCGTGAGGGGGGCGCAGACCGTTTGCTGCTTAAGATTTATAATGCCATTCCGACCCTCGTCTAATTCTACTTGTACGTGGAACTTTCTGCTGGGAGCCGACTCTTCGTAGCAGGGAAGTGTTCATAACTAGTTAAGATTTTTTTTAAATTTATATATCATCAATATTATATATCTAATATTTTTCTACTTCGTAAAATTAAAATGCACAAATAATTTATTTTATTTGTCTTAGATCCTTTTAGCTCTGATTTTGGTATTTAAAAACATGAACTTTGAATTGTTGGCTGTCTTTTTATAAATAATAAATATTTTTATTTGAATACATGACTAAAATAAAATTTAGATTATATGATGGATTTGTAATAAATTTAAATGGTGTAATCTATTCAATTTTATTTAATCCATTTTAGAAAATGTGATCTATTTACATTTGTTTAGTTAATTTTTCATCAATCTTTGTTTTGAAACATTTATTTTAAGTTGTAAAATAACAAACACATTTTTTTAATATCCTTGTTTCAATAATGCTTGCTTTCTTTCAAAAATATGGTGAAAACTCTCTGACAGGTGAAACTTGAAATAAAATAATACAATTTTGATTTTTACAAACCGTATAACCGTACTTAAATATTTCAATGTTGTTCAACACGGACAGATTTTTTTCTGCCGAGGTCTATTTGGTAGATCATCTAATTAGTCATGTGGTAAGACTTGAAGAATTCGGTTTGATATGTTTTGGATTGTAGACTGAAATAGATCATTTAGTGCAAATGTGTCATAGAGAATATTAAAGAAGTTTAAAAAGACGTGGTAATGGGTATGGATCATAAAACCATGAAATTTCCGACTAACGACACCCTAATGTACATATGCAGTTTAGTTTTGCGTACATATTAAAGAACGATCGCCATTTGAAGTGTCTTATTTTCAATAAGTTGTATTTTCATTTCAAATAAAAATTAAGAACTATATTGTCCACGTGTAGCTTGCTTTTACCAGCCATTTAAATAAACAAAACTGCGAGAGTACCAACATTGAGAATCTTTGGTGATATTGCAAATATAGGGTGCGTTTTATGTTCCAGGCCGATATATTTTTTTTAATAACTTTTAAATGAAACACAATTTTATAATTTATATTTAATTGATTGATTACACGGTTTTTACCATTATGTATGGAATATATGTCAAATCGGGAGATCGTGGGGGGCCTGTCGATATCACCACTTTTTGACATTGTTCGGCCGGGAAAAGTTTCTCACAAAATTTGCATCGTAGCACAAGCTGTATGTGATGTAGCACCTTCCTGTTGGAACCACATGTGCTCTAGACCCAACCGATCCGATTCGGGCACAAGAAAGTTTACCAACATGTCACGATAGCGATCACCAGTAACTGTTACAGCATTGCCTCTAGCATCCTCAAATAAATATGGGCCAATGATGCCGCCGGCTCATGGCACACCATGCAGTCACTCTACGAGGGTGTAATTGTCGTTGGTGTATCAATTGAGGATTTTCAGTGCCCCAATAGCGGCTATTCTGTTTATTAACAAAGCCAGCCAAGCCGAAATGTGCCTCGTCGCTCATGATGATTTTTTGCCAAAAATGGTGGTCGTCTATACCGACCTGTAAAACACGAGCACTCCAATCTCGCCGCCGTTTATGATTCAATTGAATTTCTGTAACTCTTATGTCAATTGAATTTTATACGGATAAAAATGCAAATCTTTTTTGATAATTTTTAACAAACATGAAGGAAAAATTCCCAATTCTTGTGCACGGCGTCGATGAGAGGTGCACGGACGTTCACCAACACTCTACCTAACTGCATGAATCGTTTCTGGCGTACGTACGTTGACTGTGTTGTTGGAAGACTTTGCTTTATCTCCCAGTGTACGCAAAGTTTCAAAATTATTTATTACACACTGAATGGTTGACTTGCTTGGCACATGATTAAAACCAAAAAAAACATGCAATTTTCTCGCGTATTCACAATTGAATAATTATTTAAATAAAATGTTTTAATAACTTCAACACGTTGTTGCGGAGTAAGATGCTCCATAATAAATTGTTATTGATTTTCTACGACTGTCAAATATAAACCGACGAATAACAGCCAAATCAAAATGGCAACTAAACAAAATCGGCTTGGAACATAAAACGCACCCTGTACATTGGCTAAATATTTTTTTAGACCGGAACTTCACGGAATTTTTAGACAAAACGGTAAATTTCTTGGAAAGCTTACGGCGATATCTTTGTAGGGTTTTAGCGGATGCACTCATCAGTGTATCAGGATTCAAGTAAGGAGTTTTCATATGGAAGTTGACGTATGTCTTATGACATAAATTGAGATAAGTGAGCGGGATTTATGCTCTTTAACTATCACTTGCGCTATTGGATGAAACAAACACATTGATCAACTAATTCGGTCAGTGTTGTGTAAATATTGATCAGAAAAATAAGACGAAGAGGATATGTGATGACACGACTTTTTTTAATTTACTGAATAAGACAACTACAAAACAGCTGGACAGTGGCAACCCTGTTCCGCAAAGGCACGCAGGGGACCAGTGTTTGATGCTATTTATGTGTTTGAAAGAGAGGATGAGATGGACTACAGAATACTTGTAGGACTACGACTACAGTCAATCACTTAGATGGGTTTCGTTTTATGTTTTTATACTTTACCTGTGCTTTTATTTCAAATATTGGCCCCCGTAATTTCAAATAAAAATGATTTTTTTTCAATTACTTGTTAAAAAAATGTAAGCGATGATCACAAATATTGAGTGTATATAAGCTTGGTTATTGGATATAAAATAGATGTACTCGTACCTTTTGAAATGTATGAACTTTTTTATATATATTAAGACTTTATATATTAGAACTGAGTGTATTGATAGTATGTTTTTTTCACGAGTTTCTGTTTTATAAAAAAAATATTATATCTTAAAATATTTTAATTGCTCTTAAGTAAGTTCCATATTCCAAAACACACACCACCGTGTCTTTTATAAAAATCATCAAATTTAAATACACACTCAAGTGTATACATTTAAAACTATATCAGAATATTATGTTTTACATTCTCTAATTAATTATATTATTTTATAAATAAATTAGGATTAAAGGATTACAGTCGAAATGTACGACTCCTTAAAACACTTTCAGGCTCTTTTTACCAACCCAATAGTTGCATCGTTCAAAAGGTAAAGTACTCTGAATGTGCCTTAGAACAGTGTTCCCCAACCTTTTTAGACCTGTGGACCGGTAAAAAAAGGAAATTTTTTTCGCGGACCACTAATACTGAAATAAAAATGTTTTTTTTTATTTATTGTAATATTTTTTTAATCTTATATTGTGACAGATGGACATATGTAACTACAATAAAATTAACAAATATACATATAACCGTTAAACAGTTTTAATTGTAACATTGTCTGAAACAATTAAAATTTAACAAAAACAATGGGGTTTTTTCAACAAACTAATGCGAAACCTGCTGTTGCAACAATTTTAATTGTAACATTGTCTGATACAATTAAAATTTAACAAAAACAATGGGATTTTTTCAAAAAACTAATGCGAAACCTGCTGTTGCATCTTTGCTAATATATTGGATATTCTTGGCTGCAGTGCTGTCTCTGACAGACGAAGTGTTGCATTCACGTCCAGTCTATTCCTTTGTTTCGATTTTATTGAGGACATGGATGAAAATCCTATATTTAATATTTTTGCATGGTGAATTTCTTGAAATTTGGCATACTGTTTGCGGCCCGGCGGAAAGTCTCTGCGGCCCGGCACCGGGCTGCGAACCACCGGTTGGGGAACACTGCCTTAGAATATAGATGGCAGCATACACATTTGAACGGTCAGTGTGGCGGACAGTGGTCAGTGACCGTGGTCTAACGGTTAACATTCACGCTACGCAAGTTGGTACCCTATGGCGATTCCTGGCGGATTCAATTAACTCGTTTTACTCTTAGACTGTTTTACATCTGAATTCATGTACTTCTTTTACTCAATACTGCTAATAATAAGTTTCAATGGTGCTGTTAAGCAACAAAAAAAAGCGCTTTTCTGCGTAATAAAATGCTGCAGCGGATTAAACCTGTTGATCGTCAAGGAACTTTGATCTCCTGCCATTGGAACTTTGGTTTTGATACGTCAAGACTGTGAATGCTAAAGTGTAACACAATGCACAAAATAAACTAATACATACACAGGCGTTTTCCATTTGCAAGGTGGCGAATACTCATTCTCGATCACGAGGGATTGCCTATCGTCATATTGAATTTATAATTTAATTCTAGCTTTTATATCCATTATCTTAATCGATGTGCTTATGCGCTATCTTATAAATATAACACAGTGAGATGAATATGATGTGTTAGGTAAGATGAAGAAGATAACGCTGAGATGGTTTGGGTATGTGGAACGAATGAATGAAGAAAGACTAACAAAACATATATGTTATGTAGTGCAGATGTGAGTGAAAAGCATGCGTGAAGGAGACCAAGGAAAGAATGATTAGATCACAGAAGTGATATTCTGAAACAAAGAAACGTGGAAAGTCTGAGAAATCGTAAAAGTTGTATGAGAAGGTGTATGGATGTGGAAGAGTCGAAGGATATGTGTCAAGATAGGAAAATCTGCCACTCTGTCCTTTCTGCTTACCTCGACAGGGTGATGGTGGGATGGTATGTATGCACGCATGTAGAACGGTGTCCGCAGTCTAGATGGTAAGATGCCTATATTCCAGCCTCGAGGTTGTGATTTTGAGTCCAGTATGAACCAAGATTTTATTTAAATTACTCCAGTCTTGTTTTCACTTAAGACTTCTTTAACATTTTTCTGGTTGGTTGGAAAAGATTGTCACAAAGAAATAGGGTCACTAGGTCGTACTGTACACAACGAAAGTGTAATGTGTTTTATCAATAATAGTGTAATACGTTTTATCAATATTTGATAAAACAAATTACAATGTCTTTAAAACCTCCACAACGTTAATGGCTTGACTTTAAACAATATAAAAGTGTAATGCAATGAAAAATGGTCAATTTTTGTATTCGTTTAAAAAAATAGATTTTCCAAATGATCATCCACCATAAATAATTTTTTTTTATTTTTATATACATTCTAAGCGATAATTAACTTTTAAACTATTGTAAATCTTAAGTTGTAGTGTAGAGCTAGAAAAAACGCAAAATGGAGAGAAATTCAAAAACTCTCCATTGAAAAGTAAATCGTGAAGGGGAACTTACCTCATTTGATCAATGTCGCGATAATTTTATTTAGAAAATGAATTGCTCTGCGGAGAGACGGGAAATTTATACATTTTCATAAATAACAAAATATTCATACTGCCAGAGTAAAAACGTAATATCCGGCTAAATTAAACTTGTCATCAACAAACTGATCCCATTATAGTGATAAAATATGTATGTTAAAATTTCTAAAACATCGGGCATATTGAGATAATAAATCTAAAAATTGGTTTCATATGCTGAAGTGCGAATTTAGTTAAAATACTCATCATTAATTTTAGCACTTTTAAAGACACTGACTCGGTTAATTATCTGAACAAATTTTATAAAATAACGTTATTTGGAGCATTCTACAAAAATATTTTTTTAATTGGTGGGAAAATATTACCGAACGCATATTAATGTTCCTTTTATGAATTTAATGAGTGAAGATCGATTTTAGTTTAAGTTTTATTATTACTACGAAAAAATTACATTTTACTTGTTAAGAAATTTTACTAATAGAGAGCAAATAAGGAATTCCATTTAATTAAAATTTTAAAGAAGTTTTTGTACACAAAAGAAATAAATTTTGAGTATCTAAAAAATTTCCATGAATTTATTTGGCATAATTCAAAGCTGAATTGCGTGAAATAAACCATAATTTGGTTTAATTATGTAACCACAATAACACACACCCCTGTATGCGGATTTAAATCGGTTATTATAACATTAACAAATTCATCGTATTTCCCTTAATACTCGCAAGTTTCAATCAAGCAAAATTACCCAACCCATATTTAATAAGTTATGAATGGTTACTCCAAATATAATTATTTTGACGCAATAATTTCTCTATCAAATTAAATTAAATATAATTTCTAACACGTTTAAGTAAATCCATAAATTTTGTGTATTGAGAACCTCAGAGGTTACCAAGTTGATAAGATGTTCTTCCACGTGGGGATTTTAGATTTGATTCTCGTCGATACCCCCAAAAAAGGGCCCCAATCTACTTTTTAATATTTGAGACCTTAGTTGCCTATCCACATGTGATAGTTTCTCTAATGCGTTAATGGATACCATACTTATAAATAAAAAATCAACATTGTTTTTTATATTGTCTTATTTATGGCACAACATTAATGGTTTCTAATCATTTCAATCGAACGTAAGGTATTTGTGTAAATGCTTAATGTTAGTTATTAATAAACTTTCAATTTCGTTTAAGGCATTAGTGTTAAACATCTGTTCAAATTTAAGATTATGTTAGTTGCCGGTAAGAGTTAATGTTTTTTTAATTTTTTTTTTGTCAAACAGTAGCATCTGAAGATAAATAAAAAAATCAAATTTAAGTTTTGTTATACCACAAAGGTTCAAGAATTTATGGCCTGACCAAGCTATAGCATGTATGGATAGATACCAGAGTCAGTAATATGTGTATGTCAACTAGATCCGATAGAAGGCGTGTTATTTCGCAATATTCTGAAATATTAAAAACTATTTATTGCGTGGTTATTATGTTTCTTTCAAATTATTGATAAAGCCCAGCGTTATGATGCTTTGAAAAATTGGAGTTAACGGTTGGACTTAATCAGAAAATCGATTAAATAAGACTTTTGTCAAGGCAAACTGGCTGAAACAATCGCAAATTTAAGAGCAAGTTTTACAAAATAGAAGACTTAAAAGAAAAAATTGCAACAAGGTGTAGGTTTTCCAAAATCACAGTGCATTGAATTATGGACGATGATCTTATTGTGAATAAGGTGGTCAAAACACTCAAGTACTGCCCAAAGGCAACGACTTTTTAATGCTGTAGCGACCATGCGTGCGGTCACTGAACCCATTGAGGCGACCCTTGGCCGCTCGGTCATCGAACTCGCATTGTAAGGAATGCGAGACAAGCACCGGATGACCTTCGCCCGCCCGGTCATTGAACTCTCTATTAGCGCAGAACGAGACAGCGACATATCTTCTGCGCTGTCCTACAAAACAATGAGTACCCTACGTGATGACAATAAATATATTGTGAGGCGGACGAGACGGCGACATATCTCTTGCGCCGTCTCGCGCACATTCCAAATATTATAAATACCGACGTTTATCAATAAAATCTCTCTTTGCATATTCCGATTTGAAACGAGTTTTATTAAACCAGCGATCATCCTCATCATCTCTCCATTAAGGAACAGCCGTTCCTAAAATGCTAAACGATATGAAAGAAAAACCAAATAATCGAGTTAAGTGTTACAGGAAGTGATTGGATGGTTTTTTTACATTGTAATTTTTTTACATCCAGAAATTTTACTAATTGACTGCAAAGTGAGAAACACTATGGTTACTGGCAATTCGTATGCGTCATCAAAGTAGAAATTAAAGGATACCTTAAAAAACGCCGAAGAAAGCTGTCACGAGGCGTGAGATTATAGAACGACGATGCGCCAGTGAACACTTTTGTGGTGATAAAGATCGTCATTTAACACTGTTGTTAACAAGAATTAATTAGCCTGTAGTGATTATTATTTTATTTTAAAAACTTTAATCCAATTTGCGTGAAAAACCATTTAAAGCATTCAAGCATTTCAAGCATTCTTCATTTTTGTATAAGTCCACCACCTTCTAATGGTATTCAAATCATATAGAATCCGAGACTTGAGAACTAATTTCCTTTAAGATTATAATTATCGAACAAATTATTTCAAGTGGTCTTCTGTGTTCTTTAGCTTGCATAATTATCAATGTTGACCGCATTTACTGAGATCAACTTACATGGCTAATCAATGCCAATATTCGTTAACTTATTTTGTTGTTAATTATAAGTTTATATGTTATTCTTCAAAGTTATTCGATGATCTTAGTTTCCTCGACCCTTTTCTTGACTTTTTCATTGTAAAATAAAAATAATCTAATTATTCACAAATTGCAAAGATAAAAGACAAACTGAATTTTTTCATACATCTTTTTTAGAACTCGTTTATTTGTTTCTGAATCATTTTTTAACATAACGGCAATATTAGTGCGAACGTTTTGAATAGTGTGATCTAAAGACTACGCTGTGAGATAAATTGCTTTCGGGACGAATAAAATATCATTCTGGCAAAAAAATATAAACCCATAATATACGGGTAAGATAATTGAATTGTATGTCATTCCGAAAGAGAGTCTTACAGCTCAGTAGTTTGTGAAATGCTGTTGACAAAATTGAAATGTGGCTTTAAGTTATTAAACTTTGAGGAGCGAATACATTTTTTCATTTGTATAAAAATATGAATGGTTAAGAAGAACAAATAAATTCAATTTTCTATTCAAACACTCTAATCCAAGCCTGTTTTAAATTAGCATTAAATTTGCGAATACTCGTACAAATGAAATATATCTAACTCCACAATCATTATTCGCCATTCAGTCTGCCGCCTCAGCAAATTGGTTCCCCAATTACGACAGTGTCAAAGATAATTTCTCTTTGTCCTGATGGATTTTGCGCGTAGATAAAGTTCTGCATTTAATCCTTCATAATTCATGGCATTTCATTTTGCTCCATACTGTCCTGACAAACTTGGTAAATCTATGAATTCAGATCAATGGAAAATGATCAGAAAATTATTGTATACAATGCACGTTTATATTAAGTAAATTTCTAACTTTATGGCATATTCAACTTCAAAATTTACCCTTTTGATTTTGGATATTCTCAGAATATATATTATTCATTTGTACACGATATTGATATTAAATATTGATCTTTTTACTGAGTAAAATTGTAGGGATAATTTTTTTAAAGAATGATCAGTGAAGTTAATACACTTTGGTTTTAAGTAAGAAAGTTTTTTCAATTATTTATTATTTTGAGTCAGTAAAATATATCTATATTTTTGCTCAATACAACTTGACATTACATTCAATATACCGAACACAATATTAATCAGGGATTTATGCAAAAGAAAGGTTTTGTCCGACCTTTGATTAAAAGGTACGGTAACTTGTATTTGCTTTATAATGAACATTATGATAAAAGAGATACATTCAGAAAAAGTTGAAATAAATTAGAGAGTTTTGGAAAAAGTAACCCAATACTCGTCTTTACTGGTTTATTTTTAATCACTACTACATATAATTATCCTCTGCACAAATAAGTAGAATAAAAAGAACTCTTTGACAATGTTTTTTTATGTATTTGAAAGTACCAAAACTAAGTAATGCCCCCCGAATCCACTTTAATATAAATTAACCAATTACTAATATTCGTAATGTATTTGCGGGAATTATATTGTTATTCTAAGTTAAGACTTATAAAAAAAACTAAATCCATCCCAACGTTAAAAAAACTACAAAATGATACACTCGTTTGCTTGAATTAATTAATCCACCTCTTTCACTATCATATTAAGAAACAGTAAAAAATGTATTCAAAATAATTATATTTGCAGCATGGAAATATAACATGTAATAAGAATGTCTCAATTAATATAATGGCATCATAACAAATTTGTGAGAATTATAGAAAATATCAGTGTATTTCTAAGGAAAATACTGTTCATTGAGCATGTTCTTTTTTTAAATTGTATTACGGAAGTTATGTATCTCTTAAACACAAATAATATAATTTATGCAAGAAATGTCCATGCCATTCTAGAGGAGAGGCACAGCACGGAGTTCGAAGCGGTGACCTTCAGCACGGAAGTGCAGGGCATTACAACGTGGCCATGTACATCTATTATTAATATTTTATGTTATTTTTTATTGATATTTCATAATTTGTTCAATAATGAGACACGTTTATTGTTATTTTTTTTATTAAAATGAGCTATAAAATTAAAACATTTTCGATATTAAAAAATATGAGCAAAGTGAATCTCCGTATTTTTGTGAAAAGGATTATAAATTTTATCATAATATAAAAAAAAAGGATTATTTATATTGTATGGCTTACGTTTCTCATTAGAAATAGGTTGGCACGTATGTGTAATCCGGCATTGTCTGTAGGGATTAGCGAGAAAGACTTTTGAGATGGCTGAACCATACCGTTGCCCTTTTGTATCACCCTTGACTTTAGTCTATACCTACACATATATAAATCATTCCCCGCCCCCCTCTTTTCAGAATCATACAACTACCTTCTTTCTATACATAAATGAGAAATCAAGAACATTCATCAAAAGGTGTATCTATAAACTACGTGAATAAATTATTAATCAATATATTTTCGCCATTGTTGTTATATTATTACTATTTAAATAACGCTTCCGTTGTATATATAATAGTATCACGAGGCAAGTTTATTGCCATGTGGCCATCTTCTCTGACCAACCACAAAAATGTTTTTAGGCTTAAAATGAAAACTAGATTAGAACATAAACAAACTGGGTACTAACGGGAATTAAACCCGCAACCTTCACTTTACAAGACATGCGTCTTCTAAAGTGGAGGCTGCGACATAAAAAAAATCAAAATATCATTTTTTTTTACTATAAATTTTAACTTGAAAGCAATACATAAATGTGACAAACTTAATAAAAATAATTTTTCAGTTCTAGCCATTTAATTTCATCGTTACTTTTTCAAATTAACTTTATTGTTTTTTAAACGATATTGCATGGTCATTATTTTTGTATCACATTTATAAATATAAAAAGTATCAGGAAAGTATTCTTACTTTTTTTATTAAAACCCCAGATTTAAGCGTTTGTTAGTTAATACGAGTATGCATAAATATTCTTTATATTAAATATAAAAGAAAAAAATCGTAAATTTCTACATGTTATTAGACGAAATATTTACAAGTAAGATTCAAAATATTCTTGGAATAAAACCATTTAAGTATCGTTCACAGTATTTATTTCTTTATTGAAGTAAAACACTATATGATATATGGGCTCAGAAAGCATCCGAGATTGAAGCATTTTTATTATTCGTATTACTTAATACAAATTTATTAAATCCAGGTTTTTTTGAAGATTTATTTGCCATTCAGATAATAAATTAATAATACGGAAATTATTTTACGATATACAATATTAATATTTTATAAAAACCACTTCAAAGAATTTTATCAATAATTTCTTGAATATCTTTTATAAATAAGACATTTCCAAGAAGCACATAATTGTATCATCATAAAATTTAAATTCATTTTAGTAAAAATTGCCATTAGGAAGTATTTTATTTGGGATAAAATTTAATCAAAATCATAAATAAATAACGTGAAGTAATAACAAATATTTGCGAAGCTACTTTTGTTCGCAAAAATATTAAATTTTTATCAGAATTCCAATAATACGCCTCGTTACATTATATATAACACATCTGAACTGAACACATCCTAGCAACACCCTCGAATTCTTCATTGAATTTCTTTCCGTATGAATTGCTGTACGAGAACAGAGTATAACAATAAGATATGTCATAAATAAGTGGACACATGTGTCCGGGTTGTTTGAATGTGATTAATATAGTATAACATAGAAAATGCACGAATACATCAAAAGGCATAATTTTTTTTTTATTGTATTGTTGAAATTCTGTATCGAATTTAAGAAATAAAAATGAATAAATCTTGTATATTTAAACTTTCAATTACGTCATCGTCATTGCTGGGTGTAATAATCGCCACTACGTCGATTCAGTTGGAAAGCGAAGATGTGTCGTCAAGTTTTTTTCTTTTTAAGTAAGTGAGCCGTTGCACACCAGCAAACTTACCGGCACTCTGCTGTACTGAATCCGATGAAAACCCGTAGTGAGAGGATTGGAGCCCACCAGTATTTTTTTCCTCTTTTTTGAAAGAATAGATGTGACTGAAGTAATAGGTATCCTTATACTCCCAAATACTAGATGGCAAAATACCTTTCGAGGAGAGTAGCACAGTGAGGGGTTCGAACCAGCGACCTTCCGCACGGAAATCTAGTGCGTTACCACGCGACCATGCACCTCAAAACTTTAACTTTTAAATAAGAAGCTTAATATTTTGGCATCCCAAGGTAACCCCAAGGAAAAACTGGTAACTCCGACATTTTGAAGAGCGTGGTTAGATCATGTTTTCGACCCCATTCTCCGAGTCTTTAGGCTTAGAACCAGGGCTGTGGAGTCGCTTAAAAAAAACACGACTCCGACTCCGATTCCTATATTTACCAACAATACGACTCCGACTCCACAGCTCCGACTCCACGACTCCGACTCCACAACTCCGACTCTACAACTCCGACTCAAAAAAACTCAATTTTAGAAGGTTGTTTCCTACCTTTGCATATAGCCATTTTTTTCATGTTATAGGGATAAAAATAAAACAAGACCAAACTATAATAAATCTGTATTCGTAGAGGCTCTCAAATCAGAATTGAGAATTTTAAGAGCGGAAAATAACCGCTCTACGGATACTTGGGTTGGGGGTAATGCTGTAACGATCAATGCTGAATCTTTTACGATTTCTAGATACCGCTGTATTGCCATTTCAACATTTAACTTATAAGTTCGGTCAATTTTTTCCATTAATTTCAATGCATCATAAAATTCAATTTTAAATTTTGAAATAGAGTCTCCTTCATCTATATTGGGACTGTGATTCAAACGAGGACGTTTTAGTTTATCTTGTTCATTGAGATATTTTTCAAAATCGTCTTCAGATTCAGCGGTGTCGGATGAAGATGATGATACTTCGTGTACGCTGCCTGCTGTCGTCTCTTTTTCTAGTCGAAGGCCTTTCATACGAACGGTTATTTCAAACAGAGCGTTTTTAGCTCTATTTATTTGTTCTTCCGTCAATATGGATCGAACCATGGGGTTAACATAGATCCCAGCCAACAGAATTTTCTTTCGACGTGAGAAAGAAGGAGACAAACACATTTTCGTAGACTTTATGCATTAAATGGATCTCGGTGATTCACCATATCGGCGCGACTTGCGCCTGCAAGTTTAATATTCGTGCACAATACACATTCATTATATTAGGTCCTTACATATGAAATTGGCGTTTTGCCGTACTGGCAACTTTGATCTCAAATATCTTCTCTTTGGTTAGGAATTCCAAATTCAAATTTATACAGCTATTTACCCAAGTATTTGTGTTTCGAAAATTATAATTCATTTGTTTTTTCCTCAATTGTTTTTTTTCTTTGCGTCACTCAGTTTACAAAATGGAAAACTTGAAATATCGCGTTATTTACGAGTACGAGTTCCACCGTGGCACCAGTGCTGCAGAAACGGCTCGAAGGATTAATGATGTGTATGGCGACGGTGCCGCAAAAGAAAACACAGTGCGTTTTTGGTTCCAACGTTTTCGTTCTGGAAATTTCGACCTGCAGAAAAAGCCCCGTGGACGGCCGGAGACTAAAGTTGATAATGAAGAATTGAAGGCTACTGTGGAAGCGGATCCATCGCAAACCACGTCCGAGTTAGCTGCAGGCTGCGGTGTTAGTGATAAAACTATTTTAATCCACTTGAAGCAAATTGGGAAGGTGAAAAAGCTTGAAAGGTGGGTACCTCACGAATTGAGTGAAGCAAATCAACAAACGCGCGTTGACTGCTACGTTGCATTACTCAACCGGCACAATAATGAAGGGATTTTGAATCGAATCATTACCTGTGATGAAAAGTGGATCCTGTATGATAATCGGAAGCGCTCATCGCAATGGCTGAACCCTGCCGAACCAGCCAAACCATGCCCCAAGCGAAAATTGACTCCAAAAAAGTTACTTGTGAGCGTTTGGTGGACTAGTGCTGGTGTCGTTCACTACAGCTTTCTTAAATCTGGCCAGACGATTACGGCAGATGTCTATTGTCAGCAACTGCAAACCATGATGGAAAAGCTAGCTGCTAAACAACCGAGGCTGGTTAATCGCTCTAGGCCACTGCTGCTTCATGATAACGCTAGACCACACACTGCACAACAGACGGCTACCAAATTAGAAGAGCTTCAATTGGAATGTCTAAGACATCCACCGTACTCTCCGGACCTTGCCCCAACAGATTACTATTTTTTTCGAAATTTGGATAACTTCTTGCAAGGGAAAAAATTCAACTCCGATGGGGCAGTCCAAACCGACTTCAAAGATTTTATTGATTCCCGTCCGAATGGTTTTTTTAGTAAAGGGATCGATGAACTACCTATGAGATGGCAAAAGTGCATAGATAGCAATGGTACATACTTTGATTAAATAAATATATTATATTAAAAAAAAATCAACTTTATGTTCCTCCCAAACAAAACGCCAATTTCATATGTAAGGACCTAATATATTAATAATTTAAAAAAAATGTATTTTAAATTTTAACGAAAAAGTAGTCGGAGTCGCTCGTTTTTTACGACTCCTACTCCGACTCCGACTCCGGCCCAAACACCGCAACTCCGCGACTCCGACTCCAACTCCGACTCCGACTCCGACTCCACAGCCCTGTTTACAACTCATTATCATAAACTGAAAGAAATGTGCTGGGAGCTCAAAAATAAAGATATAAATTTGATAAAAAATATATTTGACATAAACGGATGAGGCTAAATTCTTCAATATGTAAATATTATTTTCACAGTTTTGACACAAGTTCAATATTTAAAACTCAAGTATTATTATTTTGAACTACAAAAATGTTTTGTTTTCACAAATGATCAATAAGAAATGAGTTCAATCTCCAATTTTTTATACATACTTGTTTTATATTATTTAAAAAAATGGGCACAACGGTAAACATACCCGCAACACCAGGCTGGCAGACATTTGAGCAACCAGGCCATGGATGTCAACACAAGTTCTTTCGTTTCCTGCATTTATTCATCACTGTATCTATAAATCTTTGACTCAGTTAACTACTCCGATCTAGTGGCGTGAAAGGATAGCTTTGCTACATTAAAACATTTCTTACAAATAGTACAAACAATTTGCTGGAGTTTTTAGTCTGCAAGCCTTAAGCTGCTTTTTAAGTATATTTACAGTGGAACAAGTCATTTTACATCTCCTGTGACTTTGAACCTTAAGTTCGCCATCTCTACTGTCCTTTTCACATTCAAGTGTGTCACCGTCGGAGTTCCTTCTTCGTCACTAAGTGAAGCCGCGCTCACAATAAGCAAAGAAGATTTCTATCTCCAGGTGTAGGTGGTGCTGGATGAAGACTTATTTTGTTTCCCATAAAAGCGTGGGTGTTGGTGAGATCGAACTGAATTGAAATGTTTTTTCTTTGTTAATAAATAAATATTCAATCTTGTACAAACTCTAAAAATAACACTTTTTAAAGTATGATTCGTTTAGTATTGTATTTAAATGTTCCAAAACTAAAGCATATTTGCTAAGCCGTAAATGTTACCGTCATTACTACGATATAACTTCACATCAAGTAGTGATAATTTTGGGACTCAGTACTTATCTGTGAGAAACAACACGTTAAACAGCGTCCGGGCACACATTACGTAGCTTTATTGTAAAATCAAATGTGCGAGCCTCCCCATTACACAGGCTCTAATCTTTATTTTATCGTGCATATCCTCAACTAACTGCCCTCATTGGTAAAGGGGCTTTATAATCGTTATATATTTTCAACACCTCAATAATAACGCATATTCATTGCACAAATATTTTAATACATTAAGAACACAAAAAAATGTGACACAAATTTTAAAGAAGGAAATATAAAACTTCAGAGAAAATTAGCAGATATATTAAAATATGCGTTGACATACCGCTTGACTTTTACCCGGGAGTTTCAGGTTTGGTTCAGGTGCAAATATTGTAGTCTTTTCACGTGTGGTGGTAGTATTAATAATATGTGTGATTACGATCAAAGAGTTCCTTATCTACTTTATTGAGTTTAAACCCAGAAGCTCGATTAATGGCGCGGAAGAAAATTTTGTCTCCCGTCCATGTTCTTTAATATATCTCAATCATCGATTCCAATGATCCGAAGATTACCTACGAATGACTGGTATACATAGGTCTTGGAAAATGTGCATTTTGTGTTAATCAAGTGCCTGATTTTCTGTTCTTCTCATCTATAATACAAACATGAAGAGAGGGCGAGTTAGTTTTACTTTTTACTTTTCTAAACATATATTTATTCCGAATAATTAACCAAGGTTATGATTTAATTTTGTTTTTCTAAACTTTATGTTATAATATTTTGTAAGAAATTATTTTGTTATTCTATAAATTAAATTAGTCCCCTTACACGTGTTCCTACCTCTTATTTAGGTTTTCGCCTCAAGAGATACTCGAGATAGAACGTACAAAAATATGTTCCGGTAATTAATGTGATTAATTAAATAACAAGGGAATTTGTTATATAAAATCCCTTATGAGATTTAATTCCGCATATTTCAGAAATAAAATAGAAAAAGTAAGTATGTATTTCAAGGTGTTATTAGGTCAGGTTAAAATCATTAATAATACAAAAACCTTCCGTAAAAAATGAACTATAGCTGTTAGAAAATTGTCATTTTATTTTTTTATCTAAACGGAGTACAGATATATTCAGTTCAGTTTAACATATTCCGAGTAATATATTGTACATACGAGTATGTCAAGCGGTCCACTCGATCCAATTAAGCATACGTTACTAAAACTAATTTAAACTGGCGGTTTTTTACAATAACATGTTATAAAACATTTATATAACATTTATATATTGTTATAAAATCTGGGGGAAAGATTCATGATTCAGTTTTTCATCCAAATATAAACATTTTTTGCATTAACCTGCCATAAAACTAAATGGTATATTTTAATACGGTAATCAGCAACATGATTTAGCTGGAATGGGCACAATGATTGGGTATCGTAATCAAAATCATCTGAATATACAAAAAAAAAAACAATCCTTGATGATTTATATCACTCGTTATTGCATGTAAACTTGGCATATATTTACTAGTCGGTGAAACTGGCCACCAATTATTTTATTGAATATTTGCCACTTGCAAATAATATCATAATTAGTAAGATACACAAAACTACTAACTGACATTGTATCTCTAAACAAGTAAAAAAAACGAATAAAAACACGAAACAAATGTTAGTGACGTAATTTACAAGGTAGTCTCTTATGATTGAAGAAGATTGTCCGTTCATCCTGTTGTTGAATTATCGTATCAGTTTATATTGTATTACTCTTTCGTTGTAAACAGTACAACCTGGTGGGTTATTGCCAAGTAACAATATATTTCAACCAACCAGAAAACTGTTATAAGGACCTTAAGAGTAGACCAGACTGAAGTTATATTGAAAAAAACTACAACAGACAAATCTGAACTCGCTATACTCGGGTTTGAAGGGAGGCGTCGAACCAACTAGGCCATAGAAATCATCGTGAAGGAGGTTTATTGTTTTCAGGTATAACAATTCAGCAAGTTGTAAGAGATCAATCCAAAATTTTGTGTCGTTAAAATAAATATTTTTTGAAAGGATTTATTTTAATTTTAAATTTTGAAATTAAACTGTCAGTTTTTTTAACATGTTATAAATTTTTTTTAAATTAGTAGTTTTAAATTTTGAAAAGATTTATTTTAATATGTTAAGATATATAATGAAATAAAAATAGGCATGTTGTAACTAAATAACTAACTATAAATTTCTTTACAAAAATTAGGATTATTATTTTAAATAAAACGGCCTGTATTTACTTAACAAATAATACAATTATTTTTACATGAATAATTAAAATGAAAATAATCATGTTTTAACTCATCAACTAATATTAGATTTTTTATTCGGTCTCTTTTACACGAATTCGTTCGAAAAGATCGGACAAGCAGCTCCAGATAGATTCCTTTTGCATTTTAAGATTCATCCATCGAAAGTACTTTTGAATTAATATGTGCATTATATTGTATTTTTTTGTATAAACATATCGTACAGCTCTTATCAAAATGTGAGCTATTATGTTTTATTAGCAAAATAATAACCACTTTAAGAGGCATAATATAAAAATATACTTTTTTTTTACTAAGTATGAATGGTATCTGAAAGTATGTTAAAGATCACCTGCCTTACATAGCATTCGATACCTCAATTTACGTGCGGTTTTCCTAGAATCAATTACACGCGTAAATAGAAGGATTATTGTATGAACTTAATTTTCAATTGTTTTTGCGTTAACTCATACTAT
This sequence comes from Odontocerum albicorne, assembly GCA_949825065.1. NCBI lineage: Eukaryota > Metazoa > Arthropoda > Insecta > Trichoptera > Odontoceridae > Odontocerum > Odontocerum albicorne. The sequence goes on from OX463844.1 coordinate 21,384,506, forward strand.
TTTTTTAAACATTTTGTGATAAATAATTCAAAGAAAATAAGCATAATAATCAGTTCTAGATTTCCACTTAATATTTAAATATAAAAAATAAATATTTAAAAGCACGTGTTAATTTAACAACTAATACTTACTATGAGTGTGTATATTTAGATCCTTTCAAATTCTTAACATCGTGTAAAGGATCCTTCGAAAAAACCTCGTTAACCATGTAAGTGTTTATTGAAAGATACTATAAAAACGAACACAAAATTTGTGCCTTTTATCTAGCAAGATAAAAGAAACACCAAACAAAAGAGTATAAGGTTGCCTCCTAAGGAATTCGACCTCTATTTGCTGTAAGTACTCATTTGCTTTCATAATATTGTGTATAAAGGATACAGGTGACTGAACACGGGTGCTGCGGTAAATTGTTCCATGGTGCCCGATCGTGAAAATTACCACTCGTATACCAAGTTCTAAGACTGAGAATGCTCTAGGGGCCAAATAGTTTGAGAGAATCAATGCTATGAAAACACTCTTAGTCGGGTAATTCTACGGAATTATCACTGTTTCTCGCAATATGATAGGTATTATGTTGAGAAAAAAACTCATATTGTTTATGATAAAAGCTTGTTTGATCGATGTGTGATAGGTTGTAGGCATCTTTTGATAAAAAAAATACCCCTTCGTTTGCAGAGCTGTGAGTTTAAGAATGCTCTGAAAATTAATATGTTTGAGAGGAATTTATGCCATTAAATCATCATTAGTAGTGTGATTTCATGAAATCATCGACGAGTAATCAAATATAAGAACTAGGTCAACAATTCTGCTATTTACAATAAAAAGTAAGGTCTTAGACAATGGAAAGATGGAAAAATATCTTATCGGCATGTTGCAATATGAACCAATGTCAAGTTGGTAGAAAAATTAATATATTCAAACCAAGTATTATCGAGATCTGCTAAAAATGATAGTTCATAACAACGTATTTATGTCAACATTGATGTATCAGAGTGAATCAAGACCTACAAAAATGAATAAAAGCCGAGTAAATGTGATGAAACTGTTTGCACTGAGAAAATTATGTGGTTGGTCGATGTATAGAAAAAATATATAAATATAAAGGGTGAAGTGAGCTAAATTCTGACGTATTAAGTAGGCTGTAAAGGAGTTTGTTGATGGTTTTGGACATATTGAACAAGGGAATAAGTAAAAAAATACATTGTTAATATCAGTTACAATAGAAGGTAACAGTGAAAATTATGGTTGGACAAAATGTATAAAATTTTGAGAAAACGGAAGCTAAGAAGTAAGATAAATAGAAGAAACTATGTGAGAAGATGTGAGAGTGGGGAAGAAGTGAAAGAATATTTAGTTAAAATAAATATGTAACCTTATAACTTTATCGAGGAAATGATTAATGTGGAATACCTAATTTTAATACTCATAAAAAAACATCAACAGTATGTGTGGAAATCGCAAACATCATGAATAATTTGTTTTGATATTAAGGCGCATTATCTTTCAATGGATGATCTCAATTTATTAACTGTTGCCGGTTTTTTTCCCATGGAGTTTATTTTTGAGTCTTCATAAAAAAAATTCATTGACATAAGATCTTAGGAGCGCAGAGAATATTTAATGCTATATCTATGTTCAATCCACGTATTCAGCAAATTTTCATCAAGTTAGGCCTTCACATCACGATGTTAGTGAGGAGATGCACCATCTTGCTGGAAATAAATATTCTTATCCCTTAATTTCCCACGAATCCGCGGAACAACAAATTCAAGTAAACAGTTGAATATTAAAGTGTGTGTATTTTTTTTGGGACACCTTATGTGTATGTTTCATGTTATATGATAATAAAACCAAATTTTGTTAGGGGTAAACAATATTTTAATTTTTTGTGTACAATTAGTCGGGTTTCTGGCTACAAGTTGAGCCTTAAATTCTGGCTACAAGCTGAGGCTTACATTTGCTGTTTCTGAAATGCTTAATTTTAAAAGATGACAATCCTTCCAAATATGTACATCAAACCGCTTATATATTTTTTTTCTATAGTGTAAAAATATCAAGGATTCAGTAAAACATATATACTAAAACCGGATAGTATATAAAATCTTCTAATATGATAGTCCACAACAATATTCTGGTAACAGCTTTGATGTATGAGAGTTAGATGCAGACGAGGAAAAAGAACTTAGAGAAATAAGAAAAAGTTTTGCTTTGAATTCGTATTTCGTTGTGCATAGTACAATCTGGCGAGTTTATTGCCATATAGCTATATTTTCTGACCAACCAGGGAGGTTTTGAAATGTACCTTTGGTAAAAACTAACTTGGAATACTTTTTTAAAAGAAAAAAGTCAGTGTAAACGGAAACCAAACGTGCAGCTCCCGGATTCGAAGACATGCAGACTAAGCTACGCATGTCATTTTATGTTTTGAATGTTTTTTACATATATTTGTTCAAACTGGGGGAATTATTGCCATGTAGCAGTTTTTCTAACCAATCGAAAAGCTGTATTTAAAAAAAACAGTTTGAAGCATTTTTCGATTATTTTTTACCACTAAACGAGACTCAAGCATTCTACCACAATGCTTTGATGGTCACCTTTAATACTATAATATTAGGTAAATACGTTGGTTTTTAAGGTAATCTTAGTTTTTTTTCATACGTAATCCGATAAAAAATCCACTTTCCTTAATTGAAATTTACAGAAATAGGTTAAGGCTTAACGCGACTAAATGCGACCCCCATTCGACCCAATCACACAGGTTTAATGAACAACAAGGATACACACGGCGTGGTTAAGTGCGCTCAGTTCAGACAACATTCAACGGACAGGACCCTCAGTTAGCCACAAAACAAAACAAATCTATTTTACTTAATTCGATCTCGTGTTATTCGTTCGCCACACTAGTCGTGTTGTTTGCAAAGCTCACTTGCCTGTAAATAGGGTTACCGATAAACTAAACGAAAGATTGGCCTTAAGTCAATCAAGAATAGTTTTACTTTTCATTTAATTTAATCAAATATAAGACAAACCTATTTTTATTATTAATTATTTATCACTTTAAACCGACTTTGTTTTTTTTTAAGGCAAAACCTAGTTTATTGGGGTTACGACAAATTACAGGCAATAAACCCACATTCGCATAATTTGAGTTCCAATTTGCCTGTTTTTTTTCATACATGTATACTAAGGTTCAAAAGTATCCAGCCTAACCATGCTCTAGCATGTATCGACATAAACTAACATATGATGGTTGGGCAATGTAGTAGCTAAAATCTGATATCTCCACCCTCAAAAGTATGTAAACTAGAGCTGATCAAAAAAATGTTTTTTCGTTGTATTCTGAAATGTTAAAAATCGAATATCACGTGATTGTTACGCTTCTTTCAAAATGATGGAAAAGCCCCGCAGAAATTAAATGACGTTTAAATGATAATCTTCTCCATTAATACCATAAAAATACATCGTGTTATTCTTGCCAGGTTACCACCAACTCTATTTGATGTACTACTTATGGTAAAGGTTTTTTTTTTATAATTAATAAATTTATTTTAACCAGACCATGCAATGGACGTGGCCGGTGTGGTATATATCCATAAACTCTCTAACTTGTTCTGGCTGGAAACTTTTGGAGCTTAGTAATATGTAAACATATTATTTATACTTGTTAAATAAATGATATAAATTCAGCTCTATATCGTCACTTAAGAAATTTAGGGGAAAATCGTACTAAAAGTTACGAACTCCTGTTAGACACCTGTCTTACAACTCAGATATTGAGGGTTCAATTTCCGTTGGTTCTCCATTTGATCAAAATGATTCGCACCTTGTGTTCATTTGAGGTATCTTCGACATATTTCAAGACACGAGAATACACTCGCCAGGTTATACTAATAAATGAAAGTGTATTTTAAAAAAGGTATTTTAAACCCTGGTCGTTAATAAATAATAAATAGTCGACATTTTATCATAATATTACCACCAGTAATTTTGAGTTTGAAAAACATACTCGTATGTTTACCATATTTCGACATGGTATGACATAATATGATTAATCCAATAGGTTATGTTTATAAAACTCCGAAGAATTAAAATCCGCTACCTTTAAATAGCGGCCAGTATACTTTTGTCAAGAAATATAAGGTTTACTCATCATTTGCGATTGTTAAATCACGTCTTGTCTACTAATGACACAGTTTAATTATTTTTATCAGCCCCATGCTCACAAAAAACACTTATCGATTTTAGTTGATCTTTCCGAGTATTGTACTGCGTGGTTAAGCATATGATGCCGTCACTTCTTAAAGTTGTGGTTTTCATCTTCAAGGCTTGTTCGTTGTGAATTTGACCATAAGTGGATACCTTGTACAACTGATACGTGGAAACGAAAAAGCCTTAACACATATTTGACTTATCGAATTATCGAATTCTTGAACAATCAGTTTATTGGTTCAATAACGTACGATAACAAGACCACAAGTTTTGATTGAAAAGATTCCCAAGTAATTTCAATTCCGAAGTCACTGACTACTGACTCTGGACAGGTGATCTCTAAAAATAGCAAAACTATGTATATGTACTTGTATGTTATGTTATAAAGTACGCATATTTACGTTTGGCTAGGTTTACGAAAATGAAGTATTTTAAAAATGAGTTTATATTAAAGAACAATATTTTTATAATATATGTAATAATTCACTTCGTTAATACTTTTCTTCATAACAATGAATCTTTTACTATGGACTTAAAACCTTAAAACTTTTGATTTTTAACCAATTTATTATATTAAAAAAAGAGTAATGATTATGAAAATGTTTGTGAAACAGAGAAAGGAGTTATATGAAAAATGGATATGGAGAAAGAATTATATGTATGTCAAGATAAACCAGTTTGGCCACCCCGACAAATGAGGGGTAGGCGTTATGGTATGTGTTTTTAATTAATTGTTTATGAATTTATTTAGTTTGAGTATGAATGGATTAAATTTAATTCAACAAAATAAATATAGCATAAATAAACCACAATGTAATTACGAAAATGTATGTAAATAACATAATTTAGTAATTACATAAAATGAAATTTATTTAAGATATTATATATAATCACATTAAATAATGTTTTATATGTTGAATACTGACAAATAAAAACATGAAATATTAAACTCTAATTCAGTTTTATTTATCAGATGGCGGGGAAGATTATTATGACGATGATGATATATGTGTTAAGTGATGTTTTAGTTTTTTTTTTTTTATTATTTTGTGTATTTGGAATATCTGGCAGCCTTTTTGCTATACTCGTACATCAATTTATTTCAACCAACCACATCATCTTAGATATGGAAAGTGACGGATTGACGGATTTAAAAAAAAATTAATAAAGAAGACTTATCTGTAAACAATTTTAGTAGTTCAAAAGGAAATGAGTTTTTTAAAGCAGAAACAAGAGATACAAGTACAAGAGGAAAATAGGATTATGAAATATTTTGAGTAATGTAATATTTTTCAATACTATCTGTAACTTAATTAAGGGTGGTGCACATCTGATAACTCTTGAATGTTGTGTTTAAGTCACATTGACTCACTTCAAGAATCGCTTGGTGATTTTTCCAAAATGTATCTGTTTTGAATCCTAAAACCGATATTAATTCGATTTCCATCGCTTGCATTAAACCTGCACTACCGAATGCGTAAAAAATAAAGATCCCTTGAAAATAAATATTTTCATTTCAATGTTAGACAAACCGTATACAAACGCTGTTTTGTTTATCAGAAATGCTAACATATATGGCAATTGATTCTTTTTTAGAAAATACTGGGTATTGTAAAGACCCCAAGAAAGACAAATGTCGGAAATAACTGTTATTGATCATTTCTGTCTTATGTTTTATGACATCTATTTGAATCTTGAGGCAAAACGACAGTATAACATGTACACATGTCACCCTTCCCATCGAAGATATATTGAAGGGTTGAATTCATCTCAAGAGATTTGTACCCCCGTTCACTTCAAAACTGGCAGTGGTGACCCTTAGCGAAAGTAACGGTCTTTGGTACATACACTCAAAGGCAGCTTTCTGGAACTAATGCCGCATATTCCCTGTGTTTATTCTGATATTTGCCGAGTAAACATTCTCGTTACTGTAAATATACATTTTGATTTCAGTAATCAACTTCAGTTCTCCTTTGATATTTCAAAAAACATTTTTCACAAGAGAATCAATCTCTTTGTAACATTTTGTAGATAAAATTAGCACCCGAGGAAAAATGCGAAATAATTTTATAAAATATTTTTCATGCCTTTATTATAATAAGTAAATAAAGTTTTTTTTTTTCTTTATTTGCATGGGACCATTTATCATATTTGAATTGGTGATAAGGATATATTCAAGAGCGTGTTCGGGAGACCATATTGTCTTCGGTCTCGGTAATCAAACATACGAGTTTAGAACCACTGGAACATGCACGTAACTTGCGGTTCAGTATTGCGCATGTTAGCTACGCTACTTTATGTGGAAAGACAATACCACTCGCGCAAGTACTCGGTACTTGCAGATATTCTTATCAGACGAACACTTTTATTTGGCATGGACCTTTTAATCTCCTCGGACAACCTCTGTGACCTAGTTGGTAAGACGCTTGCCTTCCACCCGGGGGTTTCGGGTTCGACTTGAATAGAAAATGTATTATTTTAGGTATTTAAGGAAAACTATAAGTTATTATTTATCGTATATATCGATTTTAAGAAATATATGCCGTATTGTGTCTTCCTGAGGACGGCAAATAGATTCTACCCAATCTCTAATACTTCATATATTTCTCGGATACGGGAATTTTATCTGTAATGGCTCTGAGAGTTTCAATAAATTGTTTCTGAACATATTTTTTGTTTTTGTTGTAACTGATCTAGACTCTATTCATTCGAATCCGAACCAACTCAACACCCTTTTAGTTCATGCTTCAAAACGCCTCCATTGGTCGGTCCACAGCCCTGCACTTCATGTTTTCGTACGTCAAACTAAGACTAAGAACTTCCTTATGTAGGCGTAACATAAATTGATTCATTAGCCAAAACAAATTTTCATGCAGTTATTCAATATTGAATGAAATGCGTGGATTTTTTGGATATTATACACAATACAATGTAAGCTGTGGGTTTGCATTGTATATATTACAATGCAAGCTGTGGGTTTGCATTGTAATGTACTCGTATATTTAATTAATGCGTATCACACGCTTCAGTACTTGCTCTTGAAAGTCATATGCTTCATTGGCTTGAATTTTACTGATTTTTTTTGTCATAATTATCTAAGATTTTTATTATTATAAAAAGTTTTTTGCAAGAAAAATTGGATCGAGTGAAATTTTTAAAGTTATTTATTTTTAATTCGATTAAACTCATTAAACGATCATTAAAAATTGAATTCAACAATAAAAGAAAATAATGAAGAGGAACAAAT
>OX463844.1:21392161-21465451 GCA_949825065.1 Odontocerum albicorne
TATATATATATATATATAATATATATATATATATATATATATATATATATATATATATATATATATATATATATATATATATATATATATATATATATATATATATATATATATATATATATATATATATATATATATATATATATATATATATATATATATATATATATATATATATATATATATATATATATATATATATATATATATATATATATATATATATATATATATATATATATATATATATATATATATATATATATATATATATATATATATATATATATATATATATATATATATATATATATATATATATATATATATATATATATATATATATATATATATATATATATATATATATATATATATATATATATATATATATATATATATATATATATATATATATATATATATATATATATATATATATATATATATATATATATATATATATATATATATATATATATATATATATATATATATATATATATATATAATATATATATATATATATATATATATATATATATATATATATATATATATATATATATATATTTTATCAATATTTCTTCATGTATTCGTTCTACATGTATAAACTATAACATAATGCTTTTCTTTATCTTAGTAAATTGATCAGCTTCTTTGCATTCATTCCTTATTACTTCATTCCGTTTCCTGCCTTCAATTACTACATTCCATTTTCCGCCTTCAATTACTTCATTCCGTATCCATTGTCACCTATCTTGATACAAGAATAATTTTGTGCATAAACTTAGCAGATTTTGATACGGTCCGGTCCGAGTATGTATATATATTTTGGTGTTTCATTGTCATTGTTTCGTATTGCTACCTGCCGTTTTATATCTCTCGTAACTTTTTCACAAATTGAGAAAATAGTATCTAAATGGCAGAATTCGTTAATTAGAATAAACTAGATCACCTTTTAAAATTATTTCTCTTAGTTCTCGTTTTTAAGTATGCGCAGGTATTAGCATCCAAATACTTGAAAGATGACTAATTATAACAACTGTCAGGCATGTTTCTCGTGGGATAGCCTTTCATCCAAATTAAATAAATATAAGTTATTCCAACGTTAGTGGCAATGAAACATCGATCCTTAATTACGTCAACAACTTTAGAGGTTATGTTTTGATTTATATCTGTCAAAATCTGACAGCTATGATTTGTTTCTCTATATGACTAGAGCGGCGCTAGTTGTATTCTGGTCACTAGCGCGCGTAAGCGCGGCAATCTGGGAACTTTCAAAATTACGTAACGGATTTTAGAAAACTACAAAATTATTTCTACAAGGCTAAAACTACAAAATTATTTCTACAAGGCTATATTCCAACAACATAAATTGCATTGACTTTTACCCTTTTACTAGCTCAGCGGTATTGTTTAAACAATGCTGTTTACATCTCTGGAGATCGTTAGGATTCTGTAAATATATATATATACCTGATGATTGAGCCAATCTCAGCTCACATCCAGAATACAGCTTTGTTATTATTTAAACACTTAATGTTCTACTTGCACAACGCATGACGTCATGACTACCAGCAACAGCGATGGCCTTTACAGTCCGGCAGGATCTCAGCCAGGTTCCTCAGATGTAGCCGGATAACGACGGCCGATCGGTGCCTTAGTAGAAATGCATGGTCCAGGAGCTTACTCCATAATCAGACCGCGTTCGAGCGAGGAATTAGAACAAAGGTGGCTCGACGTAGCCAGTGACACTAGTAATTCGTCAGTTACTGAATGCTCGAAATTAAGCTGTTGTCCATGAAGCGTCTTTGGCGTATCAGAGATCAACCAGCACAGCAAAGAATGGAAACCATTTCCATGATATTGAAATACCTTCAGATATCATCACGCCCACATACCGACTAGGATTAACCACAATTCTGGGCATTAGTATAACGGTCAGAACGACGCACAATTTCCCTCCAACTTGGGGACAGCTAGCAACACGGTCTATCTCTTTGGCTAATCCGTAGGCGACTCCCCAGCTTCGTTTCCGTTTTTGGAAGAGCGTCCCGGAAAAAGCAAGCGCGGATGCGTTGAGAACATATTTAATTCCAGATCATTCCGCGATAATAACACTAAAGCGGCAATTCTGAAAGCTTCATCGCGTCTAGCAAATGCTAGGCGGGAACTATACTAATTCAAATACAATGCTCATACATTTATGACGTGAGGGCATTATTATTTTGGAAAACAAAAATTAACCCTCACACAACATGAAAGTATTCGGTTGTTTTTTTTTTGTAAATATGAGCATAATATTCTAGAATTCTATTTTTCCTCATAATTTATTTGTTTTTTATTGTAATTAAGAACTAGTAAAAAATGTTGAACAGACTTTTTACAGTTTATATTTAGTTCATTAAATAATCTTGTTTTTCGACGTATCACTTCCATATGTCAAAGGTGGTACTAGAATACTATTGTGGACTTTCTTTTTTGCAGATTTTTAGATTGTGTAGTTGAGTAAACATGTAACCAATTGTTTTATTTCCTCTCACTACGCGCCTTCATATATCTCCTGTAACTCTTCTATTACCTGGGAAAATACTACCTTAGTGACAACTTTTTCTCAAAAAATTACTTACTATACTCATTTCACTAACAGCTCCGTAATTTCCCCACTTTATTCTTATGCCATTACCTTTATAAAAGAGAGCATTTACTGCACTCCTCCTGTCTTTCGAGGTGTTGACAAATTCCTAGTATTTGTTGAAAATCTCAAGTCACTCGATTTTTTGCTCACCTTGTACACTATATAAAATATCACAGAAAAGTTGCTTGCCTTTTACTCGAAGGCTTCAAGTTCGATACCCGATATCAATTAAAAAAAACAAATGAAATGTATAAATAAATGGTACCAGATTGGTTAGAGATTTTGTTTGGTAACAATATGCTGTTGCTTCTCCACGTACTCTGAACGAGGACGATAACAATCAATAAATGTCGTGCATTCTCCTTAAGTTTAAAAACTGAATGCTGATTAAAGTAATCGTTTTACCAATTCGGACCATAGAGAGTGGCCATTCACACGAAGAAGAAAAAAACTAAATTGAAATTATTCAACGACATAATTTAAAAAATCTGTCTCAGGAGAGTTATAAAACCTCGAAGCTATTACCATTTTCGTGTGAACGCGGATAATTAGGAGTAAACTGGTGAAGGTGTTAAAGGCAGTGCATCTTATTAACGCCATGGATCGAGCTGAACCTTTGCCAAGTAGGATAATAACAATTCAGCCAACTGGTCATATATCTAAATACGCAGCTTCCCAACGTATTTGTTAATAAATAATATTAATGATATGTGAATAAATATATCTATATTCAAGACAATAAAAGACAAATTTGACCCAGTGAAATAAACGAACCAATGTAAACGAGTATGTTTTCCGTATAAATTTGTGGTCCGAAGAATGTTTCGTAAGCTGTTTTGACCAACCAGAAAAAAAGCATTTTATAACGATATAAAAAACAAGTTTTTGAGAATCACTTAAAAAAACTAATAGTTATTCGACATATTATTTGATCTTACTGCATGAAAAAAAAGCCGTTCTTCATAAAACATGTTTTCGTTCAAGTATAATATTATTGGTTTTGCTGGCGGGATTTTTTATTCATAAGGAAATAAATTTCAACTCGCTGAACCTTCATCACCATCTTCATGCCATGTCCCTTTCGGAGTGAACAAAGAGAACGAATCTCCACTTTATTTAATTCTAGTACATATACGACGATTCTGCCACATCCAACCACTTCGTCGTGCATACTCTTTCAAAATATAAAGACTCATCCTTCTTTCAGAATTTGATTTTATGGTATACATATAGGTACTATGCATGTAGGTTTTTTTGTAAATATGTTATCATTCAATTATTTCTATGCAGCCGAGCTATTCCAATGCTCGTTTCTTCATCTAAAGGACTGCATCTCCTTTTGATCTGCTTTCTCTTCTTGTGTTCTAATTTCTTATTTTATAATACACTATGTTCTCTCTCTTATTTAAATATTTAAGGAAATCGTCGAATCTTAAAGATATTTGCCGTATTCATTAAAATTAATTTAACTTTCCTTTTACTCACTATAAACTTTTACTGAAATACATATGTAAAAAGCACAATTAAAAAAAAAAACAGAATGGAAAGCACAATGGTTTAATAACCCTAAAAACTAGAATCGTGATATTTTTTGCCACTTTTTCAATTTAAAAACATACTGTTTACAAAATAAAATAATCTTCTCCAAAAGTTAAAGTAACAATATGAAAAATAAGGAACGAAAGACGACCCACGTGGCCTTGTTGTATAAAACCTCTCTTCCAGCCACAGCTGTTGCAGCACGACAATAAAAAAAAAAACAGAATGGAAAGCACAATGGTTTAATAACCCTAAAAACTAGAATCATGGCAGTTATTGCCACTTTTTCAATTTAAAAATGTACTGTTCACAAAATATTATAATCTTCTCCAAAAGTTAAAGTAACAATATGAAAAATAAGGAACGAAAAAGACGACCCACGTGGCCTTGTTGGTATAAAGTTTGTCTTCCAGACACAGGTGTTCCGGGTTCGTATACAACAAAAGCGTGATAAAATACAATAATAATTATAAAGTAAATTGATAAAGTGCTGTTCAAATAGTGGACTCCCCTCAAAGGGCGCTCTTATTCGGGATTCGAACATATTTGTTGTTGAATGTAATGACAAGGAAATGATGGCCGCAAATAATACGAAAGCAAATGAAAACATGAATCCCATTTTAATAATGTGCTTAATGTTTACAAAAATAATAATTTGTTTCCAGTACTTATTTGCATAATTTTCTCGAAATAATAAATAATATTTTTAATCGATGCAAACTCAACATGGTGTACTGTATACAACGAAAGTGTAATAAAGGGTCTTTCAAATTGAGCGGTTTTTTTATTCAATTTTTTTTTTAATTCTTGAATAAAACATAATTTGCTTTGATTTCAAAAAGCTTTTTATTGGTCATTGAATAATGTATGCCATTTAAACACAAAAACAATATCCGTCAAATGTCCATCTCTTGCAGATCCACAGATGTCCACTCTTTTGTCAACAATTTCGATGACATTTTGGCATAATTGCGGTTCTAACTCACCAATAACGCGAATAATTTCGTCTTTCAGCTCATAAATTTATTGGGGGTCATTCTTAGAGAACTGGTTTTTCACGTAACCCTAGATAAAATGGTCCAACGGTGTCAGATCACATGATTTTGGTGGGCAATCAACATCACCGTTTCCGGAGATTACAATAGGTACATGAAATAATTCAACGATTTGAACGCGTTTTTGTATTGTGTACGACTCCATTTTCATAAATGTCATACATTACACTTCTCAAATGTCACAAGACCCAGGCAAGTTCGCGACGCCATCTGTGTTTTATTCAAGAATTAAAAAAAAAACGCTCAATTTGAAAGACCTTTTAGAATAAAAAAAAGGGAAATATTTTGTGAATTGTAATAAATTTCACCATAATATTCAGACAGTGTTCAAATGATAAACATATCTTAAACTTCATTATATGGTAAACTCTAATATGAAACGTTATCTGCTGACATCAAGTTATCGAAATTTGTAATCTAGTCGGTATTTCCTATTGAAACAAGAGTTTCAGTTTTAACACGATGCGCGGGAAAAGCATATTCCAACAACTATCCAAACTCGGTTATCTGTTACAGAATCAGACCCGCGACAGCATTGCACAACCGCTAGCAGCTAGCAGTTTGATTCTCGGTGGAATATTCCGGAAGGATTTGTTTCCAAGAGAGGAAGGTTAAGCAAGCTGATCCAGTTCTCTGAACCGCTAAGCGTTTCGGTTGGTACACATCGTATAGAATACTCACTCATTTGTACACTTTCTGACATGAAAGTTCTATTGTACGAAACATAATACGTTCATATGTACAATACATCATCGTGATAGCTCTGATAAGTTTAGCAAATTATTGAAAAAACTTTAATATATCATATGTTATACACATACTTTTACAAAAAAAGCTTCAATTCATAGTTAGTTAGTACCACCCTTTATACCACACCTAGACGTTCAAAATGAATAGGTTAAATACGTGTATTTACTCGTATAATACATATAGTGAATGACTGATAAGTTGTTTTTCTGATTGACATGACTTTTCTGTGATTGTTAAAAATTTGATGAGGTTGGAATTTCGTATATGATAATTTAAGATTCAAGAATGTGTAAGAATATGAATAAATAGTAAAAGTGTTTAAACTAAGAAAAATGTATGTTTTTTTTAATGAAATAATGAGACTACTTTGGTGCAGGTCTTACTAAGTTAAGTAGTTGTCTATTATAATAAAATGAACGTCAGAAATGAATGCGCTGATAAAATTGATGTTTTAAGTAAGATGAAAAAAGGAATTTTAAGATGGTTTGAACATGAGGTGAGAATGAATAATGAAAGAATGACTTAGTAAATGTACAAGCCTGAAGTGCAAGGTGTGCGTGGAAGAAGGATACCAAGGAAAGCGTGACTGGACCAAATGTACCAAATTTCGAAAGAAGGTAAAGTGTGAAGTATGTATAATGGAAAACTGTGTATGACGAGATGTATGGATGTGGAGGATGCGAAATTTGTGTGTTTGAATAGAATTTTTTTTAAATATATGTTCTCTCTGCTAACCCCGCAAGGGACACGGTTTGATGATAATATGTATGTTATGTTATAAAAAAGTGAGTGTATGCATTATTATGTACTAGTACTCTTCGGTTTGTTTTTCTATTAAAACGACCTGAACTTAACATGTACTCGTATTATTATGAAGAGTCAATAAATCAATATTGTATTTCAATATACAAGCATGAAACAACTTGCTTATAAGGTTCTCAATGTTCTAGTAAGAAAATAATGAACACGTTTTAAAATTAAGGTCAGTCATTTTATTTAACAAATACTTTAAAAACGCTCTCTTGTAAATAAATATGTAAATAAAAGCATGCTTATAGTATTTGTAAATTTTATAGCAGGTATTATATATACAACATAGTGATAAAATTGTTAAAAAATATAATGTACATCAAATGTAATACTATATAAACTACGCCCTCTTAATGATAGTATTGTTGTGTAAAGTTAGATATTATTTATAATTTTTAATCGAATTCATTTCATTGTTAACCACCGAAAAGTGTACAATCTTCTTTTGAAATAGCAGTTGGTCTATCGAGTAGGGTAAAAGTATGTTATGTTCGGCTTTTGATGAAATCACTTTAAATATTTATTTTGATTTGGTTTTAAATTAGAATTTTCCTCCTCATTACTTAAATAATGCAGTTGAATCGATTGTTATAATATTAATTTTGGAAACAACTCAACTAACTGCAGACATGCCTGTTAAAGCTTCTAAGGATTCTGGATGTGATTGAAATGGGACGAATCAAAAATAAAAAGAATCTTTTAGATAAAACATTATTGTTTTTAAACAAATATAGGTTAAAAACAAGGTTATGAAATACGAGTATGTAAGAAAATTACATGTTGGAGATTTATAATGAACAATTTACTCTTGGAATTTGTCTTGGAATTTTTTCAAGTTGAATTGAGTTCAAAACAGTATGTTGACTATGCAATGTTACAGAAATAAAAAAATGCATTTTTCGAAAAGTTCCAATACAAATTATTTGCTTCTATGAAGCATCATTTGTATTATTTATTTATTGAATAAGGTAACATAGACAATGATTTTTAACTGAATGATAAAAAATATTAACTTAGCATAAAAAAAGTTGTTTGTTTTTTTGTAGTTTTTTTTATATTGTCGTTTAAATCAGGATGCAATATATTTGTTTCTTATCAAATTTCATGAAATACTTGTTTTGAAAAATAACATAATATCTCTTGCAATCTCAAATGGATTTTGCGATGGCCACATATTCTCTACATCTAAACCGACCTGCTACTTACCGCTTTTTTGTAGGCAGTAGTATGTATATGCGCACGTCTTTTAGTAGTCTTTGGTAATGGGAGAAGTTAAAGAGGCATAATGGCATTCGTTGAATCTTCCAAGATGTTTATATCATTATCTGTTTTTTTGTGCCACTCAAATTAAAAGTATTTGTTTTTAACAGCATTCGTTTACACAGACTTCGATCTCAGACAATTCGTTACCAGCTCTTAAAGTACTCGTAAGTCCCACATTTGATCAGCTGACTCGTGATTTTACAAGCATGCTATTTAGGAGAAAAATTGTAAGTCAATACATCGGCATTTGACTGATGTGCTAGAGATATTAGTGCTATAATCTTTTTAAATGTAGGCAACCCGTTTTTTCCGTAAAGTTTTAACATTGCATGGTTGTAAAATGAAGATATTTTTGTAATAAGGCAACATTTTTTAATTTTATAAACTTAATAAAATAAAGTTTTTTTGGAAGCACTTTAAGCACTGGGTTTCTCCTAACAAGTATTGGAATTTTGCATAACAAAACATTGTCGCCCACTTGAGTCTCAAAGTTTCGCTTGTTAAGCGCATCTCAAACTCTACTGAACCGTGAACAAATACCGAAATACTGCATTCCAGTAAAATTAATTCACAAATCCTCACCAATTTAGTAACTTAAGAGAAATGATTCTAATGCCACGAACCCATGAATCAAAAGATAAGCTTCAGCATTGTTTAAACGAAACGGAAGTTTCAAGAGAGTAACAAAATTTCCAAAGTGCAATTACTTGAAACAAATAATATCATATACAAATTAGTTTATTTAATACAATTCTCTGTTATGCCAAGACAGTTTGAGTTTGTTTGGAGGAGGCGTATTTTTTATTGATGCAAGAACAACAATAAAAAAGAAGATTGTTTCCTTAATTATAATCATGTACAGATCAAATGTACTATGATAAAATGGTTTTAATTAAATCAATTAATATACAATCAAAAATCATCTCCGTGACCTCCGTGGTCTTCTGACCCAGATGTTTCAGGTTTGATTTCCGTTGTAAGCCAGATTAAAAAAAAAAGGTTTTCAGTCTGGTTTTCACTTACGGCCTTATAAACATATTTCTGGTTGATTGGAGTTAAATACCGTATAGTAAAAATCCAGAAGGGTTGTGCTGTATACAAAGGTAGTATTACAAATGGTTCTTTTGGGCGCTGCTATAGCTGCCAGACGTGATTTGTTTAGGAATAGTGGGTTTGAGTTCCGAGCTAGAGCGCCTTTGTAGAAGGTTTGCTCTCTAAATGGCGCTTTATAAAATTATTTATTGAATTTAATTGAACCATAAAATATTGTTCATTCTCGAATTTTTTGTAAGAAGCATATACACAAAGTAAGTGTACTGAATTTTTGTAGGCTACAATTTTTTTTATTTAAACAAAAAAATTACGTGGTTACCGTAGCACAAACTAGGTTAGTCAAAAAGTTTTGAAAGCGGAAATGAAAATACATTTTTTTTGGAGGGAAATCACTTTAATTGCTCAGTATAGTCTCCCATAAGATCAATACACTTGGTCCAACGATCTTCCAACTTTGTTGTCCCATCACGGAAGTGACTTTCTGGAAGGCCTGCAAAATACTCCTCTACGACGGCTATAACCTCTTCGTTTGATGAAAAATGCTTTCCACGAAGGAATTTTTTGAGGTGTGAGAACAGCTAGAAGTCAGAGGGAGCTAAATCTGGCGAATAGGGTGGATGCTGCAAAAATTCGTACCCCAATTCATTGATTTTCGCGATGGATTTTTGAGCTGTGTGAGCAGGTGCATTGTCTTGATGAAAAATGATTTTTTTCTTCTGCAAACCGGGTCTTTTTTCACAATTTTTTTCATCCAACTGGTCCAAAAGGTCACAATAATAATCAGAGTTGATTGTCTTACCAGTTTGGAGATAATCTATCAATAAAATTCCTTTTGCATCCCAAAAAACTGACGCTAACACCTTCTTGGCCGATTTCTGGACACGAACTCGCTTCGGAGCCAAAGTGCCTGGTTCACACCACTCCTTAGCCTCTTGTTTTGATTCAGGATCATGGTGGTAGACCCAAGTCTCATCCATAGTGATGAATCGACGCAGAAAATCCTTTTTATCCCTTCGAAATTGCTCCAAATGTTGCTCAGAAAGTCGCATTCGAACGTGTTTTGTTGCATTGTTAGCAAATGCGGCACCCATTGTGCACACAGTTTTTTGAAACCCAAAACTTCAGCCAAAATATGCCATTAAACTCCAAAACCCATCGGTGAACGGTTGGAAATGAAGGAGAAGACTCCTTTAATACTTTCACCATCTTTGCATGGATCTCAGTAGCCGATAAACCTTCCAAAAAAGAATTTAATCACTGCACGATATTCGGATTTTTCCATTGTTAAAAAATACACTGACACGTCAACTTCAAATGGCTTGTAAACAAAGAATGAATTGACAGATCGAAATGAAATTTTGAGTACATTCTTACGAAAAATGAAATATTAAAATGGCTTGGTTTTTCTTCTGCTCCATAGATGTCGCTTTCAAAACTTATTGACTAACCTATTATGTAGGCTATTTTTCGACATAGCCGCCATTCCTCTCAATGCAGGTGGTGTAGCGGGGTATCAATATATTGATGCCTTCCTCGAAGTAGTTTCCTGCCATCTCCTCCGTCCACTTCTCCACCTCCTCCTTTACCTCCTCGTCGGTTGAAAGCCTTTTTCCACCCATGTGCAGCTTCAGGAAGGTAAAGAGATAGTAAGGTGCTAGGTCAGGCGAATGCGCGGGATAGTTCAGAACATCCCATTTAAACGAGGCGAGCAGTTCCTTCGTGGCGTTGGCCGTGTGTGGTCTGGCATATTCATGCAGCAGGCAGACTCCCTTTGTCAGCATGCCTCTCCTCTTGTTCTGAATCGCCCTCCGCCATTTTTTTAGGGTCTCACAGTATCTTGCAGAGTTGATGGTCTCCCCTTGAGGCATATATTCAATTAAAATTATGCCTTGACAGTCCCAAAACACGGAAGCCATGATTTTCTTGGCTGAAATAGTGGTTTTGAACTTTTTGGCGGAGGGTGAAGAGATTTGCCACTGTAGAGACTGCCTTTTGGTTTCAGGCGTGTAGTGTGCAACCCTAGTTTCATCTCCAGTAACGATTGAGCGGAGAAATTCATCTCCATGGAGTTTGCAGCGCCTCAAAAACTCTTGCCCGGCCTTTACTCGATTCAACTTGTGTTGGTCTGTCAGCTGTTTTGGGACCCACCTCGCGGACAATTTCCGATATCCGAGGGTTTCTGTGATGGTTTCGTGTAGTAGAGATCTGGAGATTTGCGGAAGCATCGCAGAAAGTTCATTCACAGTCAATCTGCGATCGTCACGGAGCGAATTTTCGATTTTTTCCACAATTTCGTCAGTCACAATTGAAGGTCTTCCGCTCCTCTGATCATCATGCGCAGACGTACGACCGTTTTTAAACTCGCGACACCACTTGTACACACTCGTACGATTCATAGCTTTATCACCATATGCAGTTTTCACCTCATTATAAACCTCAACCGGAGGTTTTCCCTTCCAAACGAGATAACGGATGACGCCGCGTATTTCGCACTTGGCGGGAGATTCGATTGACATTTTTCACGAAACGTGTTGTCGCGTTGACACTTCTCAACGTACTGACCTCAAACTGGTCTTGTTGCGGAGGGGAAGGGTCAGGCTACACGGAAATGTAGCCAACATGTTGAAAATACAATCGATCCGGTCGTGAGAGCCTCAGTACACTTACTTTCTGGATACGCCTCGTATTTTGAAATTTTGTTTCTTTCCCGGATATTGTGCAATTTGAGGGTCCAAATATTATATACCATACATATATGTGAAAAAATGTGAATTGATTTCAAATGTAATAATATTTGGTAATTATTAAAAGTATTTAAAAGTATGCACTATAATTGTAAACTCTAATATAAAATATTTGTATCCTTAATACCACAACTTGAATATTGAGAATATTTTTAAAGGTTTTGTAAAAGCGTAAATTAGAGTAATACGACACACGTTAAAAAGCTTTGTATTTATATTTTAACCAATATATGTTAAAGAAATATCCATGACGTATTAATTCGCAAAATAACTTTCCTTTCACGATTTACTTATCACATACAAGTACATAATATAAAGCCATCTTCCTGTTGAGATACGCTAAGAGCTCACGACGCCAGACTTACGAGTATATCATGACACACAAAATTCGTCTCCCCCATATACTCGTACATTCGTCTTCTCATACAGTTCATTTTACGTAATATATGTATTTTTTAAATTAAGAAGATTTAATTCCAAAATTCGATCACAGTTTCCTTGATCTCCGTCTTCTGACTCTTACATATTTACTGATTCATTTTGTTAGCTTATATTATTTCACTCCTTCAGTAAAAAGTACGTAATAAAATATTTTATTATGTTATTATGAATAATAAAGTCTAGTTTTTTAATAGACAATCGACCTAAACAAGAATGATTTGTGCCACCAAGTAAAACACATAATGCAATTATGAGAATGCAGTTATTATCTTTAAAATTCGAATAAACTAAACACTTATCTTTAAGTAAAAGCAAAACAAATTTTCAAAAATATTTTCTTTTCTCATCACATAGAAGAGCTGACCCTTACGTAAGCTGACATATAATAGTATTAAATTTCTTTCAATATTTCATAGACTAAAGAAGATTGCAATTTATTGTCGCATAAGTAAGCTGAAATCAATATATAGAAGGGATATCTTGTTCCTCGCTCTTGACATGCCGAAGTGGGGAGACCCAGAAGGGGTGCAATCCAATATCCTCAGTGGTCATACAAATACCACGTACATAGCCATCGGTACGAGCAGGGGTTTTTCCATGTTCAGGCTCATTTTAAATTTATTTAAATTACAATATTTAATAGAAAATAATTCAATGTCCCTTTATTAAATTGGTGGAGAAATTATGTAATATAATTAACAATATCATATATAGGTAAATATATATTTTTAGTGCACAACATAAAGGAGGATATATATATACAGAAGCGACGCATATAAAATATAATGTTCTTATGAAATTACATACGAGTGTACTGGAATAATAAAGAAGAAATTATGTAATATAATTAACAATATCATATATAGGTAAATATATATTTTTAGTGCACAACATAAAGGAGGATATATATATACAGAAGCGACGCATATAAAATATAATGTTCATATGAAATTACATACGAGTGTACTGGAATAATAAAGAAGAAATTATGTAATATAATTAACAATATCATATATAGGTAAATATATATTTTTAGTGCACAACATAAAGGAGGATATATATATACAGAAGCGACGCATATAAAATATAATGTTCTTATGAAATTACATACGAGTGTACTGGAATAATAAAGAAGAAATTATGTAATATAATTAACAATATCATATATAGGTAAATATATATTTTTAGTGCACAACATAAAGGAGGATATATATATACAGAAGCGACGCATATAAAATATAATGTTCTTATGAAATTACATACGAGTGTACTGGAATAATAAAGAAGAAATTATGTAATATAATTAACAATATCATATATAGGTAAATATATATTTTTAGTGCACAACATAAAGGAGGATATATATATACAGAAGCGACGCATATAAAATATAATGTTCTTATGAAATTACATACGAGTGTACTGGAATAATAAAGAAGAAATTATGTAATATAATTAACAATATCATATATAGGTAAATATATATTTTTAGTGCACAACATAAAGGAGGATATATATATACAGAAGCGACGCATATAAAATATAATGTTCTTATGAAATTACATACGAGTGTACTGGAATAATAAAGAAGAAATTATGTAATATAATTAACAATATCATATATAGGTAAATATATATTTTTAGTGCACAACATAAAGGAGGATATATATATACAGAAGCGACGCATATAAAATATAATGTTCTTATGAAATTACATACGAGTGTACTGGAATAATAAAGAAGAAATTATGTAATATAATTAACAATATCATATATAGGTAAATATATATTTTTACTGCACAACATAAAGGAGGATATATATATATACAGAAGCGACGCATATAAAATATAATGTTCTTATGAAATTACATACGAGTGTACTGGAATAATAAAGAAGAAATTATGTAATATAATTAACAATATCATATATAGGTAAATATATATTTTTAGTGCACAACATAAAGAAGGATATATATATACAGAAGCGACGCATATAAAATATAATGTTCATATGAAATTACATACGAGTGTACTGGAATAATAAAGAAGAAATTATGTAATATAATTAACAATATCATACATAGGTAAATATATATTTTTAGTGCACAACATAAAGGAGGATATATATATACAGAAGCGACGCATATAAAATATAATGTTCTTATGAAATTACAAACGAGTGTACTGGAATAATAAAGAAGAAATTATGTAATATAATTAACAATATCATATAAAGGTAAATATATATTTTTAGTGCACAACATAAAGGAGGATATATATATATACAGAAGCGACGCATATAAAATATAATGTTCATATGAAATTACATACGAGTGTACTGGAATAATAAAGAAGAAATTATGTAATAAAATTAACAATATCATACATAGATAAATATATATTTTTAGTGCACAACATAAAGGAGGATATATATATACAGAAGCGACGCATATAAAATATAATGTTCTTATGAAATTACATACGAGTGTACTGGAATAATAAAGAAGAAATTATGTAATATAATTAACAATATCATATATAGGTAAATATATATTTTTAGTGCACAACATAAAGGAGGATATATATATACAGAAGCGACGCATATAAAATATAATGTTCTTATGAAATTACATACGAGTGTACTGGAATAATAAAGAAGAAATTATGTAATATAATTAACAATATCATATATAGGTAAATATATATTTTTAGTGCACAACATAAAGGAGGATATATATATACAGAAGCGACGCATATAAAATATAATGTTCATATGAAATTACATACGAGTGTACTGGAATAATAAAGAAGAAATTATGTAATATAATTAACAATATCATATATAGGTAAATATATATTTTTAGTGCACAACATAAAGGAGGATATATATATACAGAAGCGACGCATATAAAATATAATGTTCTTATGAAATTACATACGAGTGTACTGGAATAATAAAGAAGAAATTATGTAATATAATTAACAATATCATATATAGGTAAATATATATTTTTAGTGCACAACATAAAGGAGGATATATATATACAGAAGCGACGCATATAAAATATAATGTTCTTATGAAATTACATACGAGTGTACTGGAATAATAAAGAAGAAATTATGTTATATAATTAACAATATCATATATAGGTAAATATATATTTTTAGTGCACAACATAAAGGAGGATATATATATACAGAAGCGACGCATATAAAATATAATGTTCTTATGAAATTACATACGAGTGTACTGGAATAATAAAGAAGAAATTATGTAATATAATTAACAATATCATATATAGGTAAATATATATTTTTAGTGCACAACATAAAGGAGGATATATATATACAGAAGCGACGCATATAAAATATAATGTTCATATGAAATTACATACGAGTGTACTGGAATAATAAAGAAGAAATTATGTAATATAATTAACAATATCATATATAGGTAAATATATATTTTTAGTGCACAACATAAAGGAGGATATATATATACAGAAGCGACGCATATAAAATATAATGTTCTTATGAAATTACATACGAGTGTACTGGAATAATAAAGAAGAAATTATGTAATATAATTAACAATATCATATATAGGTAAATATATATTTTTAGTGCACAACATAAAGGAGGATATATATATACAGAAGCGACGCATATAAAATATAATGTTCTTATGAAATTACATACGAGTGTACTGGAATAATAAAGAAGAAATTATGTAATATAATTAACAATATCATATATAGGTAAATATATATTTTTAGTGCACAACATAAAGGAGGATATATATATACAGAAGCGACGCATATAAAATATAATGTTCTTATGAAATTACATACGAGTGTACTGGAATAATAAAGAAGAAATTATGTAATATAATTAACAATATCATATATAGGTAAATATATATTTTTAGTGCACAACATAAAGGAGGATATATATATACAGAAGCGACGCATATAAAATATAATGTTCATATGAAATTACATACGAGTGTACTGGAATAATAAAGAAGAAATTATGTAATATAATTAACAATATCATATATAGGTAAATATATATTTTTAGTGCACAACATAAAGGAGGATATATATATACAGAAGCGACGCATATAAAATATAATGTTCTTATGAAATTACATACGAGTGTACTGGAATAATAAAGAAGAAATTATGTAATATAATTAACAATATCATATATAGGTAAATATATATTTTTAGTGCACAACATAAAGGAGGATATATATACAGAAGCGACGCATATAAAATATAATGTTCTTATGAAATTACATACGAGTGTACTGGAATAATAAAGAAGAAAATTGGCACAAGAATACAATAACATAAGCATTTTATTTTTAATAGAAACATTTAAGAACTTGTAAACCATATAATAGAGAGAAATCATAATTATAGTAATTTAAAAAAATCATGCAATAAATGACTTAATGAACATGAGATATTCATAAAGCCAACAGTAAACGAAAAATGGTTCTAGATAACCAAAAAAATGCTCTTATATTTTTTCCCTTCCGAAATCACCTCTTATATTTTTTCCCTTTGAGTCATATATATGTTAGACTTAGCAGACTTCTGTCAAAACATGGTATCAGTTGGACCTTACCATTACTTTCGTAACAAACATGAATCATTCCGCCTGAAGAGAGCCTCAAGTTATGGTAATTAATGTTAATAGTGGATGAACAAAGTAATTCGTAGTAAATATTCTTATCGGCGCATGGTTAAAGCCTAAATATTTGATAAATTATTAAATTTTTTCTAAAATAAGATTTCGAGAAATCATACCCTCTAACAACGTTACCTTCTTGGGTGTTCACTTTGACAGCCACCTGTCATTTGATATGCAAGTGTTACGAGTGGTAAACTCTCGATTTATGTTTTAAGATAATTAAAGCCGATAAAACAATGATAAAACGAGGACATAAATTCATTATTTGTCAACTTGATAAATGCACTGAAGTGTATTTGATCTTGACTAAGTCAGCTGGATAGACTACAAAAATATATGTTTATTAATTTAACAATGCTAGTTTCCAATATGATATGCAGCTATTTATTGCAAATTGAAAATGAAATACCCATACAAACCATCACACCATGACCCCTTTCGCATAAACATAAAGAACATTCTCCAGGGCTTTCCAAACATGCTCTTAGGTTTCTCATACTGCTTACATTTCCCTCGGTTAAAAATTATCTTGCTATCTCCTTCACTCTTCAGTCTACCTCTTCCTCGGTGTTCAATCATTTTAAACATATGTACAATATAATATTTGTTTTATCAGTCTTTTATAACTTATTTTTTCAATGCAGCCAAATCACACTTCATCCAACATTTCTTTCCTTTAAAATGTTGTTATAACGTATATTCTACACAAGGTAAAAAAAAATTATTAGTTTAAAAACGTAAATACATTTTAGGCAATTGTTTAAAAATTTTTTGCATATTAGGTTTTTTCATAATATAATATTTATGTGGTTTTGATATAATTACGTTTAAGTTAAAGAAAAATAAAACAAGAGAAACATAATACCGGAATACAATTCACTAAAATAATATGTCTTTCTCAAAAACAAGAGCTTAAATATGAAAAATAGCCAAGAGAAAAGAAACATACATAAGTCCTTTCACCTCTTTTTTATGACAAAATGTCGCACATAATATATTATATTTTACAAAAAGAGTTGAACACATAGGGGTGGAATCATCCACCAAGATGTAACTTCGAGAACATACTTCTGCAGAGGGGGATATTTCCACGGGTAAAGTGAGTCATCTCAATATCCTGGCGGTTCGAGTCACTACTCCATTCTCAATATCCTTTACCTTCACAATGGTCTTTTTTCGTGAGGGGTTGCACAATCAAAAAATGATCAAGGACAATAGAAAAAAACTCGCTCTTTATTTCACCGCTTCTATTTTGGAAAAAATACGCTTTTTTCGAATTCTTTTTCAGAAATAAAACACTTTACATGGTTCTATATTGAATTGGACAAATTGAATGTCGGAAGACTGACGACATTGAAGCCTTTAAGAGCTTTTAAGGAGCGTTTCAAGAAAAGCAAAGCTGGATAGTCACAATGGAGTCTTGGTACGGACATTTGGATATGCAAGCAAAATTTGAATTTGGCAAAAACGTGATGAAGTAAGATAAATACGAATGTTGCGTAGAATATGTGGAAATATAATGTGTGACTGAAAAAGGAAAAACTAGTCATTAAGAATATGTATACTGGTTGAAAGAACATACAGATCTTAAGATTAAAAATAAACATTGGGATGGTTTGGCTACGTAGAAAGAATGAATGATGAAAGATTCATGAAAATGATGTATATGAGTTTTGTAAAATATACGAGAAATGAATGAATATCTATAATAATGTTGCATGATCAAATAAATTAGCTTTTGAAAGTGAGAAGGGTGAAAAGTCTCTATAATAGGAGTATATGAATGGCAAGGTATGGATGTGGCAGAAAGGAAAGATGGGTGTCAGGGTCGGATGAAGTAGTGATTTGTTCTCTTTGTTTACCCTAATAGGAAAATGGTGTGATAGTGGTGATAGCTTTAAGGATTTTTAAAAGTTGAAATAGTTTATGTAAGAGCTATATAGGGACAAATAAACTGAGCGTGATATTTGTGCTTCAAAAGCAGCTTTAGAAATAAATAAATATATATGTATTGGGGTGAGGTTTATGTTCCAGGCCAATCTTTTTTTTTTAATAACTTTTAAATGAAACACAATTTTATAATTTATATTTGATTGATTGATTATATGGTCTATACCGTTATGTATGGAATATAATGTCGGTCAAGTGGCTACCTCTGGCCATGGCGCGAGCTCTTTCAAGCATATTTTTCATGACATTCTCGCAGACTTCTAGTGTTATTTCAGCAATTTATTTTCGAATGTTGTCCTTAAGCATCGGGATTGTGGTTGGTTTGTTGGTGTACGTACACCTTTCCCTTCAAGTAACCTCGTAGTATATAATCGGGGGTGGTCAAATCAGGGCATCGTGGGGACCAGTCGATATCACCACTTTTTGACATTATTTAACTGGGAAAAGTTTCTTGCCAAATTTGCATCGTAGCACGAGCTGTGTGTGATGTGGCACCGTTCTGTTGAAACTACATGTGCTGTAGGCCCAATTGTTTCAATTCGGGCACAAGAAAGTTTATCAACATGTCACGATAGCGATCACCAGTAACTGTTACAGCATTGCCTCTAGCATCCTCAAAGAAATATGGTCCAATGATACCGCCGCGCCGGCCCAAATTGAGCACCATACAGTCATTCCACGAGGGTATAATTGTCGTTGGTCTATCGATTGAGGATTTTCAGTGCCCCTATAGCAGCTATTCTGTTTATTAACAAAGCCAGCCAAGTCGAAATGTACCTCGTCGCTCATGATGATTTTTTGCCAAAAATGGTGGTCATCTATACCGACCTGTAAAACCCGAGCAGTTCAATCTCGCCGCCGTTTATGGTAATTTTCCTGTAGCTCTTGTATGAATTGAATTTTATTCTAACAAAAATTCAAATCTTTTTTGATTATTTTTAACAAACATGATGGAGACATTCCTAATTTTTGTGCACGGACGTTCACCAACACTCTGCCTCACTGCATCATTTTTTTCTGGCGTACGTTGACTAAGTTGTCGCCCAGACTTTGCTTTATCTCTCAGTGTATGCAATTTTTCAAAATGATTAATTTTTCTTAGCGTATTCATAATTGAACAATTATTTAAATAAAATGTTTTAATAATTTCAACACGTTATTGCGTAGTTAGATGCTCTATAATAAATTGTTGTGACTATGACTACTCTCTACGACTGTCAAACATAAACTGACTAATAACAGCCAAATTTAAATGGCAGTGAAATAAAATCGACCTGGAAGATAAAACGCACCCTGTATTCAGACTATACTAAAAAGTTTAACAAAGTGGCAAATATAGAACTCAGAGTTTCAATAACGCTGAGTTTTTTTCAATGTTTCTTCCTTCGTAGACTTTCGATGATCTCCGTGGTCTAGTTGACAGACAAACTCCGTGGTCTAGTTGGTAGACGAAATACGTGATCTAGTTGGTAGACGAACTACGTGGGCTAGTTGACAGACAAACTCCGTGGTCTAGTTGACAGACAAACTCCGTGGTCTAGTTGGTAGACGAACTACGTGGGCTAGTTGATAAATAACTTTCTTCCGACCCAGGGGTGCCGTGTTCCTTCCATTGGTATTTTCAAATAGAGTTTCAAATTTTATTTTCCCTTAAAGTTATCTTTGATACAACTTTGGATGTTTGGAAGAGATCACCACATTGCAAATAAGCCACCAGGTTAAATTGTACGCAACAAAAGAGTAACACAATAATATACAAAATTCTGTTGCATTTTATCAGCAATTTCCAATGAGACATGTTAATCAAATGCAATTTATTGTAAGGAATGTTGTATAATAATTTGTATTTTGTCACTTATGGAGTCAATTAAGCTCACTTGCAATTGAATCAAACTAATGCTTTTCTCAATTGGAAATCATACCTAACATAATAAATTAAACAACCTGTACCTTATGAATAAGTAAAATGAAATTTGAATAAAATAGCTCACAAGGAATAATCTACATACGAGTATATTTGGTAAGAAGTATTTATTTTCTGTGGCGCTAAATTTGGACAGAAACTATTCATTCTTATATGAAAAAATATTTAATTGACAAGAAAACCACATCAAATTTTCAAAGGGATTCCCATATTTCTTGAAACTCGATGATTTTTAAGGCTTCATTTTTCTCGGAACTTTTTCTTATTTCATTCGAAACTTCTTCTAATTCAATATTTAAATTAACTTTAAGTTGGTTTTTTACGTCTATATAAAATATAATATTCCGACGTTTTTGGTAATTTACGATTGAAATGTAATGATCGCCTAATCAAAATAGTATTCCCAAAGAAAAAAACCGATATTATTTAAACTTTTTATCGTTGGTCCCATATATCGTCCATCTTTTAGGTAAGCTCATTTTCCTTTATCTTACATTGTTTTAAATTCTTTTGCAAACATTTGGAAAATTTTAAATCAACCACAATTCTATTCGGGTTTTCTAATACCCATCCCAACGTTTTTATTTTGAGGACAAACCCTTTGACGGAAAAAGTTTCTACTGTGAGTTCATATCGTTCAATTCAAAGGTACAAAATGAATCCTCTTACTCAGTACGTATTTCTTTGAGAGGATTGAATATGTTGAACTGAGCCTAGGTCTCAACTTTTTTATTATATATTCTGACGAAGCGACTGAAAAGGACACAGCGTACACAGCTCAGAGGAATATTTTAATTAAATTGTACAATTCCTAAACCCCTTACAGGTCATGGATAGTTTTCAGGACCTGAACAAACTTTTCAACTGACCCTCGACATTTTGTTTGAAGGTGATGAATTTATATATTTTATGACAATCGTATCAATTATATGTTGCGTGATATTCAAACGTTTTCTATCCCTTTTCTTTATTGAGGAAGTTTTCATTGCTTGCAAATAACCCTTTGAAAGTATATATTCCAAAAAACGTTTTTGATGGCTTTTGTTTTAAGTTGAATATTTTCTGAGACAAGGTAGCTATATGATTTGCTGACACAATAAATTTGATTTTGATCATCGATTATATTGGGTAATTAATTTAGTTATTTATTTGAATATTTCAAAATAAATTTAGTTATTTATTCTGCAATAGGTAAAAAAGTATATTGGTTCTAAATAACAAAGGCTCTAAATAATGTTTTGTACACAAAGTACAATAAAAAAATGCGAAGAAGATAACCCGTTTTATGGTGTACTAAGATGAAAGCGTCCTTGATTATATATATTTTTTTAAA
This sequence comes from Odontocerum albicorne, assembly GCA_949825065.1. NCBI lineage: Eukaryota > Metazoa > Arthropoda > Insecta > Trichoptera > Odontoceridae > Odontocerum > Odontocerum albicorne. Next base: position 21,414,366 of record OX463844.1, read on the forward strand.
TCTATAAAACAGATTGGGTCTGAGGGGGCTTTTAAGCATATAGTATAAGTAAAAAAATATCAATATATTAAAAGGTCTCACAATTCTTTTTCAATTACTTTTAAAACTTGGTTCAAATTTGAGGAAAATACAACATACTCGTACATTGAGCCAAAAATCAAAAGATATCCAGTATATACCCTTTCATAGAAAATGTGAGCTAAGTTATGTTTGCTATTGAACTTTTTTAAGTTTAGAGAATCACGTTATATAGTAGTGACGAAAATAAATTGTAAGAAAATTAATTGAAATTTATAAAAAAAAATATGTCAAGTAAAAAGGTTTATGGTTTAATAAAAAGTATGTAAACTTATTGTCAATAACTTCGCATTGATAGAAAATTAAGTTAAGTAATATTATAAAAAAGTCACAGTTGCAATAGTATCTAAAATATCATCTTAATGACCATTAGTTTGTTCTTATTGGGTTAAACATAGATAACATATTTTTAATTTTTCTCTTTGTTCAAAATATTTCTGTTATGCTACACCAAGGATCTCGTCATCTTTATACTTTTTTAAATAATTCATTGTTTCCACTTTCTGAACTTGATTACTTTGGACGCGTCATAATTTCTGTTATGCTACACCAAGGATCTCGTCATCTTTATACTTTTTTAAATAATTCATTGTTTCCACTTTCTGAACTTGATTACTTTGGACGCGTCATAATTTCTGTTATGCTACACCAAGGATCTCGTCATCTTTATACTTTTTTAAATAATTCATTGTTTCCACTTTCTGAACTTGATTACTTTGGACGCGTCATAATTTCTGTTATGCTACACCAAGGATCTCGTCATCTTTATACTTTTTTAAATAATTCATTGTTTCCACTTTCTGAACTTGATTACTTTGGACGCGTCATAATTTCTGTTATGCTACACCAAGGATCTCGTCATCTTTATACTTTTTTAAATAATTCATTGTTTCCACTTTCTGAACTTGATTACTTTGGACGCGTCATAATTTCTGTTATGCTACACCAAGGATCTCGTCATCTTTATACTTTTTTAAATAATTCATTGTTTCCACTTTCTGAACTTGATTACTTTGGACGCGTCATAATTTCTGTTATGCTACACCAAGGATCTCGTCATCTTTATACTTTTTTAAATAATTCATTGTTTCCACTTTCTGAACTTGATTACTTTGGACGCGTCATAATTTCTGTTATGCTACACCAAGGATCTCGTCATCTTTATACTTTTTTAAATAATTCATTGTTTCCACTTTCTGAACTTGATTACTTTGGACGCGTCATAATTTTCTAATTTTATATTTCTAAATTATTGTACAATTTATATATGCTTAATAAAAATTCTTCGCATATTTTTCAACATCAATATTTTTTTCAAAGTCAATCACTTAAATGCTTTATTTTACTTTTAACACTAAACATTGTTTGAAAATTAATTATATCGTGATGTTCTTAATCTTGATTTTGCAATACAATGATTTACCATAAATTCTTTACATCATTAGAATTTCTACTCTCTTTTGCTTTATTCAAGCTTCGCTTACATATTCTTAAGTTGAGGCTTAGATATCCAGTTGGTTTTTATGGAAGTTTTAAAGTCGGTAAATACATTGTATAATATTATATTATATATAGTTTGCAATTTACCATATTACCTTCTGCAAGGTAATGTGGTAAATTATTATTCAAATTACATAATACATTCCTTATCTCCTACAAAAAACATTAAAATAAAATGAAAAAAACAGGAAACCTTAATTTCAGTTTATAGAACAATGCACAATACTCGTTACTATTTAGCGAAGAAAGCGTTAAAGATATTGAGATTTATTGGTCAAGGGGTATTGCATTACGTTGCATATACTCGTATGTTAGGAATTTTCATCGAATAAATATTTCCCAGTTAAATTTTATTCGAATAACTGGCAAACGAATCATTTAAATGCGTGTTCTTTTCTTTTTAAAATCTAATATGAGCATAACGTCAAATACTACTATTATTCATTAATTGTTTTTTAAGACATACTGTTTTGAAAAATAAAATAAAGTTGTTTATTAAATGAATTTACATTGTTTATTATTGATTTTTTATGGATATGTTAAGCTCAATTATCAAACGATGTGTTCCTGGACTTGACCACTTACTCTTGTTAGACAATATTTATTAGAAATAATTTTGTTTCATTAAACCATTCACTTTATACTAGCAGTCGTATTCGGTGAAGCCCTGCTCCTTGTTAAAATTTGTGTAAAGCGTTTTTGTGATGTTTTAAAAAATTGTCTTAACTGGTAATATAAACAAAAAACTTTGGAAAAAAACACAAAATTTAATCAATTTTAGTTCAAAATTGTTCTAAAACAGAGGAAACGAGGGATGTTTTAAATTTAATGCAATTTCAAAATTCTTATATTTAAAAAAAGATGCATTACACTTTACAAAAATAATATTCTTTTCAATGTTCAAGGAAAAACTAATAAAGCATTATCTAAAAATATTTCCTGTCTTATAACACCTATACATTTCGCACCCTAATACCTTTTCTTGCGATTTTTCTTTTATTTAATTTTTTGTTTTTTTTTTTCATTATAATTATAATTTTCTAAATTGAAGATAAGGTCCCGAATACGTTTAATAGTTATGATACAAGATTAGTTGATTTAAAGAAATTGCTTTAAAGCTATCACCAGATCCAAGAGCCTCTCAGCGATTAGTTTGGCTTAAATCAGCAAAAGGGGTCGAAGAACCGACTCAATTTTGGAGCGCAAAAACCTGTAGCGTACCATTGAAATTTCATTTTCCCCTTTTCCCCCTCTCAGAATATTTTTTTTAGAAAAAAATGTTCCGATCATGCGGAAAACAACCCATAATGGAATAATACTCGATCATGGCCTAGAAATGATCTCTCTCATCAGATCATCCGTGTTAAGTGTAAGGAAGGTGTTTCTGACTGTTTCACGCTTGACGAAACTAATATTGGCGTTGTGTACTATGCTGTCAGGTGTTGGGCTCACAGAAGTTTAATCTTAGTTGTCAAAATTATTCAGATTGGCGATCAACGGTAGGTGCTATTGGCTATAACAAAGGCTCTGGATCTTTATAGGGGATGTACTCTGGGTCTTTATGGGGTTTGCTCTGTTGGACTGTAGATCCGATGTTGTGTCACGATAACTCTTCTCGGTAAGGGTCAGCCCGCGACAGTAGATGACGTCCGCCTTCACCCCGCCGGGGATGACCCTTCGCGCGATTTTTGAAGCCTGCCAAGGGGGCCAGTTTTTAATTTTGCAACAACGATGGTCGCCATCTCCATTGGAAAAGCACACTTTTAAATATTTTCTTGCATTAGGGCGTGATTTTGCTTCTAATCTTATCTATTGGACTATCCAATTACTCTCTGACCAAGACAATTTTAATCTTATCCTTTCCCGCTTTTTGACTTTAACGTCCATCTGGATTAATCAGCAGGTCCCACTTTGTGGTACTGTGATGATATTCCAGTCAACGATTTCGATAAGGTTCTCCACAAAGCGTTATCGGTAGGTATCTTAGGATAGGTTGGCAACTCCGATTAACTGGCGTCAAAGGATAGTTTTGTAGCATTCGAAGCATTTTGAGACAGTATTAGCAACTCTGATGAAGCGAGTAATTTTCTTTCACTTGTGACATCAGATCTAAGTCCGTCATCGCTACTATTACTTTCACACTGAGTTGGGATAAAAAATCTCCTTGGGTAAATCATTTTTCGTTAGTTAGTGACGTCGTGTTCATAGTAAATAAAAAAATATTTGTATTTTCTAATGCATATTGCGCTGGATGGAAACTAATTTTGTTCTCCATAATAGCGTGGATGGTGGCGAGATCTATCTCAACAAAAGCACATTTGTTGACTGATTAAAGTCATATTAAATTCATATAAGCTATATTGAAAGGTTTACGAACGAGCAAATATGCTTACAAAATAATTCAAAAGAAGTTTTAAAAAACGTGTTATCCAATGAACAACACTTTTTGTTAACGATATTTCTATGTTGTTTCTTTTCAGAATTCAGCCAAGACAAAACAAACGATACCGAATATGACAAGAGTCCATTTTAAGAATATCTGATATCCAACTCAGACAATACAGGAGATGCCTTTGTTGGAGTATAAACCCTTCATAACAATAGGGAGTAGCTATAAGAAAATGATCGAACATCAAAAGATCCCTTTGTATTGAATTGAAGGAAAAAATCTTATTTATTTTATACACCGTGGAATGAATAATCTCGAAAACATTTTTTATCTCAATTTTTTAATAAACAAGTAAAATATATTTGATTACACTGTTATTTGGTGGATTTGTTAGCACAATGAAGAGAGGATTTTTGTTGAAAAATATTAATCCTAATAATATTTTTAATGCAGAGTTTAATGATTAAAAAAGATGGCTTTAGTTTGTTTAACAGCCTCCTGTTTGATTTTCGGAAGGATATTTTTCATCACTTTATATCTTTTATTAATCAGCTGACATTACTTAAACTGTTTTTTAAAGGGTACACTCGAGAAACGTTTTGGAGATCATACTTTTATGGAGTCCTCAAACGAATCTGAGAGATAATTTAGCACGATATTCTTGTCTTCCGAAAATTTTCTTCAACACATCCCTATCGTCAATTCAGATATCTAGAAGAGTATTTACTATCGTTATCTTTTTTTGTGGGCCTCGTAGTTGAAGGTATGCTCGCCATTCTAACGTCAATTCAGTTGGAAAGCAAAGCTGTGCCGAGAAGTTTTTTGTTTCTTTTCAAATAAGTAAGTTGTTGCTCGCCAGCAAATCACCGGCCATACCACTGTACTGGATCCGATGGCACACCGAATTGAAATGATTGGAGCACACCAGCATGTTTTTTTTTCTTCTCTTTTTTGTAAAAAAAGATATGACTAAAGTCACAGATATCGTTATACTCCCGAATACAATGCTGATAAATGTATGGATCAATCTAAGGGAATAGCATAGCGCGGGGTTCAAACCGGCGACCTTCCGCATGAAACTCCAATGCGTAACCATGCGGCCATTCACCTCATTACTAACTTTACAAGTTCATGTATATATGCATGTACTCGTATTTGGAAGAATATTTTAAATTTAAGTCACTGAAAGGTCGAAAAAATATTTTTTCGTCTCTAATTTGATATGTTGCTAAAATATAACTTTTTTTTAGTAAATAATAAACATGCACAAAACCAAATATAAGAATATTCTTTTCAAGTTTTTTCTAATCATATTTACTCTTATACATTAAGAATGTCATTATCTATGAAAATATTCATAATTTTTCATACCGGAGAAAAGGAGGTTGCCGATTTTTTTTCTTTATTTTAAACAATTTCATTTATCGATATTGGCTTTACATTAAGCCATTTTTGTATTTAAATACAAGTACTGATTATTTTGTATTGTATAAAATTTGAGTTTATGTTGACATGCATAATTTTCATACACGTTCTGTAGTTTTATATTGTCAACATTGATGGAACCAATAAAAGGATATTCTCTGCATAGATAAAATTATTAACGCAATCATTTCCGATATGGCATCCAATACTTCAAGGTTTTAGCACTTTATATAATTTTTCATGTATGTTGAACAGAATCGAATACAGAATTGTCTTTCTCTTGACTTTATTGATCTCGTTAAAATGCCCTTAGCTCGCCTTTTCTATTCTATTTTTTAATCATACTCAAAATATTGACGAACATTTTTCTGTGTTAATTTTTACAGAGAATTTCACGGCATACACCGAAGAATTTATTTAAGCGAAACAGGCAGACACTTAAGTTGGTTTTTATATATATTAGTTAATATTTAACTGCTTCATGTGTAACGAATGAATGAGATGAGATTAACAAAACAAATATACAGTAAAAATGTGAATGAAAGAAGTGGTAGAAGTAGAATGGGGAAACGGAGTGATTGTTTGTATGTATGTACAGATTTTTCATATAAATATTGAAAACTCTGTTGATCTATTTTCCTTAAAACGATTATAGAAGCCTTAGTTGGTAAATATATTTTTCTTAAGTTTCAAAATAATTGTTCCCAGAGCTATTGACTTGTAGTTTTCAGAGCTGTTGGTGCCCCGGTACTTATTTTTTATAATTAAGATTATTATCTCCTCTGTTTGGTGAGTAGGCCATTATTAATTTATCACATTTGAAAACCAAACTCTAAAAGATTCTGAAATTATAGGATGGGCGTTTTTAACATGCTCGGTTACCAAGGCATAATATTCTATATATTTTTTTAAGTGGCATATTTCACTGTGCAGATTTTCATATTACTTAAATTGTCGTTAAGCAACCCTTTCTAGTTTCAAGTCAAGCTATAAACTTGATAATTTTATTTTGTAGGTGAATACACATACGACCAGCAAAATAAAAAAAACATGTTTTAATTTACAAAAAAAAACAGGAACATCAAGTAAGCTGGATTAAACAATATTTAATTATATCAAAAATAGTATAAAATAAATAAAATAACATACCTTTTGAAAAAGGACAAGGCTTTAGATGAAGTCTATTTATTCAATTTATAGAAAGATTCAAAGCTTCAGACTTCATGAAATTTAAAATGTAGTTTTTAACTTTCCAGCGGTTGAACTAAGTTTAAAGCAGTATGACATTCAAACATCAGTCTCTCAAAATGTTCTTTTTAGTTATTCAACAAAGATTTCGGAAGTTTGACATAGGAACATATATTTTTGGCACGATCGTTCCATTTTATTTTTATAATACCTTATTCAGATATATAAACTACGAGTACTTAGCGTTGCATTCAGCTTCAAAGAATTTACCGCTAATTCCCGGGTCGCGTTGCAGTGGCTGAATCGCTAACAAAGATAACGAAGAGGAAAACTTCCTGGAGTAGACTATTTCTGAGTTGAAGAAAATGGTACTGAAATATTTGAATAATTTAAGCCATTGGATTGAAACTACTGGTTCATGTTATTTCAAACTTATGATTTTCATTAAAAAATCTTAACATTTTTTTATATCTGAAACTTTTCATACTATCATACATGTATTAACTTTAGTTCTATGTTTCTCAACTTTACAAAATAATATGGTTCACAAATATTGAAATTATGTCAGACATGTCAAATTGGTATGTTTCTTTTTCTTCTTTCTCTTTAGTTAGACCTGTGGTCTGATATCACTAAGACTGTCTCTCTTGAGACCGTGACATCCAGCATTTTTTCCATCTATTAGTAGGTTTTCCTGGAAGATGACTGCCAGCGAGTATTTCATGTATTGCCATATAGAGGACTCTTGTGTTATCTATCATTTCAACATAGCCTCGCCAATTTCTTCTAAATTTTTTGGATACGGGAGTTTCTAACTCTTATCTCTTAAGTATTTTAGATGCAATAGCTCTGAGGGTTTTCATTTAATTACTTTAGAGTGTACTTTTTGTTTTGGTTGTATATTAATTTGATAAAAAGGAATATTTTTTTGTTCGTTGTGATTAAGTGTGGTGCATTATATATTTCATTTACTGCATCATGTCATGGAGGTTATACAATATTATTGTGAATGAAATTTAAAGCGAAACATGACGAAATCATCGATCTTCTTAGGATAGGCCGTCATTCTATTCAAAAAGTTATGTTTTACGTACATGTTTATTGTTAACAAGTATTAAATTAAACTTTTAAATAATGAAAATATTTTTTATATTTTTTTCCGAGTTGTGTATTTTGACAATGATTTACTTTAATTTTCTTTTCTTTAATCTTTAAGAACACGTTTTTTTAAATATTACTTAAAATAATATTAACTGGAATTCATTAAATGCGTCTTTCAATTTATTTAATAAAAGCGATTTAAATAAAAAATGTAACTTAAAATATACAACTGGAAAAAAAGTGATTTTCTAAATTGAAAGTAGCAATATAAAACGTTGTTTGCAAAATGAGTGAAAAATAAAATAATGTTTATTTTCTGAAACAAAAAATTTGTATTTTGTTTTTGACAAATTCTACTTAGTGTTTATTTTGTAATTAAATTTAAGATTTTAATTAAATTTCGCACTTCTCGGGCTCGCACTCAAATGAAACGACAAAAAATCTTGACAACTTTGGTCTAGTAAAACATTTTTAAATTGCCCTTATTTACGTTTCCTTTTTTCAAGATTGAACTTATTAGAGTAATTACCGAGCTTTGAGATATTTCATAATATTTGGTATAATTTAGAAAAATATTAATTTGTTAATTTTAATTTCATTTAAATTAGAAAACCACAAATAATTATAATTTTGAATAAACATATTGAGTAATGGAGATGAAATTGCATCTGAAATATTATTTTTATTGATAATAACTGCTGTCTTAATGAACTAACAAATGGTCTTGAGATGACACCATAAAATAATCTGAGACATTCGAATGCCATATTTGCAATATATTAGCAATATTTGCAATACTTAATTAAAATTGTATTTTATGTAATTAAATTTTCATTCACTTACTTTGAAAAGATTAACATTCGATTTAACATAACTAAGCGAGTGTATAAGTCATAAGTGCTAGATGCGCGTGGAAGAGGTAGACAGAGGAGAACGTTGCAGGATTGAAGGGAGTAGATTTTGAAAGAATGTAAAATGAGAAGTATGCATAATAGAAAATTGTGCATGACGAGTGGAGAAGACGGAAGTTGACCGTTTGGATGGTACACATAATTTTTTAATATATACATGGTATACATCACAACAGTTAGATCATGAACTTTGCTTGTCATTTTGATAGATGCAATAACTCCTTACAAGGAAATATATCTTGACACACATTTATCGTTACAGAGATATTTACACTGCAAAATTAGATGGGTTGCATATTCTACATTAATTTTAGCAAACAAGTATTGAAAAATAGAAAATCTATCAAATATGTTTTCCCTTTCGCTGTTCTCACAACAATGAACAAGATGACACACCTGTTTCACTTAACCCTAAGGTTTTTTTAATTCATTCATTCCTTGAGCGGAAACTTCCTTAACTACCTTTAATAATAAATACAATGTATCAAATCAAAAATTGTCATTAAAAAATGTGATTATTACTTTATATGCTCTAAAATTATTTGTTTATTTATTGATATAATGAAACATATTTATTTTGATACGATTTTTTTTTCGTAAGCATTTTAAAATTATTAATGACTTAGAATTTAGCAGAGACTACCTTTTGGCACCTTTTTTCGTTGCAACCTGTAAAGTTCACCCTCTTCAATACAAACATATACCGTTTGATTAAGGTGAGCACTTTACTTTTCCCTCATAAAAAAGGATCCATTGCGTCGGAATATTTCAAGGGTGAAATTTGTCAACTGAAGAAAGGACACTGGTACTTTTGATAATAGAAACCCGTGAGAATATCATCACGTGGTGTTCTTTTGAAAAATACATTTACCCTATACCCACTACGGTTGTTTTCACCTAAACATATTCAAGCAAAACGAATCTTTTGTGCCCTCGGTGTAATAAGCAGGAGTAGCCATTTTATAAAATGATTCAATTTTCTTTTACTTTTTTGCTCATTATCTCTTACTAGTTGAATTAAATGCAAAGAGAAAAGTTCTTTTATTAAATTCATCTACCTATAAATAAACCACTTAAATCTTGTTCTAAAAACTTGGATTTTCTTTAAAGTTTTATTTTTCGTTTGATAAATAAAACGTTTCATGTACTTCTTTTTTCCGTGCCTTTAAAACGAAAAACTTCATACATTTTCAGTTTTTTATGGGTTTAATATTAAGTAAAATTTGCTGATACCATTATATTTATTTACCAAGTATCTTCATAGTTTAAAAAAAATATTTTACAGCTATATGATAATTCTATTTGTAAAGATTTTACTCCAAGGTGTGAAATATCTTGATATTTTTATGAAACATCATTCCAACTGAATAAATTCAGCAACTTTAGGTGATGATAGTACATAAAAAAACCGCGCTACATAAGTCATACCTTCTAAATATTAATATAAATTATCTTCTATACAGAGATAAGCTTTAGAATTATATATTCTCAAATAATTTAATTGAAACAAATAAAATAATTTGTCACGTCTGAGTAATATTATATAATTTTGCAGAGTTTATTTTGGAATGGGGTCAAGCTACCGCAACGGGCATCCAAGACAAACGGTCTAAGGAAACAAAGATGTTAACACATTAAGTTCTCTTTTCAATTTAACACGAGATATTTTTGTTCTAACACACCGGAACCATATATTGAAATGACAATACTTTTATTTCTATATTTGATTGCGTCATTTAAGCATATTTTTTTATGTCGTGAAGTAAACAAGCCACATGTATTTGTTAAAGATTTTAAAAAGTAACTATAATTATATTTTATCCTTAAACATTAGTGAACAGCTATAATAGCTATACCATATATGATAAAAAATATTTTATTTTGGGTACAAAATACAACTAGAAAAATAGTATGCAACATAAAACGTATGGAAGAAAAGACAGACTTAAGAATCAACAAAAGATAAATTTTAAACAAATTGGAATTTCCAATGATAATCTAAAATATTCAGAAACGATGTGCTAAAACACGATTATTTACAGAATAGGTACAAAGACACGTAAAGCAAAATAAATAAATATGCCAAAATGAGAAAATGTGAGGAACAAATTTGATTCCGGTTCGTTAAGAAACAAGTGACATATTGAGAAAGAAAAGTAAATCCACGTTATTAAAAGATTATTTTTTTTCCAGACATCTACAACTAAGAAGCAAACAATAAAACGTGCAAGATCAATAATCAATAAATCTAAAAAAAGGTAATTTCTCGCAAAAAGTTGATATTTTGAATGCCAATAATATATTTAAACTGTTGCCTACGAAATAATAAAGAAACCTCCTAAGTATAATATATATGGTACTGTCGGAATGGTAAACAATAAACCTACAGAGGAAGACGTTATAAGCACAATAAAGTATTGTATAGACAAAAATACAGCAGAACTTCATTAATTCTTTGAAAGACAGACAGTTGCTGTTGTGAGATCCATAAAACCTATTTGTCGAGGAAAAAAATCCAATCGAATTCCAAACATGAGTAACTTACTCATGCAGAAAATGAAACGAAATATGATGCACTAGTTTCAGATAAATTCTTGCTGAATTATTATAGTGTGTTTTTCTTTATTCTTCTGTAGCAGATACTAATTATCGAGCGTTCCCTCAAAGTGGCTTATGAGCAGGAAGTAAAACAACAGAGCGGATATTAGTCTCAGTCAGATTTTTTAAATGAAGTAAGAATATAAACAAAAAATATTTAATGTTCTTATTAACTCTAAACAAGTTTATGATGCCAGTCTTAATTTTAAACTTCGAGAAAGTAGTATTTGGAAATACCTCAAATCATGAATATTCCAAATTTTATACAGTAGGTGACAGTTAACAGTGAGCTGTCAATAAATGAGTATAAAATCTTTAAGTCACTGTAAATTATTATGATGATGATTTAGACTTTGGCGCCGCTTCGTGATAGTGATCCGCCTAAAGGCGTTTTGATGACTCCTCATAAAAAGAACATTTTTCAGTTTTATTCTGAAAAATTTAAAATTATCACTACATTGTAAAAGATGATTGCTTGGTATATTTTAGTCAAGAATATTTAATACAAGATACCCAGACCATTAAAACCATCTTCGATGTTAGACTTTCATCAATCAGACCAGTTGGTAGACAACGATATCGCGTCCTCGATAATTAGTCAGCTAGCTTCGAGAGAGGGTCAGTTGAAAAAAAAACGATGGATCATCAAAAATGGTTATGATTATTTATAGAGATTCATGATTATTGAAGATAAGAGATGATAACAATTTCCGTAAAAACTGTGGACGTATTATCTCTTAGAATTACTACAAATATCATTATATTATTATATATAAACAAAAACATCAAATTTCTAGTAAAATAGACACGAAATTATTTGCTTTCATTGGGGTCATTCCATATATCTCATTCCGTAACCTGATTCCATTTCCAAATTTCAGTGTACTGAAGGTTAAAATCAATACACAAGGCCCCAACCCCTATGAATATGTGGTAAAAATTTTGAAAATTCATTTATATACTGACAATGGGATGGATAGTAACGCACATATTTTTTTCCGTTAAATTTGGTACAGCAAATAAAACATTTATTTACTTAAATTAAATTCATCCACAGCAATTTTTGAAACCTGTATTTTTTTTGAGTGAATAATTTTATTTTATTTTAATGTATTGTGGATTCACGTTTATTCAACATTAAACCATTCAACAAAAATGATTGGAGATAATATTTTAGTGATCCGTGAAGTGGCCTTGTTATTTTTAAAAATACTTTCAAGAAACTCAATTCTTAAATTATCCACCAATCAGTGGGATTTCTGTGAATTCATTTAATATAATAATATCATCCCGTGTGCAAGTGAGTATAAAATTTGAACACGTTTATCAGAAATTTGTTGATCTATGAGCAATTTGACATTTTTCATAAATGCAGTTAAGTTTGTACATATATGTACGGAGATACATGTCTTGAACTTTAGTTTCTCATCACAAACTACCCGATGCACTTCATTAACAAGAGTTAATAAACATCATCGTCATTAGCCCTACCTACAGGTTACGAGTAAGTCTTGGCTGCCTGCAGGATTCTTTGACAGCACTCCTTCTCCAGTTGGTTTTATCCAATGTGCGGCAGTTCTCTGTCACAATATCCAGTCATTTCAATTTAAGCCTCTCAAATCTTCTTCGCTCCATTGGAATGTTTAACGAGGCTTGTGTCCTGCATATGATATAAACCAACGTCAACGTAGTTGAGCAATTTTTATACCTTTTGCTACATATAATGAATAACTCTTTGTTATATATGTACCTTGGAAACTATGAAGAGTTTATTGACTTATTATTAATCAAATAATAAATAACATCAAAAGTTTATCTGCCATATTTAAACAAAACAGATCTAACGTTTCGATAGGATCCAACAAAATAAAGTGAAAGTGCATATAAAAAAGCTCGTCCTTTCAGTTTTATGGTGTTTTATATGTCCCTACTATATCTGTCAGTGGCCATGCTCACACACTTGAACACGTCCGCAGGAATTCAGCGCTTGGCCGCTATAGGAACTTCCGCCCATCCACAATTTTATTATTTCATTTCTCACTGACCATTGTTGGAGTATTTTATCATTTTATGACACATTCGTATACTGTACAAAGTGATTTATATATTTTTGTATTTGTATTATTTCGTCAAAGGTTATCATCGTCTGTGAAATGAAGCGATATTTAAAAAAATGTTTTATTGTTGATTTATCCTAAATCATAAATATTTGAAATTTAATTCAAAACTATTCAGAGCTTTTGCTATATAGATATGCAAAGCGCAAATTATAAAAGTAAATTTTTTTGGCGAAAGAGTATTAAAATAATTGTTAAAATCAGCGAAATTTATATTTGTACAAATGATTATTTGTCATTTCATGTTTGTTTTCCTTTAATGATAATTAATAACTTCACCATTATAATACTCAAAGAGGTAATAATTAACCAGTGAAATTTTTAAAACACAAAAAGAAAAATAGTTTTCCAGCAAGTTTTAAACTTGCTGCTTACAATGGCACCACGAAATTAACATTCTGAAAAACTGTAAACCGTTATATTATAATAAGATATTATGCATTTCGAGGTGTATGGATGGAGCAGAAGCAAAACATGTTTGTCAGAATGAAATTAAATGCGTAACTGTGTTCTCTGTTCACTGAATTTGATTATTTTTTATAAGTTTAAATTAGTAATAAAATAGAATCTATTAGATAATTGAGAATGTAATAGTGGGATAGCATCCTGTAGAACTTGGAAACTTTGAATGTCATCCATTGGAGCAATATTGTGGCGTATAACGGATAATGTAAAGGCGTGGTTCATCGGTTTAAAACCCTCAAAGCCCCTTTTACATAAGATGTAAGGTGTAATACAACAGATAAAAAAACTTTCTTTGCTGCAATATATGTTAGAATTTTATCTGTAACATACCCTTTTATTTTAGACATATTAAAGTGTTTTCAGTGTGTGTTCTATTAAAAAAAAATTTTTTGCTCACATAGGAAAGTGTGATAAAAGTTAAATAAATATATCAAAATATGATGTTGGAAGTGTTGCCTTCCTCCTCACATCAAGGGGGACTGGTTTTATCATTCTGCAAATGATAGAGACCAGACAAATAATTTTTTTATTGAAATATTATTGTACATTTAAAAAATTTACACCATATATGAAAGTTACATTAAAGTTATAATATTTTTCATAAAATATTAGTTTGTTGTTTCCTGTAACTTTGCTTAGATATGTCTACACACATTTTCAAGGAAGTGGATTTTATATCTATCAATCGAGTCATACGAAATACAGAAATCTGAAAAAAATTGTGATTCTTTGTACATAACAACCAATTACTTAAAGAGTCAATTACCATAGACTAAGCAATCAATAAACGGGTACGTAAACAAAAGTTCGTTGCTCAAGAATGATACGTTTTTTTTCCTTCAAAAAGCGTTGACCTACGATTTGTAAAGATACGAAGAGAGTCTCACAGCTGAGTTATATAAAATTGAACCCGAGACGGGGTTCAGTCAACAGAAAAATAGCCCGCTAATATGAAGTATGCTTGATTTTTTTATGTTATCACCTAAAAATGAAGAAAATTAAAATCTGCTATTATAATAAATGTGTCATAATTATATATGGTTTGTTTTATATTTCCTTACTTTATATATTTAATAATAACTTATTTCTATGCGGTTATCTCTTTCGACCAACCAAAAAAGTGTAAAAATAAGCCTTAACTGAAAAACCAACATAAACCCCTTTTTTGAAACACCTGAGCATCAAAAGGACTCGAATCCGTAGCCCCTGAGTTAGAAAACCGGCAATAATTCTATTAGACAAAGGAGGTTGGCTGTCTAAATTGATATAAAAATATAAAACTAACAAATAATTAGATAATATCGGTGGAAATATTTACAGCAATATTACAATTAGAATCAGTGAGATAAAATGAATTCCGTATTTTAGGCATAATGACTCTACTATGATAGCTATTAATTATTTAAATCGGATTATTTAATTGGTAACGTACTTGAATTTGACAAGTCTTAAGATTTCTTGAATAATATTAAGGTTCTATTAGTTTAAACCGAAGGGTTTAAACAGCCTGAGGCGAAACCATAGAAACTTCAGCCTAAACAATGGAGAATTGCAAGGGGTCAGTCTGAGAAGGAATCATACGAAGGGATTTCAATAAGCTACTTGCTGAAATCGAATATCTAAAGAAAGTAGATTATATTCAATGATTTTATCTATTTTATATTAATTCAAATTATATTGATATTTCGTATTATAAGCTGCGGAATGTTTTTTTTTTCCTAAATACTAGAACATTTTATAAATGCAAATATAGCATTTAGATATTAAATTAACTCTTGACACCATGCATACAAACTGTCTAGCAATGTTTCTTTTCAGGTGAGAAGAGATACCAGATCTTCACAACTTTACTTTTCCTCAGCCATCTATTTCTTATATTTTCTTTATTTACCTCTTTTTCGTTCTCCATTGATTCCAGACATATACATTTGCAATGTTAGTTCTTTCGCAACGCATTTTCTCACTGTGGCCTAACTATCTCAATATTCCTTTTATAATTCTTCTAAGAACATCTATCTCTAACAAACAGTTATCCTTTATATCATCATTTCTTACTCTATCAAGCATTGTAATACCAGATATAAAACGTAAAGAACACATTTCTACCACATTTATTCTGGTTCTATATCTCCCTTTTAATGCTCAAGTTTTTCTTTGAATGAATGTGCATAATCAATTTTGAAGATTTTGAATTGATTTATGGGTAAAAACTTAACCTTAATATTTTCAGTATCCTAACTTAAAATACATTTTTCTTAATCTTATCATCTCTGGAAAACATGCTCCCTCAACAGTGAAATATCTCAACTTTTCTAACACATTATTTTTACCTATGTATTGCCAGATTAGAAAGAACAAGTTGGCGAGTTTTCCTTTTTGCAAATAAATAGCAAAACTCCTCAACTTGTTTTACCTCGTCACTTTATCTTAGACAATGCAATTCGCTGAGATGAAATGACCACGTAAAATAAAGGTTTGGCAAACGGCTCACATCCACATTTAGAAGAGCAAAACTTAGAAATGACAGGAGAAAATTGTCCAGGCTTTAAATCATACCAACAAATCATTAAAAAAATATATGAAAAAAAGACTATTTATTTCGATTACGAAGAGGTTTTCAAATGATATCCAGCTTTGTGATCAAAATATAGATTTTTTTTAATATTCAACGGCCTAAACGGCCTAGTTGGTGAGTCGCATGTCTTTGGGCCTGGGTGTTGCGGGTTCAAATCTCGTTGTTACCCATGTTTTAATATGACTCCAGTCTGGCTTCACTTAAGCTATCTTTAACATTTTACTAGTTGGTCGGAAAAGATTACTATTTAACAAGCAAATTGGCAGGTTGTGTTGTATATAATGAAAGTGTAATACAAACAATTGAATGCTTCGTAAATGAAGAAGAAATAAATTAAGACATTATGTACCAATTTAAATTCTCAGAGATTTGGTATGCATTCTTCATCACTGATTGGCCCTTTCTACCAGATTAGGTTAGAATAATTTTGCTGTTCCGTAAAGTTTTGTTACCTTCCTTTTTTCTCTTATTTAAGTGAGCGAACGAGCTGTTGCACACCAGCAAAATTACCGGTCACACATCTGTACTGGATCCAGTGGCATATCGCAGTGAGACGATCGAAACACACTGGCATGTTTTTTTTAAAGAATAAAATATGAACGAAGTCAAATGTATCCTTATATTTCCTAATACAAAGCGAAAAATATGCCTGTGTCATTCGAGAGGAGTATCATAGCGCGGGTTTTGAACCGGCGACCTTTCACACGGAAGTCCAGTGCGTTACTCAAGTATAATAGTCAAGTATAAACCGTAATTATCCGTAATTTAGATATTTTTTAAAAATGGTTCATTTTAATTAGCCTTATATTAGGCTGCGTTGTATTATTTTTTTAAATCCAGAGTACTCGTACCTTCGTAGAGAAAGAAAGGGAACCAAATTGCAAGGGAGCATCTGCAACTGACGCGCCCCTCCTACGTGACGCTATTACTCTGACAAGTTTCAATGCAGACACCCTTAAATTGTGGGATTATATTATGCCTCATGACAATAAATATTTGTCTTAAAACGTACATTCTGTTAGTTATGAGAATTATGCAAAACACAAATGTACTAACAATACTTAACAGGATATTTCAAGTACATTACATATACAATATACGAGTATATTATTAAAAAACGACTTCCGTGGCCTAGTTATAAGTATGCCTGTCTTCCTACCCGGTTGTTGCGGGCATATTAACCTTCAGTATTTTTTTTTATATTTCAGTATCTAAGGTATCTTAAGCTTTTGTTGTTGTTGTATGTTGTTTTTGTAAAATATCTAGTTAAAAAAACTTACAATATTTATTCTAAGTGTGGAGACAAATATATGATATATTCGTCCTGAAATAATATTAATAAGCTAAACCATAAAGAATCATCAAATTTTTTTTTTAAATTTCAGAAATTTTTTACTATTTCTGTTATTTTTTATTCTAACTTTTATTATATTGCTTAAAAAATCTTAAAGTATTTAAATTAATATGCGTTAAAAAAATAAAATGTATAGATAAAGAAGAATCATAATGTTTTAATATTAAACATGTCTTCCGACCAAGAGGCTGCGGGTTCGATTCCCGCTGAAACCCAGATTTTTATTTTTAAAAGAAAAAAGTTTTCAGTCTGGTTTTCGCTTTATTTCTACATATACTGAATAAAGAGAAAGTGGTATACACGATTCTGCCAGATGGGATTTGTTTAATCATAGTGGGTTCGAGTCCCGAGTTAAGGTGCCCTTGAGGAGACTTTGCTCTCTAAACGGCGAAATTTCTATATGAAATTGTTATTTGAATGAATGAAGCTGTACGTTTGAGAAGTTGAATAAATACGAGTTAGTCAGAACTCACGATTGAAAGCTTTCAACAGCAAAACTTTCTTATAATTTAAAGTCACTCAATTAAACTCCTGAAAATCAAATTTCCCAATTTTCCCTGACGTAACTTCGTATCAAGAAATGATGCGTATCAAAGATATTGTAAAAGCGAGCATGTCTGTGTTATGCAAATATCATGAGAATTAAATTACCTTTAATATTAATGGAAAAAGTTTCTATCTGATTCGATTGACATAAATTCTAACTTTGTTGAAATTGGCAACTGAGAACCAAATACCCAAAGCTGGAGTGCTGAGTTTTTCTAGTCGACACAGTAAAACCCTCACGAAAATAGTATTTCGAATTTTTAAAAATTGAATCTAAAATTTGAAATGTATATCCAAGTTGTATGTATGATAGGAGAAGAAACTAAAAAATTCATTTCGATATTTTTACTATAATATAAAATTTGAATGAATTCATCATTCTTACCTCAATCATTACAATAGATGGGGATGTGCTCCAGAACGTACAAATAAAGAGAAACAATGGGGGCTTATGAGCGACAGAAGGCTACTAATAAAGCTTTAGACCAAGATCTACAAAACAGTTATCAGGTCCACAATATTACATGAAGCCGAGTGTTGGCCTTTAAAGTTAAAAAAGGAACAACTGCTCTATGTCGCGGAGATGCGCCTGCAACGGTAGCACTAGATTTGATAAGATGCAGAATGAACGGTGCACAATAGTAGAAAAAACCCGGGAAGCAAGACTATGTTGGTAAGGGTACGCCGGGATGAAGGCTGCACGATAAAGAGAGTAAGGAATTGAGAACTCCCAAATAGACGCAGTCGGAGACCCAAAATGCGTCCATATAAGAAAGTGGAGAAGGACATGAGGAGACTCCGACTTTCCCCGTGTGATAGGCGAGATCAAGCGAAATAAAGAAAAAAGTTCCAAGCAGCCGACCCTAAATGGATGGGATAAGGCAAGGGAAAATAAGAAGATACGATTTGAATATTGATAGGTTACTTATAATTTAAAAAAAATACATTTCTATAAAACGGGTTTTTAATCTTTTGGAATGAACATTGTTTTATAATGGAATGGATTTGAATATAATACAATAAAAAATCTAGTATAACATATGTATTTACCCTTTACGTACCAAACTGCTAACAAAATTGAATTCATTACACACAGCAAGGGACGTGAGTTTGAGTTCATTTTAAAAGAGTTTGTTGTTGCATAGAACGTAATGAGGATTCCACAGGACTTCATCCTACAGTTAATAGATAACATTTTATAATATTTAAATAATAATATACACAGTATTAAAAAAACATTTTTATACGCTATTAAATAGATATGTTTATTTGTAATAATATAAATATGATATCATATGGTCATTAAAAATCATCATGTATTTCAAAACTTTTTTATTCTAAAATTATTTTTTATCTACGAGTAAGTTAACATATTTATTTGCAAGATGAAAAATGTATAATATGTATGGAAATAATATTGCTTATACTCGTATAAAGCGCGAGAAGTTTAATTAAACTTTGTTAAAAAATTTAAGAGTTCTATAGATAAGACTAGATAAAATATAGTATTTATATGTAATAAGCTTAGTTAAAAAGATCATTATACTTGTTACCAAAGTTGAGTTAACGGTAAAGGGTTTAAAGAAAAATAATAAAAAATAGGGAAAAAATCTATATTTTCCAGAGCATAAAGGTTTTACTGTGTTTGATACTTGGACCTGATTTCGCCCCGGGGTATTGTCGCCCCGATTAAACACTGCCCATTATCAGACGTTTCATCGGATCATTTTTGTTTGTAATTTATTGCCTGCTGATGGGATTAAGTGCTGTGAAATTTAAATTCGAATTACATCAGATTTTCTTTCGCATTTGAAATGTAAATTTACAAGGAATCGGGTCAGCAAATCTGTTTCAATTGTTGGAATTTGTACGGTTTACTGATTCGAGGATATCGGAAGGACTCTTTGAAAATATTGTTTTACATATCGTCCAATTGGGAATTTTCAAAGTCTATTATTTTATTTCATGGTTGGTGGCACTTACATGGATTAAGTTCGTAATATATGAATAATGTATTTTTAAACCAATAATATATCGTTGTTTGTTTCAAGAATTTTACGACTGTTGTCCTTTCCTTTCAACATTTTTTCCTACCTAATTGCTGTTGTTGACTTGAACGATGGCTGCCATTTCAAAGACGTTAATTGAGTTGTTCTATTTATACATATACTTGACAGTGAAAATTATAATGCATTTGAAACGTCGGCCAACCATATTTTAAGTCAACTAAACACGCACATGATCCAAAAATCTTTTTGAATAAACTTATCATCAACCCTACAGCCCTGGATGGGGTTTGACTTCCTACAGGATTCTGTACCATTCATATATCTCAGTAGCAACCCTTCTACAATTGGTTATACCCAGTATGCTGCAGTTCTCCGTCACGCTATCCAGTCATCTTAGATGTAATATAGTATGTCCACACTTCAACGCCTTATCTGATTGTTAAACAAAGCCTTCATAAAATAGTTTTGTAGTCTGATTTTATCAAAATAATAGATATGACCAAAGTTATTGATACCCTCGAATACTAAGCAGAAAAAATGCTTGTGTCATTCAAGGGGATTAAGTAACACGGCGTGGGATTTGAACAAACGGCATTTGGTAAGTCCAGTGCATTACCGCGCACCTCACCGCTTGTTTTATAAGTAATGAACGTAACATTTGCATTTTCTTTTACAAGTAATATTTATTTCAGAGCTCTACCAGCTAACATCAGTTACTCTTAGGTGATTGACTAGCCTGGATGTTGAATAAAAATCATGCCATTAAAAATATGTCAGGTTGTGTTTCTCTGTTATGTTAATTAATTTTATAATTATTTTTTTAGCAATAAGGTTATTGCAAAAGTTTCGACTAAATAATTTTCAAATTACTTTTTACTTATATTTAGAGAAATATTTTTTACGATTCCAATTTCACATTTACTATGTACTAGTTGAAATGGGCATTTTTTTTTGTCAGAAACTTTACTTTTATTTCCATTTGGCGTTTATTCACAAGTATTGAAAATGTTTTTTTAACACTTATTTCGCAACCAGCTTAAAAACAATAGGAAACCACGTCAAAACATTAATAAAAATAGTGTTTTAAAAAAAAACAGTATTTGTAACACGTTGATTAAATGGACGCAGTGGATGGACGTTATTGAGTATTTTGAATGAGCCATGAGTAATGACCGGCCAATTGGAAGCTAATGGCTAGTTTGTTTAATGAACTAATGGATGTCCTCGCTACTCCCAACAGATGCATTTTCAACGTAATTTTTAAAATAAAACACGGCTGAGATAAATTACATATTATTTAAATATTAAATTAAATATTAAATTAATAAATTACATATTATTAAAATATTAAATAACATATTATTTAAATTACATATTATTTACATATTATTTAAATAATATGCAAATGTGCCCGTTTAAAATATTATCACTTACGAATATTTAGTTGATAAATAAAACCGCCTTCTACAAATTATTTTATAAAAAAAGAACTCAACAGTTATTAACATAAAACACTGATCGAAGTTTTATTTACTTTACTGAAATCCTCAAGATGACTGTTTTTGCTTATTAGGCCTTTATTAACAGTTAAATAAGGCTTATTAAGAAACAGTCTTCCGGAGAATTTTTATAAAGTTGATAGAACTTAAATTCGTGTTATATTGTTTTTAGTGTCAAAGATTTAGTTAAATAGTTTTTAGTGTTTAAACTTAGTCTCAATTTTATTTTACTAGAGGTGCACTGGATTTTCTTGCGGAAGGTCATAGGCTAGAACCCAACGCTGTGCTACTCCCCTTGAATGATAACTATTTTTTCGCTTAGTATTCGGGAGTATAAGGATATCTATGACTTCGGTAATATTTATTCTTTAAAAAAAATATGCCTATGTACTCCAATCGTCATATTTTGGTGTGCTATCGAATCCAGTGCAGAGGTGCGGCCGGTGAGTTTGCTGTTATGCAACGACTCACTCAATTAAATATGAAGAGAAGGAAGAAAGAAATAAATTACAAAGGCACAGCTTCGCTTTTCAACTGAATTGACGTTGGAATGGTGAGGGATATTTGACTACGAGACCCACCAACGACGACGACGACTATGCTTTATTATACAAATTTTGAAACATTACTTCTCAGTTTTGACAACAGATCTTGTAAGGATGAACAGCTGGAGGTGGTTTGGTAGTATACTAAGGAAGCAAGTCAAGTACTGCGCTGTTTTATCATCTACGTATGACTCGGCGTATTAAAATTCCAACCAACACCATGCACCAGTTGAACGATAGTTTAAATTATGAATAAACATCAAACTGATTTGAAAAAAACACATCAAAATCAACGTGAATTAGAAATTAGTAACCCACTATCAAGCTTCCGTCAATATGGTTATCTAAAATATTTTTAAATGTCAAAATCATCAACCGGAATTCTAAGTGGTGATTAAAACGCAATTTATTTTACCTTAGCTATTTTTTATTGGAGGCAGCCAAGTTTAAGTATGAATTTGACCTTATTGCAGATCCTTCAAAACGTATTAATCCTGGCGTCATCGCAAATCAATAATGAATACTCAGATCAAGTCAAAATACAATTTTATATCATTAATATATTTCAATAAGAGATCAAAGACGTTTACACTCTAGATAACGGTGCAAAATATATGTTTCTGTTCTGGCAACCCTGTTTAGGCAGTTAAACCATTTATATCTCAATGAATAAGAATTTTAGATTCGCAATTTCGATCTTACTTGAGAGAACGTGTAGTGTCGGGCTATGGACCGTCCTGAGTAGATCCTTTGTGGGGCATTTTTGTGTGGTTCTGATAGAATATATAGGATATTGATGATTTGAGTTAATAATTTGGTTTAATCTTATCTATTTAATGTGCCTGAGTCCCGACTGGGGGATTTGCCAGTGTATCTTGGACTTGACAAAGGAACATTAAAAGCATGCCCGATGCGGAGAAGTGCACGTGTTGCTTAAATAAATTTGTGGTAAAAAAAAGTTTGATCGAAAAGGCAATAAAAATATTATTAAATAATGGGGTTTGAAAATAGATAGTGTTAAAGCTAAACAAAGAGTACGGATATTGTTTAACAAAAAAAAAACACGAAACCAAAAGAGATATGTCCGTTTTATCGTAGTTTACAGGAGAAGCAATATTAACTTTGATAAGCTGTTAAAATCAGTACAAAATAGATTTTTTTAAGTTTTTCCAAACAATATATCTTTTGTTTGGATAATGACTGACCCACCAAGTCTTGCCACAAGGTGCTGAGAAATAGTTTCTATAAATTGAGAGAATAAACACAATATGACAAAAAATGGAGATATCAACTTCTGCCATAACGCCACAGAAATATTGTTGGACAGCTAGATTTAAAGTTGAACAAAAGCATGGATATAAAAATAATAATGAAAATGGAAAGATTTTCGTATAAAATTCATTTGTATAGCATTTTAGGTATGAGAGGTTTTAACATAAATGACTTAGAATAACGTGGTACGACAAAAACAAGTCAAGTTTGACAAGAAAAATAAACAAAAAGTCCCCAAAATGGATGAGTAAGAAGAGAGTCGGACCTGGGAATAATCTTATAAAGTATTTGGTCAAAATGAGCTGGAAGTTTTCTAAGACTTAATCGCTAACATGACAGACGCTTTTCAAACCGTCAAATATTTATCATCACCATCAAGGATTCCCAGAGTGGGTTAAGGCTTTTAAAACTTTCATTGATCTCTGTATAGTGCAGCCACTCAATATTTTTTCCCAGAATACTATAATCTGCAGCCACTCTATTCAACCAGCATTGCCTTTAAACTTCTCTTCTTTCCTCGGAGTTTTCGTTAAGTGCTTTTTTTATAATTTCAAACCTCCATGACTTTTCTCTACATGCATGCGATATATAATGTAATGTCCAAGTTATTGATTGGAGCCTAACAATCTGGAGAGCTGCAGTTGAGGGTACTAGATCGCGTAAATGAGCATCCACCAGATGTAGGGGTCTCATTAAGTATCGAGCTATCGAGTTCTCACAAGACACGTTGACGTGCATATTCAGAAGTCCAATACTTAAATGCTTAGTTAGAGAAGCCGAATACAATTTCATCTCGCAGTCACACTCTTCAAAATATCTGTATCAATAACGTGCATTTAGAGAATAAACTATATTTTTTTATTATGGAAACTGCTCAAATAAAAAAAAATATATCTTAGTAGATATTTCATGCCACAGTTGAATAAAAAAATATGAAGACAGAAAGGAAATTACTATGAACGTTAAATGTATTTCAAACTTTTATTAATTTATTGGGTGTTTAGTTTAAAAATATCATTTGGCAAGTTTATTGTAACATGACACTTCCAACCAATTCTAAATATATTGCAAATTATACAAGTTTTCTTTCTTGCTATACGACTGGTGAAGATAATCCAGGTAAAAGGAGTAAGTAAATTATAGCCGAAATGAAGAACGTCCCGCTACGTTACAAGGAAAATGTTTTTTACTCTCAAACTTTGTAACTGGGTATTCGCGTACAAAATGGAAAAGTTTAATCAAAGTTGAAAAAACTCCGAGACAACCAGGAGCAAAAGTTATTCTTCGGCCTTTTCGGCGCTGTGAATTAACTTACCTGGCAGGGTATGCTATACTTTTTGTAAATGAACGTCGACAAAAAGTGATAGAACTTATTTGAAAGCATCTGATGGTAAGTAAATTCACTTTTTAAGAAATAAAACTACAATATATAGTTAAAAAATAATTCAAAATCTCTCAGCAAAAAAAGGAGCCAGAAGTTTTCAGGAAAAATATATGAATTTTTCTTTTTTTATTTGCTACACAATTTCTAATGAAAATTATTATTTCATATCATTGTAGATAATTTTAATTATTTTGTGGACGATATCGTTAATCGCGATAGCAAATTAAAAAAATAACTTTTATTTTATTTTGTTTCATACTTACTTTTGCCCATTTATGGAATCTTCTCGGGATACCGTCTCATATCGGAAGTAGGTCCCCATCATGTCAATCCTTATCCTGTTCACAGCAGCTCAGAATAACTCAGCAGAAATAAACTCAAACTATTTTCACAAGTTATCAAGCCTAGATGCAGTGTTTCCTCGGCGTTTTTCCATTTCTTTTCCCTGGATGATCAGTTATGTTTTAATACATCTTATGTATCTCATTCCCATTTTCCCAGTTTCAAGTAGTTCACGGTGTGTACATAATACACTCGTACATAGCATGCACTGCCAGATTTGTAATACGATCGATCTAGGGAGTTTTAAGAAATCGTCTGTAGACCCTCATCTCGAAAGTCCCTATTCTACGTGATGTTTCCTAGTTCAATGTCCATGCCTCGATTTCATAGAGAAGAGTCGAGTAGATGCAAACTATACACATTCTCAGTTCCAGCAAGGAAGCCTTATTTTAATGAAAGTTCTTATCACTTGCATTTATTTCCTTAGCGGAGTTCAATTTTTCATTTATTTACGTTCCCAAATATTTATATCCATTATTACATTGTACAAATTCGTTGTTTATCATCAGATTTGGACATTAAACAATTGAAATATATAAAATAGTAAAAGAAAATAAAATATAATAAATAAAGTCTTTTTTTTACTTATATTAAATATTCTATTTTTTATGGAAATGTATTACTTTTAATGAGCGCTGATTAACTTTTTTTTTTAAATATTTCTACTTGAATTATTGTAAACTAATACTTTTTTCAAATACGAGTATGATTCAATTTATTTAAATTTATCTGAAACTCGCCACTGAAGGTGGAAACTTAATGATCGTTTTTTAGGATCTGCTTGGTTTGTAAATGGGTGTGAAAAACGTGTTGATCAATTTGTATAATTTGGATACCCCTTGCATTTTAGAACAATGAAGTTTCATTATAATTATTTTATTCTTATTTTTATTCCGTTAATCAGTAATTTTGCGTGGCTGAAATGTTTTCGAAAGGATTAAAATTTGAATCAACATGAAGGCACATGTTATTGGGAAACGAAATTATTTTTCCTTATTGGCACATTTTATTTCGTATTTCGATAAATTTAGTTTCTTTATAAAAACTTGTAATAAATAAAACTTTTTACTATTGTTCAGCTTGTTCTTGTATGTATTATATAAGAAAACAATATAAATGTACAAACTTATTTTGGTTGTCCTTAAAAAAGTATATAATCAAACCCCTATTTGAAGTTACCTTTTATATTTCAAATTAAATTTTAATATTTTTATCATATTTGTCAAAAATATATTTTCAATAAAAAAATCAAAAGTTTCAACAGAGCGTAAAACGTTTTTCATTTCTTTTGTAAAATCTACTTCATCATTAACAACTTTTTGGAGCACTTTTATCGCATAAATAGATATGATTTTACCTTTGTGTAACTTTTCTCAACATATCGATATACTCGTTTATTATATTTTTACATTCGTCAATTTGAATCATCCAAGTGTTAAAAATGACAGTAAATTTGTTTACACTTCAAAAGCTCGAAAAATAAAATAACAAATGTCAGTATCACACAAGAGTCTTCATATTAAAATTTATCGAGCATTTGTGATTCTTTTATATTTATTATCAATCTGTGACTTTACCATTAATAGCTTCAAACAAAATACAGCTTCTTAAAATTTTCATTTAAATAAACTCTTTCTCTAAAACTGATTGATGTTAAAATATATTTTTTTTTCTTAAATCGTGGACTTCATTTCAAAATTACTTAAAAATGATATTGTTAAGATTCCGTAATAAACACAATGAAAATCGATTTGGAGTGGTACTAAAAGAGATAAAGGTAAATGCATAAATTATGCTTTTCAAAACGCATTCGAGGATCAGAATAAAGAATTTATCATTGGATCTCGTTAAACCAATAGAATAGAGAATAGAGAGCACATCTGCAGAGCTGTCAAGAGCTTCCGAATTGATATTCGAAGCATGAGTTCTCGCTTTAACAAACTGAGGGGAGCAAGTTTCACTTAGGCGTTTTTGTACCAATTGTGCGTGAGCAATGAAGAGTGACAATTACTGCCAGTGTGACAAGTTTTTCCTTTCACCGCCCTCTCCATTTGGTGATTGCAACATTACACTTAACAATATTAACACATCCCTCGCCCTGGAATCACTACAAAGCTGGAAACAAACGAACCCAAATCAAACGTGAGGAACAATAAATTATAATTGTAGTGAAAGTTAATAAATATATTTAAGTTGAATTCGAGAAAAAAAACTTACTTAAAATCATCTGCTTTTGAATTAGAAAATATAGTCATTTATTGTTCCATGAAATAAGTATTTTGAAATATTTTTAAGTAGTAAAATAAGTTTGTTCCGTTTTTCGAATGCACGAGTATTTCAATAATATTGTTGTGCAAAGCACTATCTATAATAGTTTATTTTAAGGAACTTTAAAAGAAAGCGAATATTTTTAAAATTTAAACATACATACATTTGGAAAAAAATATTTTCGAAATATTAATAATAAAAAAATAATGGAAACACAATGGTTTATCTAGCTGTATCTTTTGATTTCATGAATATGTATGTCTACCTTCACACATAAATACCGAATGCAATATTGAGATCATCGGAATAGTGAATATATTGAAATTTCGACATATTATAGTTTGGTGAATCATTTCTTTGTAGCAATTTATTCGTGCGGCATAAGTAGAAAATGATCGAGGTAATCTCATGTGAGAAAATGATCGAGGTAGTCTCAGGTCATCTCATGCGCTACAAACAATATAATACGTTACATCTAGGAGGATTTTCTATTATTTCCCCTGCTGGTTTGTTAGACATTAGGTATAAAACATGTGGAAGGTTACTTCTTATTTAGCACATTTTTTTTAAATAGTAAGTTTCTTTTAATATAACAATAATTCATATCATCATTCCAGAGAATCATATCTGGAAGAGATGATGTTTCACTCCATTTTTTAATCCCGGCAAATTTCCTTTACAATTTCGAATATGAACATTGAAATAGATTCTCAAATTCTCAATATTTTTTTCTTTTGTTACATTCCCTTTTTTTAATACTTTTTTATACTCAATTCCACGAAACATTTCATTTTGTTCGTTCACCATACACCCTCGCGCTATATTTTGTGAATGCGATGTCATCTATTAATTTGACATTTCCCCTTTTCAACTAACTTTACACATTAATCTTACGTTCAATCTTTAAAAACTATATTTCATATTCCGTGTTTCATTTATATATTAAAAAAGAAAAAAAGATATAATAATAAAATAAAATAAAAACACGAATTGTTTGATTAGCAAAAAAAAACAGTCACTCTTTTCAATCATTATTGAAATACTTAAATCGAAAAATATTTTTTCTCCGTGTCATTTTGCTTTTTGCATTGATCATTATTCCACACGAAATGCGTGAATATCCTCAGGCAGTTCTAACGGGTCCCCTAATTTCTAATCTTGCTGATTCATTCACCCCCTCACTAACTGTGATTTGATCTCCCAAGTGATTCTCCACTGTACAACCCACCCCTTTCATCCCCATGCCTGTACCTAGAACTATTGTTGGTTAACTAAGTATATAAAGTCGGAACTATTTGAATGTTTCATCAATCACGCACTTAACTATATTAAACTCCTGATACTGGTTAACTTGTCTTTTTACGAGGATTGTGTCATTGTTGTTTTATGTTGAATGTCATTGGTAATAAAAATTTTTCACATGTTGCACAAAATTCTTCAACAATATTCGTAATTAAACATTTCTGCATTAAATATCTGTTTTTAATTTGATATTCGCCTAAATTTACCTATAACTGGGCCATCCTGGGAGGTTAAAAGCTTTTCCTAGGTTTATTTTTGGATTCGATTGTTGTAAAAAACATTAATTATCACCAAAAATACGTGTATTTTTTCTGTAACTATTCGTTTTTAAATGTGTTCATGCATTTTAATAAAAAAAAATAAAAGCACATTTTAGCTTAATATCGTTTAAACTTTTACATGTTACCAGGATAAATCTGATTGTATTGGTTAATATTAAAACTGTTATATATAACATGATTCTTTATAAAAAGTTATTTAAAATATTTTTTTATTTATGTACAAGTTTTCAAATATTAGCTTTTCTTCAGTGTTTTTTGTTATATTGTTTAAGTATTTATATCGCTTGTGTTGCATTTTATGTTTTATTTAACATCGTTACATACTTAGTGAAATATATTATTATTATTACTACACATTGAATAATGGCCAATTATTTTTTTTTCGTTTAGTTTTAACTTATTTTTTGTTTGTTTGTAAAACAAACTGCAAAAAAAATTCAAAACATAAAGATATCTTATAGTAAATAATATATGTTCGTCTTCATAAACCTTCTAAAATGTTAAACCTTCTTGCAATTCAAGTGTTTACTTTTATAATAATATAAATTTACGAACGTATCATAAATAATTGCTGCAACATGCGAAAGTCAAAATAATTTTTAATAAATCACCTTTTTTTTTAATCCGAAGTTATGTAAGAAGATTTTTTAATGAATTAATCACCCTGGTAAAACCATAGATCGTCAAGAAAGCAGACCATCCGACCAAACAAGATAATACCTGATGGATAGCAAAGTTAGCTAACATAAAATGAGTCGGTGGGAGGAATATTAAAGAGAAAATCTATGAATATTCTAAAATGGATAAGTGGCATCAACGAGGCCAAAGCATTTTAAGATTTTTATTGTCAGCAGAGGTGGGAAGTGGTTTTTACATGTTAAATACTTATTTGTAAGAAATGAAAATACGAACATTTTTAATAGCTCTGTATTATATTTTAATTAATTTCATTTAATTTTTTTATGGTATAACTTGGTCGGCTTATTGCCATGCTGCAAACTCTCCCAGCCAGCAAAAAATATGTTTAAGATACCTTAAGTAAAATCAGGGTAGTTTTTTTTTAGTTTTTGAATACCATCTGGAATCGAACCCGTAACCCCCGGAAGCCAGTTATCTTATAAACTAGGTCATAGTAGTAACCATAAGTTGAAAGGTAGGGATGTATCTAAAATAGTGTCTTGTATGTTCTCACACATTTATTAAAAACATGTCTTACTTTCATTGAAATACGCTGCATTTTTCACAGCGAATGTGAAAAATCAAAATTGAAATCGTACAAAAATATGTAAATTCATTTTCTATATCTGAAATGCTGATTGGAAACACGGGATGACAGCGCTCATTACATGCAGGGTGCGCCGGACGTGTCCTCACTACCAATTACCTGCTCGTTCTCGCTATATATCTCTCTCTCTCGCTCTCACTCGTACTTACCCAACTCACCCTTACTGCCGCCACATTTTTTCATACTGTCATTGAGAGCGCACTCACTTTGCATGAGACCTTGCTAGGGGTGAACTTGTCACCCAGGCTTAATTTTGTCATATTGTGAACTTGATTTCGAATATGAGTGAATTTCACTAAAATGTGTACAAAGATGTTGCACTTACGGTAAAATTTACTTTGTAAATTCCACTTAAAAGATTTTACTGTAGTGTTACGAAATTTGAATTTTTTTCGCTACCTGTCTGACAAATTGACGTTTAACAAAAAGGTTCTAAAAAAAATTATTGAGATAATATCGTATTTGTGTAATTTACAGAGTTCATTTTATCATTATGGGATTCTTCATAGCATGCCCAAAATACTAAAAAAAAATTTATAACATTTGAAATTCAAGCAAGAGGACTCTGGAGATTACTTTGGTGTGTGAAGGTAAATTGTTGTGATTTATAGAATGGTATTTTTGCAAGTGTTTGTTTACAAATAGTTAAACGTGATATTTTATCAAATTAAACTAAACACAATTTAAATATACTTGATACATTGTTGGTTACTCCATATTCATCCTTTATAATTAATTCTTCTAATTTCTTCATACAAAAACATACTCGTACTATCCATATTTAATTTTTTTTCTTAGAAATTCAATAAATTGGACAAAGACAATAAGAATGATTCTTCCTCCCCTGTAATAGAAAAGTTGTTCTTTATCATTAAATCTGATTTTATATAAATCATGAATTAATGTTCATCAACTTCCATGGCCTAATTGATTAAACGCTTGTCTTCCAGCCTGGGATTACAGATTCGATTTTCACTGGTATTCAGTTTTTTAAAAAGAGTTCATTCGTGGTTTTCACTTAAGGCTAGTTTAAACATATTTTTCTTGTTGGATTAAGATATTGTGACATGACAATAAACCCGTTATGGTGTTGGATGAAATGAAAATGTAATATGATACAATCCAATCTCCAAACATTTTTTTAATAAAAAAAGGTTTTTAAAACCAACACTCTACGGAGCAATAATGATATAATTTTTTTAAATGCTAGAAAGATTTGATATTCTAATGCTCAACATAATTAAAAATTTACATTTTTAGTTAATTTTTTTCATTGAATTTCATTCCAGCTTTAATTATTCCAGCATTTCTAACACAAACCATATATTTTAAGATGTAATTTTAATTTTTTTTTCTGTTTATGAGCGTAAATATGCAAAGTATTTTGTTCAATTTATTAGATATGTAGTGTCTCATTTTATATTTCATGTTGAAATTCAGTTGTTATGAAATCATTCCATATAAATATATTATTGTATTACACTTAATGGAATGAATTCATAACAACTGATTTTTTTACAGAACAGCCTCCTGTGTTTATTGCCATGCGGTAATATCTTCCAGCAATC
This sequence comes from Odontocerum albicorne, assembly GCA_949825065.1. Classification (NCBI taxonomy): domain Eukaryota; kingdom Metazoa; phylum Arthropoda; class Insecta; order Trichoptera; family Odontoceridae; genus Odontocerum; species Odontocerum albicorne. The sequence goes on from OX463844.1 coordinate 21,446,368, forward strand.
AGAAATATGTTAAACAAGCCTTAAGTAAAAACAAATTACAACGTTTTTTTTTTAAATCTGAGTATTAACTAGAATTGAATCCGTAAACCCGGACTGAAAGACTGGCACCTTACCAACTAGGTTAGGGAAGTTGTATAATAATGCATTAGTTTAATAATGTATTCAACAACCTCAAGAAAGTATGTAGATATGATTTTCTTTTCGCAATTTACTAACATTTTATATGAAAACAAAATTTAAAACTGATAATTTCTTACACACTATCAAAATTAAAAAAAAACATTTTTTTTTAAAACAATTTAAAAAAATAAACAATTGAAGTACGACACGTTCCACCATATCTTTGGAGATTGTAGGTTTTGACTGGAGGGTTATTTAAAATATGCAAGTACATTCTTCGCTTGAATTCCCCACGTGACTTTAGCTGACAGACATTTTTGACACTCTTTGTTCTCATTCTGCACCCTTTCATTTAAGTTTCAATATTCTCTAGCCCTCCTTTGATTCTCGCTCAAATTTCAGAGCAATCCCAACAGGTATTTTTATAAATCTTTTGTTTTTATTTTAAATATATATTTTTTATACATACATACATATTTTATTTCACGTCTTTACTTCACGGCTTTAACACTGTTGAGGTTTAAAGACATTATAATTTATTAAGTAAAACGCTGTTAATTCTGCTTAATATTACGGTATAACCCTACCGGTTTAAAGACTTTCACTTCATCATCAGGGGAGCACAAAGAATACTAAACATACATACCATCAAGCCGTTTCCCAGTCGGGTTAAGCAGAAAGGACCCTACACCTTCCTATTTCAAAACAAATTTCACACCTTCCACTTCCATACAATTTTTAATATAATCCGTATGACTTTTTACATTTCCTTCTTATAAAATATTGTTAACTTGATTCAACTATTCTTCCTTGGCCTTTCTTTACCACGCCTCTCAGTCACATTCACACTGTATATTGGTTTTGTTAGTTTGTCTTCATTAATTTATTTCGCGCAAACAAACCAGTTCATAGTGTTTTTTTACATTCTTTCAACATGTCAGCTTTTAGTTCACATTTACCATTAATCAATTTATCCCGTATCCTATCACATATTTAATCACTCCATGCGTTCTTCTCAATATACGCATTTCTACAGGATGTATTCTGTTATTTTCATTCTTACTCTCTCCTCCTTTCATTAGATCATTGTTGGTGCTAAAATACTGTTGTGAACTATCTTAGGAGATTTTGATAGTGTCCGGCTTTAGTTTTTATGTTTAAGTGACCCATTGACAATAATTTTTTCCTATGTTTTTAAGATAAAATAAATTACACTTTATGTAATGGCTCGATTTTTATTCATCCATAAAGTATTCTTCAGTCTTTCCGGATTGGTGATTCAGACATAATATAGAGTGTGGCCGGTATAGAATATAGAGGGTGGTATAATACAGTGTGTTAGAGGTGCATGGCCGCGCGGTAACAGACTGGACTTCCATGCGGAAGGTTCTTCTTCGCCTGCTCCCCTCGAATGACACAGGCATTTTTTCCGTCTAGTATTTGGGGGTATAAAGATAGCTATGAATTCAATCGATTTATTCTTTCAAAAACAGGGAGATAAAGAGAAAAAAATCCCTCCGGTTTACCATCAGATCCAGCACAGTGGTGTGGTCGGTGAGTTTGCTGATGTGCAACGTCACACTCAAAATTGACGGCACAGCATCGATTTCCAACTGACATGATGTTGGAATAGTGAGGGGATTACTTTTGATTGACTACGACCCAGCAACGATGACGACGAGAGTGTGGTCGGGAAGCCGTTGTCATTGTCCCCACTAATCAAGCCTTTGTGTTTAGAATCACTGGAGAAGGCACATAAATGGTTGTTCGTAATCACACATGTGAGCAATATTATCTTACGTAAAGATGCGAAAACACTTACAGACGGTGAGTAAACATTTTTACCAGATTAATTAGTTTACCAGACTGATACTCTTTTTTAATTTTTTTCAGTATACCATCTGGAACTTAACCCAATGCCACCGGTCAAGCTTCTTAACACCAATGATTACATTAATACACATCTTATTAATTATTTCATTACCTGTTTTCTTGCGTTGCTGGACCTGTTCAGTGGAATAGTCAGTCAGCATCTGTAAAGTTATGTACTAAAATATTCTGAAAACTTACAGAAGATAGTAAAAAACGTTACAAAATAAATATTAGGTCCTTACATATGAAATTGGCGTTTTGTTTGGGAGGAACATAAAGTTGATTTTTTTTTAATATAATATATTTATTTAATCAAAGTATGTACCATTGCTATCTATGCACTTTTGCCATCTCATAGGTAGTTCATCGATCCCTTTACTAAAAAAACCATTCGGACGGGAATCAATAAAATCTTTGAAGTCGGTTTGGACTGCCCAATCGGAGTTGAATTTTTTCCCTTGCAAGAAGTTATCCAAATTTCGAAAAAAATAGTAATCTGTTGGGGCAAGGTCCGGAGAGTACGGTGGATGTCTTAGACATTCCAATTGAAGCTCTTCTAATTTGGTAGCCGTCTGTTGTGCAGTGTGTGGTCTAGCGTTATCATGAAGCAGCAGTGGCCTAGAGCGATTAACCAGCCTCGGTTGTTTAGCAGCTAGCTTTTCCATCATGGTTTGCAGTTGCTGACAATAGACATCTGCCGTAATCGTCTGGCCAGATTTAAGAAAGCTGTAGTGAACGACACCAGCACTAGTCCACCAAACGCTCACAAGTAACTTTTTTGGAGTCAATTTTCGCTTGGGGCATGGTTTGGTTGGTTCGGCAGGAATCAGCCATTGCGATGAGCGCTTCCGATTATCATACAGGATCCACTTTTCATCACAGGTAATGATTCGATTCAAAATCCCTTCATTATTGTGCCGGTTGAGTAATGCAACGCAGCAGTCAACGCGCGTTTGTTGATTTGCTTCACTCAATTCGTGAGGTACCCACCTTTCAAGCTTTTTCACCTTCCCAATTTGCTTCAAGTGGATTAAAACAGTTTTATCACTAACACCGCAGCCTGCAGCTAACTCGGACGTGGTTTGCGATGGATCCGCTTCCACAATAGCCTTCAATTCTTCATTATCAACTTTGGTCTCCGGCCGTCCACGGGGCTTTTTCTGCAGGTCGAAATTTCCAGAACGAAAACGTTGGAACCAAAAACGCACTGTGTTTTCTTTTGCGGCACCGTCGCCATACACATCATTAATCCTTCGAGCCGTTTCTGCAGCACTGGTGCCACGGTGGAACTCGTACTCGTAAATAACGCGATATTTCAAGTTTTCCATTTTGTAAACTGAGTGACGCAAAGAAAAAAAAACAATTGAGGAAAAAACAAATGAATTATAATTTTCGAAACACAAATACTTGAGTAAATAGCTGTATAAATTTGAATTTGGAATTCCTAACCAAAGAGAAGATATTTGAGATCCAAGTTGCCAGTACGGCAAAACGCCAATTTCATATGTAAGGACCTAATATTATAGACATATGGTTAAAAATAACAAGGAATATCGCAAAAAAATCTACAATTTGTAATTAATTATCATTTGAATATTGGTTTTTAATTAAATGTATTAAAAACTTTATTTTACACTTATTCTATTTTTATTTACTGAATTCACTGTCGGTTTCAACGACCACTGTCTTTTCTTTTTTTTAGCCTGGCGAGTTCTTTTTTTTAGCCTGGCAATATCTTCCAACCAATCAGAAAGATGTTGTTATAGGCCCTAAGTGTAAACCAGACTGGAATCCTATTTTAAAAAATCTGTTTCCAGCGGGGATCGAACCCGCAACCTCCGGATCGGCAGACAAGTGTCTTACCACCAGGCCACGGAGGTCGTCTTCTGTCTGTCTTCTCCGTTAGGGGACGATAAACTAAATTAATGAAGAAAAAATATGTATTTCTAACCGTTAGAGAACTTAATAAATAACACAGCTATGAATACAAAGAAAAAGATGTATTTTAAGAATATTTTACAATATATGAAATATCCAAACAAATGTCATTAAATTATCGCAAGCAAACCAATTATTTGCAGCAATTAAATTCAACTTTTGATTCAAAACTTATTTCCTTTGGTAGACATATTTATTAGTAGTGAAATCTGAAATCGTTGATAAAACAATCATTAAACTTAACAAACCGAAAAAAAAATCAGTAGGTTGATTAAAAAATTTCCCGCCCAAGATTGTTTATGAGTCAATGGATTAAGACATTTTTTTTACTTTCGATAACCGTATTTCTTTTAAGTTTTTTTTAAGATGAACTGTATTTTTTATGTTGTTACGTGTATAAGACTATGTGTGTATGTTCAGTTGGACTCCAATTATCCACGTGTTATGGAATATATAAATTCCAATTCAGCGTGATCGACACAAAATATCGAAATCTTCATAATTTACTATGAGCGCAATGTCACCTAGTAACTGCCCAAAGGCAATCTTCGTTTAACGGTGACACACCTGAGTGGGGAAATAATAGCAGCAACGACAGACTTAAGATTTGACGTCACAGTTTGACATGAAGGTGGATGTCACCTTACTTTGCGGGCTGACTCTTGCTAAGAAGAATAATCGCGGAAAGCCACGAAACCTCAGATCTAACGGAGACAGCCCCGTTAAGACGGAGAGTGCCTCCATCGAATGTATCCTGTAAGTCTTGATGATAGTCATCAGCACTTACCGTTGACCACCAATGTACACCCATTTGGCAACTGAGAGACAACGTTTTTGTGATTTGAATACATACATACTTACCGTCACACTATATCCCTGTCGAAGTAGGTAGAGAGGATAATGCGTCAGACTTTCCTATCTCGACACCTCTTCCACATCCATACAACAATCTTACAGGCTGTACGATTTCTTTGACTTTCTACGTTTCTTTCTTTCCAATCCAATCATCCTTTTATTTGGTATTTCTCTCACACACCTTCCACTCACACTAGCACTTTATATCTGTTTTGTAAGTTTTTCTCCATTTATTCGTTCCACTTGTTTAAACCATCTCAGCATTTTTTTCTTCATCATACTTAACACATCAGTTTGAAGTACTCATTTATCCCTAAACTCTTTATTCCATATTCGGTTGTATAAACATTTTTTTGTCCATAAAAATCCATGTTATATAATATATATTTTTTTGTTCAGAATTAGCTTTCACCATAGCATTATTGGTCCTCAAAAGCCTATAACTGTGGTCTCATTCCAGGCCTGGATTTATTGTAAGATAATAATCAATTATTATCTTTATGATTTTAAATATACATATATAATGTGACACATTTTACACATGTTACATATTTTTTCATGATTTAAAATTTTTAATTATAGATGCATATTTTCTACGATAAAGTTTTCGGAATTTCGGGTCTTTTTGACCAACAAATGTGATGGGTATAGAATAACCGCAAATATTTGCCCAGTTCAGTAACAATATCAGGTGAGCTGTTGTTTTTTGTTTTAATTCAATGAGGATCAGAACAAAAGCTTTTTGTTCCAGAGATAGGGTGAGCCAACAGTTTCCATGAGGTAGTTGCGCGAAGCAGTAACGGCTCCTGAAATAAACGATGCGGTAAATTTTGAAAGTTTTCATTTTATCATGATATAAAATTATAGTTCAATATCAAACAAACAAAATAAAAATTGATATCGGGGATTAAACTTGAATAGTTATTTGATAGTAATGGATACTGTAGAAGTGTCGTTCTCTCAATGTTCAAGATTGTTTAAGTATCATCGCTTCATTTTCTCCTTCAGTGTGGCCGATTCTTCAAGATTTTGATACGATGCGAAGGAGCTACTTCTTGTACTTATTTCAAAGGCTTACATTTTCAATTTTTAACTCACCTTCAGTGTTTAGATATTTGCAAAAATTAAATAAATATAAGTGTTGAAAAAAGAATCCAACTTATTTAATCTAATAGAAAAGTATTGGAGTGATATATCTTGAAGTTTTATAAAATGGCTATTCTTTAGTCATCTTGTTATTTATATTGCCGTCTTTGTTGTAATCCATAAAAAAAATTGAGTTTGATGTAGGAAAAATTATGCCATACTCTTATATTTCGAAGCTATTTTTTCTTAATTTACATGTGCAAGGGCGAGGGCGAGGGTTTAAACATATCTGATATCCTCGCGGCTGGGGTCGTTCTATAATGCACCGGGGTGAACATCTGGAAAACACATATATTCCAAGAATCTCGCCTCTGCTCGCCGATATTCACTCCTCCCTCCCTCCACCCATAGTCCCCAGCCCGAATATTTACCGTTAGAAGTGTGTTTACTGTATGTCGATACATGTTCGAACAGAATTCAGTCTTGTTTGTGCTCTCCTGGTGATGAGGGGAAAGCCTTGAAACCGGTAGGGTTATACGTTACAAAAAGTGGAATAAACAGTGTTTGATAAAAAAAATTACAATATATTAATTAATTTATTTATTATTATCTTGATCATCGTGGGCTTGGTCATCTATCTATCAACCTCTGGAGACAAAAATTCAAGAATAAGTCCAAGAAATTTAGTTTATTTGAAGATGTTCGTCAAGTATTATATTAATCTTTTTCTGTCCTTTGAACAATCTTTATATTTTTGATATGCTGCATTCAAGAAATGTATAGTTTTCAACTTAAATTGAAGTTTATTCCCAGTTTTAGAACGCATATTTATTTGATGTTTTTTATCACACATAAAAAAAGGATATATTTATGAAAAAGTCTAGTTTGAGATCTCGGTTGCTTAATATTTTTTAATTTTGTTTAAAACCCTCGCTTTCTTGATTTTTTATTCCGATATCCACATTGACGATTGTCATAGGAATTATTTTTTATTTAAAAGTAAGGTTATTCGATTTTATTTCGGGGTGTTTTTTACTGTTTTTTCCCTTTAATTTCATAAAAATGTTATCCTTGAGGAAGATTATTGTTTTCGTCACTTTAAGGGAGGAAAATTTAAGTTTATTGACTGAATTTAACTAAATACATTTCACTTTTTTTTAGCTTTCCGTGTTGTTTTATAGATTGATATTTTCATGAATCATATTTTGAAAGATATACGTATCCTAAATTATAAGTTGACACATGACCTTGTTGTTCAGACGACCTGACTTCAAATCCGGGGGTGCTGGGTTGGATTCTTATTGATACCCAGATTTTAAAACAAATGTTTTTTTCTGATTTGTACATAAGGCTTATTTGAAAACTTTCATTGTCACATAGCATGAAATCTGCCAGACTCGACTGTATACAACTCAAGTGTAATACAATACGTTATCTTTTGTTTTCTAATTGTTATTGTGATATATAAAGTGCACATAAGTTTCGATTGTTTTGTCAATAAATAAATGCATTTCTGAATACAGTCAACGCTCCGCGTTGCCCCGCCCGTTCCGCCACTGGAGCAGTGTACACCCCCGCCCGCGGTAAGATACTCGTATCACCCATCCGGCCCGGCCCGCTGATTATTTAGTTGGCGTTCGGGCCGGATCTACATTAGCCGTTGGAAGAATGAATATGTACGGGTATTTATCCAATTTGTGCGCCAACATCGGAGGCTTTTGTTTGCTTAAAATATATTTTAAACATTTCTCTTCTCTCCTAGAGATAGGATTCAACAGTGTGTTAATAAATTTACTGAACAAGCGGTCGGTTACATTGTGGCAGTATCTCTTAATAAATTACTAAATACATAGATATCTAAAATTCGAGTTAGAATATTTTTTATATATCTTAAGTTAATTTAACAGATTTTAATACTATGATCATTACTTCAAATGGAACATTTCAAAGAATATAGTAGAGTAACTCAAAAATAATTAACGAAAGAACTCTAGAAGGCTTATGCGGCATTAGATTTCCAACACACCAAAAAAATAAAGACTTTTTTATGGTTTCGATAGCTGCTTCGAATTATTTATAATAACTGAAGTTTCCGTCCATTTCACACCAATAAGTCCGTGGAAACACTTTGTAATAGATACACTCATATTTGTTGCATTTAAACATACCCTTCCAATGTTTATTAATTTTGTATGTTTCATGGCTATAGTATCTACACCAAAAAGTAATTTCGTATTTATCAGATAGATGTATTTGCTTTGATATAGATTTAAGTATTCCAGTACTATTCAAGTTCCAAAACTATTGTTTTATTATAGCACTTACGAGTATTACTAACACACCCCAAGTATACTGAAAAGAAGATTTAAAATATTATCTTAAAATGTTGGTAAAATTTCGTTTGTTAACCAGTAATTGAGTCAGGACTGTGAATTGATTGATAAACTTAATTTTAAATTTAAACTCAGAGTGATTAAACTAGCACACAATGTTTAGCCTGGTATTAGTATAACTAGTAAGCATATTAAACTTTACACAATCCATTCAAATTAAACATTGACTAATATCATACAAACTTTATTGTCTCCTTTTTGTATTATATTATATTTTATTTATGATATATTAAATTTTATCTTCTCTCTAAACTTTGGGCAGGAAAATAATAAGTATCAAAAAATGTTATTAATAAAAGAAAAAATATTTAAGCGAGTAGGGTTTTTCTATAAACTAGTCATAAGAAATGTACAACTCAACAAAATACCTTAGTAACTTATCCATCATATGATTGTAAGACTTGCATTATTTTGACTTAAGCCCATGGGACCAAAAAATACACCTGAGGAGGTGTAGAGAGGCCCCCGAGAAACGAAGCCAGAAATAGTTCACAATAGGCGGATTTTATATTTGTACCATTTGCACTCTATAACGAGATATACAAATTGAACTGGTTCTATGAATTGAATATACTAAACCAGCTACCAAACATTTATTAGCTGAAGTATTTGGGAAACATCTTATACAAATCCAAAAATTAGTGAAAAAAGACCAATGAAAGAGTTCTTATGGAATAGTGCAGCTGAGTTGAGAATATGCCCAAAATAATTAATCTGCATAATGCAATATCTCCAGCTCACGTGTGAGAAAAAAATAAAACAGAGTAATATTTCAACAAAACGTATATTTTAAAAGACTAAATGTCAAAAAATTTCTAAAATGTAAAAAAACTTCTTAATTTTTATAAAACAAAGTCTTCAGAATACGACTTTAACCAAAAATCAGTAAATATTAGAATTCCTCAAACGCAATTTTTTTTCTTCATATACTATACGTATAATCACAGTGTTAAATAAATCCTAAATCAAAATATATTTCTAAATATCCTTTAGTAATGAAAAGTACACTACGTTTAAAAGGACCAATATTTTATTTAACCTAAATTATTCAGGTTTTTTTTACGTCTAGTTCTGTAGTCTTTTTCCTAAGCAACAAAATGTTTTAGGTTCTTTGAAAATTCAGTTATTTTTTAGATATATATTTGTATTTTGATTATATATAACTATTTTTTTAAATATCAATACAATGGATATTAATAAAAACAAAGTATAAAAATACATCAACTTCATATTTTTTAATTATCTTTAGAGTGGAGACTTCACAATCTTGAACGAGGTTATTCCTAGGATGCTTGCTATAAAATATTTCTTCCATAGATATTCACTCTCTTTATTTCTAGTCCCGAAGGGAATCTTGAAAATAACTTGAAAATGTCAAATACAGTGAATGTTGGAAAAACGCTGATGTCTTGGCAGGAAATATATAGTTTGAAGTTAATTATGATATAAATAACATCACGAAGATTTAGAGTTAAAATTTATTTTCTTTCTTTCATATAGTATCCTTTAACATAATCAAATTGATGACAATATTGTCTTTGGTCCCGGTAATCGAGTCTTCGGGCTTAGAACCACTGGAGTTGACACGGAACTCGCGGTTCGTCATTATATGTACTGATAATACTACCGTTCTTACAAAGCAACATCACTCACACACGTGCTCGGTGAATGCAAATATTGTTACTTGAATAACTCCTTTTTTTAGACTGAGACCTTTTTTATTGAATTAAAATTACAAGAATTGAATCCGAAACACCAGCGTGTAATTCAAGTGTCTTACCAACTAGGCCACGGAGGTTACCAGTTAATATTAGGATTTCATTGGATAGAACACAAAAAAGGTAATTACGGGAAAATGTTTATGACATCAGTAATATTTGATAAAATGATACAGTAAAAAGAAAATTATAAACGTTTAAACACAGTTCCAGAAGAAAACCAGAAAGTCTGAAAAAGTTAGTGGCGATAAATATAGATCACATGAATAAGACTCGTGCATAAAAATGTAATCAAATTCTTGCAGTGCGCTTGAAAATGGATTACAATCGCTCAAGATACAAGCTGTTGGTCTATAGAACATTCATATCCTATCAAGATTACCATCCTCACATATGTCAACTAAGTGTACAAGTTTTTGATGAGAACCATAACATTGACGGAGTCATGTTTAGGAAAAATCACTACTTCTTTAGCGTTTTGTAAAAATGATAGATTTTTTTAAATTATACGGATTAATATAATTTTATCAATTATTTATTTTTCACATGAAGCTATTTTCACATTTATTCTCGAAAATACGATAAAATAAACATTTAATTATATTTGAGGAATACTCCTATGCATAATTATGTAACGTTTCATGCGTCAAATAAATAATATTATTATGTATGAATAATATTCATATTTATATCATAAATGTTTCTTTAGCGAGAATAATAATATTATTTCAAAGACAATTAAGAAAAATATATAGTGTTTCGAGAGAAAAATCTGATAAATGTATTGAGTATACTGTACGCTTTTAAAATTATTATATCCACTGATCTTATGTTCTATTTTTTAAATCTACAAATATTTACAAATGAAGTGTCTTTCATAATTGATGGTGATAGTATCTTAAACTGATTGTTAGTTAAATCTGAAATAAATTAAGTATTACACAAACGATTTTTTTGTGAAAAGTGTAATAGGCAAATATTTGTACTAAGACAACAAGTATGAAAAAGAGTACATTTCATTATTTTATCAGGTAGTTCGCAGGAAATAAATCCAGGAATTTTATCAGGCAGTTCGTAGGGAATAAATCAAGGCATTTTATCAGGCAGTTCGCCGGGAATAAATCCAGGTATTTGATCAGGCAGTTTGCAGGGAATAAATCCAGGCATTTTATCAGGCAGTTCGCAGGGAATAAATCCAGGCATTTTATCAGGTAGTTCGCAGGGAATAAATACAGGCACTTTTTAAATTGATTATTTTAAATTAACACTCTTCTGCCAAGTAAAGTTTTCCAAGGTTTCATAAAAAGAAACAAACAAATAAAGGATAAAAAAACTTAACAGTTTAAAGAATAAAAATCATATTTAAAAAAATGACGCATGAAATTCCACTTCTAACAAATCATACCAAAAATGTGGATTTAAATCAAAACATTCAGTACACAAAAGACCATTTGCTGATTTGTACAATATACTCGTACACTCGAATAAACAAAACTCTCGCACTATTCACAATATCAAATAAAAGAGAACTTTTAGATTGAATTTGAGTTATGTACGAGTACGAGTATATCCATATGGCGTGATTTAAATTTGAGTTATGTATGGTATATCCATATGCCCTATTTTCAATTTGTAATAAAAATAAATAACATTTTTTTTGTTTTTCTCGTGCTGGTGGTTTGACTATATAACATTAATTATCAATAAGAATTCAAGTTCCTGTACCAAAAGGCAAACAAAATATGCACCTGTTTATTCCTGATTAAATAAACGGCTCAACCAAAAACTTTTACCGACAACCATACAAATAGGAGTCTCGACCCTAAACTGCCTCAAATGATTTTGGCTAAGTTGTGTATACAAGGTTTACATAATTGAACTTTAGAAACGTGCAGCTTTTGAGAGACTCTCTGAAATTAAGTGTTGTCTGCATTGAATAGGGATGGAATCCAGCAAAATAGAACGCTAAATATATAAAACCCAACTAGCTTTGAAATAGTTTTGCGTTATTACATTACATTTATTGGGTTATCATTTTCTAGTGTACATCCACTAAGCTTTTTTCAAACTGTATTCAGATTTATGTAAATTTCTGAAAAAATATATAACACACTACACTTATATGATATATAGGTACTCGTATATTGTAGACCACGCCATATGTGATATAATTTATAGTTAAGACATTAATACTGTTGAGGTTTAAATACATTGTAAATTGTTTAGTCAAATACTTTTTATTCCACTTAATATAATAGTAAAAATCTACCGGTTTCAAGGTTATCATCGGGGCAGCACAAATAAGTCTTGTTTGTGCTCAAAATGATGATGAAGTGAAAACCTTGAAACCGGTAGGATTATACCGTTATATTTAGTGGAATAAACAGTGTTTGACTAAACAAAATATAAACATTTACTCATAGGTTACGTGTTTTAAGATAGTCGAGAAAATATGACAGCAATTTATTAGCAATTAATTTATTTGTATATGCACACATATAATAATTTTCATTGAAGACGAATTTTTACTAAGAAATATTCATTTTAGTTGATATTCATAGAAACAAGAACGAAATATAATTTTTCCAAATTAAAAAATAAATAAATATGCTTTAAGTGTGTTATGTCATAAAGTATATTAATTAAATATTTAAAAAAAAAGTGTTTGTTCAGCTCTTAAACTTTATGAAAATAAACAAGGCTCTTTCTGAAAAAAATGTTTGGACTCGAAAAACTTCTAAAAGTTTTTGAAGCAGAATGCGCAATAAACATTATTTTACTTCACGTGTCGTTTGAAGTCTTTCAATTTATAAGCAATTAAAATGTTGATTTACCCAATTTAAAGGACCCCAAGCTTCATTGTAAACATCTGTGCCGTATAAAATAATCTTCTATGACATTGTTGTGGCAAGCGGCACGTTAATTAATTTCATAAGTTTAATATTCCACCGCGTCTGCTGTCGAGGCCCCGGCAACGACTGAAGGGATGCGTAAGAAATTTGAACAAAAGAGGGGAACAAATCAGTGAAACAAGATTTCAAATGTAGGTTTCCACATTCTTCACGACCTTACCTATATATTTTATGAATAAAGGCTAAATGAATTTACGTTCACTTAAACTTCGAATGTAAATATTAAAAATTTGAATTACTGAAAGAGTGGTTTGCCAAAGAATGAGCCATTGAAGGAATCGAAAAAACGCAAACGAAGTGGTTTCTTTTATTTCCAAAAAAAAAAAATAATAAGGAAGGAAAAGCGAACATCCTAATAATGTTATAGATGAAACATGAAGAACATGACACGAGAGATGAAAGCTTAATGGGTAAAGCTGTAATCTAGAGAGTAAAGGTTATTGGTTCAAGTCTTATTCATCTCATATTTTTTCTACACCAAAACTGAATGCTTCGAAGAAGAAAAATAATAAAATTATAATGCTTGTATGCTTAAAATTTTACTTGCAAAAAAATAATAAATTTCAAATGGACCTTCACATTTTGAAATCCTCAGTAAACCAAAACTCCCAATAATCTATAATCAAATTGAAAAATAGCAGAACAGATATTTAAAAGTGGAACAAACTGTGGTGGCTCACATTATCAAAAATAATAATATAATCACAAACAACATTCGTTCATATGAAAAAAAAACGAATAAAAATTATAGCGAAACAACTTACTCCAAAATCTCCAAAAAAATATCCGCGAATATAATACAAAGTTGGTTCAAAGGACGATTCAGAACATAGGTCTTTAAAAAACTGTCATTAGAAAAACGCCACATAATGGCACTCAATTTTTTTTATAGCACTATTACCAGACAACGAAATCTTATTCTGGAGAGAGCTGAAGAGTTTTACGGGGAGCTATATACCGATACAGAAATGGTAACTGTAACTGGTACAAGTTTAGATCTTAAAACAACGGAAAACGAAAATATCCTGAAGATCTTACCAGGAGAAATCAGATACGCAATCAAAGGAATGAAATCCGGAAAGGCCGGTGATACCGGCGGTTTGTCCATTGACGTTAACGGGTGAGAAAAGAGATCACAAAAGTTTCGAAATCTGCAACCGTAATAAGAATGGCGATTATGATAATCTTAAAAAACTATCGTCCAATCAGCTTGTTACCTACTCTGTCAAAAATATTTGACAAGATCTTAACTAACCGACTCTCGACAATTTTTAACACGAACCAACCGCGAGAAAAAGCTGGATTCAAGGAAAGTTTCAGTACGAAGGACCCTATTCAGGGGCTGCAGGAAATTATGGAAAGTTTGAAGAATACGAACTCTCTCTTTACCTAACTTTTGTAGACTACGAAAAGGCTTATTCATATATATACATATTACTTGCGAAAATAAAAGAAAAAAATACAAAACCTTTATTGAATACCTGAGCTTTTTGGATGTTCACTTGCACCTGACTCCATTTTGTGAATAAATCTCGAAGCTTGTTTCAACTTTTGAACATGGAGATTTAATATTATAAAAGCGAAACTGTTTTATATTTTAACATGACATCTCAGTACTTTTACAAATTTTCCACATTAAAATATGAATCAAATAAGAAAGAAGCGAATCGCGTTCTTAGAAAGTTGAGTCCGTAATATACCAAGTATAATATGATGGGCGTAATAAATAACGTCAAAGATATAAGGGTAAGTTTTTTTCATTTATTAATGTGATTCTTACTAAAGTAGTAAAGTTATTAAACTTAAGTAGTAGTAAAGTTATTATAAGTGACAAAGTACTTCATACTCTCTTGAGCTACTTTTACTCGTAAAAACGTATTGTATTTTATGTGTTGTTAAGTATTCATCTGACGCATACCTAATTTAAATTATGCATTTTATTCCTCTATACTTTTTTTTACTATTCCCTATTTTGGATACTTTTCGATACTATACAACTTAAACTAAAATGTTATTGGAAAATTAATAATTCAGCTGGGTTTACGTAGAGGTCCGAATTTAATTATTTTTTAAATAATGCTCATGTAAAATATATTTAATTTTTCTTGCTAAATAGAGGAATTTTCGTTTTTATTTAAATACTAGCTGTACCCTTGCTGTGGCTCAGTCTAGTTAAATGAAAAATAAAGAAAAGAGAAAGCACACGTTTCTAATATGTTTAATTTTACAATGCTTGTAGGTATATACTATTTTTGACGTCTTTCAGTCACTCTCAGCCTGACGCGTTCATTTTGTTGAGAACGAAGCAGATCTGAAGCTACAGAACGCGATCGCCGTGCTCGCAACCGTGCATCCTCAAGTCTGGCTGCGCGTCACTCTGCTGCTTCCCCGGCATTTTGATGAACGACAGCAGATCGATTGCACTGAAAAAGAAGAAAGAAAGTTAAAACAAAAACAATTAAAAATTGTGAAACTTTAAAAATGAGTGAAATTGTGAAATATTTAGTTATGAGACAATGAAATTCGTCCTGAGGTCATATCAACCGGCACCTTTCCGTTCCCAATTTCCAGCAATTGATGTGAGAATATCTCAGCTGATCGATCGTTTTGCAGCTGGACACGCATTTGTCAAATATTTGTCAAATAGGAGCATTGTTAAGGAAATACAGAGATAATTGAAACTAATTAAATGTTAAGAAAAGAGAGAGATTATTGGAATTAATTAAATGTTAAGGAAAGACAGAGAGATAATTGTAACTAATCAAATGGTAAGGGAAGACAAAGACATAATTGTAACTAATTAAATGTTAAAGAAAGACAGAAAGATAATTGTAACTATTGTAATTAAATGTTTAGGAAAGACAAATAGATAATTGGAACTAATTAAAAAAAACCTCCATTTCTGCATACGATTTGATAGATTTTGAAACATAAACATAGAGATAAAATTTAATTCTATATAAAAAGATACTTTTGATATTCCTACTGAATTTCTTGGCGTCTTTGGAAGAAAGGGATCAAATTGATCACATATTCGGTTTGATGTTTCTGAATAATGTTATTATACTCGTACTTCGGAAACCCTAGATAAGTCCTATGACAGTTGACAAATTTGCCCCAATACAACCTTGTAACGACGTTCAGTAATTTTAATTATTTTATCGACTTTAATATAGGGCTCAATTCTAATAAATAGCAAGTTATTTAGGTAAATACACTACAAAAAACTAACAATAATGACAAATTAGAAAAAATGTGGCAGTTCGTTAAAATCAAATGTGACGTTTGTCAATTTTTTTTACGTTAGTTGCATGAAACACGTGAAATTTTTAATAATTCAAATGTATAAAACATACACAAATACATACCATGAATTCAAATGAAAATTAATCGACACAGTTCAAATTCACTGCTAATTGCACTGAAAAATAAAAAATCTGTTAAAAAAACGAAGTGAAACAGCAAATGACATATTACGAAATGACGCATTAAAATTTGATATAGCGAGTGTTACTTTTACGTCCAAACAGATGGCACTTGTTTTTGAACATGAACTATTTGAAAATTTTATATTTAATATTTATTATTTATTATCAATTATTAATTATTAATTATTTATTATTTATTATTTATTATTTATTATTTATTATTTATTATTTATTATTTATTATTTATTATTTATTATTTATTATTTATTATTTATTATTTATTATTTATTATTTATTATTTATTATTGAATTATTTAATATTTATTATTTAATAGTTAATAGTTTCCGTGTGTCGCTGTAGGGGGCACTACCGTTATTTCGTCTGTTTTATTTACTTTTTTATATACAACCGTATATAAAAAAAATGTAAACATGCTTGTATACGAATGCAACCTTTTGTCAAAATTTCAAAGCAATCGGTGAAGAACTTTCGGAGTTTAGAGATTTTTAATATACGAACATTTACATTTTTATTTACAACTAGCTGTACCCGGCCACGCGTTGCTGTGGCTCAGTCTGGTTAAATGGAAAAGAAAGAAAAGAGAAAGCACACGTTTCAATTATGTTTAATTTCACAATGCTTGTGGGTATACAATATTTTTGATGTCTTTCAGTCACTCTCAGTCTGTCGCGTTTATCGCCGTGCTCGCAAATGATCGCATCACTCCAATAGGTCAATTCACGATATGATTTGAATTCAAATGAAAGATCGATTGCACTGAAAAAGAAGAAAGAAAGTTATAACAAAAACACATAAAATTGCGAAACATTAAAAAAGGAACTGAATAATATTGGTAAGTTCATAGACGTCTTTGTTCTTCGCGCCAACAATATCTCTCACTCACCCAATCTTGATTCTTATAAGTGATTTGAATATAGGGAAATACTTTATCAACCGATTCTTCTTTTGATATCACTAAATTGCATAAGTTATAGTCTTCCAACCTTAGTTCTATTACCGTCATTTACAACTGCATCTCGCGAATGAACGTATTCTTCAGAGCAAAGCTTGGTCCGATTCAAACGGATGAATATCAAACGTTCTGATTTCTATGACAGTTCACAAATTTGCCCCAATACAACCTTGTAACGACGTTCAGTGATTATAATTATTTTATCGACTTTAATATAAGGCTCGATTCTAATAAATATCAAGTTATTTAGGTAAATACATTACAAAAAACTAACAATAATGACAAATTAATACATCTTGTTACAAATCTCCATTTCTACATACGATTGATGTGAGAATATCTCAACTGATCGATCGTTTTGCAGCTGGACACGCATATTTGTAGTTAATTTCAACGTCTTTACGTGTCGCCACAAAGTAGAGTATTTCATGCAACATATAAAATTGCGAAACATAAAAGTAGCTTATAAAATGTTAAGGAACACAAAGCGATAATTGTAACTTATTAAATTTTAAGGGAAGACAAATAGATAATTGGAACTAATAAAAAAAAAACTCCATTTCTACATACGATTTGATAGATTTTGAAATATAAACATAAACATAAAATTAAATTCTATATAAAAAAGATACTTTTGATATTCCTACTGACCTATTTCAGTTTCTATAAGCCTGTCGCGTACATTATGATGAGAACAAACCAGTTCTGAATCTACAGATCTCGATCCCCGTGCATCCTCAAGTCTGGATACACGTCGTTCTGCTGCTTCTTCGACATTTTGATGAACTAAAGCAGACCGATTGCACTGAAAAAAAAGAAAGAAAGTTTAAACACATAAAATTGTGAAACATTAAAAAATATAGACATTCAGTGATTATAATTATTTTATCGACTTTAATATAAGGCTCGATTCTAATAAATAGCAAGTTATTAAGGTAAATACATAACAAAAAACTAACAATAATAACAAATCAATACGTCTTGTTACAAATCTCCATTTCTACATACGGTTGATGTGAGAATATCTCAGCTGATCGATCGTTTTGCAGCTGGAAACGCATATTTGTAGTTAATTTCAACGTCTTTACGTGTAGCCACAAAGTAGAGTATTTCATGCAACATATAAAATTGCGAAACATAAAAGTAACTTATTAAATGTTAATCGAACACATAGCGATAATTGTAACTAATTAAATTTTAAGAAAAGACAAATAGATAATTGGAAATATTTTAAAAAAATCTCCATTTCTACATACGATTTGATAGATTTTGAAATATAAACATCGAGATAATCCCCGTGCATTCTCAAGTCTGGATACACGTCGTTTTGTTGCTTCTTCGATTTTTTGATGAACTAAAGCAGATCGATTGCACTGAAAACGAAAAAAGAAAGTTAAAACATATAAAATTGTGAAACATTAAAAAAGGAACTGAGCAGCGTAAAAGTTTGTTTTAATTTTCATTTTTTTTTGCGATATTTCTACGGGTACTTCTTTCTAATGTACCACCAAATAATTTATTTATTTAATTAATGACATTAAAGTGTCTTTATATACAAATGAATATGTGACAGGTTATACAAAATTATTGACAAATAATACAACTTTATCTTAAATTAACATGAGGATACAAAAAAAGCAGTAGAAATAATAAATTAAAGTCATTGTTTTAAAATTATTTAATAATTATATGTGTATTGAAGTTCAATATATGTTATGTATGTATAATACAGGAATAATGTTTCCAGTTTGAGTATAATATCTTTTCCCTGTATCTCGTTTAATTTTT
>OX463844.1:21465651-21612000 GCA_949825065.1 Odontocerum albicorne
TTGACAAGTTAAAATATTATTTATTCAATTTATTCTTTGAAAATTCGAGTCAATATTTACTAAGATCAATTTATTCAAGTTTAAAATAGTGTTTGAATTCATTATCCAGTTGTCAAGCATATTCATCTAAAAAAACTTAATTTCAATGCATGGAATCCTCAGTTTCTCAAAGTGTATCACCAGGCATGGATTCTACTTGGCAGAATATTATCATGGGGGACGTGCTAACAGTCACTTTGCCAAAGTCAGGTTTGCAAAACAATTTTGACTACTAGAGTAAATCCTTCCAGTATAATAGAAGTATCAATTATTTTAATTGATAATGTTTAAAAAAAATATGTTATATGTTTAAAAAATCCGGAAAAAATATAAAGTTCTGGAAAATTTTTAATCTTTCCCTCAATTTGTGTTTATGAAATTTTTTTAACGGATGCCCTTCAAAATTATCATTTACTTTTTATACTATTAAACTCTGAAAGTAGCTACCAACTAACATAAGACTCGCACCTTAGTTGGTGTTCATGGAATTGTGCTCCCCTCAAACAGAGATTTCATCTTGGTATTTCAAGTTCATAGCTCTTCCTTCATCTGTTGTATTTTCTTCCATTCCGTTACATGCTTGTTTTGATGCATAAGTTTAAATTAAGGATACATTGACTAAACCTAAATAAACTTTAAAAAAATTCAGAGCATGTCGCCGTTCCCTGTGTATGTATCCAAGCCATCTTGATCAATACGCAGATCACAATTTGTGGTACTACGATAATTAATCGAGCCAATAATTCCCGAAAACATCTCCACTAAGCCTAACATCGTTTCATCTTGAGTTTATCAAAGTTTTGTTGTTTTGTTGCATTCTTAATTTTCTGTGAAAGTACTGATAATTTGTAAAGCTATTTGAACTCCAAGCCACTGTCCTTCTTACTTACAATTTGTTAGACTATTTGAACTTATTTTCCTTCGTTTTTTGATGAAGAAGCTGTGACGTCGCTACTAAGCTCTTTACTTTTATGTGTGTCCCCACCGGATGAAAAGTTCCTTCGGGTAGCTCTTTGTTCGTCACCACGTGACGGTACACTTATAAAAAAAATCCTTTTTCTACTATATTACACATTAGATGGGGGCTTATAGTATCCCCGCAACAGCGTGTTTGGAACTGGAATCGAACTAAACTGAATAGTCTATTCCGTTAGATTCTGGAATCAGTTACCAGCTATTGTAAGACCTGCATTCTCATAGGTTTGCATCAAACAACGACTTAAATAAAGCCATGTGTATTTTCAATCGCGATACTTGTTTTTTCTTCTACCCCATTTTCTTTTCCTTTGCAATTTTCCATCGACTATATTAATGTAAAATGTGTTGATATTACTTTTTCATTGCTTATTTGGAAAAAAAACTTCAAAACGTTTCACCCGGTCTTTTTCTTCTTCTTCTTCTAGATCTTGCGATCTGTTTAAACAGGATTTCAGTTTTGGTCCTCTGACGAAGATGTCCAACTTTCTCTCCATCTCTTTGGTGGACGTTCCGGTGGTCGACGACCCTCTGGAATCTCGTGCATTATAATCTTAGGTATTCTCGCGGGGTCCATCCTCTCAACGTGGTTCCTCCAGAATCGTCTTCTCTGCCTACTCCATCTCACGATGTCCTCAATGTTACAACATTAGGTATCCTCATTAGGTATTCTATCTCTAAGAGTTCTACCTACGACAGGCCGCAGTGTTTTCATTTCTGTTGTTCTGAGGAGGTGTTTCGTTCTTACAGAGTCTGCTCTTGCTTCGATTCCGTAAGTCATAACCCGGTTCATCCGGTCATCGTTACAAATTAGCGTAACTTTTTTGTAAGGTTAGTCAGAGGAAATAATCACATGATCATAAATAGCTGATTGTGCACTTAGCAATTAATTTGCATTTGATTTTAAAACCAATGTTTACTTTTTATTTCTATTCATTATAGCAGTTCATCCCAGTGAGGGTCTTAAATTTTTTTTTTAAGATTATTTAAAAAATCTTAACATTTGTTCCAGATGATTGTATTCCCCTGGTCCACTGCCTAACATGGGGACCGCCCAGCCGATGCAGATGTCTCGGAACAGAGTACAATTTCTTTTACGACCGACTCCTCGGCAGCGCCGGGACACAATCACAGATAAAAGTTTTGCAATTGCTGGATACGTGCACGGATAAATTGTTTCTTGAATATTCAATTCGGCGGGCCACTTTGGGTTGGCTTATGGGATGAATTTTGTATGTCATCGGGTATCATGTAACTCATCCATCGGTCATCGGGTAACACATTCGTTGAAAAATAACGTAAACATAAGTGTTATCTTTTTGTCACAGACATGTCGTAGCGCCGTTTCGGAGTAGGCAGAGAAATTATATCGCCAGACTTATATATCGCTAGACAAATATCATATATCATTTCTTCGTATATATAAATCTTCCAATACAGTTCCTACGATTTCTTTGACTTTTTATGTTTTCTTCTTTAAAAATATTGTTGACTTAATCCAGCCATACTTTTTTAAGTCTTCCTCTTCCATGCATACCACTCATATTTGCACTGTATTCATAGATATGAAAACACATGTTTTGTCTATCTTTCTTAATTTAATCGTTCTACGCAACCAAATCGTCTCAGAGTAATCACTTCATCCTGCTTTATACACAAATATTAAGTGTATTCCGTAGTCTGTTATACACTGTCTCCCCATAAATGTTTCGCAATTCACGCATTTCTACAGTATTTGTGTATTGTGCTCTTTTTAGCTTTTTCTACGATCAAGTTTCACTCCCATACAAAAATATGATACCAAAATACTGTTGTGGACTACCATCTTAGCAAATTTTAATATTGTTCGATTCGAGTATAACATACATGTTTCGGTGCCCCATCAATTCCCCCTCCCCACTCCCTTTTGTACTTTCGGTTCGCATCTTTTAATTTCCATTGTAAGTCTTTTATTATTTATTATTTTTTTGTATTTATTTATTTATTTTATCACTTAAGAAAATACTACGATGTTTTCTCATCAGATTGAAAAAAATGACAATTTTAACAATTATTGAAGTCTCACTTTATCTAAAAGATAAGAATAAGAATGGGTATGTTTTTATAATTTCTAATATCGTAAAATCTGTAAACGTGACCAGCCCACAATCTTTCTTTTAATTTTCTTTCATACGATACTATTCAATACATAAAAACTGCTGATTCGGATATTTTGAAGGGAATGATCGTGAGGTAATGTTGTCTTCGGTCTCAGTAATCGTGCTTTCGTGTTTAGAAACACTGCAGTATGCAAAAAAAATCTCAGTTCCTCATTACACGTCTTAGTAACACTACAGCGCATGAAAAAGCCACAACACTCGCATACGTACTAGGGACGTAAAAATATTATAATTGTTACCTGGCGAACTCTGTTACTAGACTGTAACCTTTTTTGGGCGCCATCAGGAATCGAATCTGAAACCTCCGGGTGGAAGCATCTTACCTACTAAGCCACAGAATTCGTCACCACATTTATATTCTGTTTTTTTGCTGTTATTCTATCATATGAATAAGTTATATAGTGAAAATAATAAGTGGACTATATAGAAAACATCATGGAAAAAATTAATTTGCAGCAAAGATTTGATGGCGTTGCTTATTTTATGCAAACAAATGCATGTATGCGACTGCATCCAAGTAAAAATTTTAAGGGAAATACCTTCGCACAATGCAGTTATATGTATGGACAATGGGTAATAATAATAAAAATGTTTTTTACGCCTTACTTTATCGAGGTACGCAGAGAGTGACAGACTTTCCACACACCTTCTCATGCAACTCTTCCGATTGTAAGGATGTTTTAACAGTTAAAAAAATTACTTTACTTTATTCAACTCTTGGCCTCGCTGTATTACGCCATTCATTCACGTTTGCACTATACTAGTATATGGTTTCATTAGCCTTTATTTATTCGGTCTTCATGAAGCAACAAAGTTTCAATCCAAATTCTACCTGTTTTAAACAATTTTGAGTAACATAATAATATAGTCATTGATATTTTTCGTACCAAAGTAAAACAAAAAAACTGTGATACTCTTTTAGAATTAAGTAAACATTATTGCCTATGCATTTTATAGTGGTCTATATTCAGCGTGAAAAAGAACCCTCTGTCTTTCTACGGTGAGCTAGTAACTCCATTTCCTCTGTCAGTCTGGCACCACTTCAAATAGGGGGTGAACGGTGCAGGATATAGGGTGGTTGATCTCTAGCCAGGGCCAGCGCTGTTTTATATTCAAAGTAGTATACATAGCGCACGTAGGTCGGCAGTTAAATGGGATTGATAAGGAAAAATCTGAAGGCATTTTTTTTGTTTATCAGAAATATCGAAAAAAAATATATTATTTTCACCCTTCATAGTTAAATTCAAAATATTAATAAAATCTCTTCTCCATAAATGTAAACTTACTCGTAACACTCATTCGATATTTATGTTAAAAAAATCAAACTAATGATAATTGATCGAAGTAACATAACATACTTGCTGCTAGTGAGCTTCTAACATAGGCTCGCGACTGTCTTGAAAGAGTGCACTAGGCTCTATATGTAGGCTTTCTCATTAGTGCCAGAAGAAATAAATCGCTGAGCTGGCATTATAAAGAATGGGATGAGCTGTCTTGAAATTTACTGAAGAAGGCATTACGATTTATACAAATATACGACTATTAGGAGTCTTATATTTTTACTTTAAGAAATAGAAACATGACCTTGAAGAAATCGGCGAGACAAAAAATTTATGCTATTTGAGATGTGCTACTGGCCACGTTTGCTGCGTGATCCATGAATGGTCATGTGTACTAATTAATGGTTACATCATGGTGGAGTATAATGACGACCTCCGTGGCCTGGTGGTAAGACACTTGTCTGTCTTTCCGGAGGTTGCGGGTTCGATCCCCGCTGGAACCCAGATTTTTTTAAATAGGATTCCAGTCTGGTTAACACTTAGGGCCTATAAAACTCTTTCTGGTTGGTTGGAAGAGATTGCCACATGGCAATAAATTCGCCAGGTTAAAAAAAAGGCTTTTTGGAATATTGCTTGGAGACAGCCTAACTTTCTGGAGAACATACCAGCAGTGGGCGCATGATGAGGTTATCAGATCGTATAGACGAGCATTCACCTGATAGAATGATCTAATGAACGTTTTTTTTAGTCCTTACATGATGGGTTTGCATCGCTCTGGATGGGGGAAGTTGTCAAAACAAATGTATTGTCCCATAAAAATCATCATCATAAAGATGATCTCGTCCACAATATGAGGTTGGGACAAGAAATAAGAAAACTTATACATTATTTTAATTAGCTCAAATCAAGTGTCATGTACTATCATCTTCCTTTCCTTAAGCTCAACCTTTTTTATTTATTGTATTATCTTTATCCTGTCAATTAGAGCGGGTTCAACTCCCAAGTAATAGCGACGCACAATACATCAATTATCATTTTATTATTATTCATATACCTGTATCATCAAAATCCATTAATTGTTTTAATTATTTTAAAATTTAAAAGTTATTTCGATTCGTGTGAAATGTATGTATGTTAATGCCATTATTATATTTCGCTTCCGTTGTTAACATTATAACTTGGAGAGTTTATGACCAAATTATATCTAACCAGAAAGATGTAATAGAGGCTTATAGTAAAAAAAACACAGGTACCATTTTTTTAAGAAAATATTGGGTACTTACTTGAACCTGATTAAAATCTACTAAGATGATAGTTCACAACAGTATTTTAGTACCAACTTAATGTATGGGAATGAAATGCGAACGTAGAACAAGATCGAAAAGGGACAAATAAATATAGAAATGCATGCACTGAGAAGAATATACGAGGTGACAATGAATCAAATAATACAGAATGAAGCGATCACAGATGACTTAATGGTGATGACTTAAGTAAGATCAAGCTGATACTGTTAAGACACGTATAACGAATGAATGAAGAAAGACTTGCAATACAAATATGTAGTGAAAATGTGAGTGGAAGGTGTTGTAAAGGAAGGCCAAGGAAAGTATGTTTGGACCTATGATATTTTGTAAGAAGA
Source organism: Odontocerum albicorne (assembly GCA_949825065.1). Lineage (NCBI taxonomy): Eukaryota > Metazoa > Arthropoda > Insecta > Trichoptera > Odontoceridae > Odontocerum > Odontocerum albicorne. The sequence continues at coordinate 21,471,747 of OX463844.1, forward strand.
TAATGTTAAAAGTTAGATAAATCGTAAAAGTTATATAAGCAGGTGTATGGCAATAGAAGTTATATGAGCAGGTGTATGGCAGTAGAAGTTATATGAGCAGGTGTATGACAGTAGAAGAGGTAAAGTATATGTGCCACTATTACACAGGCTGGCACTCCCCAACGGAGAAATGGTGAGATGGTTGACATGTAGTGTATTCTAATTGCAATTATTTTTATATGGCCTTATTTGACTGAGTAACAGTTGTACATTTATCTGCTTCATGAACTTGCACGGTTGTTTACCCTCAAGATTTTCTAACACGCCTCTTTCAAAACCTTGATTTCATTAAATTTATTTTTAATTTATTATACTATAATGGAGCATGATAATCTAATATATCGCTCTTTTGGAATCAAATACTTCATTTGTTGCATATTCGCTTCTTGCCCATAAGCGGCCCTATTCCTGGTGTCGGACATGCATCTATTTCTTCATTCCGTGATCTCAAAGAGCGTTGTGCATAGCATTGTACCAAAGGAATGGCAAAGCTTTGATATCAACGCATTTCAATATATTCAAATATGTATTGAAAAATAAGATCACACCTCTTCCGCTTTTCAATCAACTACATATTCTTCATTTCTTTATGAGTTCCTTTTGAATAGTACTAGCCACCAAAGTATACAGTGGCTGCAAAAGTTTTTAATTTTTTAAACTTAGTTTTGTAAACTGAATAGAATCAAAGTAAATAAAATCAAATCACATATTATAAATGTTCCTGTATGTTTTAAAGGTAATGGATAAAATAGTTAAACATATTAAAATATGCTTGTAAAACCACTGTAACTAACTTATTCAAGATATTAAATTAAACTGACAAAATTTAAAAAAATCATGATATGAAACAAAATAATACAATCGTTAATAATATTATCAAAGAGTTTTGCTCGGAAAACTCTAGATTGAGTAAATCGTTCGTAGGGGTCTAGGACCATTCTTCGACCAAATTCTTCGCCGCATATATTGAAAACATATATATTTTTTTTTTAAACGTGACCATTTTGACTTACAATGGTACTTTTACGGATTGTTTTACATTTGTCCCAAAAATTTCGTGTACATTTTTACTTTTTTGTTTTATATCATGTTTTTATTTTATACTTTTTCGTTTTATATCATTGTTACATAAACTATGTGTGTTTGAGATGTTTAATGCTGTTTCACCATGTAAAACTATGTATCTTATACAATATAGATAAAAACCTAATTAACAAAAAAAATATGTTTAAAACGAGAGTCAAGTCTCAATGAAGTATGCATTGAGAAAATTGGAAATTTATCAATTGTGTGAAATGAGAGCCAAGTCTCAATGAAGCATGCATTGAATAATATATTTGAGAGCTCTAAAAATTTAAGAAAAAAATATTTAGACTGTGCCACAAGAGTGCTAAGATTTGTTATAGCTAAAATCCTACATAGATGGTACATATATTATTGTAGATTATATACATTACTCAATACACATTTTAAAAAAATTCTGTTCTTTTTTATGTATATATTAAATTAATATCACGCCATGTCTATTGTAGCGTATACCGAGAGAACATATCTCCAAATTATTCAATGTAAGCACACAACTTACATCTCTACATTCATACATGTCGTCATGTGAAATCTATTGTTATTCATACTCGTACGACTTATTTTACCATCTTTCAAAATTTGATTCAACGATCTTTTTCTCGGCCTATCTCTTACATACACATCTGGCACTTGTGATTAGCTGTCTATATTAAAAAATCTTTAATATAGACGGCTCAGTCAGCTGTCTTTATTAAATCTCCATTAATTAATGCTGTTTAGTAAATTAACGCATTCACAGCATAAACTCCTTAAATTACATTCATTGTTAATAAATACTTTTTTCCTTATGATTTTAAATCAATATATGTATACGCACTTGGTTATACTAATGCATATTTTACTAATTAATTTAACTTTGTTCTAAATATAAATAATAATTAACTCAATAAATCCATCCCCACATGTAAAACGGGAAAAAAGCAAGTTTATTTGAGCTTTGTTTTATTGATAAGCCAGTATGTTTTATTTCGCAAACCACAATGTTGTGTAACACAGTTTTTATAAATTCGTATATAAAGAAGTAATTATTTTGTGAAAAAATTTACACATTTTTTTCAAAATCTATGCTGAGAAGAATTTTTTGGGCGACGATAAAAATTGTGTCCGGGAAGAATAGTGGGTGACGAATGTTCCACCTAGTCGATCAAGTTTAAGTATTTCCAAGAAATCATTGAAGTGCTTCGAACAGATATTACTAAAAAATATTTAAAAATGTCTGTTTTTTAAGTTTTTGAGAAATAAAAAAAAAAAGAGCTTATCTGGATAATTAGGGAGTACGTTTTTGTTGCTGGATATATGACCATTAAAAATCAATAGGCGTACATATTTTTGTTGAATAATTGAAATATTTTTAAAATCTGTCTAATATCTGTATCAAATTTATTTGGAATCATCAATAAGCTAAGGAAGCTCGCTATATTTTTGAAAGTATTATATCAAAATTTATATTTTAAAGAAAGTATGAAAATCGTTTTAAATGTAATCATTTTAAGATGAAATCGATCAGTTGATAAAACGATTTACCTTATAATCAAATATTATAGTTTAATGAATCTTAAGATGTTATATTTTTATCAATCGTTATGTCAAAAGATTTATTTGTATAATGCATCTATAACCAATATTCAAACTTTCTCTACAACCCTCAGTACCCAAACACTATATAGAAACACTGTTATGAATCCTTAGAGGTAATTGTTTAAAATTTTCAGCACACGTTCCTACATTTCAGGCAAATTTTGCTCGAAACATCCATCTTCGCCCCTATCTTTTTATCAAAAGCAATGAAACTTTATTTTCTTGCATATGAAAGTGCATCACCTTTACGTGAGCCATTCAAGCATGGGGGTCACACCTTGAGAATAGGGGAGGGTTATACGCCCACTAGGCTTGTTCATTTACCAGTCTCCTTCATCTTACCCGCTGAGGGAAAGGTGAAAAGGGGATGTTTGAGGGTGTAAGACTCATTGTATTTTCCTGTGGTTCCATGCGACACCCCCGCTATCACATTCATGTGGGGTCTTTGTCTGGAAAACTGAATTCAAGAAATAAATAATAGGTGTTCGAAATAATGCACGTTTTGGTAATAATTTAGAAGAAAGGAAAATATTATTTTTTTGTCGTTTAAGGGATGAAATAATTTTTTGACATAAAAATTCATAAACTTCTTTGAATTAGCATTAATCAAACGACGTTTTTTATTTTTTACCAAAAAAAGATTTAATTAAGTAAATACGACTAATTAAAAATACTTCAATGACAAAACAAAGTGAAGAAATAAAATTACGAAATTTATTTTTTAATAATGATTCAAGCTTTTTAAAAATATTCGAGTCTGTAGTTTTTTTATTAAATGTGTACATATATTTTAAGGGTATATTTTGATTTAAAATCAACTGCTTGATGAAAACCTAAAAATTGTTTTAAACGTGAATCTGCGTTATTCTAAAGTATTTGAATAAAAAAAAATATGGAAATTTAAAATAAGTAAATATTTAACTTAATAATTAGTTTTTATGCTCGACTAATTTCGACGTGTTAATCGGCAGTTATCATCATGGAGCTTATGATTCCACGAGACTAATGACCCCAAAAAGTGTTTGTGACGACTGTCACTAGTGCTTGGTGTTGCCGGGTCATTTTGAATTCTCGTTGTAATGATCACTTTACGTACTTGTTGTGGATGTCAATAAGTATCAGTTTTCAATCAATATTGACATATGGTCGAAAACTTTCTAAACATGTATTCATGAAAATTTAAGTCATTAAAATAAGTTTTTTTATAAAATGACCTCATATTTATAAAAAAGCAACCGTATAGAATTGTCTTTTAAATTAATGTTTATGTTAAATAAAATATGAAAGTGCCACTATTACTTATAATGGTGAAGCAGAAAAATGCAGTTATTATTTGCAGTTAATATTTTTCTAGAATTTAAAAAAAAAGAAGGAAAGGAGAGCTTAAGATTAAACTGTTTATACGATCCAAGCATTACCAATGCATACAAAAATATAAAACCCCCATAGATTTCTCGCATAAACAGGCCTATTTTTGTTCATCTCAGCTCAGTTCTTAGTCTCCTGAGATCCATTTACAATATTTGTGAATCCCTTGCAAGTATGTTCGCTGGGTTTTATGCAATAATAGTCTTCTTAAAAGTTTGACTTTTTCTGGACTTAACCGTTAGAATAATATTCTCATTGAGGCAGATTTTTAGTTTACACAGCTATTTATTTTGTGAAATAAGCTACACCATGTATAAGCGCTTGTAATATTTCGGAAAAAAACCTTTTTCATAAAAAATCTGAAAAATAGTCAATTTTTGTTAGTTTTAACAAAAAATAATAATTATTTGAGTCATTGCTATCAATTTTAGTATATAATTGGTACCATTTGTTTTCTGGCTCTGAAGCACTCACACATATCATACCTTCTTAATATTTAGCTTTATGAGGCAATACAAATATTCAGTGACACTCTCAAATTATTTCTTTTAGAATGCACACACCTTGCATATGTTAGGTGGGGTTGCATTGATTCCTCAGTATATTTGTTTGGAAAAGTCTAAACTGTCGGTCACATTGTGAAGAAATGTCCAGTATATTAATTTCCAGAAAGACTGGAGACTGTATCCCGGATAAGAAAACTGAACATCCGACGGTGAAAAAAAATCATACAAAAGAAGATGAATCGATATTGGCTTTAATGAAAATATATTTGAAACAAAGATTTGATACGAGTACCATCGAGAAGCATTTATGGAATCCATAAATAGTTTGAAATATTTAATTGTTATGCTTTTCAATTAAAACCTGCAAAAACCGTTAGAAGCTACAATATTAATGAATGAATACAAAATGTTTAGTTTACATTAAATATTAAAGAAACGATAGGTAGGAACAAAAATTAAAATATTAACCTGACACAAAACCATTTGTTCCCCTGAAACATTAAATTCACGGATAAAGTCGTATTTTGAATCTTTAAAAAATAACTTTAAGCTTCTTGCATAAAGTATTTGTGTAGCCTTTTATTGTCGGTCTCCCTGGGGACGAGGGTGAAAAGTGATATTTTCCTATAAACCCCACCTCAGTAACTAAGAAAAGTTTTTCGATATATTTAATGTCATTCCTGCCCCCTTCCACGCTTTTTGCTTGACTTATGTTTCTTATACCTGAAGGAAGTCTGTTTTTGTTTCTTTTGATCATTTTATGGAAAAATGACAAACGCCTGGGATGAATAAACAAGATTACCTGAACCTTTTTTTGGCCCGCAAGTTTTTTAAGGTTCTTTAGCTTTTGCGTATATTGCTCGAAAAAGTTTAACAGTCAAACTTTATGCCTGACATTAGGATTACATATCCTCAATATTTTAGTCAAAAAACCATGTATTATTTTCAATTTTTTTAATTTTAAAATTTGAGTTCAAATGTTTCATATTGATTATACGGCTAGATTTGTACTAGATTTTAAGCAACATTAATCACATCAAAATAAAAATATGGTGATTAAAATTTTATAAAAAAAGAATGTTAGGTACTTTTAAATTTTTATTTGCATTTTAGGACAAAACATATAAGTATGGATTGATATTTTCATGAAGATATATCAATTAACAGGAAAAGGCAGAGAGGACCGAGTACTTGGCATTCGAATCGTGGTATATCATTTCTGACCTCTCGAAATTTATTCAAGTTCTCATATAAATCATGCATTTTGTTTGAATAGTTTAACTTTTTATATAATTTTATTTATTAGTCACTGCACATCATCACACAGATCTTCTTTCAGAAAATTCAAACTAAGAGATTTGCCATTTATTCAAAACATTAGTTTTACACAAATTTTGATAGACATGTACAAAAATAAAGATGTAACGTTCCCGATTTTCGATGGAAAAACGTAAATTTACATACATTTATTTTTCCCCTTTTTATTTGCTGCACTCTTGGAAAAAAAACTAGTCACGTTTCCTTACGAAAACGTGATTTATGTTCTCAAAATATTGACGATTTTCGACATCTCAAAAAATGCTTACTCAGCAATAAAAATATTTTTCAAACGTTTTAAGCGATGTTAAATTCCTTTTCTTTGTTTAGAATTTTCTTGAAATAATTTTTATTGTATTTGTAAAGTATTGTACTAAAACATGAACCTTTTGTTAATGTTATCAATTGACATATCCAACTCTTTGTATTAATATAAATGTCAAATCAATCATAACCAGAACTCATTCCGATATATAGACAAATAAGAGGAGGATCTGTTTGATTTGAAAATAATACGGCAGATAACAATTAAACTTCGTTTAGATACCGACATCGTTCAACTTCTGCTGGTCATTTTCCTTATTTTGAAAGCAATTTCATAACCAAACGACATTTAATATCTAATATTTCAAAATAAAACGAAATAACACATCTTAAACTAGCTATAGTTGGTATGCTACTGAGGGTAAATGTAAAACAATTTAGCTTTAACATCGCTTGACCATGCAATGGACATTGCAGGGTATCTGTCCATACACGTTCTTACTTGGTCAAGCCGGAAACCTTTGGACCCTAATGGTAATATTAGATATTTACCGAAAATGTGTGGTCACGTGTAAAAGTAGGTTATCCTTGGGAGTCACGTTAAGAGTAGACGCCGAAGCATGTCGCAACGCCAGGAACAGAGGGTTGAGGCCCTAACTCCATGGATTAAAAAATCCTAGTTGACTTGGTTAACCCTGAGAGATCGGCGCACTGCTATAGCAGTGGAAGAAATTTGTTGAATGAATATGAATATCATTCATTTAGAATACAAGGGTACATATTCTAAAATATATTTATTTTGTAAAAATATATATATATATATATATATATATTTTTTTTTTTTTTGTTGTTTAAAATAAATATTTATCACGAACGTCCGAATCGTAAATATATCTCAGCACTAGATAGACAATTATATTTTTTTCTCGTAGCGCTCTCAGGGTTAAAGCATGCATTCAGAATGTTAGATGATCGTATCCCGAAACGAATGTTGAATGCGATGACGAGATGAAGACTTTCAGTGGGACAGTCAAGAAGTATGTGAAATTAGAAGATGAACGATCCGTGTGAGGACCGACTTCAGCTGAATCGGGTGGCCGTTCCCGTGAGAGCACATAACTGACTCGCTCGGAGAAATGTCGTACCGGCAATAAGATCCCTCCTATCTAATGGGCAATAGATAGGGAAAATGAAGATCAAGAAACGAAGATTAAGTGCTAACCCCATCTTTACTATACCTAAAGAAAGTATCGCTCTGTCTCTTGGTCTGTCTGTATGTGCGCGCTATTCTCGAGAATCACCGAATGAATTTTGATTCCCTTTTTTACTATTCTAGAGTCAGCTTTCAATAACTGCTTTAAAATATATAATTGATGATTTTTTATTACTAAGTTTATGTGTGGATATGGAAAAAATCCTTCAATATTGACAAAAAATTATTTAACACGTGTCAAGAGCATTAAAAAAAGTATCAAAATACGTAATGTAGTCGAGATATTGTTTTTCTTTTTGCAATTATCCTCGCAAATGTTACATGTGTGAATAACTAATTGATATCATTATAATAAAACAGGGATTATTTGTTGTTGTTTAGGTCCTAAATGCAAGAATAGTAAATTTATTATTATTATTATTATTATTATTACACATGACAAGAAATATACACAATTTGAGAAAAAACAACAGGTAATTTGATTTGGACATATAATTTTAATGGATCTGGGTTTGTTGCCTTTCATTTGTCGTATCCCCAGTAAACTAGGCTTTTGCCTGTATCTCACTGAGGATATTTAGCATGAAAAAATAAATCGATACTTCTTTCCGATTTTTGATAACACAAAAAACCCCGTTGCACGCTCTCATCAACCTGACAAACAGTGACACTCAACTATAACTGGAAACACCCTGCGAAACTCAACTCCTCACACATTATCGCTCCAGAAAGACCAAAAATATTCATCCCACAATATACTGCACACAATCATAAGAATAAAAATCAAAACAAAAAATAAGAAAAACACACAGAAACACAAACACAATAACAACCAAAATTAAAACAATAATAAGAGACCCACACTCACGAGCTCACATAAATCCTTTCCACTCGTCATTCATCCTGAAAGCCCAAGTACTCAAAATCCTGTCGCAATAACAACCACGCTCCGATCGACTGTCTAAATGGTTTTCCTACCTTTACTTTTATTGAAGTCGGCACGCCATTGTATGTAATGGGAGCTAAATAAGCATATTGCCTTTGGGCAAAAGAGGTTTTAACTCTAGGGATGGTGAACATTTCATTAGTTGCCATGCGTGTCATGTGTGTCTGCTGAGTTTGCATCTTCCCCTCCTCTCGATGGTAGTGCCAGAGAATGGATTTGAGATGTAAATTGGCTATGTTCAGGACCTGATACTCTCTGAAAAGCTCCGCCGTGGGATACCGAGCAGGAAGTTTATTGATTATTTTCACAATCAATTTTTGGGAAACCTGTAATATGTGTTTCTGGGTTAAGGTGCATCCCCCCCAAACTGATATACCGTAAGAAAGTGCTGACTGACATAAGGCGAAGTATATACTTTTAAGAATATTTTCACTGAGCACATTTCGAATCATACGGAATATGTATCCTAGTTTTCTGATTTTTGCGCTCAAAGTGTTAATATGGACCTCCCAACGAAGGAACTGGTCAACATAAACTCCAAGGTACTTTATACTATCAACCCTTTCCAAGGAAACACAACTACAGTCAGACATGGGTGAACAAGTGTGTAGTGTTATGTATTTATTTGTAGGTGCTTGAGTTCTTGTAGATATGCTAAATGTGATGTATTTAGTTTTTTGGGAATTTAGAGTCAATAAATTTGAGTCCATCCATTCTTTAACTACACGCAATTCTTCGTTAGCCTTTAAGAATACATCATCCCATGTTCGGCCCTCGAATAGAAGAACCGTGTCGTCCGCAAAAGTAATAATCTTACCCCTGAGAGAAAGATTACACAACTGATTGACATATATCAGGAACAATATAGGTCCCAGAACACTACCTTGAGGTACTCCGAATCTTACAAAAAGAGGCTCACCAAATACACTATCACCCAATTTGACTTTATTATACAATTTATTGTACAAACAAATATGCATAAAGTATTATTTTAATTAAAAGTAGTTACATTACATCATATTTAACTTGATATTTATTCCTCTAATAGTCTAATACTTCATTGTATATACTCGTACATTTGTCAATCTTATTGTCAGGTGGCATCTCTTCCAATCAACTAGACTAAAGTAAACAAAGGAAGTAACATGGTCGAAAATACACTACAATCATAATTTATTTGTGCAAAATTTATGATCAATAAAATTGAGATATCATCAATCAAAGGAACAGGAAGGGCTTGTTAGGCAAAGGAAACACCGGAAAGGGAACAGTTTTTACTGTCATTAAAAATAATAATAAATACTGGTCAAATGTAAAAAAATGGTATTAAGTATATACATTGTCACTTCTTTATCAACGTTTAGGAGCTAGTCCTTAAGGGAGAGATGATGACGATTTGTTGATAAATAAAACTCGTTAGATCGCAATGCGGAAAGAGAGAGTGATTTATTTGGTAGACGTAGGTATTTATATCATTTTAGAATGTGCGCGGGAATGCGCTCGCGATATGCCTACATCTGTCTCGTTTCTGTGAATGCAAAAACGATTAATGTTGTATGTAGGTATCATTAAAATACGGAACTGGCGAGACAAGTGTGGTGCGTTCTCGCTCTAGTATGGAATGCGGTCCGCTCCCGGCTACGGGTTGAATGGCCGGCGTGTGAACTTCGGACTTGTTTGTTTAGAATTGTCAAGGAATGCAAAGGTCACTTTATCGGTCATTGACCGTGTGTATGGACGCCCACAGTGTTTCGAGTGTGCGACTGAGTGTGCGACGACCGCCACAAACGTTTTAAACTGTTCTGCTGCCCCCTCATATATGATATATTCAATGTTCAGTTCCTATCCTATAACGGACTAGGGCTCTGCTCTAGCAGATATTGCTTATTGGCTTTTTCAGTTCACTGTACCTCATTTTTCACATCGTGCTTTACTGTCTTTGGCAAAATGCTCTGGAATCAGTTACCAACTAACATAACACTCGCTCCATCATTGGCAGAGTAACTCCAAAATCACTATATTCCTCTTCATTGACGTGGTGTATTTCTTTGCTCCCAAATTATCCTTCTAAATATCTATTCCTATCACCGAACAGCAGATAAAACTTTTATTTATATCATCGAATAATTCTTGTATTATTTTTATCATTCATTCTTATTTCTTTGTATAAAGCTTTAATATAAATATTTCACCTAACATTGAAAAATATAATTGGAAATATTATTTCAAGTCAGTTAGAAGAAATTGCCATTTGGCAATGAACCCACCAAACTGTTTATTGTACAAATAAATAAATACGTACCTTCCGCAAATTATGGATTTCACGTCGGATTTTAACCAAATCTCTGTAAACGAGCTTACTTCTGTCAACCATCGAATATTATTAAAATATTGTAAATTCCCGTCATAAGGTAATTAATTGTATATAAATACGTAAATTTTTTCAAAATTTGCACTTTCTTTAATGGTTATTACGAAATTCTATAAATATTTTGTCCTATCTTGATCATAAACAGAGTTTCACTAATCCCTGCATACACCTCGGTGAAACCGGGTTCGACTGTTAGTCAATAGTATTGGCGTAATGTTGCTTTTGCCGATTTGCATCAAAATACGTCTAGTGTTATAATCACGAATATCGTTTTATTATCTTACATGTAAACAAAAATTAAATTTCACTTACACAAAATGATATTAAAAGGTTGATATTTAAAAAAAAAATCTGATAAGTCCAATTGGTTTTCTTTTCGAACATCTTTAAATAAATTATTAAGCATGTACGCTTCAGAAACTTATTAAATTGTATAACCCATTTTATAAAATATAGCCTAGCGAGTTTACTGCCTTACAGTTAATTTTTACAACCAATCTAAAGGATGTTTGGACTTTGTGGGAAAAACCTGTCTGGGATATTTTTTATAGTTTCATTGAAAATTATACTCACTATCTTTTGCTTGGAAATAGAACGCTATAGCAACTCAACCAATGAGGCTTCATCTTTCATATAATTTTCTAATTAAATTCAAATTAAAAACTTTACAATAAACACAAGAAAATTTGAAGTATTGGTGTAATTCATAAATCTTAAAACGAATCGAAAATTCTCTAAAGGACTCGTACCGTGTAAATATTTTATAAATTGAAATAACTCCCATAGACCTTCAACAGGTTATCCTTCCCAGAACCAATACTCATCCGGAGTGTGTTTATTATCTGGGAACGTGTTGAATCAACATCTGTAAGACCAGTAATTTCCTTTCGCAAAGGGTTTGTTTGTTTTTACAGTGGGAGAACATCTATTGATTCTGTCTTAACAGGCTTTTCTAAAAACAACCCATCATTTCCAACGTATTAGTTCGAAAACACCAAAATTATCATTTTCATTTTGCCAGAAAGTGTCTGAAGAAATAGCTGAATTTGATAATTTAAATTACAACACTTTTGCGTTTTACTAGAAAATACCAAATCCTTACGATAAATAATTTTGTAAAAGTAGATTGTTAATGAAGATTAAAAATACATTTCTGTTTTTCTAATTCCATTGAAAGGATATCATCCATAAAAATATTAATTATGATTAAAAAAAAAACGAGAAATAGCTTTGAAGAAATTTAAATCCTTTAGATGTTATCCTTAAGATATTTAAATCCTTTAGATATTAGCAGGAAAGTGTTAAATAAATAAAAATTAATATCGGAATTTGTATGGAATGCATTTTTAGCATGAAGAATTTGAAGCTTGTAAGATTAAATTGAATGAGATGGAGAAACAATGCTATAAAGAGAAAATTGAAACAGGGTGCACGAAAATACTTAAATATCTTGAAATTGTTTTAAATTGCTTCAAAAATGTAAAAATGTATAAATTAAAATCCAATAGAAAAAAATAGATTAATTTACACAACGCAATTTACACCAGTCAAGCACAAGCACTCATATGTTATATACATATTGAAAATGACGACTTGTGGACTATACAATAAAACGCTTGACTTTTTTTATCTGTGAGAGTTTTCGGATTCAATTCCAAATGGTACTCAAAAAAGGGAACTGGTCCTTAAATCAGTTCGTTTGGTAACAGTACTCGCGCTCTAAGTGTGCGAGTGTTATTAAAAAAATATGTCTTAAAATCTGATCATTTTTTTCTGCTTTTAGCTAATCTACTATAGACTTTTCTTCATTAATTCAGTAACTATTCTTTATTGGCTTTAGAGCAACCAAATGGTCGTAATTTTTTTGAGAAAAACTATGAGAATTTTTTCTGTTTTAAACATATACTGAACCACGTGGCTAGTTATTTAGACGTCTAACTAACAACATAAAAGAAGCGGATACGATATCCGTTGGTACCCAAATATTGAAAAAATTATGTTTACCTACATTTCATTAAATAAAAAAAGCTCTTTTATTTGAGATATGCCTGTTTCGTTATAAAGAATTTCGCAATGTTGTCATTTTTGTTGTCGTCTTGATCAATCCGCAGAGCACGTTCTATGATACTACGAAGATAATCGAGTCAATAATTTTCAAAGGGAACTCCACTCAGCGTTACATCAGTTCATCTTCGGACCGATTGGCTAATCTGATTAAGTGGTGCCAAAGGATAGTTTAGCTGCGTTTGATTTTTTTGTGTAAAAACTGGCAATTTGCTAGACTGTTTAAACTCCAGGCTTTAAGCAACTTCATAAATATATTTACTGCACTGCGAGTCATTTTACTTTTCCGATGATGTTGAACCTTTAGTCAGTCGTCACTAATATTTTTTCACACTCAGGTATGTCGTCACCGAAGACAGTCCCTTTGAGAAGTTTTTTCTTCATCACTACGTGACGTCGGACTCGACAAAAAAAAGATTTCGATCTTCTAATGCAGATCGCACAAGATGGGGACTTATTTTGTTACCATAACAGTATGGGGTGGTGATAGGATTGAACTGAATATAAAGGATTTTGTATTCAGGGTTACTAGAATATATATTGTTTACTTTATTTACAACCTTATTATTTCTTTCAAGTTAGACCAAACCTATGGTATGTTATCATAAAGACGTTTTTTGAGTCATTGACTCTCAGCTGTTTTTTTTAATCTTTTTATCTTTTATCTTCCTGTAATTAATGCATTATCACGTTGAGAACATTTGTGCTTTCTTTTATTTTCCGCGTGACCTGCTGCAGTTCCTACCCCGTCTCACAATATCCTTGACGTCACATACTTATACGGGAGTTTCTAATTCTATCGCGTATTATGCCTACCATCGCTCTGAGGATTTTCATTTTATTAGTCACTACACTCACACTTTTTATTTTTTTAAACTGTTTTAGACTCTTTTTCATAAGTGTTGTGTCACTCATGATTTTTAATTTACAAGTATTTATTTTATTTATTAAAATTTAAGTTTGTTTTTCAGCAATGAGAATATGTGATTCAATTTTTTTTAAATAATATAGCAATGAATATTAAAATTTAAGTTAAATAAATAATAAATTTGAACAATCTTCTTCTTTATAACAAACATCAATAACATTTTTTTCAGATTATCATGTTTTCATATTTAGTACGTTTTACTCAGACGTATAAAAGGACATAAAGAAGTCCTCAAACCTTTTTCCTCACTTTATTTAATAAATGAAGGAAATTTTTCTTAATGGTTTCTTTTCCATCAAAATGCAAACAATTTACATGAAGTGCTTTATATTACAATACATAAATCTCTTTAGGTTTAGTGAAATATAAAAATAATACGGAAAGAGTTATACATAATTTCAATTAAATTGTTTAATATTTTTAAGCTTTTACCCAATTAAATCTTACGTAAAATAAAATACTTACTATGATTTGAGATTGTACTAAAAATTGGAATTATATCGATTGGTCCAATAGGGTGCCGTTGCTGCTCTTGTGGGATAAAATGATCTACTTCTAAGTGTTAGAGATAAGGGTGGCATGTGCAGGTTTAGGAAACACTTAAAAACAATGTTTTTTAAAGTTCTTCTCAATATTTATGATTAAATATGAACATTACACTCCACCTAAATTCAAATGTATTACTATCACGTATCGGAAAATCTACCAAGTTTTCTTTACAGTTCACTTCTCCATGATAAATTAAATACGGTTTTCTTATCACAGATGTTTTTCTTAACAAAAGCAGATATAGGGAAGCTCTCAATCTCATAGCTCCAGTCAACATCTTTCTATATTTTTACTCAACTTTATTTTTAAATTTTTATCTTTCAAAAGAAAATATATTCAAATCTCGAGTTGGAGCAGCCTTAAGGAGAGTCTGCACTTTAAATGACGCTATGTAAATGTTTTTTTTAAATTTTATGACTATTACATTAATAAAAAATTTAAGTACAAAGAAAAACTTCAATGTTTTAAAGTATTCTATCTGAAAATACATATAATTTTGAAAAAGGTATGTCTATTTATCATTTGTAATGAAATCAATATTATAGAGGTCATCTTACTATATCTATCCTGTAAATGGATGATGATGACTTATGATGTTAATTATGAACTTATCTTCACTTGTAAGAAGTGCACTTTTTAACTAATAAGTTAAAACGTTTTAATTGTAAGAAATTTTTCATTCCAAAATGACAGAAAATATTAAATGTAGTGCAACCTTCCATCGGGAAGATTTATGCCGCTCCGTTGTACTCTCTAAATCTAAGAAAAACAGCTAATAAATAACGAAAGTCATTAGTTTTGCTGAAAAAATCTGAGATGAATTTCAAAAGGATTGCTTAATAAGTATGCTAAATAATATACAGTTGTTGGCAACACCAAATCCTATCTTCGAGATATATCCGTATGAAATTTTATGTTTCAATATTTGCTTGATTTTTTAAATCAACATTGTCTATAAGTATATTATTATCACAGTGATAAGATTGCGTCGCACAGAGATGGACCCAAAAGAATGTATGACAATGAAAAGTTAACAAAGAGTATTTCAGTATAAATAAATAAATATATGTTTATTTATAGTAACATTGTACGTACATATATTCTATAGGTACACGTATATTTAAATGCAATGGAAAAAAACGCATTTAAGGAATAAACTATCAAAGCTCATCCCATAATATCCTCAAAGCTAAGATACATCCCAACCATTAGGAGAGCAAACCCGACCACAAGGACGACAAATATTTCTTAGCCCACACCTTTACGTTAATAAAAATATGATGCATACATTTTAAAGAAAAGTTTAAGGTGTGGTGTGTGTGAAGTATAAATCAAATTTTGTAAAATATCCTATTAGAAATTAATGTACTAAAATTAATTGATAATTTATTAACATATGAACTCCTATCAAAACCACGAGTGTTTTTAATGAACTAGAGTATCATTGTTATTATATATAAACCAAGGAATATTTAATAAAAAAACTATGTAGAAAATGTAGCAAACTAAATTAAATAAACGTAAATATTAAATATATGTATTTGTATGAGTAAAGTGTACAATAGTTTTATCTCATAGCGTAAGATAGTAATGAAGTGCATAAATCAAATATAAAAATATTTTGCATAACTTTTTATTAATCTTCTAGTTTCTCTCCTGCATTTGGATGCAATTCTTGAATATTTTGTACATCTTGTCGAGTCCTTGTGTCATTACGTAAGGTCTTCTGGTAGAGGCAACTTATGTAGTTTTTGCTTTGTCGTGAAACAGGAATTTACTTGAAACAGACATCGTTTTACAAAAGAGATTCTTAGAGATGACTAAATGTATAACATACTTCTGTGCTCCGCATTCCGACAGACATTCTTCTTATTAAATAACAAAATAATAATACAGAAACAATAGTATAATTTATAGTTATACGTTTTCTCCGAATGAAAATTATATAATTTATAGATCTAAAAGTGAATTATAAACAATATATTATTTTGTTGCCAAACTTCTAAAAAACATCGTTGAATTTTTTACATTTTCTATGAAATATTTATAATAGTAATACTCAATTAAGAATTTATGTGCGCATAAATTTAAATAAAACTTGTCACAAAAATATAAATATTTACGCGTTCATATTTTTTGTGACAAGTTTTATTACATGTGCAAAAAAAATATACGCATATACATACCACCCACCACACGTTAAATACATACCTGAGACCGGTCAAGGCTTAGGCAAATAAAGGCCCTAACATACAAAAAGAAAATAATAAAAATATGCACATACACAATCAATCCATTACAACATAAAAAAAGCAGATCGAAACTTTACCATATTTACAGATATCTCGAAAAATTTGAGAGAAACAAAGTCAACTAAAAGAAAGAGAGAAAAAAACGACTCAAGCGGTGGCGTCGGATTTATAGTTCAGACAAAAAAAACGCTGTATAAGAAAACTTGGAAAAGCATTAAGACTGTCACCATATATAATCGTAACTGCAGCATAGTCATTATTACCCAATCGATGCAATCTGAGTGTGGGAGAATTCGAGTTATCGTTCTACAAGAATCGAATTCCAGAAGAAGCTTGAACAAATATTTAAGTAGATATTGGCACGGGAAAATCATTTTTATACATCTAAGATCTACTTCTAGTGATTGATAAAAGAAACCTTACATTTTTCATATTTTTTGAGAACATCAAGTTAATGGATTTAATGGAGGCATTAGTTCACCTTGCCGTTCATAGGATTTGTAGCATCGTTCTCCAGCAAAACATTTCAAATGGACCTATTTTACATCTTTGGCTTGCTCTCATAGTCCACGTTTCCGCACCATACGAGTATATAAATATTGCAAATGCAACTGACAAACTTAGGAGTATTGTACTCGTGATGGTAATAATTGTGTTTTTTAATATATTTTCCAGCTTTGACATCGCATACTTGGCCATTTCATTAAATATTTTTACCTCAGTCTCGCATCTTGCATTGTTGGTAAAATTAGAGCTTAAGTAATTAAAGTCTGTTACCACTTCCAGACATTATTTCGTGACAGTTTTTTGATAGCGGTCTATAATATTCAACTTAGTTTTGACTTATTCACTTCCAAATTCAGGGGCGGACTTTTATGTTTCATTCATTGAAGGAACGTTGTCATTTTTCTACTGACGTGGAAGTCCAAGTTATTTTATCTACATATTTCAGATTAACGAGCATTTTTTCAATAATAGCTATCTCGACTCCCCAATTTTTAAGTGTTCATCATCATAATATATTCTATATACATATAAGTTTAACAAATCAGGATATAAAATGCACCTTTGCAGTATACCCTTTTGCATTAACTGTTAGATATTGATGTTGACTTTGTCAGATTACGATATTTATTTTTTATTTTATTTTCATAAAGCATATTCATAAAGCTTTCATAAAGCATATTCATAAAGCTTATTTTCATTTTTATTTTATTTTCTTAAATGAATATCAATAAACAGGTTAAATCCAATTACATACAAGCTTATAAGAAGTAATATAGAGTATGAAGAAGAAAAAAAATTATTACACACACATGATATATAATATATAGCAGTAAAAATATAAAGTTAATAGTTATTAGTTTGGTCGAAACAACTAACTTCCATTACTAAGAAAGCTCATAATGCTTTTCTTAAAATCAATATCGGAAATGTTGAAGATGTCAATATCTACGGCTTTATTTAAAAGGGACAGACCGTGATACAGTGGGAGAGCACATGGCAGGTAAGTTCTACTTAATGGCGGTCAATACAAAATTTCAAAAAATATTTAAAAAGTCAATACTAATTTAGGATACATCGATCATCAATTGTTTGAACAAAGTTAAATAAATGAAAAAAAAATGTTTAGAAGTTCCTTTATTATTCCACAGTTATTAAACGCCATTAAAGCATAAGAAAAAACATCTTCAGATTTAAATGAAACTTTCAATTATTTAAAGTTTAATTTTTATAAACCAAAAATAAGAATTGAATCTACCATTAACACCATTCGGTCTGTAGATATAAAATATTTTTTACTTCGAATGAATCCCACTGCTTGCCAAGGTTTTTCTTTCATTTTTCATTTCATTTAATCTCGGCACTTTCATGGCTTTAATTTGAAAGCCGAAATCCCCAACCAACGCGATGGGATTTTAAATCAGCAAAAAGTGTGTGAAGTGGATTTTAACTATATTTTTATAGTCGATAGTTTTTTGTCTGTCTTAAATAATATTAAATTACCACTTTATAACAAACATGTTCCCATTTAAAACTTAACAGGTAAAAAACTCCCTGGCTTGGTTTGTAAAAATTTTGTCGTCTAAACCGGTGATCACGGTTTAGATTTCCGTTGGAACCCACTTTATTTCACCGTTGGAACCCACTCTATTTCACCAAGGTCTCCAGTCTGATTTTCAGTCAAAACCTATTTAATTTTTTCTGGTTAATTAGAAGAGTTGGTTATATACTCGTACATAACAATAAACACACCAGATTGAGATTTATAAATCGAAAACGAAGTTTTATTTTTTTTTATTTGTAACGAAATCAAAGGTTTCAGTTTTGAATCGGTTGAAGTTAGTAAAAAAGTTATGGAAAAGGTTTAAGTTTTGAAATTTGGCAGTGAGTTGATGTATTGGGGAGGTATTGTTTTTTTAATGATGTCTTTCATTTGGGAAATTTAAATAAAATGTATTTAAGTGACTGCTTAGTAGTTAACCTTCTGAAAATATAAATTCCGTTTTGCAACATATTATTTTTATAATACTCGTAGTTCAGAAACATTATAAAAAATCTGAAATCATATAAGGCACGGGTTAATCTTCCAGTATAATATAAAATTAAAAACGCGATATTTTGAACATAAATCAAGTAGTTAGAATCTTAAGCATCTGTTTTACTTTCACTCTTATTATTTCTTAGTCAAATATTGAAAATTTAGAACTTTTGTGAGTATGAAATAATTAAAAAATATTTTCTTTAAAAACGCTGTGGATTTTTTTAAGAACAATGATTGAAATCAGCCAATAATAAAAAAATCTTCAACTATTTAAATAATAAAACAATGTAAATTCTTAGGATAATAAGAACTATCGAAAAATAACATAAATAATAAAAGAACCCTTCTATCCATCATGTCGTGTAGCGCATGACTGAGCATCGTGACTCCCATGATAGCCCCCGAGAACTTCTCTCCACCCACCCTGCACTCCGAATCTCGACGGGCAGTTGTTACGAGTAGTCCAGTTGCGTCTCTCATTTGGTCAATCCAACACATTGAGATTTTTCCTCTTGTGCGTCGTTTTTCCAAGCCTCCAGTAACAACAAACCTCTCCAAATTGTCACCTTGGCCATGTGCAATTTGCCCAAAGAATTGGACTCGCTGAAGCCATACTATCGATAATCTGTCGGTGATTCTCAGTTCTTCGAAAATGGAGGCTTTAGTTTGCCTTGATGTTCATGGAATTCCTAGTATTATTCTCCAGCACCACATTTCAAATGCATATATTTTACGTATCTCGGAGTTACTTGTTGAAGGCATATTATCGACAATGTGCCTTCGACCAATCCTCCTTTTGTATGATAATGACCCATTAAATAATGTGTATTATTATACAAAACAAGTCATAGAATACAAAATAATTTGCTATCAAACTATATTTATATGATCTTTGTTATATTTTTGTTGTTAAGTAAACATTTAAAATTTTCAAAGTATCTGTTATATTTTTAATAGTCTCCTAAAAAATGTAATAACGAGTGGCTTAACTGATCGGAATATCTATAAAAAAAAGAGATTTTTTTTCCAGTGTTCTCAAATGCTCATGATCAGATAATTATACTCATGATTAGGTCATTTTATTTGCAAATAAAACATTTCCAATGAGTGTCTCTCTTTATAAATAAATACATTTAACATAATTTAGAATCTGATCAAGTCAATATTTTCAGTATGATAGAATTTTATTCCCTATTTGTACAATCCGCCATCTTTGCAAACCAGTGCAGCTATGTGTGCGTATTAAAAATATTATTAGGTTATAAAAACTAGACTTAGGACACATTGTCTGCAGGAACAATGCCCTCGAGCTATTTCAATTGTGTTCTGTTACTCCTTTAGTAATCTTAGCAAGGTTATACATTCAAAAGCCCCTATTTTGAAATTTTTATATGATTTCTTGTTTGTATAAAAAAATATGGTTTTTCTGATACATATTAGTTTTATATCATTTAAATAAAATCTTTTTTTTCTTATATTAACAACAAACCTTCAATTCCAACCATTGATAATGTTTATAAAATAAAAATTGAAGCCCGAGAGCCAAAATCACAGGGACAAAAAGTAACCTGATTAATTCAAATTTAAAATTAAAAAATATTTTGAAAAATGAATAACAAGGGTCGGTGCTTTTTTCAAAATTATTTCCCAAAAATCGGGAACTTCATGAAAATTTACATTTTATGTTGTTATTTCGATATATGTTTTAAGAATAATTTTATTCTTTTTTATTTTTTTCAAATTTTAAATACTGATAAAAGATAAAAAAATACAATACATGTTGTTATAAAGCGAATGAGAACTCATAGTATAACTCATACAGGGAGAGTAAGATATACGCAAGTAAATGAGATTTTGTAAGAAATAAATCTCAATAGATATATAAACCAAATAAATTGTATTAGAAGGTTTATTTTTATAGAAGAAAATAAGTGACAAAACAACTACATCAATCAGTAATTTCTCGGTATTCCGAAGGAAAAACAACGTTATTGTGCTGTACTCAGATGAAATAAAATTAAATCCCTTGATTTTTTGTAATGCTTTGCCCTTTGTTTTAAAACTAAGCTTGGTAAATTTGTCAAAAGACTTACTTATGATAAACATTAACTGTACACCTTTTTGTTAAAAATTTGGAAAATTCATGAATATTTTTTAATGTTATAAATTTATCAAAAAATTTAATAATCAATATTAAGATTTTATGTGTTAAAAATCAAGGAGCACATTAATTTCTGTGTACTCGTATTTAACTATAAGCGTACAATAATTCACAAACGTACATGTAAATTCTTAATTTGGTTAAGTAACTATAAATTCTTTTTGGAGGTTTTTCCAATAATTGAACTCCCTTTACTGTGCCTTAAGTTTATTCTCATTTATAATTTAACTATCTTATTTAACCTTGAGGAGAGTAACTAGAAAATATAATAAAACACCAGATATAAACTAAACATAAAGGAAATACATGTAAAAAGTTCAAAACCAAATACTTAACTTCAATTTTGATCCCATAGAATTAAGTAAGATGTTGTGGGTTTTGCAGAAGGACAGAAGGTTTAATCGTTAAAAGGACCCTGGGGGCGTAGAGTACTAGACGTCCCCTTAAGTAACCAAACACGCTCAAAGTGTTTCCATGAGTTTATTAAGGTACCTCACGTAGTAAAATTCTATTGTTCACAACAATAAACTTTATTTTATATTCCTTTTTTCTCTTGAGATAAAAAGATTCTCCAAAATTGGTCACAAATTGGCTTATCACTCAGTAGTGGGCCAACATATCTTCTAAATGTAGAACAATAAAATAAAGAGTAAGATTTTTTTTTCTTAGTACAAATTTTATACAGTATAAACAAATTTTATACAGTATAAAGAATTTTTGTACAGTATAAACACATTTTATACGGTATAAACAAATTGAAATGAAAGTTGTTGTTTTAATTTTGAAAAAAAATTAGAAAACCTAAATTATAAATAAAAATAAATGGTTAAAGTAATAAAAATTCACATAATGCAAACAGAAAAATGTCTGCGTTGTTTGTGGGTATAATAATTTTTTTATACATAGAAATATGGAATTTCATGCTTTGTCGAATAAATTGTAATATTAAACATATTTTTTAATTCCATAAAATGTTTGTTTGTTTATTCAGTAGTTAAATAAACTGTGAAGATTGGAATCTTAGATATTGACTAAAAGACTACTAGTTGGTTTTAGTTTAAAACTAATGAACAATGTTCATTTTATTCATTAATTAGTATGGCGCCCCTCAAAATAATGAATTCATTATATGTAAATATTGAAAAACGTGGCCGGGATATAATTTTGTCTGCAGCGCAATAATTGTACTTTCGGGTTAAAAATCACTAGAGTAAGAAATAAAATCACAGATCGCTACCATACGTCTTTGAAATACCAACGCACGTGGACATACAACAACAGTCACACTCGTCTAGCGTGTTTGAGTATTGTTTGAAGGCCAAGTGTTTGGTCAAACTGGACCCGTATTTTTATCTTTTTCTAGCTTCCATCGGAAATCGAACTCGCGACCTCCAGATCGGACACTGGCGTATTACCATAGAGGTAGACTCGCGGAGAAACTGCTAAAGCAAAATATTAATATTTTTTTTGAAAACTTTTTTTTTAAAAAGGATAACAATCTGATTTTCAGTAAAAACCTTTTTAATATTATTCTGTTCGATCGGAAGACATTGCCAATTGGCAACAAAGCCACTAGGTTTTACTGTACATAACTTAAGAGTCATAAAAACAGCTTAGAGCTCAGAGATACTAGATACAGAAAGCGCATGATCGTGGAGGGTAGAATGGATCCATCGAGAAGGCTTAACATTTTTCAATAAATACACTTGGAGATACAATACCTTTAGATATAGTTGGATCTACTATGACAGTGATCTATCTACAGAATAAATTTTAAACGACGAATCAAAACTTAATGAGTAATCAAAAGATTAATTTCGTTTAGCCCCAGAAAATGAGTAATGACCAAATATTATTATGCAGCCTTCAAAACTGCCCTGTTAAATTATTACAGCCCTCCATCACAGCCAAAGTTGCCTGACTTTTAATGAAGTCTACATTTTTCATTTAGTTACTCTAATGACGTCCTTATTTTATGAGTAACGGGCAATTTCGTGTTATTACATGTGATGAAATTAAACTTTTTAGAATAAAATTGTTTCAGAACAGAAAACAGTACTTTTATGTATTCTGTAATATAAATTAATATTAATAGACTTTACGCGTTTTCCAAGATTTGTATTTGATCATTTCTTTTTCTTTTTAAATTATAAATGTAGTACATATGTTATCTCATGCATTTTGTTTTTGTCAATATCTTTAATTTATTAAATCGTAAGAATTTTAAAAACACTTTCATTTATACGATACTTAGTATCCAAAAACAAGTGTTTAAGACATTTTAAACACTTTTGTCACTATACAACTTATATTCCATTTAAAACAAAATTAGTATTTAATGAATCCGTGATCACACCGGTCAACTGGGTAGCTTTGAAAAACTTCCCCCCACTATTCTCTTACCTCTGCTATTCTTGGCAGTGATGTTTCATTTCTGCAACCACTCTTTTTATTTGGCGATGTTCAAATTCGTGAATTCATGTTATATGCACACTACGCACAAACGGTATTCTCCACCTAAAGTCGAATGTGTCACTACCATATATCGGAAGACCTATATAGGTTTTTTCATATTTTGTCATCCCTTGGCAAGTTTTCTGCGATTTCTTATTAAATGTGGATTAGTACCTAATCTTATAGTCGCAGCTACTACTTTCTTATCCTTACACTCAACTTATATATGTATTTATATTGTAATGTGTCAATAATAGTGGGTTTGAACCCTTGGACGGAGAACTTTCAGGACAGTTTGCTGTCTAAACGGCGTTATATAAATTGTTCCTTTAGTATTATTATTATTTGGTTTTGAAAATAAGAGAACATTATGAAACAATATGTAAAAATTACGAAAATGACGTAGAATCATACATGATTTCTTAAATATAGTGCTACCGAAGAATGCTGAGAGTCTCACAGTAATGATGATATCTTGAAACAGGTGAATAAAGGTTTATAAATCATACTATCCACCATCAAAAATATTTTAAAAAATACTTGAGACATTTAATATGAAGGTAAAATATAAGAGCCTTCAACTGGTATTGCAGAGGAAAATCAATGCAGAAGTGTTAGAAGAAAACGCATCTCCTGGTTTAAGAACTTACGGGAGTGGGGTTATTATGGTAATATATCTTGGTTCACACCTACTGCCTCAAAGTTAAAGGTAGTCATAATGATCATCAACATCCGAAGAGAAGCTGTACTTCAAAGAAGATGAAAAAAAATATTTCATAAATATTTAATGTAATCTACTCGAAACATACATGTATTTTGTATAAGTTATTTTATTTAATCTTGGCACTTTTGAAATAAAGCTGAAAATACTCAACTTCCTGTTAGTTATCCGTGAAAGCCATTTCATGAGTGAATGAACTAAGTAAATGAAACTTAATTTGTCAAATTCGCGTAATTGGGCAATTCTTAGAAGTCGAGGTAGAATTAAAATTGAAATGACTTCAGTTTGATTTCAATTACAAGGCCCATGCGCCACGGCGTTAAGCGACGTGGGCAAAGTTTCTCTCAACTGTATCCCAAATTTGCTTAGAAGTTTTCTC
Organism: Odontocerum albicorne; assembly: GCA_949825065.1. NCBI lineage: Eukaryota > Metazoa > Arthropoda > Insecta > Trichoptera > Odontoceridae > Odontocerum > Odontocerum albicorne. The sequence continues at coordinate 21,496,488 of OX463844.1, forward strand.
ATTTTAATCGGATTCATTTTTAAATTCTGCTGTTTAATTAAGCCAAGCGCCAAATTAAAAAAAAGTGAAATTAAATTTTTTCATTTCTGATTTGAAATAATTATTATGAATTCATGAAATAATTTCTATGCTGCTCACAAATTTTTCACAGATTTAGTTTAATTAATGCAAGAAATTAAATTGGTTCAAATTTTTAGTTAGAGTTTTGATTATGAATTTAATCAGAATATCTACCGTCCGATACACTTTTTAAACAAAATAACTAATTGACTTCAACTGACAGGTAGTTTTAAAAATTGAGAGTATTTGTGTGTTGCTAATGTTACGCCACCCACGTTCATGAAAAAATAAGGTTGTATTTTGCACATATATGTAAGTGCTTAATACAATATTATTTTTAAATAAGGATTTAAATGCTAGTAAATTATCTTGTATACAACAAGGAATTATATAATATTTAACAATTTGATCACTAGAAGATGATGTAAACAAAATATACACGAGTATTATTGATGAATTGAAAAATAACTTATTCTTAAGACATTGTTTAAAATTTAATGTGAACTGGAATGAGGCGAAAAAATGTTTTAAAATAAATTTTATAAATGATTACTGGTTTATTTTCACTTTTATTAAAATCGTTTAAAAAATTATATGCTTAACCCATTTCCAAAGCCTGCCCATAACATTTCAAGTGAATCCTCATTTGATATAAGTAAATTCCGCTTTCCCGTCAGAAATAGGTTCTCGCAATTAGCATAGTGCAATAGTATGCAACCCTGCTATGTAAATATCAAATCACCTTTCCCATTAGGGGTTCATGTTAGACAAATTCATTGGCTTCATCAAATAGTTCATCTGTTTAGAAAATGAAACCATTGATTAGCTTATTTAAACTTATGGTATTATTCAATTTTCTCTTCCAGATCATTCAAAAGAATATGAAAGTCACAACAATACCTCTTCAGCTTTTAAGTGTTTGAAGATCAATATACAACAGAGTTTTATAAATTTTTTGGACTGTTTTATCATTAATAAAAAAACGATAATTTACTTCATAAAAAAATAGAAATAGAAAACGCCTCTTGTTAAAAAAATGCAATTTTAAGTACAATAAAATTTATATTTTATATTCATTTATTTTTTCATGCATCATTTACTGACTAGAGAGACGTTGTTAAGTGATGTTATTTATGTAACACTTCATTATAAAACAATCCAACGAACTTACTGCCAGGTGGCATTTTTTTCCAATTAACCAGACAAAATAAACAAAGAAAGTTGCATGGTCGCAAAAATATTTAAATGATTGTTCATTTTTACAAAATTTGTCAACAAGACATACAGTAAAAGTAAAGTAAGCTGTCATGTTTTATTACTGACTTAAAATTAACCGTTTTTTCAGTCGCTTCTTAAAGTATGCCAAAGACGAAGAGAGTCTAACATTGGTTTGTAACTGATTCCAGAGTCTCACTGCATGGACAATAAACATGGATGTAAAAAAGAAGGGCAGTGAACTGTGAAGGCCAATAAACAATCTATATTTGAGCGTGGCGCAAGTCCGTGATCGGAAATACGCTTAATATTTTCGGCGAGATAAGATGGGCTGGCGGGACATTTAAGGATATTATACAATAAAGAAAGTGTGTAAATTTTGCGTCTTTTTATCACGTTCAACCAGGTCAGCTCCATCTGGTATAAAGTGAGGTGATCGTACTTTCTCTGGTTAAAAATACATTTTAGACAAACTATTGTTGGTACGTGACATACACGTATAAATATAAAGAGCAATTCAGATCTTTTTTAAATAGCTTTGTAATCATAATCATGTAAACTCTTTTACTATTTAAAACCTATATTATTTCATTTAATTTGAAGTGCCATGTTCCTGTAACCAGATCGATTATAAATTAAAAAAAATGGAAAATAAGTTCAAACAAGGTTTTGATGAAAATTTACGACCGTACAATATTTTTAACATGCCAAAAATAATATATTCCAATATACAAGAATGCAGAAGTGCTTATGTTAAGTGATTATCTTTTCGATACGCGTTGTCTGGATTTCAACCAGTCAGTAGAGGTAGATAGAAAATGAAAGCTCTGTAGGAATTGGTATATCTACTTCATTTCGAAATGTATGCAGATACTTTGTAGGCTCCTCCAACGTAAAAGCGAATCTATGTTATTGAGCTTTCACTGTAACGGTTCATAATATATATTTAAATATTTTGTGACGTCTACAGTGAAAAACTAAACAAACGTTTTATTGTTGATTGTGTCATCTATCATATGTGTGTTGAATAGATGAACATATTTAATTACAGAGTATTATAAACAGGAAACTGAAAATCTCAAATTCTTAAAATATTGGACTCAAGCAGAAGACTAATAAATAAATCGATATAATATTATGATTAATGTAATATATTTCATAATTTTACCAGAAAATATGGATTTCACCTCAAATCAACATGGTACCCCATAATCATATCGGAGTGACCAGAAAATAAAAATTAACAATAACTTGAACCATTGTGGAGGCCTCGCGCTTGTTTTCCGTGGTGGGACCCATACGCTCGCGTTACGGTCACGAACCGAGATGTACCTATATGTTCACATAATGGTTGAGAGTCTGCTATAGATTAAGTGACATCCGCGCAAATCCACTAATGGCGAAGTTGATTACAAACAACCCCTAAAGATGAAAACTGAAACGTTTTTGAAATGTCGTCACCTTAAGCCAAAACACCCGATCCAACACTAAAAAAACTTTTACAAATTTTAAAGAGTTGTGCCCAGCAGTATTTAACAGGATAATGGTATGCTTTTTTCGTGGCCTACCTCAGATGAGAGACGGCAATGAAAAAAAAAATGAACTAGAAATGAGTAGAAATTACATTGAATTAAAAACATTTTAAATAAAAAAAATATTATTGATAAGGCATTAAGGTAAAGTTCAAATCAAAGTAAATTTAAAGCTCAATGATTGAAATAGTTAAGAAATATCTCTCCTGCATTTAGTAGGAAATGTTTCAATAAATATTTTAACAATTCGAACTTCATAATTTAATACTGAATTATATTCAATATAATTTCGTGTATAAGATATTCTTGTCATTCATTTCTGTGTTTATTGTGCTTGACTCTCTTTCAAAAAAATAACGAGCCATTTCAAATGACAAGAACGAGAAATCAAATTACACATAAATTTAATTTAATATGTTTCCACAAATGGTTCATTTAAATGTCGTCAATCTGAGCTTCTTGAAATACGGGTGTGATATAAATCATCTTTGGTATTTAATTAAAATAATTATAAATACATTCCCACGTCTTGAAATGAAATCCGTCAGTGTAAGAAGACTTTTGCTTAAGCTATATTTGAAATTACTTCAGGGTTAGGGTTACCATAAGTGAAATACAAAATTATCTTGGAAATTGCTCTCAGGCATAACAGTTTTTGAATATGATAAAAAAGTATTGTTTTAAAAATAATCAGTTTCTTCTTTTATTTTGATTTTTTCCGTTTAAGCATCAAGAATGTTTTACGACATTATACAGTCATAAATAATAAATATAAGATAAAATTAACATTTCTAATTTTTATGCTTATTAATAAAAACTAATTGAATATTTCCACACATAACCCTTAACAATCCTTTTGGCTGATCAAGTAAGAAGTTAATGGAAAAGCTGTAAAATACAGATGAAGGAGCCATGCATGGGAAAAAGTGTAAAACTATGTGCATAATTTCTAGAAAAATTGAAAGAATAGAGTTAAAAAGCGAAGAAATGATGCACTGCGAATAATACATAGGATGGCATTTATGACAGAATATGGAATAAAGCGGGGATCAGGGGGGAATGTTAACTTAAGGTAGATGTGTTTAGTAAGATGAAGAGAGTACTCTGAGAACATTTGGGCATGAAGGTCAAATGAATGAAGAAATAATAACAAAACAAATATAAAGTGCAAATTTGAGAAGAAGGCGTGGTTGAGTGAATGATTTTTATAGAAGAAATCGTACGGTGATATAAATCTTTTGAATGTGGAACATGCGAAAGATTTCTGACGAGAAAAGAAAGTTCTGCGCTCTGTTCTCACTGCCTACCATGTCAGGGAAATATCGTGATGGCATATTGGCTGGTATTTCCTTGGTAAGTTCTTCATGATTTTCTTACCACAAATGATTTTATACAGATGCATATGTAGGAAAATACCCCCTTAAATTGTTGCAACCCCTCACTTCCTACCCTATCCTTAAACTTTAAAAATGACTTTTCTTTAACAGTTTTTATTTTAATTATTAGGCTTTCTCTATGAGTAAATGTTATGTTTCCTTAAAAAAATAAAAGTTTATACATTTATACCAATATAAAAGTACATTTGATGAAATGTAACTCTATAGACGGTACTTTAAAAATGGTCTTTATGTTCGATTTATGTAGTTTTCTCGAAAAAACTTTTTTATTATGGATGAAAAATATTAATAATAATGACACGTCCTCCTTTTATTGATCAAATGGTTAACCTAATTCAGTAGCGTGTAGAAATTTCATGTTCTAACAAATGCGTACATGATGAAGTGTTCAAAACAGCCGCGAGTGAGTCGAAGGAGAGTGTGATGTAATCGAGCTTAGTAAATCTCGCCTTTAAAGACATTTCGGAGGATTTAGCAAATAAATTATACAAATAACGTGTTTGTGTTTTGCGGCTCAAATTAAATTGTGTTGATATCGGAGACACTCAAGACAAAGAGAAGACAATTCCCTTTAATTGACAGAATGTGGAGTTTAGCAATAATGTACCTTAACGTTATTTTAACATTTTCTCAGATAAGATTTGAATGACAAATTAAATGTATGCAAAATATATTTTTTTACTAACAAATTTCAATGTAATTTGTTTTATCAAACACTGTTCATTTCACTTTATGTATTGTATAAAGTGGAATAAACAGTGTTTGATAAAACAAATTACAATGTCTTTAAACCTCCACAATGTTAATGTCTTAACTATAAATAAAATATAAATAATATAACAAATATCTTTATAAAAGATACAAAATAACCTCTATGGCCTCGTTGATAAGGCGTCTGTCTTTCGACCCTCGCTTGGTGGGTATGATTCCTGTTGGCATCCAGCTTTTAAAAACAAATTTGTTTAAATTCAGTTTTTATTTAAAGCTTTTGACACCATTCTGGTTAGTATAAATGGCATTCCACTTGAAAATGCCCAATTGTACTATATATACTGAAATGAAAAGCAATTCAATATAAAATAGATTTTAATGTCCTTATATTTAATTAACTTTTATTTAATTTTATTATATTACTCTTTCATTATAAATAATATAACCAAGCAAGCATATTGCTATATGGTAACCTCTTTTAATCATCTAAAGATATGTCAAAGATATCTTCAATGAAAGCAAAACTGGAACTCCATTTGAAAAAATAATCAATATCAATGGGAACTGATCCCGCCGCCCCCGGGTCAAAAAACAGTCGTTCGGTCACGGATATTATCGTTTAATTTATCAAATAGATAAAATTCTATTGTTTTTTTTCAATATTTCATAAATTTTGTTTTTTTTTATTATACATTTGTACAAAAAACAGCAAGTAAAATCGGGTCAATTTTTTGTTGCTTTTTAAATTTGACTTCTTCAAGTCAATCGTATCCCATGAATTAATTTATAGTTCTAATAATAATTTCAAAACGTGAAGCATGGGCTACGTTAAGGCTAGATGTAGACTTTACGCTGAAGAGAACTTAGAATTGGGAAGGTCCAAAGAGATCCCGAAGGACACTTAATAACCCTGAAGATGAAAGAAGATGCAAAGTTTGCAGATATACCAAACCTTAACCGATTTGTTCTATCTGCAAACAATTTTAAGAAAAAAAGGATTAGTGTTGCTTAAATGGATAACACACTGGCAAATGAAAAGAATAAGTTTAATTTTTGTCACCGTTTGCATCATTGTAAAAAAATATTTTTTTTGCTTATTTATAAAAATTTAATTAAGCCAAATAATGTTTATATCCTAAAAGAAGTCTTGAAATGAGACGCTTTCATTTTCATCAATAAAACTCACAACTAATCCTTTCTATCAAACGAAAGTTCCAAACGTTTCAAGAAAAACAAAAAGATCCAGGTTTAGTACAAATAATCCTTCCTCGCTATCAGAACCGCAAATAAACAAGCCAAAATAAGAGAGAAAATACTCGACTAAACCACCCACTGGGGCTTAATTTGTTTCTTCTGTTGACATTTACATGATACTTATATAAATGTCTAGAAAAATACGAAGGGGTTTAAGGATGAATTCCTCCATATTTTCCCTATTCGAATTATAAACGCTCCCTTTCGCCGTTCATCTACCCAAACAGCGGTGAGTTTACTCATCAAATTAACCCTTGAGGAAAACAAAGAGAGTTAGAATGGGCTCTTAAGAAACAAGACTTCGAGCGAGCCTCGGGAAGCGCACTAGCGCTAAGCTTTTAGTGAAGCCGACGACAGACTTTGTATACACATTTTCAGCAAGAAAAACAAAGTAAATAATTTATTCTATTTTCGTTCTTAAGAGCTTTGTGCGAAGCTTTTAAACATTTAATCAATTTAAAAGTTATTACGACAAATTTATTAACAAATAGAAATATTTAATTGTGATTGATTGCTTTTTTATGCTGGAAAGTAAAATGAAACCACCTTAGTTTCATTAAAATTTTACGCTTTTTATTAATGAACAAGTGTTTTTTTCAGTCTTTTCTTTTCCTGTCCCTCTGAATGTTGATGAAAGGAAGCAGATTCTAGATGAGCGACCGCCACACGTTCCTTTTTTGCACCTACTAAGAGTTGTAACCATTACAGATGCTTCTTGTCCTTTAAAACTCGTTCACCTTATTCCCTCAAGCATTTTTTTTATCTTTCTATCGGATGCTATCCAATTTTCGTGAACCAATGAAGTAAAATCAAAAGGGGTTCAAATGAACAGTATGTATATTTGTAATTTCGCTGACTCCGGTATGAGGAAATTCATTAACAATTTCCAATTCCACGAGAGGAGACATGTTTGAATTGACTGTCTTCCGATCTTACTCTTAGACTTAAAACGCTTCGTGTTGCATCAAGTTTATTATTGAGGAATTGACTCAAGAGACAAAATAATTGAAGAAGAGTTTGAGGATTTCTTTAACAGGTAAATAAAATTTCTTTAAAATTTGATGACATTTAGAAAATATTTTTTTAGATCTGTTAAAAGAATTCAAAAGAAGTCTCATATTTCTTATTCTTAATACATTAATATGAAATGTAATGAGAATAGATGTTTATTGATTGTATTGTACTGTTTTACTCGTTTGTTGTATATACTACAATTTTGTGAGCTTATTGATAGGTAGCAATATTTTTCAACCAACTAGAAAAATCCCAAAGAAGCCTAATGTTTAAACGAACCTAGGACGCTAATTAAAAAAATGGGTATGATTGGAAATCAAACCCGCAACACCCGGATCGGAAAACAGGCGCTTACCAATTAAGTCACGGAAGTCGTCGCATAGCACTCATGAATAAATTTACATTGCTAATGCTATGTTGAAGACACTGGAAGACAATATTATGAGGATTTATAGTTTTTCTAAAGCATAGAAAAAATATATTAAACATACGAGTAACAATTAAATTTAATTAGTTATAAAATCGATGTTTTAAATTTGATAATTATGTTTTTTTTGTGTTTTACATTCCATTAAAATAGTATTCATTTTATTTTCCATGCACTCTTTTCTCAAAAATGTATGTCAAAATCATTATATTTTTTATTTACAAAAAAACTATCATTCACTTTTTTTACACAAAGTTGATTTTGGAAAATATATTGCCATTAAAAGTAAGTGTAAGTCCCAAGTTAGAGTGCCCTTGAGGAGAACTTGTTCTATAAACGGCGTTATATACCTATACACTACCCTTTTATTACCATTATCCGTTAAATCTATAAAAGTATGACATTTTTCAAGGAATAGTTATTTTTTCATTTTTTTTTATTTTCAAAACTATCCGCTCTTCCTTTCAAAAGCCAACAGATAAGGTCTTTAAAATTACGATCTTTATTTCCGAAAATACCATCGAAATATTACATTTAAGTTGTGATTTGTGTCATTTAAAGCTTACAATAATTCGATGCTGTACAAAATCACAGAATTATTTATGAGAGACGTGCTCTTTAGAAGATAATTTAGCTGATATTGTTTGAGTTTTAAAAGTATTAATCATATTTTTGTAGTGAATCAAGCAAATATACCTTCAATTTTGATTTTTTGACAACAAGGTCGATTTATTTAAAAGTTTTCCAATGAAGGACAGAGAGTTTCCCTAGTTGGAGTGAGACGTAAAAAATATCTTGGAGTAAGCTGGGTTCTCCCTACCTCTGAATGAGTGGTGTAATGTGAATAGGATAAGATGCGGAGTAGGTCGCACCGCACATGATATTCACAAGTAGGGCCTAGCAGAGTCACCTTTTAGCGAAAGGGCGAAATAAACAGCTGCCCATTGTATGTGTTCTCTGGAGGTATGCAGGAGCTTCTTAACGTAACACTGAGTACTGATTTGGTGGGAAAAGATACACTGTGTATGAGAGTCAAATATAAAAGAAGAAAAATGTAGCTAAATAGCGCATTACAATAGCAACTTATTCTATGTTAATTATAAAAAATATATATATTATATGTCACCTTGAAATACCATCATTGTACAACGGCGCAAGATGCCTCAAAGTCAACCTCTAATATTCTCGCAGGAAAATTTTGATTCAATTTTCCCGACGAATAAATCTTCATTTTTGTTCCATCATGAATTACTTAGTTATTCAAACACTCGACCAGGAATACAAATCAAGAGATAAATTAGTGTTAGTAAAGCATACCTTTCATCCCCTCGCCGTGGCGCCTGGTGCTCAAGCGACCACAAAGCCCGTCCAAATGACTGCCCAGGCCAGGATTTATTGCACACCTCCAGTAAAACCTACGGAGATATGGCGCTGCGGTCAGAGGTGGAGCTAGCACGGAGGGATTTATATCCTTTTTGTTGAATATGTGGTAATGCACAATTAATAATCAAGGAATGCCTTAAACCTTATTTTGAATCGATAATATAATATTTTGTGGCATTATTTGCTGTGGCAACACGGGTACAAAATATGACAACAATTATACCAGTGTTTTTCATTAGTGGTTTATGTTATTTCATTATTTCAGTCAATATTAATGGAACTAATAAACTATGGTCAAAATGTTAACAATTGATTTTCGACCGACACACTGATTAGTGAAGGGAAAAAAGAGTAACTTAATGATAATTGGAAGAGATTACCTCAATGAATTGTTCCATTATGATTTTTTGTGAAATCAAATTTTGTGATTCTTTGATATACAGATTCAATGCACATATATTCATTTAGAAAAGGTTCACTCGGCACGATTTGGAACAACCTTCACAGTCGCATATTATTCTTCATCATCGTTAAAAAAACTTAAATATAATAACATGGCATTACTTAAAATACTCTCAAAATATTCCTCATTTCTAAATCCTATGTAATTTCCATCTTGTGCCTTATTTTCCTTGATATTTTTGTTTTATTTTAATGTGTATTACTTTTACTAAAATATTATATTATTTTACTATATTAAATACAAGGTCATATTTATCGGTCTCAATTTTCGGAGTCGTTTAAGATTCATTTGCACGAAAGTGTTAAAATAAATAATAAGGTAAAATAAATATTTGTACATTTTCCAGATCCAATAAATTAAAATAATTGTTAACTTCATGCCCAAATTATAAATTATAAGTAAATTAAAGCAAATGATTAATGAATTTATTGTCCGAGTTTATTCTTTCTGTGGACATAAATTGATGAATCTTTTATGTTAGTTTAAAGCTTTTGGAATGGATTTAGTTATTCTATCGGTATTAAAAATGTGTTGTCCCAAAAACGGGTGAGTATAAATAAAATCATATTGGTAAAACTTCTATCTCATTTTTGCAGTACGACCCTGTGCCAGGTCTAAAATGTACGGTATTGTGGGCATTTCCTTAGCACAGCCGTAGTATTCGGTTATGTTGGCTGGTAATAACATTGCATTGCACCTTTCCCCGCATATCAAATGGCCCGACCTGGAATTCATTCGCTTGTTACCTGAAATGAGGCAGAGCACTGCTGCGGTGAGGGGTTCTCGAATAAATTAAATGTTCCGGAGTCAGCGTTTCCAGTAGAATTCCACTAAAATCTTGTTTAGCTGTTGTTACTTGAGAAAAGTCTGGTTAAGCCTGAATCAAAAAGTTTTTGAGGGAAACATAGCACTGGGAAATGAAGATGTGACAACTTAAGAAAATCAAGATCTTACTTTTCAAAACTTCCATGTGTGGTGAAAGCAATCGAGATATAGCAAAAGTTAAGATTAGAAGAAAAGTCTTATAAATGTCTATGAAAAACATATGTATTTACACTTTTGAAACTACGCACTTTTGTGGTTTTCAACAAGATACAACGAGTAGTTTGTTTTTAAATCTATTTACTATAAAAAATAATGAAAAAGTTCTGAATTAAAATGTTTTTGTTTAATTAACTATTTAAAGTAAATCTTGTACATTGTCATTTATTTTTATCAAACACTGTTTATTCCACTTTTATGTGACGGTATAACCCTACCGGTTTCAAGGCTTTCCCCTCATCTTCAGGGGATCACAAACAAGACTAAATGCTGTTCGAACTGGTGCCGATATACACGCTTCAACGGTTGGGGGCTGAGGGGTGAGGGAGGCATGGGACGATTTCGGCCAAGAGCGGAGAGATTTTCGGAATATAACTGTTCACCAGATGTTCGGATTGATGTACTGACTTAGAAATTTCTAGGGCCTCTAATCTGTCCAATTTATTTCCGTTACTACTGATATGTATTTATTTATTTAATGGGAAAGGCAAAAATGGAATACTTAGCAACAGTGGTGTGTATAAACTTGTATGTGCTGACTGTGATAATTTATATATAGGAAAGACAGGAAGATCTTTTGAAAAGAGATTTCGTGAACACGAATCCACCTTAACAAATCCTCTAATTTATTCTGAAATGGCTTATCATTGTCACCGTGAAAACCATATTTTTTCTATCGATGATGACAAATTCTTACATATCAGTAGTAACGGAAATAAATTGGACAGATTAGAGGCCCAAGAAATTTCTAAGTCAGTACATCAATCCGAACATCTGGTGAACAGTTATATCCCAAAAATCTCTCCGCTCTTGGCCGAAATCGTCCCATGCCTCCCTCTCCCCTCAGCCCCCAACCGTTGAAGCGTGCATATCGGTACCAGTTCGAACAGCATTTAGTCTTGTTTGTGCTCCCCTGAAGATGAGGTGAAAGCCTTGAAACCGGTAGGGTTATACCGTTACAAAAAAGTGGAATAAACAGTGTTTGATAAAAATAAATTACAATGTCTTTAAACCTCTACAACGTTAATGCCTTAACTATAAACAACATAAATCTTGTAACTTTAGTAAAATTACTAAGAAACATCATTCATCCATTTTAAATTATTTCAACTAATGTTTTCGTGTTGACATAAGTTATTATTTTCATTGTAACTTAGTTTATCGAATTAACTTGGCACATTATTATAATCGTTTTCTTTTATAAATAACCTTATTATACGTTCTTTTCTTTTAATTTTTGCCCCACTTTTTCCTTTTACTTTTACTAATTCTACAAACAATCTTACAAAAAAATGAAGTAACATTTTCCAAAATAAATCTCTCATAAATATATTTAACTCATAATTTATTTAATTTTCAAGTTGTTTCATGGTATTTTAGCATTCAATCTATATTTTATCACGGTTTATGAAAAAAAAACGTAGTAATTTATCTTCTAAGATCTTTTTAAATGTGCTGAGTGATTTATGTTTTTCTTTTAAATATATTTATAAAAAATTATCATATTTTTCGTGATTTTTCTTCACACATCATTATTCACACAAGCACAATTAACATTTGAATTGCTTCTGTCATATAATTAATGAAATTTTTACTTATAGCATAAAATAAATATTACTCATCATAATTTATTTTTCTTGTACCTTTTTATATATTGTAAATAAACTGATTATGTTTTTAAAAAATAAATAGACATATATTGAATGTAATATTTAAAAAATGCTTTAATGTTTAATGAAATTAACTCAATGTAATTCAGTGATTTTATTTAACTTAGGAGCATGAAATTATAAAAATTAATTTTTATGCATAAAATATTGGAATAGTGCTTTTATTTCCTTTTTCATTTCTGATAATCGAATTTACTTTTTTTAAATAATTTAAATGTGCATAATTTTTTTGTTTTACTTACTTCTGAAGATTGGTCATAATTTGTCCAGGAATCAATGTAACAATTTTTAAAATCTTGACTTGATTATCTCTAATATTACTTAAAATAATTATCTCTAGGTTATAAATTTATAAACTTAAATATTCTCATAAACTGGTATTTCCGCGAGTTTGAATATTTTTTTTAATATTAACAACTTCATGGTAATTAACATCTTCATGGTAAGTTGGAAGAGATTGCCACATAACAGCACACCTGTCAGGTGATATTGTGTACAAGGATAACCCAATTCAGTGGAACCTGGAAAGTTTATTGTTATTTGACAACTTCTTTCAACAAACTATAAAACTTTTATACAGGTCTTTTGTAAAAACCAAACCTCATTTCTTTTCTTAACATCTTCAGACCTGGCGTCGATTATTATGGACAAAGAGTTCATATGCACTTTGTAAAAAACTTTGTGATATATTTATGATCTCAATGATAATAAATACAGTAGGATACTGTATTATCGACTGTGAACGTTTTGGGCGCCATCTATCTAAACTAAGGCGACATAATGTTAAATTGGACAAGCAAGAATATTTTTTTAAAACCTTAGAATTAATTCATGTCTGAAGAGGTTAAATAAATTGAGTACCAACGGAAATCGAATCCACAACCCTCTGGCTGGAAGACAAACAACTTATCAACTAGTCACAGGGGTAGTCTTTGATACATTTTAATCAAAAGTGAATTCTAGATGTAATTAAATTTCAGAGAATTCACAAAATATTAATCATGTTATACGTATCGTATCGTTACATATCAAACAAGAGCCTCACGAAGTACACATGCTCGCTTTGAATACCGCTCAAGTGTTGTATAATTAAAATCATCGTACCGCTCTTGTTTTCTTCGCGCCCTAATGGATCACCATCACTTTTACATTTGAACATATTCGTAAAGAAAATTTCCAATCCACAATCTTACTAGAGTAAAACACAATTATTTTTGACACGTAGGGTAATGTGGTATAAGGGCGCGCAATTGATATACATATCATTAGAAAATGGAAGACCTTTTCGATTGGGTGTCCAATTATTTGTTTGCTTAGAGGTAATTTAGCTAACCCATCTGTCCTGAACAGTCATGTTTTATATGTTCCGGATAATTAGTTGAGGCAACGCACCCATAGATTGTTCTATCAACCTATAAGTTAAATCAACCTCCCTGTGGAAATGCCCATAGGTAGAGCCATCGTGCTTTTTAACCATGCGTGTCCTCATATAACATGTAGTAGACCTGTTTCACGTGTCGCTCAGGTCTTTCAGGAAAAATCGCTTAAATTTAGTATAATACTTGAAATAATTTAATGTTTTATATTTTTCAACACGTTATATTATGTCACAATATTTTTGTGTAACATATTTATTTTAACTATTGTATTTATCAAATAAGTCTTAAAATTTTGAATTGTTTTATACATGTTTTTTTGTACTTGTTATGTTTAGTCTTTGTGTGAATTGGAGAAACCAGTAATATGCAAAGCCCCTCAAAAAATGCATTAAGAAATGGAGTTTAAACATTGCGCGTTGATATGGATAAACACTCAGTCACACGTAGTATAGATATATTGAACCAACCGAATGACACTGTGGATATACTATCGGTACCGCCTAGCAGAATGAGAAGAATCCTGGCTGATATTTTTCCTAACGAATAAGCTAAATCTAGAAGCAGACCCTATTTGTATGACAGGAGAAATCCGTGCAAAGTGGATACATTTTTTTTTAAATTCATACATCCTTTTTTTCTATATTCATCAACCCATTAAAAATCTCTTAAGTGTTATCATCTGTAAGCGGATGACCTGCAGATATATACTTGTATAGTCATTTTGATCCAAATTTCTTTCACACGGCATTGAACGATTTAAATGCGGACCTTCAATCGATCTCGGAGTGGACTGGGGAGCATAGCTTACTCATAAATCCTACGAAGTCTCAAGCGGTCTTCATTGGCAGCCATCAGCTTCTCGGTAAATTCAACATTGACTTACTTCCTTCAATATTACTTGATGGCTCTATTACACCATTACATAAAACTGTTAAAAACCTAGGAGTGCTAATAGATAACACTCTCTCATGGCGAGATCAAATAAATTATGTAAGCCAAAGGATCCTTCAGCCTTCATTCCCTTAAAGTGTTGCAAAGATTCCTGCCTAATAAACCAAAATTTAACTCGCACAATTTCTGATAACCTTATTCAAAAAAATATGGGCTCAGCGGGAATCAAACCCGCAACCTTCGGGCGGAAGATAGGCGTCTTACCAACTAGGCTACAGGGGTTGTCAAAACACTCGATTGTTTATCAACTATCAAAAACCGTAAAAGAATTATATCGTTTTATTTTTTTTAATTTTATTTTGATTGATTTATTTAAATATTGAACTGTTTTAAAAAAAAAATTGACTATTTTTTTTTCATAAATCCATTCGCATGCCACCCTCCAAAAATCTGAATTGGTGATTCGAACATATGGAAAAGTGTGGCTGGGCGATTTCAGTCTTCGGACCCATTCATTATACGAGCCTTGGGGTTTAGAACCACGTAAGCAGGCACAGAATTGACATCCGTCATTGCGCTTATTGATAATAATACCCCGCACATTAAATTGCCAAAAAATATTCGCACATTTCTAACGAGTGTGACGATTGCAGAGTTAAATTCACTGCCCAGAATGAGAAAGTTTGTTATAATCGTTTTAAAAAATATAAATTCCAACAGGAATTGAGCTCGTAACCTCCGGGCAGGAAGACAGTTATCTTACCAACTAGGCATCGTCACCACCATCACGTTATATTGGTATTAGAGTAGGCAGAAATAACAGACCGCTATTACATTCTATCTTGGTTCACATATTTTACCTCTGACACGTCCAAACACATCAACACGCATATTTATGCAATTTCTTACTCTTCCCTCTTTCAGAATTTTATTCATTTAGTTCAAACTTCTTACACTTTCTACATTAGTATATATTGTAAATCTGGCATTATTATTTTTTTCTACATGACCGAACCATAAATCAATGCTCTTTTATTCTTCTTAAGCACTGCATCTTCTCACAATCCGTGTAGTTTCCTAATGCTTGATTCCTTTTTCTGTCACATGTTTTTCTATACGGGGGGGGAAAAGACAACAACGCCATTATTTTAAATTATGTTATTTAACCCTACAAATATACAAAGCAAAATATTATTTTTAACATTAAAATAAAATAAATAATAACTTTTTTCCCACACTAGTGTGATTTCTGACATTACACCAATGCCAAAAATGTATTAATAAGAGTCTCTCTCTTAATTAAATAAAAAATGATTATCTGGAATTTCATTCAAGAAAATATCTCTCAATTAAATAAAAAAATATTATTTTTAAAATTTTTAAGAATAATTTATTATAATAATGAATAATAATTTTAATAATAATATAAAACACTTAATAATATTAAATTTATATTAAATAAATTAATATTTTTATGTTATTATTAATTATTGAATTAATTATTTTGAAATATTTTTTTAATCATTTATTTATAATTATATTATTTTTATAGCATTATTAATAATATTATTATATTATAATAATAATTAATTATAATAAAATAATAATATATTTATTTATATTATTATGACAAATACCATATATATTATTATGTTTATATATATTAAATATAAATTATATATTAAATAAATATTAAAATAAATATTAAATAAAATAAAATAATTTAATTAAAAATAAAATTAATAATCATTAAATATATTAATATAAAAATAATATACAACAAAAATATTTATTTTTAATAATAAATAATAATAACTTAAATAATAATATAACACACTCAATAATATTAATTATTATTAATAATAAATTCTTTTTAATATTTAAATAATTAATAATAATTTATTAATAAATAAAATATTTAATAATAATAAATAATAATATAATACGAGTACACCGTTTCACTTTTCGTGACGTTCAGGCCAACTTGCCCTACCGCGCCTTTAGAAGTTTCACTTCAAAAAACACGTGATCTATACTGTTTTCATTTAGAAACTCATGGTCGGTCTCCTCTATAATACTTATTGTGGAAAGGGGAATTGATAAAAAAATAAACCAAATTAAAATGAAATAAAACAGATCAAATAACACACTTTATAGATTTAATTAAAAAAATAAGCATAAGTACTCGTATGTGGGTGGCAAAAGCTATGAATTGTGACTTGGTAACGGCTAGGGGAAATGTTCATCTAATAGAAAATTTATTTGGAATAATATCGCATCGAGCGATATGAAATGATTTAAAGATATGTATGTACAGTGGGTTGAATCTTTTCAGCATATATTCGTCCAATTAACCATTCAGTGTTCATGGCGCAGGGCCGCAGTCAGCCCCTCCTGCCCCCAGCCGCGGCGCATACGGGTGAGCACCACTTGTACTGAGTGCTAAAAGTTGTCGATCCTAACAAACTTATTGAATATTCATCAGGACTGCGTCCGTGTACCTATAATAGCGATGTTGACGCTTTCATGGAACTAGGAATGCGATAGATCTAATAGTTTAGTATAACAGAATACATTGGAAATAAAGTTATTTATGGGGTTCAGCTATACGTATAGCAGACATTTTATTTGAAAGATATAACCTAAGAAAATTATATGATTATTTCTAAAAAATAATATTTTTTTATATTATAAGATTTGCTTGACTAAACGAATAGCTCTATTCACTGTATATAACAACCTCTCTTGTCTGCTTTTCAAGCTCACTTGATTATTTTTTAAATGTTTTACTGAAAATGGGAGAGTAAATGAAAACTAGCATGAAACAGATTACAATCCCACTAGAATGGTTTTGTTTTAAACGTGATTTCAAGTGACACAAAAAATAATTTTCGAAAATTTGGTTTCGAGAAAAGTGCTTAAATTCCTCACCTTTTCTAAGATTAAGGAAGTTTAAATAAATAATTGTTAATTGTTTGAGCTTAGCTCTGTAATCAAATTACTAAGAAATTTTGAAAACAAAATGGTTTCGACAAGAAATATGAAACTTTTTACAGCCATAAATATTTTATATTCAAATATATGTTTTTTTTAAATTGACGAGCTTGTCATGTGGCAATCTCATCTTTTCTAACCAACCAACCAGAAATATATGAAAGAGGTCTTAATGAGAAACCAGACTGGCATTAGTTTTAAAATAATCTGACGATGGGAATTGAATATTGGCATTATATCAGCTAGGCAACGGAGATCGGTTTATTTATATCATAAACTACTAGAAAAACTGAAATTAAAACAAACATTTTATTCAAAATATGATATAACATGAGTTTTTAACATGGATGAGAAACCTGAACTTCTGATTGTAGGAGAGAAACCTTAACAGAAAAGAGTTTTCTCGGTAAAAATATTACTTGTATGGGATATAAAATGTAACATTTTTGACTGTTATCAGTAATTTTTTTTTAATATTTTCAAATTATCTGCTCAATAACGTATATTTCAAACGAGAAATAAAAACAGTTCTTAACCAAAATAGATAAATATAAATAATAAATAAATATAGATTTATTGACAGCAACATAGTATGTACATAATATATTTAAATACACTTAAAAAAACACATAAATGTCAGAAAATACATTTAAGAGAGAAGCTATCAAAAGGTCTTGGCTCGTCTAATAACATCTGCCCGGCCAAGATACACCCCACTAATATATGGCGAGCTCAGCCGCGAGGACACCAGATGTTTTTTTCAGCCCACACCCTTGCACATGTAGAATAAGAAGAAAAAAACAGGAAATAAATAAATGGAGAAAAAAAAACAAATCCACAAATATCACCTTAGATTAATTCAAACAAATAAATAAACGTTCCTTGACAGCAACACAATATGTACATATGATATATATAATAAACTGATTCCAAAATCGCACATGTATCTCAAAAAAAAACTGCAGAAAATTTATTTAAGAAAGAAGACATTATAATGTCCGGGCTCATTTCACAACATTCCCCCGGTCGAGATACACCCCATTAATGTAGGGCGAGCCCGACCGCAAAGACATTGGGGGGCTTTAATCCCACACCCTTGTCCATATGGACTAAAAAAAACAAAAAATAAATATGGCAGAAAACAAAATGAAAAAGAAAACCCATATATACCACCTCAGGTTTATTGTCAACAAAAACGAAAAAAAAAAGAAAAGCCTCAAGAAGTCCAAATTTTATAAAAATAAAATGACAAATGGGACAAACAATAAAATGACAAAAAGTGATGTTCACACATACAAACCACAACACAGCACATGGAAATAATTAAGCAGTAATATAAAAATGAATGAGAAGATAACGCACAAACAAGCGCACACAATCTCCGACTCATCACCATCACCGAAAAGAGAGGGGGGAAAAGCAAATAAGAGTCCAAATCGTAAAAAAAACTCACTAACCACTTGGAAGGTAAAACTTGAGAGCATCTCTGAAGATACAATTAATTATTCACCCGCTCTTTCAGGGTCAGGGGCAACTCATTCCAGCATTTGCTGGCTGAGTACGAGAAGGATCCTCGAAAAGTGTTAAATTATGGTTTGGGAAAATAGGTGATTCTTTGTTGACATATATTTTAACAACTACACATATACTGTACGACACCTAAATCCGAATGTGTTACTATCATATATAGGAAAATCTATTAAGCTTTTTTGTAGTGTGTCTTCCCTTGGTAGGTTTTCTGCGGTTTTCTTACCAAATATATTTTTCTCAATACACGTATATACAGACGAAGAGAAGTACCTAATCTAATGCTGTACCCACTACCTTTTTATTCTTAGACTATACTTATTTATATTTATTTTATAATATTTTTAATCGGTAGATAATATCGGTGGGTTCGAATCTCGACTAATGGCGCCCTTGACAAAAGTCTGCTCTCTAAATGACCTTTATAAATTGTCAATTTACCTCTATTATTATACAACAATAATTTAATACAGTCTTTAAAAACCAAAAGAAAAATTCATCATTAATTTATTCAAAAATTTAAAATCTTTTTTACAAAAATTTTGTAAACTAACTTAAACAAAATGATTTATACAGAATCATTTGATGTTTAATTTTTCTTTCTTATCTGTTGTCATTTGCACTAATTATCTCTATTTATGATGATTTGTCACATTATTATAAAAATATATACATGCATTGAAACTTGTATATTTATTCTTTGTTTAACATGAAGGTTGAGAGCCAATCAATCTTTTAGCATCACTCCGCGTGCTTATTTATTATTTAAAATCCTTTGTTTTCAGAGCTGTCACTTTAATACGATTGTTTTCATTTACGTTTAAGATTTGCATGACTAAACGAATAGCTCTATTCACTGTATATAACAACCTCTCTTGTCTGCTTTTCAAGCTCACTTGATTATTTTTTAAATGTTTTACTGAAAATGGGAGAGTAAATGAAAACTAGCATGAAACAGATTACAATCCCACTAGAATGGTTTTGTTTTAAACGTGATTTCAAGTGACACAAAAAATAATTTTCGAAAATTTGGTTTCGAGAAAAGTGCTTAAATTCCTCACCTTTTCTAAGATTAAGGAAGTTTAAATAAATAATTGTTAATTGTTTGAGCTTAGCTCTGTAATCAAATTACTAAGAAATTTTGAAAACAAAATGGTTTCGACAAGAAATATGAAACTTTTTACAGCCATAAATATTTTATATTCAAATATATGTTTTTTTTAAATTGACGAGCTTGTCATGTGGCAATCTCATCCAATCAACCAGAAAAATGTTTTACTGGGCAGTAAGTGAAAACCAGACTATAATCATATTAAAACAAAAACTGGATTCTAGCGGGGATCGAACCCGTAACCTCCGGATCGGCAGACAATCGTTTTACCACCAGGCCACGGAGATCGTCGTAAACCGATTATGGTATTCTATTACACTTTTGTTTTATACAGTACAATTTGGTAGGTTTATAACATGTGTCATACCTCTTATAACCAACCAAAAAGTTGTAAAAAAAAGCCTTAAGTGAACCAGATTGAAGCCCTTTTTCAAACAATCTAGGTCCCACCAGGAATCGAACACGCAATTCCCAGGTTGAAAGATAGGCGTCTTATCGACTAAGTGGTCTAAGATTTAATTTAGTATTATGTTTCACTTCATTCGTTTCGAATTTTTACTAATTATCCTACATTCTGCAAATCGCATAAAAGTGCATTTTAATAATAATAATAATAATAAAATGACAGTTTATATAGCGCTGTTTAGAGAGCAAACTCCCTACAAGGGCGCCATAACTCGAGATACGAATTAACTTTTTTTGACAGATTAAAAATATTACAAAATAAATATACACAAGTTGAGTCCAGAATGGAAATGTGACAGCGAACACTAGAATAGGCACCTCCCCGCATCTGCATAAGTTAAGAAAAACAGATTTGGTAAGAAAACCGCAAAAAAGTTACCAAAATAAAAGGAAACTACAAAGAAACCTTTGTTGATCTTCTAATATGTGATAATTACAAGTTTGGCTTAAGGCGTATCGTAGTACATGTGTAGTGTTAATTCATGGTTATAATCATAAATATTGATAAGACCTCTCAAAACGAGTTGTTTTATTACGTTTTTGTATTACGTCATGCTTGTTTTATATACAATACCATCTATCGGACTTTTCGCTACAAAACGAGTTTTCTTATTACATTTTTGCGTTACGTTATGCTTGTTTCATATACTCGTACAATACCATATGTCGGACTTTTCGCTACAAAACGAGTTATCTTATTACATTTTTGTATTACGTCATACTTGTTTTATATACAATACAATCTGTCGGACTTTACCAACTAAGCCACGAGGATTTTCATGCAGCAGTAAATTTATTATAATAATCAAAAAGGGTTTTTAATCGAAAACTAAAGAAGTTATAATCAACATCATCCTGTCAAGTATCTCACGTGACTCACTTGAAAAGTCCTTTCCAGCCATCCCTAAACTCGACAGATTGATGAACAGCGTTCAAGGAAAGTCCTGTTGTGTTCCTAAAGAAAGAATAATAATAATAATTGAATTATTCTGATTAAGTACAAACATCATTATGCCGTTTCCTTGCTGGTGTAGGCTGTAAAGACAGAACACCTATTATCACGATATACTTATTTTGCATTCTCCACATCTATAAATCTTTTCATATACCTGCTTCCGTTTGTCATGATCATTACCTTTCCTTATTTCAAAATTGAATTCACTTGGTCCAACCATAATTATATCGAACGATCTCTATCACGACTTCCACTCAAAAATGGATCAAAATCAGGTTATCTTTCAAATATCACCTTACGTTCATTTAATAACTCAAAATCTTCGGTAAAGGTACAGAGGTAATGCAAACAGTTTTCAATATCAATCTTTCAATAATCCACATTCTGGATAATTGAAAATCCGTTAAATCCTAAGTCAACCTCATACTTCTAGTATTCAATCAAAGTATTCACTAATGCAATATATTATTTATCTGTCGAGGAATCAGAATTGTGAATGTCACTTCGGGGGGTGCTGGGGTGAGTGTGAATCGACATTGAATTAGAAGACGTCAGGGTAGAAGGCTTCCCCATCCCTTGTAAGGCGACGTTAACGAGGGTTTAGGATCATTGACAGAAAACAAGGGTCTACGATTCCCAACCAATGACACCAAGTGATATTCTGATTTGACTCAATCTGTATATTTTCGTCTTAGCGAGAGTCATTTAATTCCTGTGTTTTCATACACATAGCAAGTATAGTTAAAATATTTGTTTTAACACATCCAACAGAATTCGGTATCTCTCGAGTGTTCAATAATTGTTTGTTGACTTAGCCAACCTATAAAGTGAATGAACGATTAGGTGTTACTGCTTCCATCTCATCTTTGTATGCAAGTTTTTTACTATCTATTTGAAGAAAAAAGTGAACTTAAACCATTAAGATATCGTATATCATATATACACATATCATCTAGCCATTTTTTGCTGGTGAGATAGTCAAATGAGACAAAGCGCCAAACTTTCCTATCACGACATACATATTTCACCTCTTCTGCGCCTTCTTATACATCTTCTACCATTTATCTTGTAACTTTTATTTCCTTCAAAATGTCATTCAACCGATTCAATAATTTATTCCTTGGAATTCCTCTACACGCCTTCCACTCACATTTGCACTGTATATTTTTATCATAAGTCGTTCTTCATTAATCCGTTCCATGTGCTCAAACTTCCTCGTCCTCATCTTACAACAAATTAAAAAGGTATTAACTAGTCTTAATTGAAAACCAGACTGAACCCCTTCTTTTCTTATCAAATAGGCCACAGATATGTCTATCTTTCTGCTTGGTTGTTAGAAATTGTCGTGTATTGTATGAAACGAAAGTTTGATATCAAAATACATAATTTAAAAAAGGAAGGTTTAAAAAAATCTTCTACGAGTACATAACCATGGAGCTTCATGCACATTTTGTCGTTTTCATACAACGTTGTCGAGTAGCAGATATTATCCTTGACTCGTAATGTTACATAATAAACGAAAAATACTTTCCCTTGTATAATGTGTACGACACTTAAGTGGCTGGCATTGAAGGAAGAAATTCTCAAGGAATGTGCCTGAAATATTCTTTTGGTGAGAATGCTGGTGGGCGTAACAGTCTAAAGATATAGTGCCAAGTCTCGGTATTCTTCAAGTGACTGAATTGAAATTTGTGACAATCTGGGAACAAAGTGCTAAGTTTCTGTCAACCTTAGGAAGCTGGTGCGAACCTCGTGTGAAAATTACAATAACAGCCTATATATCCAATACAGTAGAAAAATTACAATAACAGCCTTTACATCCAATACAGTAGCAAAATTGCAATAACATCATAAATATCCAATACAGTAGAAAAATTGCAATAACAACCTATGTATCCAATACAGTAGAAAGATTTCAAAAACAGCCTATATATTCAATACAGTAGAAAAATACAATCAAAACTTATATGTTCAATATAGTACAAAAATGTTCATAAAGTATCCAAATATTTTCAAAAATAAGTTCAATAATTTGGTTTAATTTAAATACTGCTAATCGTCCCTTACATAAAAAGTTATGATATTTAAACACACCTGCAGAAATATAATTTTATTACGAGTACATCATATTTTAACTTCCTGCAACATTTTCTCCGTAATAAAAAATGTCAATCTTCAATATTTGAAATATTTGCCTGGTGGTAAGAAAATTTTCTCAGGGTCCAGAAAGAAAACTAGATAATATATGTAACAGAATAACATGTTATGACGAGATGAATGGATGTGAATAAGACGAAAGTCGTGTGCGAAGACAGAAAACTTTGAAAATCAATTAGCTCTGGCTACTCCAAAAGAGATTAAGTGTTATAGTTATTGTGAAAATGAAGTGGGTTGAGGTATGTTATATTTATTTTATATATTAAATAAATCAGATAAATACACATATACCCGAAAGTTCTAAGGAAAAAAACTATGCTTTCAATGTATTAACGCACATTGTTGTGCAAAATAATTAACGGATAAATCTATGTTTGATATGTGAATAGCCATTATTATTACACACATGACAATAAATATACACAATTTGAGAAAAAACAACAGGTAATTTGATTTGGACATATAATTTTAATGGATCTGGGTTTGTTGCCTTTCATTTGTCGTATCCCCAGTATACTAGGCTTTTGCCTGTATCTCACTGAGGATATTTAGCATGAAAAAATAAATCGATACTTCTTTCCGATTTTTGATAACACAAAAAACCCCGTTGCACGCTCTCATCAACCTGACAAACAGTGACACTCAACTACAACTGGAAACATCCTGCGAAACTCAACTCCTCACACATTATCGCTCCAGAAAGACCAAAAATATTCATCCCACAATATACTGCACACAATCATAAGAATAAAAATCAAAACAAATTCAAAACAAAAAAAAGAAAAACACACAGAAACACAAATACAATAACAGCCAAAATTAAAACAATAATAAGAGACCCACACTCACGAGCTCACATAAATCCTTTCCACTCGTCATTCATCCTGAAAGCCCAAGTACTCAAAATCCTGTCGCAATAACAACCACGCTCCGATCGACTGTCTAAATGGTTTATATTATGTCTACATTATATAATTAACTAAATAATACACTATAATATTATGAATCATTAATTGAACACACTAAAATAATTGACAAATTTGATATGAACATATCAAATACGTTTCATATCAGGTTTAATGGAAGTAAAGCCTCAATGCTGTCAAATCTGCCAATGGCACTGGAGAAACAGGTGTTATGAAATAAAAATGCAAAACTGAGTGGCGTTCTAATGGCTTCTGTAACATTCTAATATACTCGTATATAAAGAGCTTTATGGTTGACAAAAGCATATCAGTTTTCATTTATTAATAAGATGCATTATTTTAATTAGAATAGGTAATGTTCACTGTCGCAAAATTGTTTGATTTATCCATTTAAAATTTAAATTACATTATTAAATATCAATTATCGTATTACTTTATTCAGAGGTAAGATTTAGCAAATGCAGATTGTATTACAATTATTATGTATCGAATAAAATAAGGCTTTGGCCCGAATTCAAAGTTAATCACTTGTACTTGCCATAATTCCAATTCTTAACTATTTTTCCAAAAGTAATTAGTATTAAACGATAAATTTTGTACAATTTTATTCGGAGCATCCTTTTATAAAAGAGCCGCGTGGTTTCATCATCCTTACTTTGAAGTTTGGAGCACATGAGCACCGACTGTGAATACAAATCACGAAATTTAAAGTTTGCACATTAGTATTTAGGCCGGACTGTGATTTTGAGCCTTATTTTTAAGGTAAAAACACTGTAACCAAGAGCAATGTGTGCTAATGTTAATAAATTAAAAATTTATTGATTAATTCTTAAAAATGTGTAGTCTGAAATAAAGTTGCTTTATGAATATGGTTTAAAATGTAGGACAACAATAAAAATATTATTGAATTGAAAGTGTCTTTCGCTTTCATTGTACACGATGTAATTTATTGAGATTAAAGCTATTTGCTATATTGCTAATATATTCTTGCGAATCAAATTTTTTAGAAAACCTGAACGTAATATAAACAAAACTACGATAGTTTTTGTTTGATCTTTTTGGGAAATATGACACTGATGCTCTGGGTGGAAGACTCGTGATCTTTGATCGCTCGATTAAAAAACCACAAAGGACTTCAAAAGAAGACTTATAAAATATGGCCTAAATCTCTATCGTAAATTGACATGAATGATGAAAGTTTACGCTTTGCATGTTAAATTCAGGGAGTAGAGACAATTTAGCTGAAAATCCCCAAATTCGAACGTCGTTTTTGAGAAGATTTTACCAGTAAAAAGCATGTAAGAGTAGTTGCTTTGCATGTAAATAATTGAACTAATAATAAAATCATAAGATATTATTTAAAATTTAAATATGTAGCGTTTTTCCCGAATTCATATAACCATTTTATATTTCATTAAATTCCAACATAGGTTTATAAATAAATACCGTGACACAATAAAATCCGCTTTATACATACGAGTATAAGCCTTCATTTAGAATTTACTGCATTATGGGTCTGGTTTAAAGAGATGTTTGTTGACTGTTTTATTTAACACTATTTAAATTAATGATATTTTACTTTACCTACTGTGACGCTACAATCGAGCACCAAATTCACGAAACGTCTTCAAGCACCGCTTTTCTGAGTAACATACATATCTGAGAACATTCACATGTTTGCTGGCTGGTCACGGAAGCTTTAATGACAAACTTTTAAGTTTCAATCTCGTTACTTGGTCATATTGTAATTTTAGCGGACATATGGATCAACCCGCAGTTTTTCTTTTCATTATGTTTTTAATATATCGATAATAATGGGTCCGAATCTCGAGTTAGAGTGCCCTTGAGGAGAGCCAGCTCTCTAAAGGGGGCTATATAAATTATAATTTTCTTATTTTTGAAGACTTTAAATATATGTTACTCGGGTATTTAATTTAAGGCTTAATCCAAATTTAGAGGCGCCGTAATATGAATTAAGGTACTAATTTTCTACACTGTTATTCAGTGGAAGTAGCAACTGAAAATAACTTATTACTTACCTCATTTCTAAGTTCAAGTGCTTTGAATGCTTGAACATCTAAATTACTGTTTATGTCGTCAACAATCTTGTCAATAGCGAATTATTACTAATTATTTGTCTCAGATTTTATAACTCTTCACATCTCTTTGTTTTTTATTGGAGTTTTTTAGTAGTCTTTCATATGTTTAAATATAGTGTTTTTAAAATATCACTAAATAAAAAAAAACAGTACGCAAATGAAATTATATTTGCTACAACATTAAATAATTTTCGAAAGGTTACAAGCATTTACGAGTATATTTAATGGTTCTTCTTATCGGGTCAAATGCACTGAATTAATCCCGCCCAGAATTCAACACTTGGACATAACTGGGCAATCCATGAATCAAGAATTAAGCAGGAAATGTTTTGTTTTAATATTTAACTTCATATTTACTAAATCATTATTATGCATAAAAAATAATAAAATATAATTACGGTGTTAGTTTTATAAATGTACTGGCAAATCATTAACAAAGGAAAATTAATCCATATCTCCTTTCTCATTAACAGTAAAAACATATTTCTTAGCGTTTCTTTCCATGTTGGAGGTTGGCAATCATCATAGCTATTTTAACTTTGTCCACAGCTGCTCTGAACAATGTATTTGTGCTGCAATGGAACCACTTTTTTAGGTTCTTCAGAAATATTTAGATTCCAGTAGACTCATCTTTGTTTATTACAAACAATTACATCGCATTATTAAAGTAAAAAGGCATTAACGAAAGAGTAAAATGAAAATGTACATGAATTTACCAAAGCTTTCCAACAACAAAACATAACACAAAAATAATTGAGACCTATTTTCCAGAATCTTTTGGCTCTTATGTAAACAGTCCATTTTCGTAAATATGTTTTTATTAAAAATAAAACAAAACAATACTTTCTCACAGACATTTTTGCTGAAAGAATATCATCACATATGGTAATAAAGCTTTATCTTCCTCAAAAAGGCTATGACTTTGTGGTAAATCATTTGTCTCAAGAACAAGGAAGAAACATTTCTCCTGAAATACTGTCTCAAAAGGGAATTTTCAAATATAGATAAGTGACACAATTTTTATAAGAGGCCGACTACCACGTGAAAAAAATGTAATTTAATCACCTATTAAATACACATATTTTTAATAGTTGGGGTAGCTGACGACAGTGTATTTTAAATACAGTCAGATTTTAGTTATTCGTCATTTTATTTTATTTTCATGCGAGACATTTTGACAAATATTTTTAACGCTAGGTCATCTTTTACGAAAATGACATGTAAGAAGTTGAGCACTTGGGGAATTCAAATCCAGCATATGCAGCATTTCTCAGGACGGTGACAAATAGAAGGCGTTTATTTGAAATATTATCATAGATGTTCGTGTATGATGCCATCTCCTTCCTGATTATAATTTCATGGGGAACGATAGGGAATGTCTCCCAAGGCAAGGAGTTAGTCGTCACTTATATTCATTCTTGGTTTTAATGTCATCTTATTTTACAACATAATATTATATGCGTCATCTGAAAAAAATTGTCTATAAAAAAAGTATATGTTCTTTTCTACACTTTCGTTGTAGGAAAAAATGAAATAAAAACCTTCAGCGGCGTTGCAGGCAAAAACTTAGATGAAGAATTAGAAACTACCGTATTTGAAAAATATGAGAAGTAGAAGAATCAGTGAGATTAGGTAGAAACTGCAAAAGATGCTGGCGCGGTCATGTGGGAAGGATGGGTAGTATAAGATTTCTACATGGTAATGCCAAAATATATTTTATTTATTTCAACTTTAAACTGGTAATATATTAGAATTTTCCTTGTTTATTCTTCAGTTCAATGACGCGTTAAAGGAAAATAGCGGGTATTTTCCTTTATTTTTTTATTTGCCATGGTGAATCGGTTTAAAAATATGTTATAACATTGTCGAGCCCTTGAATCTATTTTTATCTTACATAACTTGACAACAACAAGCGTTTTAAAAATAGTTGATTACGTTCAAATTAAAATCAGTAGATTTTTGTATCACTGGGAATATATTTTCATGAATCGCTTTTCCTTTCTTGATATCAATGTCCTATCATAAGGGTTCTTACACGAATTGGTAAATGCAAAACGTCGAATATTGAGTACTTTTAACTATCATCAAATAGCCAATATGGATATCTGGCAAAATTTTGAAATTGATATTTTTATTGGAAAAACTATTTTCACACAATTGAAAAACATTTTAATACCGAAATGCATAAATAAAGGAAGACATCTACTCAAAAATTGAAAGTATCAGAAATCGTAAAATGTCTATCATTAATTTATGGCATCTGACGCCGTAATATCTATAATATGGTTTTTAATTTTGTTTTTTTTTATCAAATACCAGAAAATTAACTCGCAGGTCTCGGGCTGAAAGACAAGCGTCTTAACAACTAGACCATGTAAGTATTTGGAGTGAAAAAAGAATAAATTAATGCTAGTAAATATGAAATTGCTTATGCTGAAACGAATGCGTGGTTTGTCATTGTATAACATAGTGATTAAAAAAGTTATTAAGGATACGTATGAACTTAAAGATTCTCGTAGTAATACAAGATATTAAAAATATGATATCGAAACACAAAGTTTATAGTAAAAAAGTAGCATGTACCTACTATACTGTACACAATATCCCAAGGCCGCATACCGTGCGAGAAAAAATATAAAATAAAAACAACATAATTTTTTTACAAATATATTTCAATATAAACACTAAAATATCCAAAAAAATATTAACACACTTCTGAATACATAGCTTGTAGGCTTTAAAATAAAATTCTACTGAATTTCAGAAATAAAATGTTTTCGTTGTTTTTTGACACATTGACAATCACCACAAGTTCATTTTACTTAATACCTAAAAAATATAGCATAATATAAATGACATTTTAAAATTTATAGCGTAGAAGTCAACGTATCTTTTCAATAAGAAAACGTGTTTGGCACCGTACTAGTGGAAGGTTTACTATAGTACCGCATTGTTTCTCAAAAATTTGTTGGTATAAAATATTAGCCCTTCAGGCATTGGCCGCAAGAATCGGGTAGATTTCGTCCGAGTGTGAAAGAATAGGATTTTGGCCGTTTTATTTTATCCTTTAGGAACTCAACCATTCTCAACCTCTCGAATATTGTATTGGAAACATCTCATTTTACGGCGTAAATAAATATATAGAAAAACTTTTTAATGGAGGGTAGTTTTGGAGTCTCCTGGTCATGATGGAAGAAAGAGGAATGAATTATATAGAAATTGCGAAATGAGACTAAATCTATATGGAAATCTAGCAATGCTTATAGGTATGTAATTTTGAACAAATACCACATCAATTAAATTATTCGACATATTTGTGTTATATTAAATAACTCGTTAGCTTTTTATTGTTTATAAAACATCTTAATTGTATATATACAATATAACTTGGCAGACAAAGTTGTATATGCCCAAGTCTTCCAGCCAACCCAAAATATGTTGTATTAAGTTATCTGTAATTTAAATCACTGACATTTGTATGTACGTTAATATTTAGACACTTGAAACAGAAAAAAAACACTTAATTATTTATTTAAGTGTCATATATTTTTTATTTGTATAACATTCAATGATAATAAGAATGTATTATTCAATTCAATAAACAACATATTATTTTATTTGTTTTTTATTTATATGGCACTTATTTTTCAAATATACAATAGGCGGACTAAATTCCCAAATGCCAATCTCATTCAACCAACCAGACAAGAGTTACATATGTTGTGGCAATAACTGGTAGAAAAATGATATGATTCTTAGGTTTCCCACTAGTAGAAAAATAAATAAAAATTATATAAGATAGTAAAGAAATGAAAAGAAAATGTAAAAACAGATTTTTTAATACATCATTGATGTTTTAAAGATGGGAGAGAAAAGAAATGAAAAATAGAACGCGGAATACAAAAAGACACACTTTGTCATTAAAGAATATAATGATTTATTAGTCGCTTTTTGAAGCATGCCAATGATGCTGCAAGTCTTACAGCAGCTGGTAGCTGGTTCAGATGTCCACTTTTGGCATTTTCAGAATATCACTCCACCTACTTAACATCGTTTTTTACTGTCTATGCTAGCAAAAACTTAAACCATTTTTCCAAGGGACTCATTCCTATTGGCTTGAATCAAACAGCAAATTTCATTTCCTTTCAATGACGAAATGTGTTTCTCCATAACTCTTGTTTTCCTGTTTTTCCCCGCTATTGATGGCATTAGCCAATATTTTGTTTTACTATTTTTCTTTCCTTTTTATTTTATAGCTTTAAGTATGTTAACAATTTCTTTGCTCTATGAAAAATAACGTTGTAAGCTTTCTTTCTTTTCACCCAGCCATTGACAAAAATCTTAGTTACACTTGTCTGGTTCATTGGAAGAGAGTGCCTTATGGTAATAAACGCAATATATACAATACAATTTGCTCTTAGAGGTGTCCATATAGGCATGTGAGTGAATGACTGATGCAAATATAGAGTGTGTGATGACGCATTGTTGGAATGATTTTAGTTAAATTGCTGAGATTATGACACTGTTGGAATTGTGTGCGTGTGATAACTTTGGACTTACGTCCGTATAATTGTGTTTTATGATGTAAAGTGTTAAAGTTTTAGCGTAGTGTTTTAGTAGTGTTTTAGTAGCAAATAATGTACTACGGATTATTAAAAATGTAAAAAACCAATAACTACAACAAATTGTGACAATGCACAGGTTAAGGTGTCTCCATTTATTTATTTTACTTTTTAAATCCTTAGCATATTCCAGGTTTCCCTAATGGGGACAAAAAACATGGATTAAACAATTTAAAATAATAAGTTATTTTAAATCAATTTTAATAAAAATGTAAATAAATAATATTTAAATAAAATAAAGCATGTTATAAATAACCTGTAAAAAGATAAAAATACTAAATTTATAAGGAGTTTAGTGACACATGTAAACCCTTTATATGAGGACACCCACGGTAAAAAAGTGTGATTGCTCCACCTACCGGCTTTTCCAATAGCAGGTTGGTTCAACACGTAACATAGATTGACAGAACAATATATGTCTCAGATACTTATCCGAAATATAAAAAAAACATGACTGTTTTAGATGGATGGGTTAACCCCTGAGCAAACAAAAAATGTGAACAAACAATCGAAGAGAGTTTCGACTCTGTACTGATCTACAATCAAGGATTCCCAGTAAGATGCCACTTGGAACTCTTTCTAGCATGAGTGAATGCGTTATCCCTGCTGACGTCTTTATTATAGAGCAATATTCCAAAGAGTTATCTCTGTCACATAATGAGAGGCACAATATACCATATATTATAACATAACTTATTTTCTACGGAAAAATAAATGGCAAACATAGCCGAAGAATACTCTCCATAGTTTAGCTTAAGAACTTGCGAGAATTGTTTGGGTGCATAGTTGTTCTAGACTACAGTTATTAAGATAAAGATTGACATGATGGTGACCACCCTCTGATAGGAGACGGTACCTTGAGATGAAGTATGATGATAAAAAAGTAATCATTCTATGCGAAGACGAATCAATATCACAAAATAAGATATGATAAATTTAATAAATGGATTAACAAAGCTATACTAAGAAAAATCATAATCCATCTGGTAAAATATCTAGTAATGTTTATAGTTCTGTATGAAGTGGGAACATGAACTATGGAAAGTAACATGTTAGATGCCTGAGATGTGTAATGTTGAAGGCGGATGCTCCGTATCTCACTAGCCGTAAATCAAACCAACTTCTGTTTTGCGGAATAAGAAACAGAATAAATTTTGTAGAATAAGAAACAGAACATATTTTGCAAACATAAACATGTTGAATAAGAAACACAGCAAATTTTGGGCAAGTTGTCTTAAAGAATGACGAGAGTCTGGAGTTGCTTCCAAACATAGCTCAAGACCACGACGCTCAGCATTGAGCACACAATGCAGAAGAAAGAAGAAGAAAAAATAAGAAAAATTATTTTAAATAAAAATATATAAATCAAACATAGAAGAAAACACTCATAAATGATCATGTTCAAGTATACAATTCAAGCTGATAAAAACCAACAATATCATTGTCTAGAAATGTCTAAAATAAAAATCAGTTTGACATATCACATACAATTGCGTCCGCTTCGTCTGGGTGAATATCAAATGTGCCGTAAATAAACAATAATTCTACCAGCACATGTGACACGCAACACCCGAATCTCGGCCGTCAAGGGGGCGTATGCATTCATCTTTACCAATTTCAGGCTGATCACAAATACACGACAATTCTTGAAAACTAATAAAAAAGATCATTTCATAACTGTTTTCATTGATTTGGACTGAAATTTGGTTACAACATTTTTGTGCAGGTACTGAATTTATTTTGATATTTATGCAAATAAAAGTGAACAAGCTGTAAGACTTGTAAAACATCGGATTTATATACGAGATATTATTGAAATGATGTCCATTTTTATTCGTTGCAACGGACCTCGAATATTTTTCAATGTTTTGTGAACGAAATTTTAAAGACATTCTTATCGAATTTTACATAGTGTTTTTCTCATTTATTAGAAAAAAGGTATTATAAAAGAATGTCAATTATACATCAGAGTATAAATAGACCAGAACCTATACGATGGTTGTCGTCAAAGAAAGAATACGAAAATTGAATTTTGAATACAAGAGAGCGAGAGAGGAATACTTGGATTCTCTCCGAAAGTAATTCGAAATTTGAATCTCGGTGGGTCCGTGATACTGAACGTATTTTAAATACCTAGCTAACAATTTTTTAACCGGTGTAAAAAGGGACGATGTATAAATGATATATAAAAACTAATTTTACATTTATGAATATATATTTTCATAAATGTAGAATTTGTTTTACTTCCGTGAATATTTCACGAGTTGCAACTAGTTATATAATATATACGTATTATTACGTCATTTTTCTTTCAAAATAAGTAGACAGAACTCGAAACATTCGATTCACGACATATAGTACTTCCTTCGTCTTCTCATCATCGATAAATCATCTCTTCTAATACAACCATACTTTTCTCTGTATTCCACTCTTAAGATTTACGTTTATATTTTCACTATAGTACCTGATTTTCGTTACACATTTGTTCAACATGTCAAAACCACCTTAGCATACATTATTATAATAATTCATTAGAAGGATTAAGGAGCACATCGTTAATATTTAAAAAAAAAACAAGTTTTTTTGTTAAAAAATAAGAAACAAAATGTATAATTTAATTTCAAACGTAAAGAAATTAATGAAAAAAAAAGTGACTGCAAAAGGTTTAGCATTGTTGGCATGAAAAATGAAAAATTAAATCCTTTGAGAAAAATAACAAGCATTTGTCGAGTAAAACAAAATATTCGGAATACTTTAGATGTCGTTCAAAATATGTGAAAACATATTCCGTATATAATAAGTACACTTCAAATGTTTTTCCAACAACATTGAAATATAATCCTCAGTATTTTGTGAAATAACTTGAACTTTAGTATTTGATATTTTAAATTATTCTTTCAGTATATAAAAGGCAGTTTATAAGAAATGTGTCGTTTAGTGTCTCGAAAAACGTGAAAGTACTAAAAAACTTATATTTTTAATATATTAGTTAAATTACACTATTTACATATAATGTGAACAACTTATCAAAATAGAAATGAAAATGACAAGAGAGAGAAAAATGTTTCACGATGATTAACAATACATAATTTGAATATTTTGATGTCATTCATGATTTCAAAACTAAAGTGATGGTTGTCCAAAAAGACATTTTGTAAAATTGCATTAAATGCTCGAAGGCGGCAGTTTTTCGATATTTTCAGCATATCAATAATATTTCTAGTAATTCTCGATCCAAGTGTTGACATGTGCTAATCAGTCTTCCAAAGTGCACACAATCTTGTGTCTTAACACGATTACGGAATTTTTAAACCACATTTGAGACATACAATCGCTGATTGCATCGTTCCCATACGATGTACGAGTACATATTTTTTCTTTGGTTCGTGTCGAAATTTTTCTTTTGCAATAGTATAAAAGCATCAAGCATCCAAAAATTAACTTTTTAAACGGCTGTAAACAATGGCCAATCTAAATCATATGATTTTATAATAATAAACGAGTACAAACAACACGTTTGGACAGAAGTTAGCATTAGAAAGTGTGTCCTTACGACATCTATCCAAGAAATACAGAACTACTTTCCGTATAACATATTATTACTGGATATGATTTTAAGTATAAAATATAATGTTTTTAATACCACTTCTACTTCCGGGAAAACAATCGACTTAAATTTTGAATACAGGTGCAGAGAGTGTAGGAATAATTCTTGCTTCATGAAATTAAAAGTAGGAATAGTAAATGTGTACGTTGAACGCACATTAATTCATTTTTCTAAATAAATGGATCGAAATTGGCTAACTATAAAGCTGAATGCTGTTAATATAAAAGCAAAATCACAAAAATTGACGTTCTCTGTATAATAATAATACCAATTAGGAGCAGTTCGTGTGACATATGCTGCAGTGGCCAACGAGGCCGAAGTCTTGCATCGAAGAAAACTTGATTCGTGGAATGCCTAGTGCTATCCAGATGGCAGAATTCAGTACTTAAATAATTAAGTGGCTTTGAAACGATTAGAAAGAATGAGTAATAATAAAGAAAGTCCTGCTGTATTTCAGCGAGTGTACAAAGGTGTGCAAAATGAGTATAACATGAGCCAAATACAAAAACATCAATTTAAAAGAAAAACACATATGCACAAAGTATACATGTATATAAAAAACATGTTTAAAGCAATTATTTAAAAAAACACCACTACTAAAGAAAAAAAAAACAAATCGATATTCTGTTCAGACTATTCCATTCTTGTGACAATAAACATTTATCTGCAAAAAATCAACAAGAAAGGGAAATGTCATAATTGTATGGGATAAGAAGGGGTGTGAATATTTCTTTAATCTTTATATTATATAAAGTTTGCTCAATTATAGAAATGAAAAAAGAGTGTATATTTTAAATCAACTAGAAAATATTAAAAATATTGTAATAATAAAAAAATATTTAGGTTATTTTTTATTTCCACAAAATTCACGTACATAGTAAAAAAACAAAAAAGTTAAATGTCGTCAATCAATGGAAAAAGTAATGTGTGTGGATGGCATTGAAATCTTTATATAAATACTGCTTGATTATAATCATGACAGAAAATTTCACATTTATCCATTAAAAATAATATTTCAACCCAATAAAAACGATTATAGAATTTAACATTTCCTTCACGTTCACCACGTTCGATTATTGAATAATTGAAATAAAACAACAGAATAATTTTTAGGATGTATATTTTTAGCGCTTACACGTCTAAATGCAATGTTACTAAAACAAAAGTGTTTAAAAAGTAACAAAACTCACCCTACAATATCAGGTTTGGTAACGTTAACCAATATTTGAATATTTAATTAGTGTTCGTTTCATAACGGTTTGATGAGCACGAGTGTTATTGATTAGTGGTTCTAAAAAAGATTACTGGACGAAATGAAAAATTGAATAACTAACTTTTCGAAAGCATTGTTACTTTTCATTATTGACACGCGATCGATACACGGTGCTGCCATGTGGCTTAATTATTTATACGTCAATACATCGTATCTTTAATTGAATGCGCGTGGAATATGGCTTATAGCATGTCGATGGGCGTTTCACGGAGTACAATCCATGTCAAATTCAATATTTTTCCCCTTTTGAAAATAGAAAGGAAAGTTTCTCTTTATCACTTATTAAATGGGCATGTTTTACTTAAATATACATTTCTGACTTAAATGTAAACTTTGCTTATAAGGTGGTTTAAATAAGTCATTAAGATTTTCTCCAATACATAATATATTTGACTGCCCGTATAGCATTTCGTACCCTTGGAAGTACGAAATGCAATACGCGGTATGAAACCCGAAAAAGCACCAGGTTCTGATGGGCCTTTGATCGTGTCTACAAGACAAAGATATTCCCGAAGAATGGAAAAATGTCACCATCATTTTACTTCACAAAAAAGGGAGACAAAAAAGATTTTAAGAATTACCGATCCATTAGCTTTTTACCAACTCTTCATTAAGTTTTCACTAAGGTTCTCTCTAATCGACTTAGAATAGTTTTTGATGAAAATCAATCGAGAGAACAAGCTGTATTTAGAGGAGGTTACAGCACAATGGACCTCATTTAGGTAGGAAAATACATAAATTGTAAAACGATGTCACAAATACTAATATCCACTGTATATGGCGTTCGTCGCATATGAAAAGGCCTTTGATTCGGTTAATAAATTCACTATTATCAATACCCTACTTAACTTAATCAAGGAATACGTAAACGCTATGTTTAACTTTGTAGCAAAATACACAATGATGCGACAGCAGCAGTTAACCTTCATAAAATAACCGAAAATTCCCTGTAAGTAAAGGAGTCCGCTAGGGTAATACCATATTGCCAAAATTATTCAACGCTACCTTGGAAGATGTGTTCAAAAAACTCGAATAAGAAAAAAGGATTATGTATCAATGGTATATATTTGAGCCATCTCAGATTTGCAGACGATATTATTATCTTCACTACATGATCTCAGGAACTAAAGAGTCAAATTTTGGAATTGACTGAGGCAGCCAAACTAGCGAGTTTGAAAAGGAATATTGAAAAGACGAAGTATGTGTCGAACTATTTTGCTAATGTCACATTAATCAATGTGAGTAAAACACAGCTAGAACAAGCCCAAAAACATATCTACTTAGGAAAAAGTATTTCATGTAGTGGATTGCACTCTCAGTGAAATAAATAGAAGAGGAAAACTTGTTTAGTGCAACTTTGGACCAATTTTCCAATCTATATCAAACGGAAAGTGTTTAACCAATAAATATTACCAATAATTACATATGAATGCGAAACTTGGGTTATTTTTTTACGAATCATTAAAAAGCTCCAGACAATAACGCAGCATGTAAATATACATACTAGATTATACCAGTTGAGACCGCAAACTCAATGAGTGGATACGCGCCCAAACAAAAGTTAACGATGTTATAGAGGTCATAAAAATATTCAAATGGAAGTACCAGAACACGGATCATCGTAGGACGTATGCAATAATCTAGTGGTATCCAATATGCAAAACTAGGCTTGTAATAAGACTGAAGGCACGATTGGTGGACCAAATACTTAAGAAAGCAGCAATTACGTGACAGCAATGCGCCAAGGATAAGATTTTTTTAAACAACTTGGAGAGGTCTACATCCTGCAGTAAGTTAATGTGTGCGGATGAAGATGTTTATCAAAATAAATAAATTATTCAGGGAAGCCAATTTTAGTTTATTGTGTTGAGTTTTTTCACATACGAGTATAAGTGTTAAATCATTCTGTTTAAAAAAGTTCTACAATATATATATATATATATATATATATATATATATATATATATATATATATATATATATATATATATATATATATATATATATATATATATATATATATATATATATATATACTATATACCAAATCCATAAATATGAGATATTTTAAAATATGGGCTTTATCGGGATTTAAGTCGGCAACTCCCGGGCTAGAAGAAAAACATCTCACCAAATAGATTACGAAGGTCGTACATTCAAGCATATCAATATTTTATCGTCAGCCTCTGAGGTTGAATATAAATAAAATGATTATGTGAAGCTAAACACACTATAAAATTAATTTCAAACAACGGCCAAAATAAATTAACAATGATTGAAAAAACTCAAGTTCGGGTGATAAATGTCGAAGCCCATATGGGGTACCTTGTCAGAAGCTACCCCGTTGCACCGCCACGTGTGCCGCTATCACAACACCTGTTGGGCGGACGCCCGGCCACCGGCTATAGCGGCGCGACGGCTCGCGATGGACGCCCGGCGGAAGGCAATCCGACGCGGTCAGTTTGTCACGGCTACTTACCGAGCGCGGGCTAGCTCGCTTTCACTGTCTCGTCTCACATGTGTCTTGTTGTCCACTCTCCACGTGTATTCCGATACCTCCCCCACTTCTGCGCCGGATCAGCTGTTTTTCATTTTTAAACGTCAAACATTTTGCGCTTTTGTTATCAGATATTCTACTTTTTTTATTTACTTATCGAGTGTTATTGAAATTTAAACATCGAAAGTTTTCCGATTTTTAGGCGTCAACAATCTCACTTATCAGCTGTATTAATGAAACGTCAATAAATACATATATTTATTTTGGTTTGCTATCTTCATTTATCAATTTATAGGTTATGTGGCCTCTCATACGATTTTAAAGTGTATCAAGTTAAAATCACCAGTTATTGTTAAGTGTTGGGTGTTTACACGTGTCTTGATTTTAAACATATAATCGATTTTAAATGTATAAATATTATTTTTCTCAATTTTTATTTGAGAAACAAAGAAACGTTTTGTGTATGTAATAAAGTGTAAAAAGTTCAAATTTTGTTATAATTTATAAGTGTTTTTATGAAATAATATAGTGAATATTTTTATTGGAAGAGAGGCAAAAAGTAAACAAAAATCACGATAGAAGGTAAGAAAATTTAAGGTATAACTTAGTGAAACTTGTTGCTCTCTGTGTACATTCAATAACTGGGGATATTATTTGCACAATATATATTGTGAAATAAAAGTGAACGGCTTCGGCAAATACTGCGATGATGTATCGCTCGCTTTCTGAGACATTTTCTTATGTTTACTTTCTAAGTTTGAGAGAAAAAAAACCTTTTTTCTTGTATATTTCAAGATCATCCCTCGGGTTATTTATTTCTGTGAACATGTCTGTAGAAATCTGGTGTTAAAATGGTTAAGTAAACATATATCTAAATGTTGAAAATCATAAAACGTTATTGATATTACACAAGAAACGTTGAACATTTTTTTTGGAAAACTTCTTTTTGTAAAATCCAATCTCTTATAGAAATAAAAATAACTAACCACATAAATAATCCCTTTTCATTATTTAAATTAAAATGCTTCAATTTTTTACTTGAATTTTATGGAATAAAAACACACTCACATATAAATAAACTCGTATATATTGTATATGTTTATGTGTTTGTGTATGTATTATATGTGTAGGTGTATGTATATGATATGTATATGTGTTTGTCTAAGTGTATGTGTACGTTTACGTGACCATGCACGTGTACGTTATATATATATATATATATATATATATATATATATATATATATATATATATATATATATATATATATATATATATATATATATATATATATATATATATATATATATATATATATATATATATATATATATATATATATATATATATATATATATATATATATATATATATATATATATATATATATATATATATATATATATATATATATATATATATATATATATATATATATTCAAATACATATGCATATACATATACATGTGCATATACAAATGCATATACAAATGCATATACATGTAAATATATGGTACACAAACATCTAATGTCCTCGCAGTTGGGTTCCCCCTATCTATATTGGTGGGGTGTATCTCTGCTGGGAGGATGTTATGAGATGAGCCCAGATCTTATAATAGCTTCTCTTTCTTATGCATATTCTGATATTTATCTAGAGATATATTTGCGAATTTGGAATGTATTTATATAAGTATATAATATGTCGCTATCAATAAACCTATATTTATTTATTTACATGCACAAATACATACACATTCACATACATATACACATACATACACATACACATACATATACACATACACATACATATACACATATACGTACATTAGAGTGTCCCTTATTTTGTCAAAAACCTGTTTTTTTTCAACCCCCTAAATATTTTCCATTTGGTTTGATTTACCCAAAAACAAAATTTTATTACAATAGGATGACGTTAACCCGTGCCGACTTGAGCGCCAAATTTGAATGTTTGGAATTATAGGTTTTTTAGTACTAAGTCAGTAATTGAATACATTGTTACTCTTTAGAGTGCACTATGGTTTGAAGTACTATTTATTTAAATTAAAAAAAAATAGATATTATATGATACACTCATCAATAGTTTTTACATTGACTTAGAACTAATAAACCAATAATTACTAACATTCAAATTTGGCACTCAACTTAGCACGGGTTAACGTCATATTATTGAGATAAAAATTAGTTTTTGAGTAAATCAAACCAAATAAGAAATATTTAGGGGATGAAAGCAAAAAATCGCAATTTTTTTGTGTTTGACAAAATAAGGGACACCCTAACGTACATATACAAATATAAATACAAATGCAGACACATATACACATACACACACACAAATACACCCACACACATAAACATTCACCTACACGCACACCTATACACATACACTTACACATACACGTACTCATACATTTATACATACATACATATACACATACACATATACACACATACACATACTCATACACATATACATATAGATTAAAATAAACATGTACATTGAAATGTACATATATACATGAAAAAATACATATACATACAAATACACGTACACATACACATATACATATACTCGTACAGTGCATGTGCACGTACTCGTTCATGAACATGTTCATGTACATATATCATATATGCATATGCATATATTTACCTTTTTTTCTCATTGAATTGAATGGAATGCAGGATTGAGAAGGATTTTTTTCGGTAATCAAAAATTTTAATATTATAGAAAGAACGAACACTATCATGATAGAAAATCAAAATATATCAATTCAATGAAATCGATTTGACAGTTGAGGCAATAAAATGGATTTAATGTATTTTGATGCATGTAACACATTGATTTTAATTATTTATAATTATATTGAAGGTTATTATTTTAATTTCTTTATATTAACAGAGTACAGCGTTTGAAGTGTTTTGTTTTGTTAACACCGAGTTATTGAACAATAATATTTTTAAATTAAAATTGAAAATTACTAACATAAAAATAACTCATCAACTATCTGTTTAAAAACTTCGTGACGTGACGTTCTTGACATGCATTAATATATAAATATATTTATTTTATCTTTGTTTACTTTTTTTTGCATAAGATAAGCGGTAAACATTTTACATTTATCGAAACAAAATAATAAACGTGCTGTCAATAAATTATAAGTTTCCAAAGGTTATATCGTTAAGTAAACTTTTTAAAAATAGTCTAACATTTACTAGATACAAAAACATTGTCAATAACTGAAGGGGGCGCTAAATCAACTTGTCGTTGAATTTTTTTCTAGTATAAAATTGTTATATTTAAACTTCGATTATTAATTAATTTTATTAATTGACTGTTTAATACCATTCTTTGTCTAAGGTTATATTGGTCGAACATTGAAAATTAGTAATAATAAAAAAAATGTGTTTACTGCCTGCCATAATACCGATTGATACGATAAAATGTACTGACATAAAAATATGTTACTTGAAATATTTATGATACATATATAATTTTTCTTTTTGATATTTTTTTACCTTATTAGAAGAGTAATTTTTAGGGATTTTGATATTTTACAATTAAAACAATTTTTATTTACTTTTTACCTCCTAACGACCTCCACGGCCCAGTTTTTAAGACGCCTATCTTAAAAAAAAATATTCTTGTCTGGTTTTGGCTTAGTGCCTCTTTAACATACTTCTAGCTGATTAGAAAAGATTGAACAAATTCACCAAATTGTGTTCATTGTAATGTATGTACTCGTATATTCATAATTTATTGTATTTTACTTTCGCAATGAAAGTAAAATATAACCCCTGAATTGAAGTGCAATCGTTTTTAACTTTCATACATATGTATATACCATGATGTCATGCCTCTTTTGGGGAAGGGTTAGATAACATATATAATCACATATTAATCCACGTACTCGACACTCACCTCATCCATATAAACTTCATCGTACAAGCTTTCCTGTTTATCATATACATCACCTTCTCTCAATTGAAATTCTTACTATCTCTTTCCACTATCTTCGGTCAACCAGCTTCTTACCATTCATTCTAAACAAATATGTTTGTTTCGTAAGTCTTTCGAAATTTCTTCAAACCATCTTCAAAACATTCTTAAATGGAAAAATTATTTAATTTGAGAGATTTCTTTACGCGTAATTATGCTGATTTGTAAATAGTGAAGAATCATTTTCGTAAAAAATTAAACATATTTTTGCGATTTGTCCGAAGATATTTCTTCATAATATGGAAATACTCGCATGTAATAAAAACAAACAGTCACGCAATCATTGCTATCTCTAGTATATTGTATCACCATTCAGCAGTTGTAAAACCATAAAACCATTACGCCTCGAGACCCTGTACATAAACAATCGGACAAACTATTTCCAATAACCATGGAGTGCGCTCAACTAAATGAATGTTCGCCAAGAAGTAGAGTGAGGCGCTGACCGCTAATGATTACGGCTCTAACCCCTTTATCTGTCTTGGAGGTCACCAACTCATGCCCTTGTGTCTCACTCTTATCTCGAAAGCCGGGGCAACTTTGTCTACGGCGAACGTTTCTATTTTATAAGATATTGCAGTTCTTCAATACTTAAAAACAATTAAACATTGAACACATTATAAAAATTTTATAATGTGTCCATAAACATTCAAAAAATGGGTTTCCACCTATCATATATCGGAAAATCAACAAAGATTGCTTGGCAGCTCATCTTCACTTAGATATT
Organism: Odontocerum albicorne; assembly: GCA_949825065.1. Taxonomy (NCBI): domain Eukaryota; kingdom Metazoa; phylum Arthropoda; class Insecta; order Trichoptera; family Odontoceridae; genus Odontocerum; species Odontocerum albicorne. The sequence goes on from OX463844.1 coordinate 21,539,903, forward strand.
TTCTGAGTTTTTTTAATCAAATACGTTTTTATAAACATATGCAAGAAAGTACCTTATCTAATGTTATGTGTATACGTATGTGTAGTGTATATGTTTGATGATAAACAATTAGTAAATTGTTACGATTAAATTTATTAATTCAATTATACTTATATCTACTTACATACAAAATTATTTAAATAAGTTAATTTTACGGAACATATTTTATTAAAATTATCATACAGAGTTCTGCGAAATAAAGTCAGGAAAATTTAAAAAAAAATCTAAATATTTTCCTTCTAATGTCAAATACCCATTATAACAAAACAATCAATGATTCAATAAAAAACTTATCATTTTATTTAAATTTTAAATTGGAATATCCTCTTCATGGATAATTACCGTGAACTATTGGAATGTGCACAATTATGTTTTAATATATTTAATTATATATTATGAATATTAACATTAATAATTTTCGCCTTTCCACACCAGGCATAGTACAAAAATCATAGAAATATCTTTTTTGAATAATGGCCGTGAACTCCTATATATGAAATAATATACGCCAGTGTCAAGTGATGCTCATATAAATCAAAACAATAATCAATTAGTAACAGTTCTCATATTGGAAAAACAAAGATGCTTAGCAACATGTTTTGAATAGAGAGTTTTTTACATTTTTGATGGATGTACTTTTGAATTACTAAATATCATAATTCGTACAGTACTTAATTATTTTAATAATTATTAGTAATACAAGAAAATCTTTCTTCAGACCATCCTTATTTTCCAATGTTATTTAAAAGCTGTCACTTCCTTGTGTGATTACAAAACATAAAATAACCCGTTGATTCCAAGATTCGTTTAAGGGTTCCTGTATTTTTTTTCATTAAGGCTTGTTTAACATATTTCTGATTGGTTGGAAGAGATTGCCTACTGGTAATAAAGACATCAGATTATACTGAAAAATCCAAAAGTGAAAATAAAAAAATGCATTTTTATTTATTATTACACATGACAAGAAATATAATATACACAATTTGAGAAAAAACAACAGGTAATTTGATTTAGACATACAATTTTAATGGATCTGGGTTTGTTGCCTTACATTTGTTGTATCCCCAGTAAACTAGGTTTTTGCCTGTATCTCACTAAGGATATTTAGCGTGAAAAAATAAATCGATACTTCTTTCCGATTTTTGATAACATAAAAAAACCCCGTTGCACGCTCTCATCAACCTGACAAACAGTGACACTCAACTACAACTGGAAACATCTTGCGAAATTCAACTCCTCACACATCATCACTTCAGAAAGACCAAAAATATTTATCCCACAGTATACCGCACACAATCATAAGAATAAAAATTAAAATCAAAACAAAAAAAAATACACAGAAACACAAAAACAACTAAAGTTAAAACAACAAGAAGAAACCCACACTCACGAGCTCACATAAATCTTTTCCACTCGTCATTAATCCTGAAAGCCCAAGTACTCAAATTCCTTTCGCAATAACAACCACGCTCCGATCGACTGTCTAAATGGTTTTCCTACCTTTACCTTTATTGAAGTCGGCACGCCATTGTATGTAATGGGAGCCAAATAAGCATATTGCCTTTGGGCAAAAGAGGTTTTAACTCTAGGGATGGTGAACATTTCATTAGTTACCATGCGTATCATGTGTGTCTGCTGAGTCTGCATCTTCCCTTCCTCTCGATGGTAGTGCCAGAGAATGGATTTGAGATGTAAATTGGCTATGTTCAGGACCTGATACTCTCTGAAAAGCTCCGCCGTGGGATACCGAGCAGGAAGTTTATTAATTATTTTCACAATCATTTTTGGGAAACCTGCAATATGTGTTTTTGGGTTAAGGTGCATCCCCCCCAAACTGATATACCGTAAGAAAGTGCTGACTGACATAAGGCGAAGTAAATACTTTTAAGAATATTTTCACTGAGCACATTTCGAATCATATGGAATATGTATCCTAGTTTTCTGATTTTTGGGCTCAAAGTGTTAATATGGACCTCCCAACGAAGGAACTGATCAACATAAGCTCCAAGGTACTTTATACTATCAACCCTTTCCAAGGAAACACAACTACAGTCAGCCATGGGTGAACAAGTGTGTAGTGTTATGTATTTATTTGTAGGTGCTTGAGTTCTTGTAGATATGCTAAATGTGATGTATTTAGTTTTTTGGAAATTTAGAGTTAATAAATTTGAGTCCATCCATTCTTTAACTACACGTAATTCTTCGTTAGCCTTTAAGAATGCGTCATCCCATGTTCGGCCCTCGAATAGAAGAACCGTGTCGTCCGCAAAAGTAATAATCTTACCCCTGATAGAAAGATTACACAACTGATTGACATATATCAGGAACAATATAGGTCCCAGAACACTACCTTGAGGTACTCCGAATCTCACAAAAAGAGGCTCACCAAATACACTATCATCCAATTTGACTCTCTGAGTTCTATCAGACAAGTATGAAGAGAACTAACTAGAAGAGCGCCCAAATATGCCCACCTCCATCAATCTGGTATGTAATATTCGGTGTGACACTGTACAAAAGCCTTTGCAAGGTCCAAAAAAACTGCCAAACATGCTTTCTTATTATCCAAAGTGGTGGTAACGCTGTTTACTAGACTAAGCAAAGCAGTTTCAGTTCCCACATTCCTTTGGAACCCAAACTGATTAGGAGAGATAATGTTGTGCATATTGAAAAAGTTCATCAGTTGGTCCTACACTATTTTTCAATAATTTTTGAGAGAATGCTCAGTAGAGATATGGGTCTATAATTTTTTGAGTAATCCATTGAGCCTCCACAATAGCGAACGTTTTAATGCAGTTGGGAAAGTTATACCTCTAAAACTCAAATTGATCACATGTTTCAGTGGTAGTGCTATAAATCTTTGAGTATGTTTTACAGGTGCAGATGTAATCTGATCAGGCCCCGGGGCGCTACTTGCCTTAAGTGTGTTAATAGTAGCTAGAACTTCTTTCTCCGATGTTGGAGTTAGATAAAATGTATATTCGGGTATTTTTAAAGAATGAAGAATAGCGTCATTCAATGACTGTTCAGTCGTTTCATTCCTATTAAGTATGTTACGTGAGAGATTATTGCCTACATTGGCGAAATATTCGTTAATGCCACTACAAAACTTTTGTGGTTCCTGTGTCAATGATATTTTTGTGCCATCAATGTTTAATGTAGAAGGGGCATTTCTATCTCTCACTGTACCGTACCGGTGATGCCCCTGATAACACTCCCAATTATCTTTTGATCATTATTTGAGGCTTCAATCTTTCCTCTATAGTAATTTTCCTTTGCTCCTTGGATGAGTCTCTTACATGTATTCCTGTATTGTTTGTAAAATGTTATTGAGTGTGGATCACTGCATGTCTTGAGATCCCGGTGCAGACGATCTCTTTTGCGTATACAATAAATCAATCCATTAGTGATCCAAGGTTTGAGTTTTGTGTACCTTCTGCTTCTACTGCGTATTGTCTGTGTGGCTGGGTTGATATGGGAGTTAAAAGCATTAATAAAGCTCTCCAGAGCTTCATTTACATTATGGGACTTGAGAGTGTCTTGCCAATTTTCCAAATCAAGGGAGTGCAAGAGCTCTGGTATGCTCGTGATTTTTTTTCTCTTCATGCCCATCCCTATTTGTCTACCTGCACCCTCTGGAAACCCCAATACAATAGCGTAATGGTCAGTAATTGTTTTCTCATACACTACTTCTCTAGCTTTCTGCCAAGTTCTCACCATTGCGTGATCAATGCAGGAACCCAAGCCCAAAGTCACGCGTGTGGGAGTCGTGATAAAAGGAATCAATCCATGAAAAGTCATTAGCTCTAGGTAATTCAAGGTATTTCTCTGATCTTCCACCAATATATCAATGTTCACATGCCCCACAAGCCCGACCTCCCGAGAACTTTGCCTAGTCAATTGATCGAGAGCCACCAAAAAGGACTCAATATCATGCATATGTGGAGGACGATAAACAGCAATTATAGTCTGCATATTTAGTTGGATCCTCGACACATTAGCAGCAGTGACGCTTATTTCAGTGACAGTAATCTCAAGATCTTTTTTTGCATATACCACAACTCCCTCATTCTGAGTTACATTATGTGTAGATGTATGTATGTTATAACCGTGTAAGTGCTTTGGCAGAAACTTGTCCTTGATCCAACACTCCGTTAGAATAATCAAGTCAAAATCAGCATTTAGATCAGATAGAAAAACAATACAATCATCGAAGTTTCTATCATAGCTGCGTATGTTCAGATGAATGAGTTTTAGTTGCCGATAATCACTCATAAGTGATCTAAAGAATAAGATATTATTCGTATGAAAGCCAATTACGCTGATAATCTCATCAGCATCTTCGTTCTTTTCCAGCATCATTAATCTCAGGCAAGCGGCTTAGTTTGGTGATTACGAAAATAATTGAAAGATAAAAGATTGAGCTTTTGTGTTTACAGATTTTAAGTGTGTAAGCAAATGAATGACTGCAACTACAATAAAGAAACCGATGCAGATATACAGAGGAAGAAAATTTAAAGCAACTTACAGGAAATATCACCATCAAGAAAGGCAGCTGATTAGAATTCCGAGGGATGCTAATTGTAGGAAATTGTACGTGGAGAGAGAAGCTTAAAGCCTTGGATAAGGAAAAAACATTCACGAAAAAACAAAGCCATACCTCAACAAAAACAAGCCCAGATTCAATCATTCTGTCGTGCGCCATGAAAGAGATAGGATCCATTTGTCAGAGTTTAGACAGGTCTGACTATTTACTTATATAGATTATTTTAGAGCCATCCTCCCTTCTAGCACACACACGACCCGACTTTATCCAGGCATACTTGTATCCCTTACTTTCACACACTTTCTTGGTCAGACTCAGCATACGCTTACATCGCCTTATTGAGAGCTCCGAAATGTATATGAATCAAAAGTCCTCCGAAATACTAGAGACAAAATGTTATCGTCTTGAATTAAATGGAAGTTTGATACGGTTGACCTCCTAAGTTAAGTTTATAAAATGCCTGTATTCTAATCTGGGTGTTGCTAATATTATTCTTGTTAAAACCCAGATGTTATTAAACGATTCCACTCAAGTTTTATTTAAAGCTTCTGAAAATATTTTTATCCTCGAAGAGATTCCTTCATGGCATGAGCCCGCCAGGTTGTACTTTATACGACAAAATACACATGGATCAATTGTTTTCCGAACTCATGATTAAGATAAAATATCATCCTGAATGGATAGGATATTTAAGATTACACCGCTTGTAGGACCTTTATGAACCTCAAAGATTTTAATGGCTGTTTTCTTCTAGTTCAAAGTGTTTATCAGAATTGTTTGTCTTGTTGAGTTGGTTTCAATTACGTTTCGAAAGTGTTGTAGCTTTCATCCTAAGGGTAAGATATTCGGCAGTATGTTTTTGACATCACCCTAAAGATGAAACCTGTTTTTATTTGGAAACATCTATCATCACTGAAGCTTTGTCTTCTTATTCGCGAACATTCGCGTTCTTACTAAAATCATACAAAAAATTATTAATTTATGACCAGCGCGATTAAAAATTTAAAAATATTTTTCACATTTTTCCTCCAAACCAATAATAAAAAAAAGCAAAATACCAATGCATTTCTTGTAGGTTTTAACCCCATTTTACTTCCTCAGCATATTTAACAATTTATAGTATGAAAAAATAAATGTGTTTAAACTTTCTACAAATAATAGATTGGCACTTAACCAATGACCCATCCATCCGCCAGACTTGAGCTCATTTTCCACAATGTTTTAAAATTGAATCTTACTAGAATTATCACTTTAGCTGGATTAATGTAGTCTCGAATGTTTTCAAACACTTGTTTACAGACCAAACAGACAGAATGCGAAATAAAACAAATGAAATTAAAACAACGAGAAGAGGATTCATTTAGCACGAACATCCACTAGACACACCAATTTCTTCTGCCCACCTTAAAGAGATGACTAATTTGTTTTTTTACTTTTATCTACAAATATATTTCAAATGTTTTTTTTTGACACCGATTTTATTTTGTATTATTTTTAAATATACTCGTACATAATTATACTGCAACAAAGTATCTTACGTTCAAACGTTATTATAAATATTAGTTTTTCGTTTTCATTGTATATTTTAATAATTGATGTGTATTTGTCGCAAGCACCTTTACAAAAATGTGTCAAATTGAAGTAGTTATATTCTCTCGCCTTTGCCCTTTGCTTAATGATAGCTTACTTTTATTGCTCCTAAATTTTGCATACACTCGTTTTGATAACAAGTTCAATAATATTCGCAATAATTTAAGTTTATAATTTACTTTTGTCTGGTTTGTTGGAAGATATACCTCTTGCCAATAAACTCACCAGATTGGTGTGCAAAAAAGAGTAAAAAGTCATAGACCTCTATATATTCTTCTAAAATAAATATATGTAAATATCAAACAATTAGGGCGACATAACACATCCAGGCTTTACCCATTTTATTTTCTAATATGAATTCGCTCAGTCAATGCACCGTTTACTATATAGTACATGATATACTTGCGGCATATAATGACGTAATACCACGTTTTCATTTACATTCAACACCATCTCTTATCACACGGATATAAGTCTACAAACGCACGTTTTTATTTTTTGTCATATATTTTTTTACAAGTATAGGCAAAAAGAAAATTTGATCAACGTATACTCTTTCACCTGAAAAACAAAAAGTATAGATTATTTACTACACTCAGTAAACAAACATATAAATATGTTGCTTCTACACTTCTTTCTTGCATGCATATTTCCGAAATAATACATGCATTTTACAGACTGCTTGCTAGACCTAATATTTATTAAATAATTTTACTAGGGCCTATAATTTTTTTTAAATAATATCTCATATTTTTGGGATCTCAGCCAATATAAAAGTATTTTGATCATAACAAGCTCGCTTCACTCTGTCTCATATCATGGGCGATCTAAGGGACAAGAATCTATCTGAGTGTTTATCATAAATGAAAAAGCCTCGATATTTGTCATAAATTTCAGCTTACTTGCTAACAAAGTGATAGGAACACACAGATATTTGAGGACTCCTTATTTTTACGGTTTGCGTAATTTGTTGCTGTGTGTCAATCAATGGATCAATTTTGCAAAAGGTGTGGATGTGCTAAAAGAGGATAAGTTCATCGAGTTTTAGCCTTCAAAGGTCCATATCACTGGGTTTAATGATGATGTTGATAAATATAATAATAGTTTTGAGTCGATACAAAAATTTTCCTTCCTTAAACTAAACTGAATAAATAAAATAAATGTCAATTATTAACTTCGCTTTTTTCCTAGCAAATGGTGGTTAAAAGATTATCTTATGGTAATAGTAAGGTTATAAAACAACGTAATTCTCAGAAAAAATCGAATAAAAAGTACCTAATTCTGCTGTTCCATTGATCTAATGTTTTGAATTTGTCGAATAGTGTTTATTACAAGTCAAAAATATGATGTACACGTGAATGCGATCAAAATGTACACATTAAGAAAAGTAATGTTATTTTGCAGTAAAAAAAAGTCGATTTTATAATATCGATTATTTCTTGACCCGACCGATGACCCGATTTCGATAAAAAAAAAGCTTTTGACTGAACGGTTAAGAATTTAGGCTTCTTAATTGAGAACAAAAGAAATGTATTATTAAACATAGGAGTCTATCTTTTGATAGTTGAATAACCCTAAACAGGCATTCAATATCCAATATATGTAGGATGCGTATTCGACACGCTTCTAGAAAAGGAAACCTGTAAAGATTACATATTTTAGTACGTGTAAATGTGGTATCAACAGAAAAATATTTGATAGTACATTCTCTGGGCGCCTATTTAATTGAAAAGTTTAAAAAATAATCATTCTGTTTTTAGTTTTAACGAATATATATTATAGATATATAAGGGTTGTACTTTTGGTAGGAAGATCGTCTTATTTATTTTTTCTTTAACTGATCCAGAAGAAACGTATAAATATTAACATTGCTTTTCTCTGGCAACAAAATGGGTGATAAACCTCTTAGTGTCACATGTTACAAAAATGAATAGAATGTCCGTTACCCGTGACGAGTATAATAAAAAGCACAACACAAAAGAGAATTTGAGGATGCCTGTCATTGGTGTTACCGACGATAACTATGTAAATCAATTTGTGATATCCTTTTGCATATAAGACAAACAACTCAATAATTGCAGCTTTTTTGCTTCTTTGTTTTCCATTGGGTTCCTTATAAGTAGCATTTGGCTCGATATACTGCTATTTACTCCCAGTTGTACGGAGCATTTAAGTTTTTTAGGATGTCAGTGTCCTTTATCTCTGAAACGTGTGAAATAGAGGACATTATTTAGGGAAAAAGTAAAAAAAAAGACAATAGTATTCACATGTAGAAAGCAATACCAGAATATAATACATTTATGGAAAACCTACCAGCAACCGGAAATCCAGAAGGCTAAAAGGATAGTTGGGACTCTACATCTCATGAAAGGGGTAAGTCCGATACGAAAAGGGACCAAATATCTAAAAAAAAAATGTTGTGTGTTTGTTTTAAATATCTAAAAAACATAATGTTTTACGTTATTATGTGTTTTCTGTAGCTAGAACATTTCTTAATGAAGCCAACATTATTCATCTGCTAAGAGTACCTTTCATAAGCAAATGGCAATTGAATGTCTAGACTGAATGATTTGGATATGAAAGTAAACATTTTTATTCAAATTAATTTAATAAGATTTTTCTTCGAAAACAAATAATAAAAATCTTATAATACCAAACAAAAAATGTCGGAAATCTTTCCATCACACCGTTTATCGTTTTCTTTTGTCTGTCGCTTAAAACGATTCCACTGTTGTTTGTTCACTTTGGCCATCTAAAAACTATTTTCAACGGAAACATTCGAGATTTCCGCCGTTTTCTTCTCTTGGTATTCGCTTCGGGCTTAATCACGTGGACTTGATACTAAGAAAACGGCTGTCCAGCAATAAAATTCATTAATAATTAGCTGCGCGTGAACCGTTTGGCGATCGGCCAAAACACTGATCCGCTCGGGCAAAACAGCTTTTCTACTGGGGACACTTAGCTTTCAAATTTCTCATATTAAATGAACGCGTTAATGCAAAAAAGATTCAATCCACAATTATTGTAAAGTGAATAATACATATATTGAATGAGATCAACTCAATTACATACTCGTATCGTCAAGCAAATCACATTAATTTCTAGCGATAAAAAATAAATATTGGACATCAAGGAAATTTTAACCCAAGGATTTTCAAATTATAAAAAAAACAATTATTATTTATTTACGGAATCAAAATTATATATTATCTAAAATACACTTAACAATAATTGCTGGCACGCGAGGTTTTTTATATATTTAAATGGAATTTAAAAAAAAAATATTGAAGCGCCTTCCCTGAAATGATCTAGTTTGCGCTTTGAACGACAACATATACTCGTAGATGTTAAAACGTCCATGTTATAAACGATTAAATTCAGTAAGCATATTTTTATTCCAAATACGTCCTTTCTCAGATGTAAGTTATATTTTATTGTCTTAAGGTAAGAAAAATATGATATGATTTTATTTTGCAAATGTGGGTCCAAATTAGAAAACGATTAGGATGAATTTTTCAAGTCTTGGCTACCACTTTGTCGATATATTTTATTTTTATTTTGTATGTAACGGCAGATTTAAAAGTGAAACATAAAAATTCTTTCCTGATTTGTCACAAGTAACCAATCTTCTTTCTATATAACAGCACGAGAATCAAAGATATACAGTAACAAAATATCAAAAATTACCATAACTAATACTCAGTTCAAATATATAATGTATATAAACAATCGTAGTTAAATAACATATTTTTTTTTATTTAACGATACCTCGAAAAATGGTACAAACATTTTTCGAGGCTTTACCTAGTCGTATATACAAATTTATATCTTAAAAAATAATCTTATTTATTATATATATCATACACATATTATAATTATGAACTAACTTCATTTTAATCTCCTACATGTCATTTTATTATAAATAATCTTAATATCAAATACGATTTCTTAGAAATTGTTTACACCTTCATACTATTTATAGCTAGAGAACAATTCTAACATCTAATTATTTAGCAAGTTCATTTCCACTCGTTTTGACTACATGCATTCCATCACATTCACTCAAACCTCGGTCCTCCAAGCTAGTAATGTATATAACATACTCGTAGACTGGTCAGGCAACAGATGACGCTTCGGGAGCCTGTACTTATAACGGAAAGGTAGATTGGATTTAAATAACATCATTGAATGCAATTGACTTTGAGGGGCTATTTGCAAAAATTTTATCTTTACTTTTTTAAATGTTTTATTCACTTGGTCCAATACTTTTCTTTGTCTTTCTCTGACGTTTTCCAATCACGTTCTCACTATACATTTTTGCAGCCTTTCATAATTCATTAGATTGCAATGTTCTGAATACTTTTTCATTTTACTTATCACATCAATTACAACACTACACGTATCCTTAATCAGTTCATTTCTAATTCCGTCATACATTTTACCACCACATATGTTTCCAGTTCCAGTTCACGTTTTTCACAACATTTATTTCCATTCCTTTCTACATTTTCGTTTCTCAAAATAAATACATCTAAAGAATTGTTTGATAAAATGTACAAAACATAAATGCGTCATAGAATATATTAAATATAAAAACGTTACAGAATAGAACAACTTTAAAAAAGTCATATAATTGATTCAGTCACTTTGGCAGCACATCCCGTAACGTCAACATTCATAATGTATGCTAATGGAAGTCATATTTATTTATCAGTCATCCAAAACAAGGTGTGAATTTGAGTTGGCACTCTTCAAAATTTAAAATTCACAAGACGTCTCTCTTTACAAAAGCTTCCTCCTCGTAAATTAAGAACAACTTTGTTTTACTTTGTAGTCGCTTAATTACTTTCGAAAGACCACAATTATCAACAACATTTCACGATCGTTTATAATGCAAATTGTACTAAGCTAATTCAAAATTTAACCTTTAAATTCGCGTCTTCCCCCACAGGGTGAGTCTGCACATTTTAAAAGCAGTCAAACCCACCCTTTTGTTTCTTTATAAATTATGAATGGTCACTAATGGACACCATTTACGGCTTACACATCGAATTTAACTTTTTTTTCTAAAGACTTAAAGACTCTTTCAACACTCTTACTCTCATTAATTATATTTTTTATCCCATTTTGTAAGTCAATTTTGTTTCAATGATTTAAAAAAATTGCGTTCAATTTTTTTTTACTTTTTCTTTATATTCCAGATTTTTATGGGAAATTGACTGTAATAATGCTGTTAAATATGAATAATAATATCAGCCAATACCTTTTAATTGATTTTCATATTTTCTATTTGTGGGAAACTTGTAATGGGAGTATTTTGTTTAAGTTTATGCATTAACTTAACATAAAAAAAGTGTCAAAAACCGTAACTGTTTGATCTTAAATGCTTAACTTCCAGCTGGTGATTTCGGATGGTATAAAAATTGATTTTTGTTTCTTGATTTATCCTAAAAAAATTCACCTCTTGTATTCTTTGGTATTCACATAAGGGTTTTCAGTAATCACAGATTACATTCACAATCCAAAATTTTATTAACAACAATGTGCGTTTTGAGTGATCTCCTCTTTTTAGATTTCGCCATTTCAATTCTCTTTCGGACTAACTTCAGAGCATTGCGGAGAAATCTGGATAGTTATAGCTGAGAAAAAAAAATTCTTGATTAAGTTATGCATTTTAAGTTTCATTTTTAAAGAATATTGTAGAATAATTTTCAAATTAGATGATGGCTTAAATTTTATGAAATCGCTTTGTTACGACAGAAAAGCTGCAACAAACTGATATTGCCTTAATTTTCTATTTTCTATCTTCCATTTTCATATAGACAAAAAAACTTGAGGTTTATTCCACCTTACCTCAAGTTTGTTTTATCAGGACTGGGTGCTCGCTAAAATTAATCAACCTGCATTTTAAAATATTGTAAATGCTGATGCATTATTATCTTTAAGCACATAGTTTCTTAATATTTTGGTTGCGACACCAAATTGGGTTGATTGACATTTTGAAGAAGTCGCGAAATGTTTTCAGAACTAACAATCAACATATTGTATTATAACATACGACACGTTACACATATGCAAAAATTATTTTAAAATCCCTAAAAACCACTGCGCGTCAGAAGTAACTGCTTCTCGGTGTTTGGAATTCCCAGAAATTTATTTAATTGGTATCTATATGAACTATATCCTTAATCTTTACTTGGGTCGTAAAACCAAAATTACCCTAATTTGAGTAACAGCTAAAAAAGGTCACGAAATACTGCTTTATGATTTTATTTTATCAATCACGATGGTAAAAACTTTAGTTTTAAAAAAAAAGATTCTAAGGAATCAAAAGCAAAGCATTAGTTTTCACATTCCATAGAAATAAAGTTCTCATATTTTAATTTTATTTAACAATCGGTATGAAGACTATAGTTATTACTTAAAAAAATCAAAACACTGATTTTAACTTACGAGTATATAGTTGACGTTTTTTTTACTTCTATTGCTCCTCCAATATGTTCTAGTTACAGAATATCTAAAAAAAAAACTCTTAGATTTTATTATAATATGCAGTTATATGATAGTACCTCCGTCTAACATTACTTTTGTTTCCTGTGTGCATTATTTTTTCCTAAAAAAAATTATCATTATTCATTGAAATTACGTTGCATTCTTCCAAAAGCATTTTTTTATTCAAAATATCTTTATTACCAGAACCTCGTTTTAATAATATTCAGTGAGATGTGTATACTAGATAAAATTAATTATTGTACATGAAGATTTAATTTAATCCCTAATCTTGTTTCTTGTTTTATTTTTTATGTTTTTATTACTAAATCCCTAAAACAACGTCGTAAATCACAAATACGTACCACCAAAGTAATGATGAATCCCAATAATGGTTTTATAAAATTTCAGCACTTTTAAAATTACCCAGACATATAATATAAGAACGAATTTTTCAACTAAGCCTTAAAGAAAAAATATATTCCATGTATTTTTACTGTTGATTATAAAAGCCTTCTAAACCTTGAAGAAAGAAAGAAAATTCCATGTATTTTAACTGTTGATTATAAAAACCTACCAAGCCAAAATGATCATCCAAGTAGTAGAAATAAATGTATAAATCACTGTTTTGATTTTATTTGAATAATAAAGTTTCTTACATCATTTTTTTCAATAAACCATTTATTCTTTCAACTGTACGTTTCATAAATAAACTACGAGTACCTATAACGGTACCGCTAAAATATTCTCACAAAACTGAACAGACTTGTTTAAAGAACAGATACTTTTCAAATGATATTTATTATCAGAAAAAGTAATATTTTATTTTTATTAGGGTTAAGCCTCAAACAAACTTCTTGAATTTTATTTTATGGTAGAACTTTTCAAGTTTCATTTTACAAATTCTTCGCTAAATACTGCGCTTTCTTCTATGTATACTTAACTTAAAATAATTGTCTTACCTTGGTTTTAGATTAAGTTTAAGTAAAAAAAACAACAAATTATAATTATACAGAAAACCTTATTATTTTATAGACTAAGAAAGCACGTTCGAATCAATAAGTACAGCATCATAAAAAAATACCCTAATAAAGTAATGTTTTATGTTAAGTGACTAGGTTATGCTAAATTAAAGTTATATACGAGTAAATTATAAGTTTTACATTCTCATATATATGTAAGTCGAGGGTTGACTTTTCAATTTTGGAATAATATTTATCTTCTTTTTTTTATTTAAAATAGCTATTCACTGTAATTTGGGTATTGCCAGCATGTGAGCAATGTTGAATTATATGGTACTGATATATTACACATTTCCTTCTAGTAGCGCTAACACAGTAACCTCTCTCCCTATTAAAATAAAACTACGGTTATTAAATAAAGATATAATTTTTAAACTTTATTTCCTTAGAAACTAAAAACTTTCTTTCCGCTCTGTTAACGGTGGGACACCTTTATAATGAGATTTCTCACGTTGGTAGATATGATGTTATTTATCATAAAAAATATCGTGCATGATTCAACATATTTTCTACGTAATTTAGTTTCTTAGTTTAAATTTCCATAAGGCACTACAGAAAATATTGATAGTGATCATTGTCATCAACACCGTATAATTTCTATCAGGTTCAAAGGGATGGCATAAACCTTTCCATTTAGGTACACCCCGGCTATCCACGTCCTCTCATGCTAGTTTGAGACTGCAAATTTCCGTATGGTAAGACCAGTGCGTGGTGAAGGATATACGCCTGACTCGTCTTGTACTCAACGTCGATGAAACAACGAAGCTCTTGACAATAGTAGACTGATAAAAAATGGTTATTTAATCAATCGTCTTATTCAATACGAATATTATGAGGAATTTGATTAAAAATGCTAATTTATTCTTAATTATTTAAGCTTTTACCTAAAAGAACAGTAATGAATTAAGGGTTTCAAAAGAACAAAATAAGTTCTTTCAGAAAATTGATTTAATATAACCATTCTTGGTTTTAAACTTACTCTAGAAACTAGGGCATGCAAAATGTCAAAGTCATCACTCGTCTTTAGCAGTTTAAGAGGTGTCAACTGTATTGAAGTTAAAACCACAGACTAAAATATTATAGAACCGTTAAAAATGTCTTATTTTTCTTTTAATCTATTCTAACGCTAGCTTTTTTATGAAGTTGAATTGAACCAAAAGCAACACATTCGTTAGAGGAGATGAAAATTATCCGTGCCCATTGCTACTGCCGCAGGAATAAGATGGGGAGAAATTTGAAACCATTCCTCTTAAATATAATTTAGATAAAATAATTATAAAAGTTATATCCTTTGGGTTAGGCTACACAATAAAATACTATTTAACTAGTATCGTCTGTTATGTTGACGATGTAACAATTGTTACTGCTTCATCGGTTCAACTTTCCACAAAAAAATAAAACATTGATATCTGTAGAAAAAAACTAAATTTAAAATATTTTCAAAAAATGGAGTGAGATGCCAACTTATGATCGATGACAAACCTACTGGACAAGTAGTAGAGTTCAAATAACTAGTACCAATTTATTTTATTTATTTATTCTACAACTAAGTAAAGCCGCTGTTGTTTCCGAATGTCAAAAAGATAGATTTTTTACCTTACCATTTATTCAAATACATAAGAATAGACAGTAAGTACAAAAATGTAAAGCGTGTGTGAAGCAAATTATCACTTATTGAGAAAATATGACATTCTTATTTGATTTCCATTATTACAACTATTTTTAATTGTTTTAAGTAACAGAACATTGTACTAAATGAAGAAATAGAGTCTAGAGGAGATACACCTAACTAAAATACACTAGAACTCACGACATAAAACCCCTAGTCATTGCAGTCTTAACACTTAAATAAATAGTTAGAAACTCTCATAAAGAGAAATATACGTAGAAGGAAATATTCAGAGATAGAGTAGAAACCACATAAATACTGGCGAAACTATGTAAAAGGTTGGATAACATAAAAGCTCCCTACGTGGCAACGCACGAAATACCTGCTTACAATCGTCTGTCAAGAATATACACATCCAAAATGATGAAAAAACAGCTGGGAACCAACATCTAAAGAGTGGAATTCCTGATGAAAACTCATCCCAAACCTTACTTAAGAGAAAAATAAGAAGATTTGGGATATATTTATTTACAGCCTATAAATGATTAAAACGAGTTTTCAGTTAGATGAGTCTTGTTTAAGTATTGAATAATTTCCCAACACAGCCTTCAGTCAAGAGAGGAAAACTAATAGTTCCTTATGCTTCCTTTCTCAGTATAAGAGGTTTCATAAACAATTCAGTGGCTCTGGTAGTTAATACGTCCGTTCTCTGCTTCTTACATTATATTTTAACGTCACATTAAGCATAACGAATGATGGCGTTAAATTGTTGCTGTCGGTTTCGTGGAGCATTAGTGTTCAAAAATTAACGTTGATTATCGCACGTTCAGGCGAGTCAGGACTCGACAAACATTTCTATTTGTCCTATTATGAAACATTAAATTTGTAAAATTTAATCTACGCTTCTATTAAATTATAATGCTTGTTATCATAGGTTCAGGTAATCAGATGTCGTAAAACATTGACGAAGGTGCAAAGTATTTACACAATATGTAACGTTTTTTTTTAGTTAATGTAATTATAGTTTTTACCTCTTATAATTTCTATTGGTCTACGGACGTTGTTAAATATTATTTTTTTTGCAAATTTCAAGTATTACAAAGAGAATGTAAATATGATTCAACTCTTTTATTTTACTAGATTTTCAGAAATGTTTTTTGTACGAGTATTAAAATCACTTCCAATGAACCAAAATGGTGTAAAAAAAATCTTTAGGTGAAAAGTAGACTGAAACCTTTTTAAAAACTTGCTGCAAATGAGATTCCGTATCGGGAAATAGAAAAACATACGTTTTCTAACAATACGATATTTTAGGTACACCAAATTTTGAAGACTTGATATGTTTTACGCTAGTCAAGGAAATTTAATTCTTAATCTTTCACAACCTCAAATATGGTAAATAATCTGCCGATTTTTTTTTAATTCTTGTATATTTTTATAGTTCCTTTACATACATATATAATTAATTCTATGCATAACCCTAAAAAATTATATAATTTTATTTTAACTGTTTTACGAATTTTTCAAAACATTTCTAGACGTTTCACACTTTTTTCTTTCAAAATAAATCGTTACAAAATTCAGTAGGCTGGAGTGATTGATCGATTGTTTCCATTTATCGATTTAATTCGTTTATTTTTATTATATTTATATAATAATTATATTTTTATTTTATTCACTATACATATCGGCTCCAATAGCAAAGACAGTGTAACATAATTGATCGTTATTGCAATAAAAAAATCAAACTTTATTTTCTTTGAGTTTATTTAGTGGTGCTTATAATCTGCATTTTATAAATTCAAGAAAACAAAACCAGTTGATAGTGTAATATATCATACCATAAAATAACGCTTTTCAAGTCACCTAGTTTTAGCTATCGTTACCTTAGATATACTAGAAGAGGATTATACGATACTTGACGAAAAATCTTCTTTGAATATACGTTTAATATACTTTTATTTTATGCGAATGACGTAAAAAATGTTATTCCATTTTTAAATTAAGCTCCTGATTAATTTAAATTAATCAGAAGGATACGAAATGCAAACGAAATGGAATGCATCACTTGTTGAACCGTAGCGGATATATACCGTCAGCAGCGCATGCAAAAGTGGTGCGATATTTTAACAAGATTATCCCCAGGGTAGAAGTGGGAAGCCGCCCATATGCTTCATTATTCAATTAGCAATACCGCGCCAGCTAACACTGGGTACCATTTTCAACATAGCGCAGGCAAGGGGTACCACAATCCACCCAGTATAAGCAGTCGGTACCATTACCCACCCGCTGTAGGCTGTAGGCTGTACCGCTGGCCGGGTGGATGGAATGCTTAAAGCGAAATCAAACCCGGCAATAGACAGCGGTCGTGATGGGATACGTAAGTGGCAGATCGCAGAGCTCTGACGTTATGGCTAATGTTCTTTGATGAAGGTTTCCCGAACATTTATTTGATGTGATTGTGATTGTTACTATTGTATAATTATTGTGATTTAAGACAAGGAATTTAATATTGATCCGATTTTAAGTTATTTCGTATTTTATCTTTAGAAGAAGGTTTAATAAATATGTGAACTTAGCTTCTAAATGTTTTGTTTTTTGAAATATAAAATTGTGAAAATTTTCCTGTCTTTTCACTTATAAGCCTTGTGAAAGTTATTATAGAAAATGCGCGAGTTATGTAATATTTCATAGTTTAACAATCTGGTGAGCTTATTATTGCCAGGCGTAATCTCTTCCGACCCATTCGAAAAGTAAATGCGACATAGTTTCAAAAATACTCAACATATTGTTATTTTGAACAAAAATCATAAACATATGTATACATTATATAAACAGCGTATTTCACACAACCTATTATTAGGAAAAAAAAAATTGTGTTAACAATTTAACTGTAGATATTTTAAACATTCAAATAGTATTATCACGTAACATTTTTTAGTATTAAAATCTCGCGGGGTTATTTCCAGATGCAATATTTTCCAGCCAACCATAAAAGTTAATAAACATGTTTGCAAAATTTCAAATTTTGGTCATTTTGTGCAATAATCACAAACAAAAAGTATAACGAAATATTATTAATCAACGGAGAAAGGGAAGGGAATATTGTGTTCATAGTAAAAAAAATAAAACTTAATTAATTACTCACCAAATAGTGCATATATTTCTCGCAGAATTGATAATAAAATTAATGAAAATATTCACGCTATGTTATGTTGCTCCCTCTGGATAACGCGAGCATTTTCTTACCTAATGTTTGGGGTTTAAGGATATCTATGAGTTCGGTTAATTCTTGGAAAAATAAATAATTATTAAAAAATCATTTCAAAATGGGAAATGTTTTTATTAATAAAGGATAAAATATAATAATAAGTATATATATTTCAAATATCTCAGAAAATACTCGTACATTGTCGAGTGAAACACTACACGATGTATTCATCAATGTTTTTGTTATGTATAATACATATCTATTGCCTTGAGGCATAACATACCTTTTCTATTTGGGTGAATTTAAAGAGGAACAAAAATAAAAATATACAATTTTTTGGAATAATTTGAACGTGAAACTCATTTTACACAGTTCATCTATTATTTTTTTTAAAGTACACGTACATTGTAATACTATTGAAAATAAAAATATGTTACTTTCTCGTTAAAATATATTTTCGATTAAAATATTATATACTATACATGGTTTCTTATGCCTCAGGGGTATAGATACTCTATATAACGAAATATATGATATAACATATGATATGTGAATTTGAAATGATTCTGCGGTGTGTATCTTTAAAAATTTGATTAATATGACTTAATATACTCATTCAAACTTTAGATGTAGCAATTTTAGCGATTTTTAATTAAATGTGACTATTATAGTTTGATAAGAAAAAACATATAAACTTGGCAACTTTTTGACTTGGGTTTATTTTCACACATTTTGCGGTATTTAATGAAAACATTTATGTTTTATCTTTTTGAAATAGTTGACTGAAATTTCGAATAACTTATACGAGTATTTGAAATAGTATTTGTTACTCTGCTACAAGTTAATCACTAGCATTTTTTTAAACAAAAAAGAGTGTTACGCCAGTTGGCCTGATTGACTTTGAAAGGATAAACATAACATATGTTATTCAGACATTTTGTAAAATAGTGTAACCAAATTATTGAATATTATAAAAATACAAGGATAACTTATATAGCTCAGTTTTGATAGTAAACTGTCCAAGGCTTTTGATTATTATAAATAAATGTACATGATAACATTTCGAAAAAATAAAATGCATAATAAAACTCAATTTAAAATATTATTAGAAAAGTTAACAAGCTCATTGAAACGGTATAGTTAAAGTTAAATAGACGGTTTATTTTTCATTTAACTCTTGTATGATATCTGATCTAGTCGTTCTTATTTATTCCTTATTGTATATTACATGAATGCTTTCCTTCAACAAGTTTTAATATATATATGTTCATCAATCTTGGAATATTTAACTAAGACTTAAAAAATGTGAAGCCATCCTTCAAGATATTTTTTACGTCCCTCCTCCGAAAAAAAACCCTAATCTTACGGTGTATCACCCTTTACGGTGTAATCGTACACTCGTAAAACAATTGGATTTTGTCATATTATGATGAAAGGATTTCCTCGAGGGAAGTTCCCTCGTCTGCTGGTGCCACACTGAAATGTGAAAGGACATTGGTGGCACCGACAGGTCAGATACACGAAGAGAACACAAAAATATTTATAATCAGGCAACATATAACAGAAGGCCTTTTAAGATTTTCACAATCTTGGAAAAAGCTATAATTTTATTCCTATCCGCCATAAAGCTAGAGTAACCAATTGTGGCAAAACCAGTGCGACATGTAGATACATGGATCTTTACTATTTTAAGATATTCTAATTTCCTCACGGTCTCTCAAAATGTGATCTTTTAGCTGATCTATGTCGTCAAATAAATTGCAGCAGGCCTCAAATAATTAACAAATAATTAATCGAAGCCTTTTTCATTGCAATATTCTTAATTATTGAATACGCTGCTAGCATATTAGTGGTGTCAAGAAAATTAAATTTCTTCAAACAATATTTAACATTTTTAAAAGGGGCAAAATCATCGTATCGACACATATACTATATACTCGTACTTTATATGACTTTTTAGCAAAGGCAGTTAAACTGTTTTATGATCAATTAGCAAACGGTAAGTAATTAATCTGAGTATTTTTTTCTGATAGAATTGTTTAATTTTCCATTAAATATTATTTTTTTGGGTTAACAATAAGGCCTTACAGTGATCATTAAAACAACCCCTTAAATCGAGAAGTACAATGAAAAAAATAAATATTTTAAGATACTTTATTGACTATCGTTGAGTAAACGCGTACACAAACATTGACATTCAAAATATTTGTATTTCGATCATTGTTTACGTAAGATGGTTTTAGACCGTTGATACAAATATATAGAAAATATAGTAAATATTCACTCCCACTTGATAATATGTATTATATCAGACCAGATATATTATAAAATTATCCCATTAACCTATCCAAGTTTTTTTAATTGATAATTTTATTGCAATATACTTCTTTACCTTAGGCAAAATACCCCCTGGTGAACATTTTGTCGATTTTTTTTTTCTTGTCAATTAGCATAATGTATGAAACCCTGATATGAAAACAAGACTAACATTTATTTTTGGGTTCTTCCTGGTCGAAACTAAGTTATCCACCAAATGAACCACGTTTATCGTTATTTTAAGTGTTTATGATATGTATATTTTATTGTTTTCAAAGTTTCATTACATGACCTCCGTGGCCTTGTTGGTAAGATGCTTGTCACCCAACTCGGGGAATGTGGGTTTGATTCCCACTGGATCCCAGATTAAAAAAAAAAAGATTAATTTCTGATTTTCACTTAAGACCTCTGTAACATCTTTCTGGATGGTCGGAAGAGATTGCCATATGGTAATAAGCTCTCCAGATTATACTATATACAACGAAAGTATAATACTGTACATATTATAAACATTTCTTTCTTTTTGTGTTTGCTTTTTTTATAACAATGCATCACCAAAGTTGTATTAGCACTAACACCGAATACTCAACAAAAAAATGCTTGTGCTATTTGAGAATCAGTTATTAAGCCTGGGCTTAAATATTTTTTTTCAAAATCACTTGAACACAAGAGTCAAGTATCTATGTTAGCTACCTGATCGTCATGAAATCAAAAACTTTCAAGAGATAAAAATTGGAAAAAATAAAAACATTTTACAATATTTTAATTACTTCTCATATATTTTTTATTCCACAGTGATATTTTTCGGTTTTTGAAATTTAGGTTGGGCTCAATTCTCTACTGTTATACTATTTTTGTATAGGAGAATGTCATACAACGCGCAGCTGTAATCGGTCCCAGAATAATTAGACATTTTTATTCTTCTTTTATTTTCATTCCTGAGAGAATGCCAACACGCAACTCTTGACATAATTATAATAAGATTCTTCACGAGGTATCAACAATCCGAACTAATTGTTATACTAAAAATAAGCGTATTTTTTCACACTCTCTGGGGTTATTTAAAAGAGTTTTAGAAAAACTAAAAATGTCTCAGAATCGACAAATCTATTTAGTATACATTTATAACGTGTTTGTTATTTATACTAACTTTTCATCATGAAAATATCCGTGAAGACTAAGTTTTAAATGCTCGTTGAAAACTTCATTTAAAATACAATTCCCAGAATCTTTCGTCTGCTTATCAACTTTCATATTAAAGGGAAATCAAACACCTCAAAGTGTTCAAAATGAAATAAATACTTCCGTACTTGAACTTAATACCCAGTAATTTCTACGAAATAAGTAGTTGTCACATCTGAAATAAACCACATTGCACATCTTGCAATACACTTGATATCAAACAGCATCAAAACACCTAGATAAGAGCATTGAAAATAATCGCAGTGTAACCGAGAACCAAAATGGGAGGATCTGAGAGATGAGGTGTCTTATATTATCTGGGTAGTAGGAAAAATATAGGTAAAACTCTTCTTTACCTGCTTTGAAAGGTTTTGGAATATATTATAGAAGCTAACATACTATTTTTTTATCATATTTTTTATTGGAGTTACTTCCCCAGATAGCTTTATTTATCCAGGCAGTAAGACTTACTTAAATTACAAAAAAAAATTCAAAGTTTTGGGCTTTTTATTGAGCACCATATGCGAATGTGAAATGATTTGAAATTTGTTATTCCATTTATTACATTAATCCCTGTGACATTTAGAAGCATTAAAGATACATAAAGGTAAAAGCACTCTCTAAATAGTAAAACCTTTCTTTATTTTTTCATTGGATAAATATATTACGAACATACTTTCGGTGAAATATTCGTATAACAACTGCTGGAGCTATACATCCTTCTGGTAACTATTATAAATATGATCATTTCGCCTGACGAAAGCCTCGAGATAGGAGTTAGAAATACGTATTGTTGTGATCAATGTAATTTATGGAGTTAAATAATATTTTTGTGTTAAATATTTTATAAAATTTAAGTTTTTTTAAAAGCCGCGCAGTAACTCATTGGACTTCGGTCCGGAAGGTCGCCGGTTTTAACCCCGTGCTGTGCTACTCCTCTCGAATTACACAGGTGTTTTTTTCCCGCCTAATTTTCAGGAGTGCAAGGATATCTATGACTTCGGTCTTTTATCTTCTTTCACAAAATAAATATGGAAAAACACTTCGGTATGCCATCGGATCCTGTACAGTGGTGTGGTCAGTGTGTTTGTTGATGTGTAACGGCTCTCTCATTTAAAACAAACTCCACGGCACAGCTTTGCTTTCCAACTGAATTGACATTGGAATTACATAGAGATCCGTGACTATAAAGCTCAGTAACGATGACGATGATGATGTATTTTGAAATGACAAACTTAACTATATTAAAAACGAAAGGTTTTCTCTATTTTGAAATATTTTTGAATTATGTGTTTCACTTATCAGCAATGTTAGCTTAATCATTGAATAAAATTTTGGATAATCTAAAAAATATATTTGAAAAGTTAAGAGTGGAATGTGGGGAAAATGCTTATTTAGTTTATTGGGAAACGTTTGGGTATTTTTGGTCATATGTCAAATATAATAGTAGATGGACCAAGCGAGGCTGAAAATCACCAAAAAATACCAAAGGACGTTCTCTAAAGAAGTAAAAGAATTATATCAAATGAGTGGCCGGGGTCAGTAAATAAAGGATAAAATCACCAATAGGAATGGAAAATGACACACAGAAGACCTATGACCTGCACAGGAATGATACAGGTTGAATTGATTCTGTTGAATCATCATCACCATCAAGCCACTTCGTTATTGGGTAAGGTACAGAGAACATATATCTACCTCATTCTATCCAATCACATATATTTTGCTTCTGCCACATCCATATACTTCGTTCCACAAACTTTCCATTTATGTAGGGTTTTCCCTTTTTCAGAATTGTATTCATTAGATCGTGCTATAATTTTCTAGGTCATCCCAAATTTCTAGTATCTCATATGATACTTGAAAAACTTTATTTTTATTTTTCATAATTCATTCTTTCTGCGTGCCCAAACTACTCAAATTCATTTTAAATAGTTATAATAATAATATGACAAATTATAAAGCGCAGTTTAGAAAACAGATTCTCCTTAAAAGCGATCTCACTCGGGATTTACACCCTTGATTATTGACAGATTAAAAATGATAAGAATAGAAAAGTTCTGGTTACGACAATTAGATCGGGAACTTCCCTGCATCTGCATAAATTTAGAAAAAACATATTTGATAAAAAAAAAATGTAGAAAACTTACCAAGGGAGACGTACTATAAAGAAATCTTTGAATATCTTCCAATATGTGATAGTAACATATTCTGTGTTTAGGTGTAGTGTTCGAATTCAGCCATGTCTTCCTAAAAAGGGTTATCTTCAAGTACTTCTTAAATCTGCACACACCTATTTTTCTAACATTTTGAGGCATCTGAAATAATATGAATAATTTTTTTTTTTTTTGCAAATCATTCATTTTACTATCTTGTTTAAGTTCTAAGTGACATTTTAAAGTAATAAAAAACCTATTTATTTGAATGCTTCTCAAGAATATGAACATTTAACAAAAATTTATATTTTTAATTCATTAAATATTACTTAACAAAATGAACATAAAAATTACGAAAAAGTCATTTTTATCAACTGAAATTAATCAATACATATTGTGGAATATTTTGCAGGACTTCAGTATCCAAGGGGGCAAATATCCGGGACCCAAATATTCAAAAATCTAATAAATCAGAATTCACTCTAAACATTCTTACAAAAAGGATCAATCACATCTGGTAACTATAGTAGCGCCTGAGCACGTACAGTGCACCTTATTTTAATTGATATTCGTTAATAATATGCTGATTACTTATTCTGTCACATATTTTTTCCCCCACATTTATCGCAACTTTTTATCTACTGTATTTTTTTTTTTGTAATCATACTTAACATTTTTCCATAAACCCAATCTAAAACAATGTTTCTCTCCATATATATATTGTAGATTAAACAAAACAGAATGGCATACAATAATAATTTACGGCGAATTACGCCCACTGTGTCGTTTAATAATGATGCAGCTATTCGGACGAGAAATTTTAACAGAGCAATCCAACTGCCAATAGCACAGGCGATATCTTTGAATCGTCCAGTAATTAGTTGAATGGCTGGTTCATTTAGTGTTCGCAATTATACATGGCGCAACAGATGTATTGTGGGATGTGACGGATCCTGATGGTTATTTGAATGCGCCACTGTGCCGTGATTGGCCACAAAAGTGTTTGTATTTGCGAATTATTCAATACGTTAATATTGCATTTATTTGCATTATAAATAAAGGAATTCAAACGAATATTTAAAAAAAAATTAATATAACTTTTTTCTTTATTTATTATTCACAACTGTTTAAGAGAATAAAACAGTTGCGAATACAAAATAAAAAAAAGTGTTTTATTAATTTTATTATCCTTTGATAAACATTACACCACAAAGTAAAAGAAACTTATTTTCTAAGATTGAAGAATATTTTAGAATTTATACAGAAAAACAGCATTAAACAGTAGCTTTTTGAATTTTACATATTCTAAGTACTTCCCTGTAGCAACGAATCTTCCGATTATTTGGGCATATTGCTTGTTGTCAAGGAGAGGTTTTTGGTTACTGGAGGCGTGGAAGGACGACGCACGAGAGTAAGAATCGTAATGCGCTGGACTGACTAAATGAGAGACGCAACTGAACTACCCTTAACAACCGCATACGCACCGCGGAGTGCAGGGATGGATGGAGAGGAGTCATCGGAGGCGATCATGGGAGTCACGATGCTCAG
Organism: Odontocerum albicorne; assembly: GCA_949825065.1. Lineage (NCBI taxonomy): Eukaryota > Metazoa > Arthropoda > Insecta > Trichoptera > Odontoceridae > Odontocerum > Odontocerum albicorne. Next base: position 21,565,611 of record OX463844.1, read on the forward strand.
TCATGAGCTACACGACATAATGGATAGAATATTTCCCTCAAGTTTAACTTGTGGTCTTTTACTATCGGGATGGCCTCTATTGACATGTTCACTCACAGCATTACTTATAATATGTGTATTTGGAGGTATTTCTAGTGGATGGCTGCCAGTGGGTTTTCCATGCATTACCATGCAAGGAACTCTTGTAGATCCCCTCCAAATGACCGCATTACGGGTTCTTTGGCATCTTATATTATCTCCTTATTTCTGACATTGGGAATTATGGGTAAAAATCACATTAATCATCTTTAAATAAGTATTAAAAACTTTTTTTAGCACTAACCATGATTTTAATTAATTTTTAACTGGACTCAAAGATAAATTTTTAATAACTATATGCCCATTTTATTAACCAAGCAACATTCTCACCATTTATATACGTGTAGTTTGCAATAAAGTATCTAAATACATGAATGAATAATATATGTATGTTAAATTTAGATCAAAACGCATTATGCTCCACAGGGACAAAAATGTTTCAGACAGTAAAAATAGCCAAACGCTAATGCTCATTCCAGCGTTATTTGTTTTTTATGAGTGTTTTATTTAATCTTTCAGTAAATTCTCGCAACAAACGGTCGCGATTAAACGCATATACTCGTACTTTGTCTTATTTCGGGCGCGTTGTAAATTCAACCCGTTATAATGTTTGTAACATGTAACACTAATGCGTACCGTTTTGTTAAAATTAGCTAGCAGTTGGGAGTTTGCGAAGTGTACTATTATTTATGTAGGATTTTCAGAACTTGAACCGTAAGTTTTCTGTAATAGACCCTTGCCAGTACAAAGGTCGCAAGTTTGTATTCTGTGGAGACGGCGCACTCTAGTTTGTACTTGTCTCAATGTAACACAAACTTTGGTTAACAATTTCGAAGTAAATAATTTTATTTGTTGAATCACTCTCAAATATAGAAATTTACACTATATTCTTACTGTAATTTTAATTTACTTTTTAAAAATAATTATTTTAAACGAATTCTAATTGTTCTGGTTCAATATTTTTTTAATTTTTACAATATAATACTTTACTTGCTTACTAAATGTATGTCAGAGGTTATCTTAAAATAACAAAAAAATCAAAGAAATATGCATAGAAAGTTAAATCCCCTCATATTATACCCGAAAAAAAACATTTTAACTAGATGTTTTAATACACAAAGAACTACTCCCTGATTTATAGACACAAGGACACTCCCTGATTTATAGACACAAGAAATATAAAAATTGTGCATGTTACTCGTATTTTATTTCATTACTAGCTGTACCCTGCCACGCGTTGCTGTGGCTCAGTCTGGTTAAATGGAAAAGAAAGAAAAGAGAAAGCACACGTTTCTATTATGTTTAATTTCACAATGCTTGTGGGTATACAATACTTTTGATGTTTGACAGCCACTCTCAGTCTGTCGCGTTCATCACCGTACTCGCAAATGATCGCGTCACTCCAAGAGGTCAATTCACGATATGATTTGAATTCAAATGAAAGATTGATTGCACTGAAAAATAAGAATTAAAGTTATAACCGAAACATTAAAAAAGGAACTGAATAATATTGTTAAGTTCGTAGACGTCATTGTTCTTGGCGGCAAGAATAGCTCGTTCACTCAGCCAATCGTGATTCTTATAATTGATTTGAATATTGGGAAATACTTTTTAAACCAATTCTTTTGACATCACAAAATTGCAGAATTTATGAGACACTGAATTTCGTCCTGAGGTCATATCAACCGGCACCTTTCCGTTCCCAATTTCCAGCAATTGATGTGAGAATATCTCAGCTGATCGATTGTTTTGCAGCTGGACATGCATATTTGTAGTTAATTTCAACGTCTTTACGTGTCGCCACAGAGTAGAGTATTTCAGGCAACATATAAATTTTTCGAAACATAAAAGTAACTAATTAAATTTTAAGGCAAGACAGAGAGATAATTGTAACTAATTAAATGTTAAGAGAAGACAGAGACATAATTGTAACTAATTAAATTTTCAGGGAAGAAAAATAGATAATTGGAACTAATTAAAAAAAATCTACATTTCTACATACGATTTGATAGATTTTGAAATATAAACATAGAGATAAAATTAAATTCTATATAAAAAAGATACTTTTGATATTCCTACTGACCTCTTTCAGCCACTTTCAGCCTGTCTTCCAGATATATTTGCTCAAAAAGACAAAAGGTTCTACATATATGGAATTATAAACAGAAGAATTAAATATTGTTTCATCATTCTGTCGTTTAGCTCATGACGGAGCATCGTGACTCCCATAATAGCCTCGTTGATAATCTAAATAAAGTAATTTGTTTTTATTTCTACCTGAAAAGCGAATGGACTTTTTGGACAATCCAATACTTCAGCAGAAATATTTAAGATTTAGTGTTCAGTGTTAAGGGCGAACTATGAATATTGGAAGGACCTAAGAGTAAAAAAATGATTTACTAACAATTGATTTATCTTCCGCATCATCGCAGTCACACTTCTTTTTGGCTTGGTGGATTCCCTCATTACATTTCTTTGCGTCTCTGGAAGAAAGGGATCAAATTAATCACATATTCGGTTTGATGTTTCTGAATAATGTTATTATATTTCGGAAACTCACGATGAGTCCTATGGCAGTTGACAAATTTGCCCCAATACAACCTTATAACGACAATTGATGTGAGAATATCTCAGCTGATCGATCGTTTTGCAGCTGAACACGCATATTTGTAGTTAATTTCAACGTCTTTACGTGTCGCCACAAAGCAGAGTATTTCAGGCACCATATAAAATTGCGAAACATAAAAGTAACTAATTAAATGTTAAGAGAAGACAGAGAGATAATTGTATCTAATTAAATGTTAAGGGAAGACAGAGACATAATTGTAACTAATTAAATTTTAAGGGAAGAAAAATAGATAATTGGAACTAATTAAAAAAAATCTCCATTCCTACATACGATTTGATAGATTTTGATATAAACATAGATATAAAATTAAATTATATATAAAAAAGATACTTTTGATATTCCTACTGACCTCTTTCAGCCACTATCAGCTTGTCCTCGAGATATATTTGCTCAAAAAGACAAAAGGTTCTACGGATATGGAATTATAAACTGCAGAATTAAATATTGTTTCATCATTCTGTCGTGTAGCTCATGACGGAGCATCGTGACTCCCATAATAGCCTCGTTGATAATCTAAATAAAGCAATTTGTTTTTATTTCTACCTGAAAAGCGAATGTTTTTTTTGGACAACCCAATACTTCAGCAGAAATATTTAAGATTAAGTGTTTAGTGTTAAAGGCGAACTATGAATATCGGAAGGACCTAAGAGTAAAAAAAATTGATTAACTTACAATTGATTTATCTTCTGCATCATCGCAGTTGTTCTTCTCTTTGGCTTGGTGGATTCCCTCAGTACATTTCTTTGCGTCTCTGGAAGAAAGGGATCAAATTAATCACATATTCGGTTTGATGTTTCTGAATAATGTTATTATATTTCGGAAACTCACGATGAGTCCTATGACAGTTGACAAATTTGCCCCAATACAACCTTGCAACGACGTTCATTAATTTTAATTATTTTATCGACTTTAATCTAGGGCTCGATTCTAATAAATAGCAAGTTATTTAGGTAAACACATTACAAAAAACTAACAATAATGACAAATTAATACATCTTGTTACAAATTAGCAAAAATTTGGCTGTTTCTTAAAACCAAATTTGACATTTGTCAAAATTTTGTTGTATGAAACACGTCAAACTTTAAATAATTCAAATGTATAAATCATACACAGATACATACCATGAATTCAAATGAAAATCTATCGATACAGTTTAAATTCACTGCTAATTGAACTAAAAGATAATAAAAAAACAGTTTAAAAACACAGGATCAAAATTATTACGCGACGTTACGAAATGGCAGATAGAAATTTAGTATATTTTTACGTCGTAGCACGCTGATGTAGTTATAGTTCAATATTGTGAAATCTGTTGAGGAGAAATAAAATTATTGGTTTGAAGCTTTGCTTTTCAATATACCGTAATATAAAAATGTAAGTTTAAAAAACAAACTTTATAATTCATTTATAAGGAATTTGAAAAATATATAAACATGCTTGTATACTAATGCAACCTTTCATCAAAATTTCAAAGCAATGAAAAATAAGACAAACAGTTCAAAAACGAAATTAAAGAATCTGAAATGTCTAAAATGCAATGTGACATAACGATACGAATGCCAACTTTTGTCAAAATTTCAAAGCAATCGGTATAGAACTTTTGGAGATTAGATAGCTATAATTAACGAACATCTTCATTTATATAGATGATTTAACATTAAATTATTTAATATTTTATTTATATAGATTTAATTATTAAATATTTAATATTAATTCCGAAATGTGGAAAATGCAATGTGACATAACTGTCAAGTTTAGTTCGCATGTGCCACTGCAGGAGGCTCAAACGTTATTTTTTCTGATTTATAATTTTTTTATATGCACCGATTTATAAATAAAAATATCTAAACATTTCTGTATACGAATGTCAAAATTTCAAAGCGATCGTTAGAGAACTTTCGGAGATTAGACATTTTTAATTTACGAACATTTACATTTTTATTTATATAGATAAAGATAATTAAATATAATATAATTAATTAACCCTCCGATTAGTGACAAGGTCCCTGGGAACGTTTTCAATTTTTGTTTACTCACAACTTTCTCTTTGTATGTTTAAGAAATGTGATGCTGCATGTATTCCAAAAAAAAAACATGTTGAAGCAATTAAAACCGGTTTCGAAGCCGTACGATCACTCGTTGGTGTTTTATTACGGTTTGAAAACATTTAGTACGGGAATCAGGTACAAGATCCTTAGGGACCTTATACCTGACTTGTACCATTATTGAAAGAAATCGTAAATGAATTGTGTTTGTCGTACCGAAGAAGAATAAATCGGTCCTGCTGTTGTATACAATGCATTATAGTTGTTCGGTAGATAGTGAAACCGATAAGCGAAAGCCAATGGTCATTCTGGACTATAATGCCCATAAATCTGGGGTGGACACAATGGATCAGATGCTTGGCACTTATTTATGCAAACGTTCAACAAATCGTTTGCCGCTTGCAATGTTCTACAACATGATAGATATTGCTGCATTGGCCGCATTCATAATTTACGATGAGATGAAACCTGTTCAAAAAACAGACAAGCGACGTTCGTTTTTGCAATTGTTGACGAAACAATTAGCAATTCTAAATATCGAAGAACGAGCCACCAATACACGCATAATGTGCTATCCCAAAATTCAAATTGTTATGGAAGCATTTGATGTAAAGGTAAAGTTGAAATTAAATATTGAAACGCGCAAAAATAGAAATAACATATTTTTTTATTTTTTTTATTTTCCGGTAGTAGCAAGACCAACATCAGGAGCTGCACCTTCATTTGCACCCATACGAATCGGCCATCATGCCAGTTATATCGTGCGCAGAACGGACGCCACCGCAAAACCAGACCATATTGCTATACATATACCTGCAATAAAGCGGTTTGTGCTGAGCATTCAGCATTATTGTATCGGTGCGAAGGAGGTCCCTGCATTCTAGCGTTAGCTGACCATGAATAAGCAGCACAATAATACATTTATTACAACTTTTATTTTTTACCCGTCAAATAAAACACGAATTACCAAAAAAAACTTATTTGTTTGCCTTTATACTTATATTTTATCCTTTTTTATAAATTTAGGCACTTTATAAAACCATAAGCTAACATACAAAACCATCAAGACACACCTGCATGATAATACCATACAATTTTTTGACGGTCCCTAGGGACCTTATCACTTTTTTAACGCCGCCGGGACTGTCATCAATCGGAGGGTTAATAATATAATAAAATAATATTTTTAATAATATATTATCAATAATATAATTAAAATAATAAAGTAATAAATAATTAAATAATTATTTAAAAATAATTTATTTAATAATAATATAAAATTTTATTTTATTTAATATTAAAAAATATAAACGAAATTGTATTAAGTGTATTATATTATTATTAAAATTATTATTTATTTTTGTTTATTTATAAAATAATTTTTTTTTTATTGAATTAAGAGAGACTTTCTTGGATTAAATTCCACAGAACCATTTCCTAATCCTAAAAAAAATCAATAAAAGTCGTTAACAAATGGAAAAAAAGCAATGCATAAAATCTGTTTTTCTTAGGAGCTAAGAAGTTTCACTTCTACTGCGCGAGAGTCTCACGCATCTGTTTTTTGTATACATATAAGTTATATTTATTTTAGCGATCCCCCTGATATTTCATTATAACCCACAGTTCGTGAAACGATACTCGAAATATTTCAAAACAGATAAAATGTTAGTTGGATATTTTTTACAAATTTAATATTAGTTCTGCCAAATATATTTCCAGCACTTGCGCTATAAAGTCTAGATTCAGCCATATTTAGATTTTTTCAAGCTGCTATGACACAATGGAACTTATCCTTATTAACACAAATGTCATTTTGACGCATCTCGATTCTAACCCATTTTTTGTCTGTAATAAATATATCGTAGAATTATTGTTTAAAAGGAAATATTTATTATTAAACATTAAATTATTTAATATTTTATTTATATAGATTTAATTATTTAATATTGATTCCGAAACGTCGAAAATGCAATGTGACATCTGTCAAGTTTAATTTGAGCTTGTCGCTGCAGGAGGCGCAAACGTTATTTTTTCTGATTTCTAAACTTTTTAATACACACCGATATATAAATAAAAATATATATACATTTCTGTATACGAATGCCAACTTCTGTCAAAATTTCAAAACGATCGGTACAGAACTTTCGGAGATTAGACATTTTCTATATACGAACATTTACATTTTTATTTATTGTATATAGATAATGATGAATATTATTCATTCTCTTCTTGCGTGGCACACGGTTTTGGGCCTTCTGGGTCCTTGTCTATTTTGTGTGATAATACATAGTTACAATACTTATTTTGAGAGCAGATTTTACTAATTATTTCATTCATTTTATGAACCGAGAAAAGTATCGTTGGATCTTGTAAATTAAATTTTAAAAGAAAGGAACGTAAGGAGTAAGAAAAAAAAACTGTGTGGACGTGGACGAGACGAAAGAATATGACATAACAAGTAAGTTTGCTGCTCTATCATATATTTCTACCCCAACAGGGAAAGTATACAATGGTTTAAAACTATTATACTTAAAGAGATTGATAAAACATACTAGTAGTTGTTAAAATATGGTTTGATATTCATTATAATTTTTATCTCACACTTTAAGTATGTGTTGTTAAAAATATCAATGATCGAAATTGACAGTAAACAATGGATAAACTAAAAAATAAAACAAAGTTGAGTAATGATATTATGATCTTACATTTTCCTCAAATGTTAACAATTAAACCTTCTTAATACGTTGAAATGTTTAAAGATTCAAGTAAAATACTTAATGATTTTTTTCCTTAGTCATGAAAAAAACAAATTATCGTCAGAAAGAAATCTATTCTTAAATACACGAATAAAACGGAAATTCGGTTTTTACTCAATCAACTTCTTAAAAGGAATTTCCTGTTTTGACTTACTCCACATAATAGAAAGCAACGCAATCAACCTAGAAACTTCATGTATTATTAAGATATCTAAGGGCGGCGGCGTCCAACTGAAATGGAACAAACAACAACCTTAGAATTGTGAGTAGGGCGTACTCCAAGGGAAAAATATTAAACACTTGTTAAATCGATTAGGCATCATTTATTGTGTTTATTTTGAACAAAGCATGAAAAAAAATTGAGGTGTAAACCTTTGCCGATAAAAATAAATCACTGAAAACATTTATTGAATTCATATTTTAACAAAAATGTTTTGTTTCTTAAGTATAATATGTTCATTCAATCACGGCATTTCTCTGTTGGGGTAGAAATATATGACACAAACTTTCTTATCATATTTCTTTCGCCTCCTCCCCGTCCATGCGGTTAATTTTCTTTCTCTTTCTCCTAACGTTGCTTTTTTTTCAAAATTTTATTTATTAGATCCAACGATACTTTTCTCGGTCATTCTTCACCATGATACTTTATACAATAGCAACATTATTTATCATAGATCCAACAAAACTTGTCTCGGTCGTTGAACTCCCACTTATATTATATATATTTTTTATTTTATCTTTGCCACCTATAATAACAACATGACCCAACCATCTTAACGTGCTCTTATTTACATAAATTTATTTTTAAAGGATAGAAATGACCGAACTCATAGGTATTCTTATACCCTCCAACACAAGAAGGAAAAAGTGCCTGTGTCGTTCGAGAGGAGCAGCACAGCGCGGGATTCGAACTGACGACCTTCCGCACGGAAGTCCAGTGCGTTACTGCGCAGCCATACACCGAACAAACGGCCATACACTTAACATACCAGCTCTCATTCATTCTTAAAATAACTTTTCTTATTCTATCACAAATCGACATGCCACATATTTTTCTTAGTGTACGCATGCATTTACCCGGCTCCTTTCATTAATTATCAACGTCCACGTTTCACTAACATACATCAATGTTGGCACTTATACACTATTATGACCTATCGTTTTAGAAGAAATATTAAATATTCACGTAAGTTTTATTAAAAATAATTAAGTATTGTTATCAGATAAGGATAAATCTTGTTAATATTGTATTAAACATTTACATCCATCCTGTCGTGTACCCTAACATATGTCTGAGCACCGTTACTCCCATGATAGCCTTTGAGGATTTTTCTATACGTGTATCTATATTAAGGGTAGTCCAGTTGCATCTCTCACTTAGTCCAGTGCTTTGGGTTTCTTCCTCTTGTGCGTCGTCCTTCCACGCTGTATCCTTGGCCACGAGCAACATTTCCAAAGAATCAGAGGACTCGCTGAAGCCATGATAATCTGTCGGTGATTCTCAGTTCTTCAAAAATTGAGGTTTTAATTCGTCTCTCTGTCCATAAAGTTCGTAACATCCTTCTCCAGCACTGCATTTCAAAAACATATATTTTACGTATCTCGCTTGCTCTGAGAGTTCAAATCTCTGAGCCATACATGAAAATTGCGTAAACGAGAGACTTAACTACGCGCCTTTTGATTTTGATGGTGTTAATTCTGCTCTTTCATATCTTTTTAATCTCTCATATCGCATTTTTGCCATTCCAGTTCTTTTCCCTTTAGCTTCGTATCCTCCATTATTTGTAATAATAAACACTTATTAAATATTGTCAGTTATCACTTCTAGATCATGATTCATATTATTTGGTTGGCAGTTTGTTACTGCTGTCTATTATCATTAACTTAGTTTTTGACCGATTGAATTCCAGACCTAGAAGTTTGCTCTTGTGTTTCACATTTTCAAGGAGCATGGCCATTTATTTCGATGCGTCAATTAATATAATATCATCTGCATATCTCAGATTTGAGACCTTTTTTCTACATATAGCAATCCCGCCGTCTCAGTCTTCAAGTTCTCTCCTCATAATATTTTCTCCATATAGGTCAAAAAAATCGGAAGAGAGGATGTACCCTTGTCGTACACCTATTTGCACTTAAAACTGTTTGAACTTGATTTTATTGACTTGGACTATCGCGGAATAATTTACCTAAATATTAATAAAAAAATAGTTTTCTTATCAGATAAAGTGATAAAATATTTTTATTTGAGAATATTTTTTTGGTTTTGGCGGAAAAACTTAATGATTTTACAACCGTGTTAAACTTTTAGTTAAATTTGTAGAAAATTAATGAAAAGTTTTCATAATATTTATCAAACGAATATTGGTGATATTTGGACAGACGTGCGCAGAAGGCAATAATCTGATAAGGTTGGTAATGAATGGAAATATGGAAAGGCGAATCGACCAATAAATGGTCCATGTATTTTGCTTTTTAAACTCCAAACTATGAATGCCAGAATCTTGTTGAACGGATCGTCAGAGATCCTGTTTGATACCACTACATGAAGATCATGATCCTTACTGACGAAGGAAGAGAATACCGAAAAGAAGATCTTTCAATTTTCCCATCAAACTGATGATGTATGATACATTAAATACAAAATATAGCGGATTGTAAACAACGTAGACTTTAAAAGTTATTATTTTTTTATTGATATGTTTATTTACCGAATCGATTGTATTTCATCAAACGTTTTCATAGTAAAAAATATTCAGAATACTTATGTTACTCTCGATTAAAGCTTAAATTCATGACTATAAGTTTGAAAGTTGATCCTCCCTTTTGCTGATTTATGCTAGCATCTGCATATTGACAGCTTCCATGTCCGGTATGTTAAGACGCCTAACTTTTAACTCGGAGATTGTTGGTCTAAATAAATAAATAAATAAATTCCCATTGGTATCCAAATTTTTCAAATAGAGTTCTTGTCTGACTTTCGCTTAAGGCTTGTTTTTGGTTGGTGGAAAGATATGGCAAATACCATATACTGTATACAACGAAAGCGTAATACAATACAATATATTATCATGTAATATGAAAGTAAAGCTACAGCAAACGATCACAAATAGACAAAATATTTCTTAATTCTTTCATTACCGGTAATTTGTTGAAGCGGTGCACGAGGAAGAATATTGAAAAATAATTTTCCATTTGTCTTAAATTATTCCTATTGAATATTCAATAATTACTTTCAAGAAGCAAGTATGGGAAAAGGGGAGAGGTTATCAAACAATCTCCATTATTTTCAATTACCCTCAGTACTGGCCAATCCTGCTGAAGCAGCCAAATGAACTTCGAAGGTAAGCTTTTTTATTTAGAGGGGAAAAAAGAACCTTTTATATTCTGCACTTTGTTGGAATCGCCGCTAAAATTCCAATTGCGTAAAACTAATTAAAACTTGGGCAGCTTTTTTAATTTGACCAATTTGACTTTTATTCCGAAAATTAAAAAAAAATATTCGTCGTCCAGTGACGGAAACCATATAAAAGTTGAACGATTGAAAAACATTTTTTAATTGGACTTTCTTATTGAAATTTCATACGCAAAATTTATTTTTTTCAATTTCAATACACTTTATTGTTCTAACTTTTCCAATTGAATAAATTAATTTCCTGACTGTACATTAGGTAATTGACTGATGTTGCTTTCATTTCTTTAGAATATTTTTTTGTAAGGTGATGGTTTCATAATACTTAAAGAAAATAATGTTTCCATTTCAAATCTCGAATAGTTCGTAATCAGTTTATGACAATACGTATATATTTTTATTATATAACAGTAAGAATTTTGTTTTTCACCAGCACTTGTAATAATATGAGTCAGCTATTTCAAAATTCTTCAGACTTCTTTGATAACAGTGAAGAGATACAATATTTTCTTGTATGTTGGAGTTCACTATCTATGAAAATTTAAAATAATGTGGTGTAGGGGAAAAGGGTAAAACTGGAATATGATATATTCAAGAGAATTGTCGTATAGGAAACATGATAAGAAGGTGACAGGTAAAGATTTTCAGTATGATTATTATTTCTTTTTTTTTCGTATGGTATCCCTCAATACATATATTCAAATTAGTGTTTCGGACATATTGAAAGGCATGGCTGCGAGACAATATTATCTTCAGCTACAGTAAGTTAGCCTTTGAGTTAAGAACCTGTGGTATAGGCACGGAACTCACAGTTTGTCGTCGAACGTGGCAACTCTACCACTCGGCGCATGCCAGCTGGTTACCAGACGAACTTTTTTATCAGAATGGGATCCTTTTTTCACAATTTCGCTGACAAGTTATCTGACAGTAATCCAAAAAAAATTTTTTTTTAAATAGTTTGCTAATTAAAATATTTTTTTACCCTTAGTAAATAATGGTGTTGAAATGATAAAATGGAAAAATAAATGAGTTTATCAAAAAAATTATCAATCGTATCTTATAAATTAAGAAATAAAACAACTATGACTCTCTAATTTTAACAATGTACCTACCCATCAATTTCTTAAAGGAATTAGTGGCATTCAACATAATTTAAATGATCATTGTTTAACGATGTCGAAGAGTAAGAAAGTGTCTGCACTTTTTGTTTGCGATATTTATTAAATCTGATTAATTACTCATATATAAAATATTTTATTTAAAATGTTCTTATTCATGTTTTTAATAACCTAGTTTTTAATAAAGGTAATACTTATTAACTGCACAAATCAACAAGATCCACTAAATTTAATACAGAAGCATTGAAAGACCGTGAGAAGCGTACCCAATATGTGGAAAAACTTAATGGAGAACTCGCTGAAGTGGATGGAACCCAAGAACCCAATAGTGTATGGGAAAAGTGCCAGACTATCGTCAAGAGAACTGCTGCTGAAATACTTGGATGTGTTGAATCTGGAAGGCCGGTTAACTGGTTCGATAACGAGTGCTCAGAGGTAACACAGAAGAAGAATGAGGCATATCTCAGATTACAACAGCGGAATACCAGAGGCAATGCTGAGGAATACAAACAGAGAAGAAGGGATGAAAAGAAAATCCACAAGATGAAAAAGAAAGAGTGGGAACAGTCCCAGATCAGTGAGCTGGAAAACCTCAACTCACGGGGATTATGTAGACAGTTCTACCGGAGGATTAATCAGCAGCGCAAAGAGTATAAACCAAGGGTAACTGCCTGTAAAAACAGACATGGCGAAATTCTTAACGATACAGTGGATATCTTGAAACGTTGGGCCGAACACTTTGAGGAACTTCTTAATAACAACCATTCCGATGACATTGATACAGAGAATCCCTATGCTGAGGACGAAGAAAACATACCACCACCATGTCTAATGGAAGTAAAAACAGCCATAAAAAAACTCAAAAATAATAAGTCTCCAGGACATGACGATATCCCTGGTGAGTTACTTAAGTACGGAGGAACTGAACTAACCGCTATGATCCATACCATCGTGGAGAAAACATGGGACTCAGAAACTGTACCAGACGATTGGAGGACTGGAATCATATGCCCACTCCACAAAAAGGGTGATACAATGCAATGTGCCAACTATCGAGGAATTACCCTACTGAATGCATCATATAAGGTCTTTGCCGGTGTCCTGTTCTCCAGATTGCTGCCGTACGCTGAAAACCTGGTAGGCCAATATCAAAGCGGATTTCGTCCGGGGAGATCCACTATAGATCAGATGTTCACTCTCCGTCAAATATTGGAAAAAACCCTAGAGTATAATGTCGATACACACCACCTCTTTATCGATTTCAAAGCTGCATATGACAGCATTAACCGCTCTCAACTCTATGCGGCCATGAAGGACTTGGGTATTCCTAACAAGCTCATAAGGATGGTTAGACTCACTATGAACCAATCACAATGTAGAGTCCGGATTCAGAATGATATCTCAGAACCATTTTACACAATGAATGGACTGCGTCAAGGAGACGCACTAGCTTGTCTACTTTTTAATATGGCTCTGGAGAAGTGTGTAAGAGAATCCGGAGTACAGACAAATGGGTCAATTTTCTACAAATCAAGCCAAATACTGGGCTACGCGGATGATATTGACATTATTGGTAGATCCCCACAAGCAATGATGGAGACATTTGTTCAGTTGGAGAGGGCCGCAAACAGAATGGGACTTCGCATCAACTCCGATAAGACCAAATATATGATAGCCACTAAAGCACCCCGTAATAACCAGACACCTACCACGATTAATATAAGTTCTCATACAATAGAACGTGTAAACACCTTCACCTACCTGGGATCCATAGTGACAAGTGTTAATGATGCATCTATCAAGATTAAACGTCGAATATTCATGGCAAATAGATGCTTCTTTGGTCTGAGAAAACACCTTATATCTCGGTTGTTGTCCAGAAGGACAAAACTTACCATTTATAAGACACTGCTACGACCTGTCCTCACATATGGGTCTGAATGCTGGGTATTGAGTAAGAAGAACGAATCTTCCCTTCTAATATTTGAAAGAAAAATACTCAGAAAAATATTCGGACCCATACAGGAAAATGGATCTTGGAGAGTGAGATATAATGAGGAGTTATACAGCATATACAAAGAGCCCAACATTATAAAATACATCAAAATTAGGAGGCTACGTTGGGCGGGGCATGTAGCAAGAATGGGAGAAGAGGAAATGCCTAACAAAGTACTCTTTTCCAAGCCCCAAGGAAGACGTAGCGTGGGCAGACCAAAGCTTAGGTGGATGGATGGGGTGCAGAATGATGCAAACGTGATTGGCATCAGGGGCTGGAGGAGTGCATCCCAGGATAGGGGGGAATGGCAACGACTGCTGGAGGAGGCCGGGGCCCACAATGGGCTGTAGTGCCATTGATGATGATGATACTTATTAACACATTATGATACACAAAAACAAAAGTTATATTATATTTTGCTGCAAATATTAAAATATTACCGATAAAAAAATTCTGTACCGAATGATAAATCACAAAACAGTCATAAAAATAATATTTCTTATTACGGAAATATTTTTTTTTGTCAAAATTATTCCATGAATTGTGGTCAATTCAAATAAATATGATTTACAATATGTGCAAATAAAAAGCACAAAAAAATACATTTTAAAGAATGCACTTGCTTACAAAAAGGTGATTTGTATAATATAATAGTTTATTGAGAATGTAAATAATAATGTTGAATTAAGTTTGGAGAAAATGGCTCAATAAAAGTTTTGTACGATTTTCGATATTTCTGTTACTTTTTTAAAAACTTTCTTAAAGCAAGACCTTAAGGTTTAAAATTTTAATTCACTTGTCATGCCAAAGAATATTTTTTTATTTAGATGTATCTCTATATCAAACCTCTATACTCAAGGAATAACATAACACACATAAAATAGTAAAATTACAATTATTACGTACTCGTTTTCAATACATTTTTTCAGTCAACTATTTTTAGTTTTCGGTGAAACCTTCAAATTAATTTTACTTTCAAATAATTTTAGTGTACCCATGAATATAAAATGTTAGTTGGCACATTCAATAATTACTTCAATTACTTAGAAAGGTGAGATACATCAACCGAATTCAATGGCTTATAAAATATTTATAAGATTTTCATCACGAAACAGAGGCGCAGAAATTTAGTAAGTATTTAAGTGTTCAACAAATAATTAATTAGCATTAGAAATCGTTTGAGAGAGTGCCAAATAAACAACGTTAATGGGAAGAGAAAAATAAACTGTATTCGATACCCATTTTCCTTGAAAACAGTTAAACAATTAAAATAAACGGTGGAATTAGTCAAGTGAAGAGGGAATATTTGTTTCAAATAAAATTAAATACTTGACGAATCTTCAAGCATGTAATTATATTCCCCGTCTCACTTAAAATTTAAATGCATAATTTATTTCCCAGTTCTCCATGTTATTTCAACGGGCAAAATGTAAGCATTTCGTTTGTTCATAAATAAAACTAATTGCTTTTTTAAAGGTGTTAGTTATGTGTTCGACAAATTGGATTAACGGAAGTTTTGAAATGTTGTGATATTTAAAAATATATATTATATTTACATTAATACAAAAGTTAAAATAAAAATGATAAATGCATTTTTTGTATTAAGAAATAATATTCATTAATCAAATACAAAGTAGTGCATTGCCATTACAATTATAATTTTAAGAACGAAGATTCGAATTTAAAATACATATTTTCGTAATGTATTGCGCTTCTTTTGTTTAATCTGGAGGGTTTATTATCATATCGCAATATCTTTTAGCCAACCAGAAGGGTATTAAATAAACCTGATATGAAAAACGGAGTGCAATGCTTTGTTAAAAAGTGTGGGTTCCAATGAAAATTGAACTCACAACCATCGGGCTGAAAGACAGGCGTTTTATCAACACCACCATGTTACATAAAACAGATTTACAGTTCCTTCTATTCTGGCGTACATCTTACTTAAATCTTAGCTTCAAGGGGATTGAAGTGAAAACAATAATTAAACCCTTGAAAATCGGATATTAGCAGGAATGGAACCAACAACCCCCAGGTTAAAGGATAAGCGTATTAGTTCCTAGGCCAGGAGGTTATCAGATAAATATCCTTTTTGAAAAAGGTCCTACGGAAATCGATCCATTAACCCCCAAGCTGGAAAACAGGAGTCTTGCCAACTAGGCCAAGGAGTTCGTCTTATTTTTATACATTTTGTACAATTTTTTTCTTCGTTACTACATTATCAATCGCCGAGTAATTTTTTTTTTCAGGAAGTTATTTATTTAATACAATGTACTATGCTTATCAACCAATAAAAATAATTAATCAAAAAAAATCAAACAACAATTTCGAAACAATATAAACAAAATGTCCATGAGAAAGTAGGCTAATTTTATGAAACATAAAATGATACATTTTCAGATTTTTTACCTTGCTTATAGTAAATATATCACTCATGGCGGCCTTAGCTGTATACATTTTATGAAATACTTGAACAACTGGTGCAAATTTTCACACATGTACCCTTATTTAAAATGTACATATTCTTCGCATAAATTTTACTTGATATGACATTTTCAGTACCCGCATCATCTCAACCAGCTACTTATACATCATTCAAACTTATTGAATCGTTTTTAGAAAACTGTGTACTTTGACCGAAAAATAAATCTTTTAAGGATACATGCGCGGATACATAAAATTAAGTTAATTCTACGATCATATTGAATAAATACTAAAAATATTTAAATTTTAGGATTGACTACATTATTTTAAATATGACACTTTAGTTGTACAAAGTACATCATAGTGGGTTTATTGGCATAAATATTAGAATAAAAAAGGGGGAAATGCAACGCTACGCGTTTATTCGTATTACAAAAAGACTTTTAAGTATAACCAGGCTGAAATACGTCAATCGACAAATGGGGAACGTATCATGAAATGCAAAGATAACATGCTACGTCTGATTATTTTTTCCGTATTAAGCAAAAAATAGATTTTAGCAGTTTTTGATGAAAACGAATTCAACATAACTATGTTAGATTTGCGCAATCGAGTATGTATTATCGCAATAATATCAAATCACCTTACTATTTATTAAAATCAACTGTACTGCGCTGGCTAGGATACAACACACACACAAGACAACGACCCTGAAAAGAAAGCTCTTTTCAGCCATGCAAATGGGCGTTGAAGAGTGGAGTCTTAGGCATGGATAGCTAGATGGTTTGCAGAGGATTATTTTAACCTGATGATAGATTATGATGTGCCAACAGGATAATAGATGCTTCTGATTAAATTTATCCAAAAATCTTCCAGGCAGTCAATATCAAACCTCAGCTGTAGTATTAATGATGACCTACAGTATGTAATGCTTATTAAAATCATTTAAATTTATTAGTTGTCTTACAACCGCACGATCTCATCGATCAAAGGAGACTTTTTTCTAGCATTTTCAGTTCATCGGTCTTCCTTCTTTACGTTTTCTTTGATATTCGAGGGACTATACTTTAGAACTAGCTAGATACCACCATATACGTATCCACTTACTAATTGATTCAAACAGCGATATAAAAACATTATATTTAAATTTAATGACGTATCGTGTTTTTTTTCTTTTTTAATTCAATTCTTATTATACATTTAACCTCAACTTTCCCAGTCATTGGTATAATTCCAAAACGTTTTTTTTGCTAACGAGTGTCATTACAGTATTTTTATCTTTTAATTCATTAAATCAATTTATTCTGTCATTTATACTGTTTTCTCTGATTACATGCAACCCAAAAACGTTGTTACCTTTCAACCAGTAATTACTACAAACTAGAGTAACAAACTCGTAGGTTGTACTTATGTCGTGTAGTTAAATGCCAAATCAAAAAATAAGACATAACGGACCCATAACTACAGATGTACCAATTTACCCTAACCTGTACCTAAGGACATGCCTGTTAATAAAATGGCAAGTTTTAACATACAAAAAGGGGCAAAATAAAAATATGCGATGAAATAGGCCCCTGGCTCAACCTGTATCTTATAATATACTTTTTAAAGAAAATGGTTAGTTTCAACAGTTGGAAAATGTGTTAAATGAAAACCAACCCACAGCTCAAGTTGCATCCATTTTGCTTACCATATATCTTACATTTCACATACTTTTCAATAAAATAGTAATTTTCATCAGACGAACAAGGTACCAAATAAAAACATTAGATAAAACCGGCCCACAACTAAAGGTATAGCAATTTGCCTTAATACGAGTATGTTCGTAATCACATGCTTTTTAATAAAATGGCAAGTTTAACAAATGAAAAAGATTGAAAATCCCAGAGAGTAAAATTATAGCTCGGACTGTCCGTTGGCTCCTTTTCCACGGTTCACTTTCCCACCATATAATTTGACGTCAAGTTGTACGTCAAGTTTCAGGTAAACGTCTCCTCGCTTTGAGGTAAGCTGAGGCGGCCATTATTGTATCATTTATTCAAGAACCTGCTCTACAGTATGACCCACATTGTTCTGGTCGACCACTTTAGTTACTTCGTATTATTTGCGATGTTCTTCATTTTTCCTTTATTTCTCTAATACGTCCAGAGGAATTACGTCACGAATGGATACATATTTCATTTGTAAGATTTATTGTATGAAATATTCTAGACTACGTATGATATATTTTCAAATTTAACTTTTTTCCAAATATTTGTATATTTGAAGCGCAAAAATAAATGGGGCCCATGGATATAGAGATTAGCAATTTCCAATTAGTTTATTTTTATAATAGTTATTTTTTTATAAGTGCACTTTGAAAATCAATATTGTATTATTTAAAATAATAAAGAAGGCTGACATCAGAAATTAATACATTGTATAAATATATGTACTTACTCGTAGATAAAGAACGTTATGAAATTTTGGAAATGTCGAGTGTTATATATCATACACACGTGTAGAGAGAAAGGAAAAATATAACATTAATCAGAATGTCCTTCAATTCTTTTCTTTCTTGGTTTCCCTTCATTTTCCTTGAACGAATTCCTTCCTCTACTTCTATCATTATTCTTTATATACTGGACATTTACTTTTTTTAGTTGAATTTAAACGCTTTTTTCGAAACAGTCAAAAATCAAAACAGTTTAACGTATGCCATCGTATTCATAGGATGACAACACTCGGCCTTGATAGAGTCAAAAAAATAAACATTTGGCGCCATTATTATTTAAAAAAAAAAACATTAATAAAAAATAAGTCTTAACTCTTTCATAATAAGTTAGCCAAACTATTGCGTCTCCTGCCACGGTTTCCATAATACGTAATTTTTCTATCGAGATAGATAAAAAAAACAGTGCGCCAAACTTTCTGTCACGACAAACTTCCTTCGTCTCCTCCACATTTATACATCCTTTCATACAGTTCATCCAAAATTTCGTTAATTAGTTCCAACCAATTTTTTTTGGTTGTTGCATTATTGGCCTCCCGTTATATCTTTGTCATCCACCCAGAGGGTATAAGATCGTTTAAACATATTTAATATATTTTTTACATATATTGCTTTGGTTTTCTGTTTTCATTAGCCCTTATACAGATATTTACAACAATAACGTCTTCGAGTTGCTTTAACCATTAATTTTGTATTCATAGTTTATTATAATCATGTAAACTGAAAATAATATCAACAACCAATGCTTCATAAAAAATATCTCAATTTGTTAAATGTAACTTAAAATGGGTAAGTAATTACATCCACTCTGTACCGAGCAGACGTAGAATCAATAGCACGGCTCCATCATTCTACCCCATCGCCACCCTTCTACCCCCCCAAATGGCCATCAATTGTTTATGATTAACGTGTTTATTCCTGACCGGTGGGTCTGATCGATATAAGTGACCCAATTCTTCCGTCTTTCAAAGTCCGCCTTTTGAATATTTAAATAAATACGATTGTAGCCCCTTCACTTACATCAGTGGGTACATACAAAGCGGACACATTTCCACAACTTGGATGTGAAATATTCAAGAAACAAGAGTTTTATTTCGTCGACGTTTATTTTCATTACGGTTGTATTATCAAATAACAATTTATTTCTATTTCTTTGAAATGATAAGCTGTAATATAATTTTAACAATACTATGCCGTTCTATAGGACTCCGTGGCGTTAAAGATCAACACGACGATGCAACAACTAAATATTTACATAATACCAAAACAAGATTATAAAACATATATTGGGCAATCAATATGGAAAATCTGTGAACTTCCATGTGATTTTGACGAGAGTAAAATAAATAAATTGTTCTAGCTGGAACGAAATGCTCGTAAGTTAATTATACGAGTTCGCTTTTTATTATTTAGACTTAATAATTTATTATTATTATTTACTTATTATAAATTTATTATTTATTTATTATTTATTTTTCTTATATTGTGATTTTTTCTCTATTACAGAACACAGCTTACATGCCAATATGGTTTTTAAATTGTTATTTTTGTACAAAAAAGGGAATGGCCGTATAAATAAATAAAATAACCAAAGTCGACATGACAACCACTCTCCTGCTAACACCATCCTATGCTGTCATCATCTTGTTGGCATCTTAAACGCTCTGTATAACAAAAAAACGATAGTTATGGAGTTAATAAGAAATTAAATTCGTATCTGCATAATTAAAGAAAAGGAATTGAATATTACTGTATAACAGATTATATAGTGGTGAATTTAATTGAAAGGTGATAGTAAAAGGAATATGGTACTAAATAATTCAAAATAAGACACGATATTAATAACATAAAATCTTATACTGTTAAATGGCTATTTATGTCAACGGTCATTTTAAATTATCAATAAAACGAAGTTTTCAAAAGATTTATCACAATGCCCACAAAAATTCATGTTAAAAAAAAATTGCCTGATTAATGTTAGTTAGCTAAAACTGTGATTTATGACTTGGAGCAACATACTCGTATATGAATTCACAAGGAACAACATAAAATGATGTTGTTTCTTATATAAACACATAACAAACAACATATATGAATTCACAAATAACAACCTAAAATGATGTTGTTTCTCATGTAAACATATAACGAACAACATACATGAATTCATCATAAGGTTAAGAGCGTGACCCGGGAGACAATATTGTTTTCAACCCAAGTAATCGAGCCTTCGAGGTGACGACCACTGGAGTAGACAATTAACTTATTATATTAAGTAGCTGACAGGAGCAACATATACTCGTAATATAATCCAGGCATAACCAAATTTTAACCTAGACTGTCTGTTTCCAGTCTATAAACTTTAACCTATATTCGGTCTGATAGAAACTGTCGCGGGCCAAAGGACAAAAAAAATACTACAGTTGAATGAAACGATTGGTATATTTATTAAAACTCACAATTACTTTAAAAATAACGTGTGAGAAAAATTATGGTACTTTGTATCAAACATCAATTTTCCATCTCAGGCTACATGTTTGTTGTTGACATACTTAATATCGCTCCAAATAAGTCTTCAATCATGATATTGTTTTTGTTGGGTTTTTATAAATATTCATTATTGAGAAAGTTTCTTCGCATATATAAGTTGAATCAAATAACACAAGCATTGTATTGCTTGTGTTATTTGATTCAACTTTCTTTTTTTTCAAGTCTTTCACATGAATATATTTTACATTGATTAGATGTTTATAACAAAATAATATTTACATTTTCTTTCACCTGTGTGGGCCACAAAAATGGACGTCGCGGGTCTTAGTTTGGGCATGCGTAATCTAATTAAACTTTATTGAAAAAAATGTAGTATAATGTTTCTGACAACTAGTCGATATACAGAAATTTTGTTCTGTTTAGACTAGCACAATAAGCAGAACAAACTTGACAAATACTCTCCCATGGGCTGTTTCTCTTGAATAGGAACTCGGATATTGACTTCTTCAGCATTTCACTAAATGTTTTTAAGTGAGCTTATTGAGTTTTCTAAGCAATGACAGTTATATGTTTTGATGTAACAATTATTTCAATTATATCTTATAAACTGTATATATTATATTCTAGCTTTGTATCTTATTGGATTTAACGTGTATTTGTCAGCTTTAAATAGAGCTCACAGTTCGCTTCTGTACGTTTTTGAAATAACATTTTTTATTAATTTTTTGGTTACCATCGGGAGTTAAACTTGAAACCCCCCTGTAAAAGACCAGCGTATTACCAATGAAACCACGAAGGTTTTCAATATTTAATGCACGGAGGAGGTAACATATGCATGACGATCATTTCAATATTTGCATAGTTTTATTTTTTCTCCACGGAATAATATATAAGAAAACATGAAGATGAACAGAAAAAAAAGAGTTGTTGGAGAAAGGGTATGAATGTAGCGGAGGCGAAGGATGTGTGTCGAGATAGGAATATTTCATGCTTTGTCCTCTCTGCTTACCCCATCAGGGAGATTGTGTAACAGTATGTATATGTATGTACGAAAATATAAAAAAATGAAAATTACATAACATTTTCATGTTATGAGTAGTACTCGTATATAATGTAAAGAATATTCTTACACAAGGTTGCGTCGTTGAGAGACGTAAAATTCATGTTTGATATTTCTCATTGCAATTTTAAAACCTGTTTTCGTAATTAAACTTGGTTACAGTGTTCAACAATATATCAACAAATCTTACATCTAGGAATACTCATATGTAAACTAAAAAATACCTTGAAAAAAAAAGTTAATTAAAAGTTTAAGTGTACAGTTAAACGCACCAACCAAAGCCATTAAACTCGGTAAATTCAGACAAAAGTTTTTTTTTTGTGTTAGATGAGTACACTTGTTTCTTTTAGGTAATTTTTTTACAAGTTAAAATTAAATTTATTATTTTTTAGTCCCCACCGTGGTCTAGCATAAGAATGTTGCATTTTCATAAAATGTTTTAAACGCGTGTTGAAATATGATTTTAGGTTATGAAACAACTTTCGAGTATTATTAGGGTGATGTTTTATAACTTGCAATTGTCTGTTCGTCGTGAAAATGTCATGTACTCGATGATAAAATCACGAAAGTTTAATAAGTAATTATATATATTTAAATGTTTATTAGTATTTTTAAATTGTCATCACTACAATTCATCCATTCTTATAGTAATCCTTTAACATGTCAGAAGGTTAAAAGGGAAATCGAATGTCTTTTTGTAATCATTTTGTTATTTTTTTTTCAAATATTGCATTATAAGCCTTAAAGAAAACTACTTTTGATTTGATAAAAAAAACTACAGAAGTACCCATTTTTATAGCTGAAAATTTAACTAAATAAATATATGTAAATAATATGAAAACTATACATAAATATGTATGGTTTTTTGTTTCAAAAATGGATATCTTTTTAAGAATAAAAGTTACATTTCTTTACTTTCGTGAGTAATTTTCCTAGATGAAGTATTTTAACATATTATTTTTTGTTAATATTTTTGGGCAGTACATCGGTAATCTAATTCGAAGCCCTTGAGAGAAGTTAACCATCCTATCAACTTGGCCACGTAGATCGTTACAATAATGAATGTTTATAAAGATACGAAAAAAAAGAATATTTTGAATATTATGTTAATTTATTTTTATTATTTTATGATCAACAAGTTTTAAAATAATTTACATAAATCAATAAAAATTGAATTCCTAAGGGTTTGTGCCTTAACAATTCACAAAAGTTATGGAAGTTTGTTAAGTCAAATAATGGCAAGAAAGTTTAGTTCTTGTGACTGATCTTCCATCCATAAGATGGTAGTCAGCCATCTAATGGATATAAGACACATGTATTGGTTTGTTGTGTGAAAACTGTTGCACTACAACAAGCACACATTCTTAACAAATCCAACCCAAAGTTCAATGGCAAGGATATTTAACTTTCAAGATAATCGGCAGGTTTTGTTTTTCTGCAGCAACCTTTTTTAGGGGGAGTTTTTTTAACATAACTCAACTTTTGTGTTACTGTGTGCTATAAGAATTTATGATTAGCAGCATTTAAGCGATATAAAAATATAAATTTAGATGTAAAACAATAAACAATACAAGTAAAACAAGTCCGAAAGTTAATCCCACAGGTGTTAAACATGGAACGCCCGCTTGCTTAATGTGAATGTAAAAGTTAAAACACGGCAGTCCAGAGTGAAACAATGCGTACTTAAAGACTGTAATTAATTTATCCATTTCCATTAAGAGCAATCAAATACCAATATTTTTATAATAACGCTTTTGTACAACGTAGGGTACTTATTGCCATGTAACAATATCTCCCAACCAACTAGATCTTAAAGAAACTTGAAGTGAAAACCGGACAGGAATTCTTTTTTGAATTCAAAGGAATCGAATCTGCAATATTCGGGCTGGAAGCCAGGTTTTTTACCAACTAGGCCACGGAGGTCGTCTCAAATTTATGTTTTAATTGGTGTGTATTTACTTCCAAATTCCTCGAGGGATAAAATATACTTTTTTTTTTCAAAAAAGTACTCGTGCGAAAACTGGGCTTAATATTAATAACTGAAAAAACTTCTATAATTTTCCCATTAAAAACACCTTTTTCGGTAGATTTCTGCAAAGTATGTAAAACACGCTCATTTGCGTTATACTGTCCTATCTGCAAATATTGTTGGTCCATTTAATCGTAAGGTAAGGGTTGCAAACGAAGATATTTGAATTTAATGTTTATAAGACAATTTTTTTTATTCGTCAATAGACCGGTCAAATATATATTTTAGATTGAGCCCTCAACTATATACATTAAAAATAATTGACGAGTTTGTCATTTTACTTTTAATCTATGTCGGTAAGATGGTGGTATACTATAATAGTATTCGTAAGTACGCTTCTTTTACTTCTCACATTGGAAAATTCAAATGAAAAAAAATTCAATCAATCAGAAAGACAATGAAAAACTAAAAAAATATTTACTGAACATTTTTTTCTAAAAGAAAAAACGATAGAATTACTTCCTTTAGTGTATTGTTACTATTTAAAAAATATATAAAGTATGTTAAAGAATGATCAAACTTATTTTATTTAACATTATAATAGCTAGAATTTTATGATTGCTTTTATCCTATTTTTAACTAATTAGTAACGGATTTAATTTTGTTTTTTTTAATAAAACAAGTGTATTTTTTAAATATAAGATCACCATCAAATATTTTAATGAAATTGTTTTATAAATAAAATCAAGAAAATTAAAAAAAAATAAGCTCGATATCCAGGAGCCCTTGTCATTCTTTCAGTGGACAACAGAGAAAAGGAGACACAAAAGATTTTCTCGTGATTGAAATTACTTCGTTCCTTCACAAGGTTATCCCTTGGGAGGAATCAAAGCAGATTCACAAGTCTGATCTCATTTGAGTGCGGAACTCTAAACTCATCTCTGAAATTGCTCAGTCACAGAGTTCGAACGAATTGCTCATTTTGTTGGCAACCCTAAGTGGGTCCTGCAATGATTTATCTCTGCGCCAGGGATGCTGGAAAAAGGTTTATATTTATACACTCTTCGGCCGGCGTATTCGACAAACGTGACTCTCGACTACCTTTTTCAGCAAGAAATTGCTTCGTTTTCTCAAAAAGTTGAGTCTTCCAAGGTATTTTTATATCGTTTGGCTAAAATCTTGTTTTATACTATCACGGATGCGGGGTATTTGATATAAATATCACGATTGAAAATAATGTATCGAAATTCAATGTGGAAACGAAAAAATATTTCCGTTTATGATAACGTGTTTTATTTTACAATATATAGGTAAGATAATGTTGGTAAAATTTAACAATTTTCTTACTTTCAAACATAGAGATACGAACAAAATATTTAATGGTCACTAAATATAATCGATTTCTTTAGTGCCCTCAATTGAATCATTCATCTTACGATATTATACGGTTATAATTATCTAAATATCTTAACCCTCTGAGGTAACTTTGACAACCTCCATACTAGACGTTGGTAAGACACATGTTGTTCAACCTGGAGGTTGCGGATACGATTCACGTTGTGATTTATTGTTTTATAAAAAAATCAGTCTTGTAACCTAGAGGCACCTATCCCATCACTAGGGGTAGTTAGAAGAGTCTCATATGCCAATAGACCTACCAAGTTATATTGATTACAACTCAAATGTAAATACAAGTTATGAAAGTGCTTTTGATGTGATAAACAGTAAATAAATATCTAAAATCAACATGTATATATTATCACTAATTCATATTTGGTTTAAATCTCCTTTTAGTATCTTATTCTAAATGAATTTATTGAGCAGAATTTATAAATGATGTTATATAAATTAAAAAATAGTTTTTTAAATGTTATATTTTGTAATGGATTATTTAACACATTTAGTAAGTGTTGTAAAGAAATTACCATGTACCAATAAACCTGCTAGTTGTTACTATATATATAACGAATATGTAATACCCGCATCGATTTTAATCCACCATCACGAACTTACTTAAATAAAATTTGCTTATTAATTTTATCTTAATAAATTAATTAACAGAACAAATAAGTTCAGGGATGAGAAAAACGCCGTGGCTGACAAAATTAAGGAACTTGTACAGGGAATCAACATCATCCCTTTCCAGATTGGTCATTTACCAATTAAAGGCAACCAATAGTTTTTTTATGAGCCTGGCTGATGCTACAACGTCGCTTGCAAAGGCTTTCCTTTATTTATTCCAATTTTATTATGACCTTTCTTTTGGTTTTCTATCACTCATGTCCGATACGAAGATCTTCTTTGACAATGTGTTCTGGCAGACAAATGCCATACCCAACGCAAAATGATACTTCCCAATCTTTGAGTAATGGGACTGCCATTCGTCAAAATTGCTATCTTGATCCCAAAAGTTTTTGTGTACTATAATTCTAAAATATCTTATCTCCGCTGCTTGTTCTCTTTATAATGTTCGTTTGTTTGATTTCAACGTGTACTTTTATTATATTTTTCTCAAAATTGAGTCTAAAGATTACAAAAAATGTATACATAAATAAATTCCTATAAAGTTGCATGCACTGAAATAGTATTGTATCACGCTTTCGTTGTATATAGAACAACAAGTCGGAATTGTTGTTATATGGTAATGTATAACAACCAATCAAGATTATTTAAGATGCCGGAAGTGAAAACAAGACCCTCTTTTAAAAGTTAGAATATCAACGGAAATAAAAACCGTAACTTTTGAGGCGAAAATACAAGTGTCTCGCCAATCAATTCGCGGAGTTTGTCATTATGATACTTATTGAGAAATCTTTGTTTCGTTTTACTTATAATGGATTTTTTATAATGAAATATGTTTAACAAAATGTCGATAACTCGCTCTCCTGTAAAGTTGCGAAAATAAAAATAGTAATCTGATACTGAATAAGAACTTACTGTTTCTACTTTACTATCGCCAGTCAATGAAACAACAAAGCAAATAGTGGAAATATAAAGTAATTTATTATTAAATAACCTAAAATGGAGTTCCACAAATTCAAATCTGGATCTTTTGATAAAGATAAAATAATCCAGTTGGCGACTTTCATGGCGACAATTTTAATAGAAATATAAGTAAACAAGGATAGCAGGTTTACATTTTTAATCAAGGCAAGAGTCAGACATCATGCCGCGTTTAAATAATGAGCCAAGAGCCAGGTTTGGACTCTTTATCCGCCTTATCCATAATTTATAAATATAGTGTGGCGGGAAGAAAATAGCCGGCTGTTAAAGATGGTCGCAATTCAGCGCAATGCACACTGCCTCGAAAATGATATTGGAAAAGACATATAATAGAAAAAGGAATATTTTTTCATATGATAACTAATTTTCCATCAACATATTAAACAATGTCTCTTAAAAACATGGTGTTAATATAATTTTATGTTAAGTTTATCAATTTCCGTCATTGGAGTGTTATGGAAAGTAATTAACATATCATATCATGTAAGAAAGTATCCAGTTTCAACTTTCGGTAAAAGGACGTGTTTTTATATATGTATACGAGTATAGTATATACCTTATATATACAAAACAAAGGTAGAAAATTCCCACATTGGCTATTTTGCTATTTCTTAAATAGGATTTAAGAATAAACGGAGTCTTTAATATACTGAAAGATTAAGTTTTGAAAAAAAATCTTTGTAAGGATCATAAATGGAACTACCAATTCCATAAGAAAAAAGTTTTTTTTTGTATGTCAACCAATTTAACTAAGTTTATATCTAGGAAAGTTTTCTTCTTTCTCATTTACATTTCTTGTTGAAGATAATGATCGCGATAAGATAATTTTAGTTTTGACAAAATTCCTCCACTCAGAGTGATTAGTAGCCATTCAGGAAACGTCGAAGATGTATTAAAATGCAATACCTTTTTTCGGATTTCTCTCTCTGGTGGGTGTCCCATGCGATCTGCTTTTTTTTCAAATGCGCTCTCTACCAGCAGCTTCTCCAGACTCTGGTTGTCTCCTAGCGATATGCCCATATTAACTACTTCACGTGTTCAATGCACAAATCAATATTTAACGTTGGTACATATATCAATAGCGGGATAATTTAAGGATGTTTAATTTAAGATTTTTCCATAATGAGAATCTAAACATAACCACAAAATAAAAATATATTATTTCTCAAATTTGTTGCCCACTTAGCAGTTTTGAATCTATTTAGATATACCAGAAAATGGGCAAACGTTTTCAGAATAAAATATTGTAAAATATACTTTAGGATTAATTCGTTTTTTTTTGTAAATTATTGAATTTATCTAATGATTGTCAGTTAAGAAACTATCAATAATTATCGTAAACTCTTTTAAACTCTTAAAAAACAACCATAAACCTCTTGAGTTTATTTTTTAAATTTTCTATGGAAAGGTAGTTTTTGTTACAGTGTGCGACACAGCGCTTATATTTGGACGCAGGCTGCTTTAAAGGCAGTGCGCTTGGTTTAACCTTGCGAGGTTTTATAATTTAATATCTTGCGGCGTTAAAATGTGCAAGAAGCACTGCTCTTGGTAAACGGATGAAATTTTATAAGGGAAAACATCTAAATAATTTTATTTTAGTCATTAAGAAAATGTACTTTCAAGCGAAGTGTCGTGATTTTGTTTATATGGTCACGTTTAGGTACAGCTTTGTTATGAATTTTAGATTTTTACCAACTGTCTTAAGAACAATATTAAATATACTTTACTTATCTACAGGAATTGAAGTCCAAGTAGGAAGTTCAAACCTTTAATAGTGCATAAAATAAAAGAGGCTCAGTTCGCTTCACTGAATTAGAAATAATAATATTGCAATACAAAATTGATAGTACCTACCTATGTCCACAGGTAAGGAAAGATGGGGATAAAGTTGCAGTTTAATGTTTTCTACATATATTAATATCATAATAACCTGTTAATAATATTATTATGATGATATTCTAGGCTTCAAATAAGTAAGAGTTTAATTGAGTAAATAAATTGATCCAAACGAAAGAAGAGCAAAAACGTGCCTAACAATCGGAGACCATACAGCAAAGACAGCCAATGAGCATCGCACTGCTTATGATCAATGAATGCAAAATTTTCGACAAGGGACTGCAGCAAAAGACCGAAGAAGAAGCCATCAATTACGAATAACGTACCGTGATTATTCATGGCATGTAACTAGTAAATGGATAATTTAGAAAACAATTGGCTTTTTTCATAATAATATACATGTAAAGTGAATAAAACAGACATTTCTTTCAAGTTTTCATAACGCGAAAAAATGATTGTAATGTCTAGTTCTTGACCAGTTACAGCCGATTTATTCTCAGATACAATCACGAAGAAAATAAGACACATATCTGTCTCCGCAAGACGTTTGCATTTTGAATTTTGTGCAAAAATGTAAGGATTCTGAGAGAGAAGATTTCATTATAAAAGTTGTTATTAACATTATCTTTAATTCAGTCTTCACACATTTTAAAATTTTAATTTCAAAAATTCTTTCACCATACTTAGGTTAGGTTTGTTAATATTTCTCAACGAAAAATAATCTGAATAAAAATACATTTTAAATGTTATTTTCCGTAAACGACTCCAGTAAAATATAAAAACAATGGATCTTTAAAAATGTAAAGATCTCTTAAGCGTAAAAGTGAGAAGATGTTCTCCTTTCGATGCGATTATCTGAGGACTCAGTGCGTGTACTGAATTCTGAGTGATGAACTCCGAGTCGCTGACCCCTTGCCGAGGAAGCTTTATTCATGACAACAAATGTAATATCAGCAGGACTTTCAACTTTTCTAATGCTATTCTGTCCACTTAAAGTGTCTGATTGCAGCTGTGCCATATCAATATTCTGTAGTTTTGTGACCTTTTCTCAAAAGAAGTAAAGATGTGAGAGGAATATTTAAGCTTGTCAGACAATCGAAAACGTTTTTAGTGAAAGACAATAAAAAGAGCAAACAATATAATATTACATTTATCTTCAGAAAAATGCCATTTGGTAAACATGTTAAGATGTTAAATATCTAGAGACTTAGGTAGCACCGATATCCTACGAAATTAGTATGATTAATTAATTCGTTCTGAACTAGAATATGCCTCGGAAGTTTGGGCTCCTTATCGTGTAAAATACAAAAATATGCTTTAACAATAAAAAATAAGGATATTTAGGGCATACCACAGAGGGTGATTATCCAAGGACACCATATTGAACGTTTGATGGGACGCAATATCAAAAACACCACAACAAGAATGTAAACATTCATCGCATTATTCATGCAAAAATTATTTCAATGTAAATTCAACTGTAACGAGGCACTTAGTTTTTATGTCCACGTTAATTTCAACCTTACAATATATAATTATCTATTATATTATTAACTTTCAGAACGAATGTGATGACTAAGCACTAAGTGACACGCGGTTTCGAGATATTGAACAAATTAAGTGACGCAGCGGATAAAATTCTCTGCCCCCTTTAGCACTATAAGAAAAATCTTTCCTAGTATTATTCCATATGAATATAAAAAGTCAGACCCACATAGTGTTATAGAAGAAATCCGTATAGTGCGAAAAATAATATATTCTTGTTAATTTTCAAAGGTATTCGATGCAAACGTTCCATAACACCCTTTACCTATTTTTATGTTGAGGTAAGGAGACAGAAGACAGCTCCGAACTTTTCCATCCGACATCTATTATTTGCTTTCTCGATAATGATAATTATTATCATACAACTTCTTCGATTTTTATTACTTCTTACTCTTCAAAATTGTCAGTAAAAATATCAAGACGTAAATGTAGAGATCGAAATACGTTTAAACATAATATTATTTTTTTAAAACATGTAAGCTTCAAAGATAATATGACGCGTCAAAGGCTCATTTGAAAATGTGTTACAGCATTTTTCTTTATCTTTCATAACTTGACAGATTTCATTCTCAAGCAATTTCAGCTTTTGTCTGAAATATGCTTCAGAATCACTGATATTATTTCTTTTAACATATGAGAATTTGAGATTATATAGCGATTTTCTGAAAATGTGCGCGAAAACGCGTGCACAAAAAGAGGGTATCGCAGAATTCACAAGCAAATTTGGTGGGTAATTCAATCGAGGCAACACCTTCTCATGAACACTGTACCAGGCCCGCTTCTGACCTTTTAAGAACATTTTTTTTTATTAAATGTTATGTCAGTTTCCGCCGACACAAATGAACATTGTACCAAACACCTTTGTGTTTTGAACTAGATTAAATATTCCAGGTACAATATGAGGTGTAGATGACACGCTCAAACATGATAAGTACATAAAATTTTCAGTCCAAATAAACCCGTATATTTAGGTTTTTAGGTGTATTTTTGTTTATCTCGTATTTAAATCACCTATATATTTTTTCTTTGCATGTTGAAGTGAGATGATACTTGTTTTGCGTCATTATATATAACCAATTACTAATTACAATACATACAATTTTTAATTACAATTATGTCTCACGGAAGATCTCACTATTCAATCACCATTTGTGATACTATTAATGTTGTGTGATTATTACTAAACCAATAAATATTACTTTTGTTATAAAAATGATATTTAAAAAATGCATACTTTTCTTGAATCACGCTTTTATTGTATGTAATGTGACCTGACAAGTTTATTATCATGTAGTAATCGCTCACAACTAACTAGAGTTGTAATAAAGATGCCTGAAGGGGAAACCATACAGATAAAAAACATAAAAAATGGCTACCAATAGGAATCGAACACGCAACGTCTGGGTTGAAAAACCGGTATCTTGCAACTAGGGTACAAAGGTCAAACATCAAACTGGATTTGTAATAAAATCAAACATTTTTTTGTTTAAAACTCACGATGTTACGTTAAGTTTATTAACCCATAAACAAAATTATTACAAAAAACAACGTCCAATTTAACACACAAATAATTGTTTGGTACTTACTCGCAGATCCCGTTCAAATTGATTTGGAGTTCCAGTCTTAAAGTGAATCAATGCATACTAACAGTTTTAAATGCAAAATGTTTTAAGTCATCGGCAAACCTGTAAGTACTTGAAATGTCTCATGACTCGACTGATATCACTGATGAAAATTAAAAGCAATATCGGACAAGTTTAGAACCTTGCGGAACCCCTGATTGTGCAGCAAAAGGGTGGGGATCGAATATATTATAAGAAACAAACTGATATATGCTAGGACACATCACCCCTTTTTTGAGAGCTTTTAAAATTATTGACATGAAACAAAGACGGTTTCTTCACTTAAGCGTACTCATGCATAAAATTACCAGTTCAAAAATGCCACTTTATCTCTTCGAAAAACTGAATTGGTCTAGAAACTTTCACGGCTACGAGACTAGAGGCAGAGAGACTCTTTTACTTATCCCAAACCATAACCTAACACTGTTCAGGGGATCCTTCTCATACTCAGCCAGCAAATGCTGGAATGAGTTGCCCCAGGCCTTGAAGGAGCGGGTGAATAGTTATACCTTCAGAGATGCTCTAAAGCGTTATCTTCTGGGTGGTTAATGGGTTTCTCAGTGGTTAATGGGTCTCTTGTTTGCTTTTCTTTTCTTGTTTTCTTTCTTTTCTCTCTTTTCGCTGGTGGTGAATCGAGGATTGTGCATACATGTTTGTGCGTCATTTCCTCATTAATTCTTTTAAAACTTCTTATCTATTTCAATGTATTACTGCCTAACTATTTCAATGTTGTCTCAACTATCTTACTTCCCATTTGTCATTTTGTAAAATTTGGACTCCTTTGAGGCTTTTCTCTTCTTTTTTTTCTTTTTTTTCCTCGTTCTTGCTGACAGTTAGCCTGAGGTGGTATATGTGGGTTTACTTTCTATTTTGTTTTCTGCCATACGTTTTTGTTTTTTTTTTTCTTTTTTATTATATTTATTCTTTAATCTAGATATGCGGGGGTATGGGATGGAAGCCCCCTGATGCCCTTGCGGTCGGGCTCGCCCTACATTGGTGGGGTGTATCTCGGCCGTGGGAATGTTTGTGGGATGAGCCCGGACCTTTTGGTGTACTCTCTCTTGAATGTGTTTTTTTCTGTTTTTCTTTTTTTGTCATCTACTATATATATTTTCTTTGTTTATTTTTTTGTATATATTCCTGTTTCTACGTGTCTAAGGGTGTGGGCTGAAAAATATCTGGTGTCCCCGTGGCTGGGTTCGCCCTATATTGGTGGGGTGTATTTTGGCCGAGGGGATGCTATTAGATGAGCCCAGACCTTTTGATAGCTTCTGCGTCTGATGTATTGTCTGCAATTTATGTGTTTTTAGAAATGTTATTCAGGTGTGATCTTGTACATACTATGTTGCTGTCAATAAACCTAATATTTATTTATTTATTTATTTAAGATAAAGAGTTTGTGATGAGTTGTAAAAGACCATTTGGAATTCCAAGTTGATCCATTTTCGTTAGTAGAATTCGATGATTTACTGTATCAAATGCTTTTTGCAAAATCTTAACATGATCAATCAACCTTAAAACTAACATCTAGTGTGTTAGAAATAAAATCAATAAACACCATTTTGTTGGACTCGGTTAGTTTATCACGTTAAAACCCGTGTTGCTCATCAACAATTTGGGAATCGATATGTGATTTAAATACACGATACACAAGGGTTTCAAGTAGTTGAGCTACGTTAAAGGGTATGGCAATGGACATGTAGTTTGTATAATTTTCGTTAGGTCCACTTTAATGAATGAGTATGACTCGAGTTATTTTCCATCCACTCGAGAAACTACAAACTTAAAACACTTTGTTTAAAATGTAGGCAAATGGTGCAAACAATTTTACAACTTTTATGTATTAGGTGTTAAAATAAGTTGTGTCCGTTTCTTTTTTAAATTTAATCGAGCTACGCATGGCCACAAGCAAAGGTTCCTTTACCGCATCATTATTGGTGATAAAAAATGGTGCCTTTATGTGAATATGAAGAAACGGAAAGAATGGGTGAGTTATGGTCAACAAGCAACGCCCAGAGCGAAACAAGGTTTGCATCCGAGCAAGACGATGATTTGCATCTGGTGGGATTGGCAAGGCGTCATCCACTATGAGATATTTGAAAGCAATCAGACAGTCAACGCGGAGCTATAGATTCTGCAAATGCAGCGGCTCAACACTGCAATTCAACAAAAAAGGCCAGATCGGCAATATGGCGTTATTCTGCAACACGATAACGCCCGCTCTCATATCACCAACATTACGAAAAATGCCTATCAATTGCTTGGTTGAGAAGTTCTGCCGCACCCTCCATATTTTCCAGACCTTGCACCATCCATTTCCATCTTTTTCGGTCGCTTTCAAACAATTTGCGCGGCGTTTACTTCAATAATGACGTCGAATTGCGGACACGGTTGGACGAATTCCTCGAGTCAAGACCGGATGGTTTTTATCGCACAGGCATTGAAAAACTTGTAGAACGTTGGCAAGAAGCTGTAAATAATGAAGGAGAATACATTATTGACTTGTAAAATAAATGAAGGAGAATACATTATTGACTAATTAGTTGTTATTTTTTTTGTTGTGTCCTCTTTTTCTCTTCATTTCTAAAAAAAAAGACACAACTTATGTTAACACCAATAGAATAAAGGTATGTCATCGGCTCTAGCCACCCAAGTGTTCTTCATGTGTCAAAGAGAGTTTTGATATAATTTTTATTTACAGTATTAGACGAGTTGTTACAGTGTTTTCACAAAAAAAGTCACAAAATAATATTAAGGAAGCTAAATCAGCTTGAATAGAAACACATTACACCCTTTTTGATTATTTTCATGTTATTTTCTTAACTCATCTGTCGATTTCGCAAAATATTATTTTAACACTTTTGCTTTTATCTCAGACTCATAAGTTTTTCTACAAACTTTTTTAAAATCTTTCTTGCGTTTTTTTTACATTTTTTACGTAGAGTGATTATATTTTCTCAAAAAAAAAACTAGGTTTAAAATATAATATGTTTAATATAAGAAATCTCGAAAGCTTGGGGCCGTAGGAAATAAATCCCTCTCATCCATACACGGCCCTGAACGTGGGACGCCTCGTGTGTAGGGAGCTGTGAATAATTCATTATTTAATTTGTACAGATGCTTTTTATGATATAAACCTCACATCGACAAAGATTGGTACCTACCTGCTCAGCAATATTCATATCCCTCCTAGGCCCAAGAATTTTTTTCAAGATTTCCATTTCATTTCAGAAACAAATGAATCTAAAATTCTGTCAGTTATTATGATTTGAAATGGCGATGGTCAGCTAACAAAATTTTTGTTGTTAAATTTTTTTTATGTTTTATGTTTTATTTTGTTGAAGTTTTGTTGGTTATATTTTTTATTCATGTAAATTTCAAACAGTTGAAGATTTTAACGTTCAATAGTGTATTCAAATGCTTACAAAATATTTATATAGCTTCATTAAACTCAGTCCCAGATCAAATATAAAATTAGGAGAGGACGTAAGTGATTTTTCTTTTTTAATAAATCGTTAAAAACTTAGTATCTAGCTTGAATATAAGTTAATGCAATTTTTTGATGGCTGTAAATAATTAGAACGTTTTTCTGTCAATAAAGACAAGAGTAACGACTGAAAGGTCTCCCTCTCAATATATACCTATTATTTTCTCTACATCCATATACCTCATTTTCATCACTCTATACGTTCCATCAAGAACACAAGAATGCCATAAAACTCTTTCATCGAGATAGGTCCATACTTTCTTATTCGATTTTTTTTGTTGCCCAATCGCTTGTTTTCATACGTTTTTAAGTGTAAACATAGAAATATGTTATTTGAAAACACTTTATTTTAATATTTATATATATGTATGAGCACTCCGCACTCGTCTATCCAGGTTCAACTGCAGTCTAATAGCATTATCAGTTAACAGATGGAGTTGCTCCTTCATCAAACCGTACGCCAAGTTTCTGTCACACACAACTAATTTCTGAGCTCTAAAGCTTTTGTTCTAAGCCCTGGCTAAGTGCCACAACTCAAATCCATATACTATTGTATATGATACACGTGTTGAATAAATGGCATTTAGATCAAATTATCATGTTTGATAAAACCTTTGCGTGAACCAAATATGAAACGAATATTGTTCTACTGTATTTTTATCAGATCAGATGTTGCGAACTTTTCATACCGATATTATTTGTTTTTCATTGGCTTTAGAATAAATGTTTACTTCAAGGACTCTTTTTCAGTTGCCTTCCTCATGGTCGAAAATCACGAACCTTGCGGTTCTTTTCATACGTGCAAGTCTGACAAATTTAAACTTTCAAAATTACATACCGATATATACAAAAGTACTTTTTCAATATGTGGTTTGTAACAAATAATCTTATCATTAAAAACTTTATTCGTAAGAAAAAAAGATAAACTACATATATTAGGTCCCCACATACGAAACCGGCGTTTTGCCGTACTGGCAACTTTGATCTCAAATATCTTCTCTTTGGTTAGGAATTTCAAATTAAAATTTATACAGCTTTTTACTCAAGTATTTGTGTTTCGAAAATTATAATTCATTTGTTTTTTCCTCAATTTTTTTTTTCTTTGCGTCACTCAGTTTACAAAATGGAAAACTTGAAATATCGCGTTATTTACGAGTACGAGTTCCACCGTGGCACCAGTGCTGCAGAAACGGCTCGAAGGATTAAAGATGTGTATGGCGACGGTGCCGCAAAAGAAAACACAGTGCGTTTTTAGTTCCAACGTTTTCGTTCTGGAAATTTCGACCTGCAGAACAAGCCCCGTGGACGGCCGGAGACCAAAGTTGATAATGAAGAATTGAAGGCTATTGTGGAAGCGGATCCATCTCAAACCACGTCCGAGTTAGCTGCAGGCTGCGGTGTTAGTGATAAAACTGTTTTAATCCACTTGAAGCAAATTGGGAAGGTGAAAAAGCTTGAAAGGTGGGTACCTCACGAATTGAGTGAAGCAAATCAACAAACGCGCGTTGACTGCTGCGTTGCATTACTCAACCGGCACAATAATGAAGGGATTTTGAATCGAATTACCTGTGATGAAAAGTGGATCCTGTATGATAATCGGAAGCGCTCATCGCAATGGCTGAACCCTGCCGAACCAGCCAAACCATGCCCCAAGCGAAAATTGACTCCGAAAAAGTTACTTGTGAGCGTTTGGTGGACTAGTGCTGGTGTCGTTCACTACAGTTTTCTTAAATCTGGCCAGACGATTACGGCAGATGTCTATTGTCAGCAACTGCAAACCATGATGGAAAAGCTAGCTGCTAAACAACCGAGGCTGGTTAATCGCTCTAGGCCACTGCTGCTTCATGATAACGCTAGACCACACACTGCACAACAGACGGCTACCAAATTAGAAGAGCTTCAATTGGAATGTCTAAGACATCCACCGTACTCTCCGGACCTTGCCCCAACAGATTACTATTTTTTTCGAAATTTGGATAACTTCTTGCAAGGGAAAAAATTCAACTCCGATGGGGCAGTCCAAACCGACTTCAAAGATTTTATTGATTCCCGTCCGAATGTTTTTTTTAGTAAAGGGATCGATGAACTACCTATGAGATGGCAAAAGTGCATAGATAGCAATGGTACATACTTTGATTAAATAAATATATTATATTAAAAAAAAATCAACTTTATGTTCCTCCCAAACAAAACGCCAATTTCACATGTAAGGACCCAATATCTGGTCCTAAGTCTATTTCTGATGCTCCAAAATGTTTAATGTACATGAAAAATTTTGGCAAATTTGACACTCTTTATCTTTACAAATGTAATTTGCGATATTGATTTTTATATTTGTATCTCAAACATGTTTCATATCATATTTTCTTTATTCATCCATTTTGAAAAAAAATATATTGTATAAATTTAGGAGACTTAACATATGCCAAATTTATCGATTCAGCGCTTGATAATACATCAACTTTAATATTGACCAAGACCAAACATTTGTTGACATATGTCCAAAACTGTATAGTTAGTTTTTTTAATAAATAAGTCTCCGACATTTATTAAATTATAAGTTATTATAATGTGACCTTTGTCAGTAGTCTTCTCACACATTTCCCATTTAAAAATAGTCATAATGAATACGCCTGCTGACCCTCGCGACCTCTTGTAAGTTTTTGAAATAATTCATTGTTTACTAACAATAATTAAATGTCAATTTATTTTTGGAAAGTTCGGTTTATATATTCAAGGTTTTCCTTTCGTAAGAGCTGAAAGACTTAAAATCATACAGCAAATGTTATATTTAATATTGAGTCCTGTACAATGGAATAATCAATTAATCGACATAGCCGTGTTTTACCCTATTTTAAGTGAAAATATTAACAATTTTATGTATAAATAAAGCCTCATATCTTGCTAAACTCAAATTCGATTATCTCAGTTTTTGCAGTAGATAAGTAATTTCCTTTTTCAAAAACAACATAATCAAATTGATATTACCACAAAAGGTATTCTCGTTCCATGTTCATTATTTTCACATTTTTTAATAAAAAAGCTGTTTTACATTTAATGGGAAAGCATCGGGTTAAAACAAATTATTTAAAGCCATATTTTCTTGACAAAAAATATTTAAAACAAGAGATTATTAGTTTCACAAAAGAAAAAACACCCATAAAGTCATCCACATTATTGAGATAGTTATTAGAATTTATATAAAATATAAAAAGCGTTTGCCTGTAAACTAATTTTAATAGAGATGATCTTGTTTGAGATTTGCTCAATGATACAAAAAATTATCATAAAAATTCTAAAACCATGAAAATCAACACCAATGATCAGCCTTCATGCTTAAAAAAGTGAAGACAATTTTATAAATGTTCTATTTTTTTTTCATTTTCAATCTATATATTTCTTACATAGTTGTTCACCTCTTTGCATTGATTAAAAAAAATTACAAGGTAATATTAACTTCGACAAATGTGGCGCATTAGTGTTTCAAGAAATGTTCGAAATATGCCAACCGTCTTTTGAAAATGTCATCTTTTGAAAAAAAGATCTTTGAACTCGGGTGCTACTGGTTAGCTTCTCGCTGGTATGCTATTTTTTAAAAGGAACCAGTCTGGTATTTGCTTTAGGCGTCTTTAAAATTTTTCTATTAGTTGTACTAACCAAATCCTTGTATAATATAATAAAAATCATAAATATAGCATTTTATTTTCTTCCGGACAGAAACAACAGTAGATTGAACATGTCCGTCCGCCTTCGTTCGTCTTGTCATTGAAATTTTTGGATCTAGTAGTCGGGGTTTTATATGATTTAGGAAATTCGACCTTGGAGTGTTTTGAATTGTATGAATGTTAACATAATACACACAAAAAATTCAACGTTCAATAAGCATCATTCATAGTCATTCAAATATGCGTCATTCATGGTCATTCTAATACGCGTCATTTATCGACTCAATATTTACCCGGTAAGAAAATGAGCATAATTTAAAAATACATCTTAATATTCAATAAAATGTCTACCCTTTAGTTTATGGTTAAATTATAAAAAATATTTAAATATATTGCCTTCAAACGATTTTCGAATATAAATTGCAATATTTATCTAAGTATTAATTAACATCTAACTAAAAGGTAATAAAGTAAAAGCTTTAAAATTAAAAGTTACCCGTTAAAAGTCAATCCCATTCCTCCTACTTTCTCCTCGTTTTATAACACTGTGTGACCATTACAAACTTAGTTACCCGTTTGCTTGAATTGAAAAGTACTCTAAAATATTGAGAGAAAAATAAACCTTAATTTTTTTAAACGTTCTTTGTTTATAGTCAATTCAAGGCCTACTGTTGGTGAAAAATGAAATATTTTCAGAGAATCTGTCGATGAATGATTAAAAAATATTTAATTAAGTACGTGTTATAAGTAACATCTTATTCATTTTTACAGAACTCAACTATTGAAATGACTTTGTAAGTCATAAAATTTCATTTGTTTACCTCTATAGTCAAAATGTTTTTTGAAAGAATCTATCGCTACTATCAAATAAACTATCGTTTCTTAACGGTTATATAAAAAAGCGGAATATTGCCTAGTAGTATTGTTTACCATGCCCATATAAATGAGTATCCCACTTATAAACTGATATTCAATAATCAAGAAATTTTACTCAATATCTTCGGCAAAATGAACGGTGTCAATTTTGTCAATTATTTATATCAAATTTTATTTTCCTTTTCGAATCCTTTTCAATATTATTATACTGAGTAATCGTTAACCTGTTTGACTTGAAATAACTTACAAATTTGTTTAATTTTACTAGCTACCAACAAAGGTCACTTAGTGGCAGGGCTACCATCTTAAAGGTCATTTAGGGCTAAATTATTTGTGTAACTATAAATATTATGAAAGCCCCTCTGATTGCAATCCATGGA
This sequence comes from Odontocerum albicorne, assembly GCA_949825065.1. NCBI lineage: Eukaryota > Metazoa > Arthropoda > Insecta > Trichoptera > Odontoceridae > Odontocerum > Odontocerum albicorne. The sequence continues at coordinate 21,606,491 of OX463844.1, forward strand.
AAACGGAGTTCAGCCCTCCCACGAAAGAACTTAAAAAATATGAAACAAAGAAGACAGCTAACATCTCAAGAAAAACAATTGACAAAACAATCCATAGATTTACGTTCAGATAACGGAAAAAAACAGAAAATAACTTTAAAAAAAATTGTTTACCTTGTAAAATTTAATTAACTAACAATACCTTTTTTAATTTAAAAAATCAACTTTTACTCCCTTCGTCAGCCACTGTTCATACATCATTGGATATAGGCCTCCCCCATGAGTCATCACCGCAGATTGTCGTCAGTTGGCGGCGGCCGTGGCCTAACGGTTAGCATTGACGCTAAGGAAGCGGGCGTCCCATGTTCGAATCCTGGCGAATTCACTTCCAAACATGTTTTACTCTAAAACCATTCTACAACTCAATTTATTTTCTGTAGCTTATATGCTGATTATCATAAATTCTTATAGCACTATCAAGTATCACTAAAATAGACATATATAAAACCGCCTATTGAAAAGTCTGCAGCAGATTAAACCTTACCCGATCGTCTTGGAAGTTTGACCTCCTTACCAACGGGACTTTGGCTTTAATGTTTCAAGACTACGTGCTTATTGAATTACAACATCACGCACATATGAAACCAACATACGCGCAAGCGTCTTACATCCGCAAGATGACTGATAATCATACTCGCTGACTAGGAGTCTATCGACATGTTGTGAGACTCGAATTACCAATTGGAACCGGTCACACATCATTGTTATCTACTACGCATTTCACCATACTCATCTAAGTGGTCATTTTGAGGATCATGGAATCCAGTTCAATTGCTTATGGTCCGCCAAAAACTATGTTATATGCCAACATACTAAGTCTATCTCTTTTTTAATTCTGAAATAATTTGACAACGTCAGTGATCCCAGATCATTTTCAGATGTCAGATTTTTTATGTGCTTTTCTAGTTTACTTAAACCAAACATGTCTCTGCATTTTTATTTTTACTGCTCGGAGTTTATTTTCAAATTTAATTGTAAACGTTAATATTTTAACACCGTATGATTAAAATTGTAGCATGGGTGTTTCACTTCAAATAATTGGAAATTTACTACTGAATACGGCAGATTTTTTTCCATATGCAATCCATTCCAAACATCTTCGTTGGTTTGATAAATCGTTGCTGGGTTGATAATTTAGGTTTTGGTTACATCAATTTTAAAATAAAATCTTACAGTTAATTTAGAATGATCCGTCAGCATCTGTTCTTGTAAAATATATTTATTTATTTAAATGGCCAAATGACACCAAATAACAAATGGAAAATTAACATTGACGTAAAAACAGCGTTAAACAATAAAACAAAAACAGTATAAGACGAACTCTACACAATAAACTCACATAATTTACTCAATTCATCCCTGTAAGAACAACTTTTTCACTTTATACAAGTAAGCAGACAAAGTCATATGTAAGTCCAAACATTGCTAATAATGATTACCCTATCTGTGTAGTCTTGTTATAGTAGAAGTGATACTTATGTATGTTACACAGTACATTCGCATGCCTCAAATGGTTTAACCTGACGTTTTCTAATTTAACACTCGGTTCATTCCGTTCAAAATCCATGAGTAAAGACTTCAGAACAAATATAAAAATTTAGTCAATATCATTTCTTCTTGCCTTGCACCCCATCAATAGCAATGTAACTTTTTTCTGAGTTGTATATTTTCAGTTATGGTGGCATTTTTAAAAATGTTTTTTAAAAGTTTTGTAAATATATTATAGAGTCGATCCGAGTAGCATCCACTATATTCATTGAGGGTCTCCGCTCCACTAAATACAGCCAAAGGTTTTTAAGGAACCCATATTTTTTATTGTTACTAAAAATTATTGGCTGCACTTATTTTAATAAGATTCCGCATTTGAGTAAGAAGAGCATTCCGAGGTGATTTTGGCACATGAAATAAATGAATAAAGATAATCTAACAAAACGATTGCATAGTGCAAATGCGAGTGGAAAACGTCTTACAGTAAGACCAAGGAAAGTATTGTTGAAAAGGTATTTGAAAGAAGAAAATGAAAGAAGTGAGAGAAATCGTAAGAGTTGTGTGACAAGATGTATGGATAAAAAATGGGGGAAATATGTATGTCGATATAGGCAAGTTTGACGCCGTGTCCTCTCTGCCTACCTCAGCAAGAAAATGGCGTGATGGTATGTATGTACGAGTATTTTGAAGATGTTTGTGTAATTTTTTTGTCACATAGAGCCGCTTTCACAACGCCCAAAGACTTATTGGGACACTCAATAACGAGGTAGTTTCACCCACGGGCCAGGATTAATCAGGTGCTAGTTACGACTTGTTTGGCTTTTCGGTGTAATTTCGTTTAATTAGTCGCCTTGTGTAATGGCGGCCCGGTCGCGGAGCTCAGGCACTACGCACCCTCGCCGAGACCCCATTTGCTCAAAGCCCTCTTGGTACTTGTAGGCAATTTTGGAAAACTTTTCCCGTCCTACGTACCAAACGACAGTTCTTACTTTGATTTGATACAAATAAATTCAATACTCGCCCTCGACGAATTAATAATCAAGACTTTAAGGCGAATTGGACTCAAGTCCCCGTTTTACCACACCCAGTATGTTATGCGGCCATGGATAACTAATGAGGAAACACATTTCTAAGTATTTTTAATATTTTTAGGTATATTGTATTGTATTTTACTTTCATCATGTAAAGTTTAACAAAACAGGTTTATTGACATTTGGCAAACTCTTACAACTAACCAGTAAGTTGTAAAACAAGCTTTACGTGAAAACCAAAAAAGAGACCTTCTTAAAAATTCTGAGTACTAACGGGAGTACGAGTAACATAGAACTCTCAATCACCAGGCTAGAAGACTAACAACTAAAACATGGAAGTAATCCGTTGGAAGGTTGAAATTATGTGATTTGTATAACCAATTTATTTATGGAATAATATGGTAATTTATTACATTTTTGGCTATTCGGGTATTCTAGAAGCTGTGCACATTAATCTTTATATTTAAAGTCTTATTCTTGATTGGTTTTAGTCGATAACAATATATTTTTCGTCTTCTTAATGTGCTCATTTTGCTATTGCAATATATTTTTGGTTCGGTTAGTCTATTTTTTCGAGTAATATTTCTCTTTTTTTATTGAACAAAGTAATGTATGGTACAAACATTTGCCAAATGCTACACCTATGTATACGAGTATATATACAAATTTATATCTCAAGAACTAATCTTATATACAATACATATATATATACGAGTATTTATATATATATATATATATATATATATATATATATATATATATATATATATATATATATATATATATATATATATATATATATATATATATATATATATATATATATATATATATATATATATATATATATATATATATATATATATATATATATATATATATATATATATATATATATATATATATATATATATATATATATATATATATATATATATATATATATATATATATATATATATATATATATATATATATATATATATATATATATATATATATATATATATATATATATATATATATATATATATATATATATATATATATATATATATATATCGTCTAGCTGTTTTTGTATTCTAGTTGTTATTATTTTTGTAAATACTTTGTAAATGATTGGCATGAGACTGATGGGTCTATAGTTCTTTAAGTCGTTTTTGTCTCCTTTCTTATGAAGGAGAATCACTTTTGCCGTATTCCATTTTGTGGGAATTTTCCCGTTGTTAATGCAATGTGTCATTATTTTTGCTAAGACGGGATATATTTCATCTCCTGCTGCTTTAAGAATTTCTATTGTTATGCCGTCATCTCCTGCCGATTTTCCGTTTTTCATACTATTTATGGTTTTTTCAACTTCTCTAATAAGAACTTCAGGAACCTGTTCATCTGTTTGGTTGTTCGGTCTATCTCTCGTGTTTTCAGTGTCTTGAAATAGTTCTGAGTAGAATTCGTGGACTCGCTTTATGATTTCCTCCCGGTTTTCGGTTTTGCTGTTATCCTTTTTGAGCAGGGCCGTTATTTGTTTGTTTCCGTCGCTTAGCATTTGTGAGGTTTTTTTGTAGCTTCGGTTCTGCTCTATTGTCTTTTGTATTAGGTTTGAGTTATATTTTCTTATATCTTCTTTTACCTTTTTTCTTACGGTTTTGCATAGTTCGGTATATTCGATTGATTGTCGTATACTATCGTCTTTTTTGAAGTCCCTTCTTTTTGTCATGAGTTGTTTTGTGTCGTCTGAAATTTTTGAGTCTCTGGGTTTTTGGGGTTTCCCCCCCACATTTAATGCGATTTCTTTTATTTCATCCATTATAGTTTCACTCCATAATTCTATATTTTCTCGGTTTCCTTCTCTCGTATGAGCTTGGAGTTTGCATTTTGTTTGGTAACGGAACTCTTCTCTTTTATTTGAGAGCAGTGCTTCAATGTTGATTTTTGCCTTATGGCTTTTAATAAGTTTATATTTCTCCATTTTTGTATTTATTTTGATGGTGGACTGTACAAGTCTGTGGTCACTTCCCGTGTTGAATCTGTTAATTACCTTACAGTCTTCAATCATTCTTTTATTATTAACCAGTATGTAGTCTATTTCGTTTAATGTGCCATTTGGCCCTCTCCACGTCCACCTTCTTTGTGATCTCTTTTAAAGAGCGTATTTGATACGTACATTTTTTTCCGCTTGCGAAAATTCTATCATTCGGTTTCCTCTTTCGTTTCTTTCCCCGTAGCCAAAATTACCCGTGCACTCTTCATCTTTTCTGGTTTGTCCAATTTTTGCGTTGAAGTCTCCCATGATAATTTTAAAGTGGTTTTTCTTTTTTCCATTTAGATTCCTAAGGTCATCGTAGAATTTTTCAATTTCTTCGTCATTGTGGCTTGTTGTGGGTGCGTAGACTTGAATAATTTGGAGGTTGTATCTTTTATTAATTTTAATTGTCAGCATTGCCATTCTGTCTGATGTTGCTGTAAACCCGACAATATTCGTTTTTAGTTTCTTACTTACCATAAACCCTACTCCACTAAGTTTACCTGATTTAGTTCCTGAGTAATATAGGCTATTTCCGTTTGGTCTCTCGATGAGTTCTTCTCCGGTCTTCTTACTTCACTTAGTCCCACAACGTCCCATTTGATCTTTGTGAGTTCTTCTTCCAGTGTAAGTAGTCGGTCTTCTCCTCTAAGCGATCTGCAGTTAAAGGTGGCTACAGACAGTTTGCATGAATGTAGTGGGTTGACTGTGTTATTTGGTATGGGATAGAATCCCCTCCGCGCATTATTTCCCCCTGACACAGATGGCGTGGTCAATACGGAGAATGAGGGTGAGGCCTGATTTTGTATAAAGACAGTCATTTTGTTTGTTTCGCCTAGTGTGATTTGTCTAGCAAAAATGTTTTGACACCTCCCACACTTGGCAAAGTAAAGGAGGTCTAGAAAGGAATTGGATTAGTACACATGTAT